>CM057167.1:17728532-17756286 GCA_029962745.1 Echinometra lucunter
CAGAAAATCACATGTAACGCTCTTTACTTTTTTGAGACTTTAGAGGAAAAAAAACAACACAAAATAAAACAAAACACCACCACAATCACCCACCACCACCACCACTACATCACTAAAACTATTTCTTTCTCTCATTCAGCAGTGCTTATTCTCTCCCTCCTCCATGGTCTTCCATCAACCTTCTCTCTCTCTCTCTCTTTCTCTCTCTATCTCTCTCTCTTTCTCTCTCTCTCTTTCTCTCTCCCTATCTCTCTCTCTTTCTCTCTCCCTATCTCTCTCTCTTTTTCTCTCTCTCTATCTCTCTCTTTCTCTCTCTCTATCTCTCTCTTTCTCTCTCTCTCTCTATCTCTCTCGCCACCTGTTTCTCTCTCTCTCTTCTGTCTCTCACTGCTTGCTACATCCTTTTCAAATTTGAAAAATTTGAAGAAAAAAAATAGAAAACCATCATAACTTGATATAAGTTTTCCTATTCGTTGTGACAATTATTCCAGTGCAGAGTGGTGTGGTCTTTCGAGTACTCGATTCTGGGACCCAGTCACTGATCACATAATATCCCTTTATGTTTGAGTATCGTTGTTAACCAATGTTAACATTATCCTCATCATTTCTATCTTTAAGAGGACTATATTTTGTTTATATAGCTATAGTTTTATGTTATAGATGTCCGGTTCGCCACGACTGCTTGGCTGAATTGGCTCTATGAGATACATACATGTTTTCCGTTATGATAATTACCCGCCTCCTATATACAGCATAACCCTATCTGTTTGTTAATGCGAAAGAAAGGATAAAGATGAACATGTCTTACTGTGTTGTGGAAATGAAACAGAATTTCAAAAAATAAAACATATCGGAATAAAACGAACAGAAATAACTTGATGGTGGTGTTCTGTAATTCAGTGCATGTCGCCATCTAATGCTTTGATAATGCACATCATCAGTTTGAACAGAATAATGCCGAGTTCAGAAATAGAACCACAACAAACAATATCTCACTTCTCAAAATGTGATGTAGCACTGAAGGCCCTTTACTTTTATACGAGAGGTTCTGGGTTCGATTCTTCCTCGGTGTGTGGAATTAATATCTTTTAAAATTAACATCATTTTTAAAAAATCTGTTGATTTTTTTTATATGAAGCCTTTTTTAGCGCTTTGATCATTTAATCAAATGGAGAATGACGCTACGTAGATTTCATATTATCATTATTTATTATGACACACATTTTCCACAGGTGACCTGATAACTCTTAGATCCTTAATGGTTTGCACTGGTTATCATAATACCTTAGACCAACACATTAAGCAACCAATGGTTACGACTCAACAAATTTTTAACCCACTTATGCATAGGTCTGATCGTTAACAAGGGCTGTATGTGAAAATAATTTCATATTGATTTCCAGCTACCATCGCCGTACAAAGTTCGTTACTGAAGTTGGATACTGAAAATACTTCCAGATTATGAAAGTTAAAAACGAACTCAGCATCAAGGTCGAACTCGGGCTGGAGTCTGCGGAAAATATGTTTTATATTTTTTAAAAATCAAATCGTATATATACCCAATGAAAGGTTAAAAGGCAGGGTACATAAATTATCTGTTCCTTCTCTTTGCAAGTTTGCCTGTTCCTTGAGCAATTTTGTGGTCATCTTTTCTTCGCTTTTTTTCAATGCACCTGGTGACACGTAATATTCTAGTGTAGCCCGTCTTTAGTTATCTAAGCCATTGAACTATAAGTACTCGCGAGCGGGCATGTCAGCTGAATTTTAAGAATCCCTTTGGTATTTGTTATGCACTTCGCCACGACTATTATGAATTTGTTATCAAATCTATGTGACTTCTGTCCTCCTTTAGTTTACTTCTTCATTTTCCTAATGCTTATTAATTTTTGCCAAAATTTGTACTTAGTTCCATTAATGATATTTATTCAAAAGATGAAAAAACAATATTTGTTCGAAAATCGGCACGCAAGTGATGCATGCTTGGTAGATTAGTGGGTGTTCCTTATCTTAATGTATGTATTAATCGTTTGAAAACGTTTAGGATGGGTTTAAAGTTAGGTTCAAAGTTTGTAACTCTTCTCATTAGCAAGAAGGGTAATTTATTAATCAGGGAGTCAAAACCCTTACTGCTACCAAAGACACTATACACTGCTATACCTTACCTCATTCTTTCATCGTGTCTCCAGTTTGCAGAGCATAATAGTAGATCAGGTTAGTCTTTCCTTTTTCTTTCTATCTGCTCTTTTTTAAATTCGGTAAAATTCCGAATTTTTGTCTTTAATATCTTTTCCTTCAAACATATGTCACACAGTTGGTTTGATTTTTTGTTTATCCAAACCTCAAACACTCATAAATGTGCTCACTAATCCTTTTGTATATTCAGAAAAATCTGAAAATTCATTATTTCTTTATATTTATTTTTGCTTGTATTGAGACAGAGGGTTTTCATATTTTTTTTTTCCATTTTAAGAAAGCAGCAATGCTAAACAGCTAAAGCAGCTGTCACTGTTTGGCTCCCTTTTGATATAAGAACTAAGTTAATGAAAGATGTAATTTTGTAATTCGTTTATATTTACAAAAGTTCAATAGTACCATTGATAACTCTTACTCTGAAGAACTCCCAGACAGTTGATATAAATCTACTATGTTTTTTATTTATTTATTTATTTTTTTTTAATGTAGATGGTAATTTAGAAAACGATGCAACTATTCATCGTCCTCGTGTTGATGGCAGCAGCCTACGCCGCCCCGGTGCTTCGTGTTCGAGAACCCATCCCAAACAGTTACATCGTAAAACTACACGTAAGACAACAGAGAAGACGAAGAGAGGGGGAGAGAGGGAGAGAGAGGGAGAGAGAGAGAGAAGAGAAGAGAAAAAGCGGACCCCCCCCCTCCTCTTCCGGAAAAGTAATGTCTGGTAGGGGTAGGGGGAATGTCATGGAACTTCGAGACCCTGCTTTCTTATCGTTATCGTCGTTGTCGTTGTTGTTGTTGCTGCTGCTGTTGTTGTTATTTTTGGTGTGTTTTTTTTGTTGAGATGTTGTTGTTGTTGTTGTTTTTGCTGCTTGTCAGAAGTGTGTCAGAGGTTTGACAAAATACCTTGGACTCCGATATCAGTCTCATGTGCATGTTGTAAATATTTTCAGCTCAAAAGAAATAGACAGCTATACCTTCAAATATTTCTAATCATTTTTTTTTTCAATGATACAGGATGACGTCGATGTTGATGAAATAATCTCTACCTTCAGACAAGTTGGGGCAAACGTCGGCAGCGTCTTCAAAAGAGCATTTAAAGGATTCTCAGTCAATCTTCCTAGCCAAGTCCTTGAGTTGGTAAGGAACTCATTTTGTTGTTAATTGTTGATGATCATTTGCTGCTGATATGGCCGCACAGAGAGGGGGGGGGGGGGCAACTGCCCCCCCCCCCCCGAAATTTTGAAAACTCACATTTTAAAACTAAAAATTTGCATAAAATCCACCAAAAACTGCACCATATCCTTCAATTTCACTTTTAAAAATGCAAAAGCGCCCTCGTGACTCGCTCAGTCGCTTTGCTCCCTTGCTTCTGAGTTTCTTCGAAAATTTTTACGCATCGTGCCCCCCCCCCCCCCGGAAAAAATTTCTGAGTACGGCCCTGGCTGCTGATGTCTCGATGAGATGTATGATTGTTATAAAAATGAAAACGTTGATGTTAGCAGTTTCGTCGGGGGGGGGGGTAGCATAAAGAAAGAGAGAAAAAACTTAAACAGCACGTTAAAATTAAAAAAAAGCGAACACAGAAAAGGAAACTAAAGAAAGAAAATATAGGAGGGCATAAAATCTGGAAAAAAAAATATACTACTTTGTATTACAGTTATGTCTCAAGAATCGCTGCTCATCTTTTTAATTTATCTTTCCTGACGATCGTTTCGTTTACAAATTTTACTCATTTTTAGAACTTCTTTTAATGTTTGTTTGCTTCCCCCCCCCCCCCCTTCATTTAATAATCCCCAAACCATTAGGTAAGTGATCTTCCAGGCATTGAGTACATCGAGGAGAACGGTATCGTGCGCACCCAGGCTGTCGGATCCTGGGGACTTGATCGTATAGATGCTCGTAGTACGGTGTACGGCAGTGTGCTACTAGATGATAGCTATACACCTACTTGTAAGTATGCAGTGAAGACGGTGAGGTGTATTAATTTATTAATTAATTATTAATTAATTTATTTATTTATTTATTTATTTATTTATTTATTTATTTGCAGTTTTATTTACGCAGGATTGCATTGTCGGTTACAGAACTGCTTTCCAAAACGGCCCTGTTCGCATCGAATGAGAAATTACAGAAAATTAATCCATTGTAAATAGCACAGATTTAATCTATTTACAATACTCTGTCAGAATAAGGAGAAGTTGAAAAATGTTTAACATTAAACACTGCTAGAGAAAAAATAGGGAAGAGGGAAGAAAGGGAAGACAGAAAGGAGAATGATACTGATTCCGACTAAAGCCAATTAAAGCCCATTTGTATCTGATTTATCCTAAAAAAACACCATCGGGTTTAAGCTCATAACCTGATGAAGATTGAATGGTCAGTTTCTCATAGGCTATGTTCACCATCATTAGTCTCCTAGGGATGGGTCAACAAATTAAGCAAGTTAGACCGAGTTTTAACTGTTCCCTTCGTTCATTTGAACCAAACTCAAAGCAAGCGCCAGTTTAAAACTGAACACTGAACATGCTGAAATGCTGGCCAATATGCTTCGATGATTTATGATATCTTGCCAACTGAATCTGAATGAAATGGAAATGAACATCAAAAAACAACAACAAAATATTTCAGCATTAGGCTTCCTATAGCAGTTTTAGTGTTTTTTCCCCCGGTATCTCCATTCCTTTTTCTTTACAGTGACCGGTGCCGGTGTCAATGTGTATGTGATAGATTCAGGTGTCCATCAGGACCACGAGGACTTCCAGGGTCGTGCTACCCAGAGCTTCTGTGCCTCAGACCTCTTTGATTTCTTTGGTGGAGGAAACGTAAGGACATGTACCCTCTTTCACAATGTTTCATCGTGACATATCCCGATCTTACATCACGATATGTTACTATATCACACAAGATTTGTCACGAAGTTAAAACACGTTATATTACGATCGTACATCACGAAATATCACGAAGTTGCACGATATACCACGATCTTATAGGACACATGTACTATTATGAATATAAGTACAAGATATGTCACGAACACCAAGGATCGATGTATGAAGATATAGCTACACGATAATATATCTCGATATCAGAACAGAATGTTAAAACACGAGTATACGTGGGATGTAACATGGTAATATTATTATATTACCATCTAAAAAGGCTCAAGACCTAGAGTCTTGTAATGTTCAGTGTCCGGTCCTGTGATGTCCAGTATTCTAGAACAAAAGCAGGCATGAAGAGATATCCTACAAAAACACTGTGCTTTATGAAATTATTTATATCTCTTATGGCGAGATATGCAAGTCAAATGGCGACATAACATGACTACTTCTGATAAGTCATGTCTCAATCTTTTCTTTCAGGTTGATTGCAATGGACACGGCACACACTGTGCAGGAACTGTCGGATCTAAGATGTATGGTGTAGCTACCGGTGTCAAGATTATAGGTGTCAAGGTCGTAGGATGTCTTGGGTCAGGATCAACTGCAGGAGCCATTGAAGGTTAGTGCATGTAATCACTGATTCCGTGGGGGGAAGGGGGAGGCGATACGCTAATACGTTCATATATCATACTTTACATTTCATTGCCGTTTGGAAGGGAACAGGAGCTTGTTTCTCGGTCTAATTTCGAGGACATCCCGTTGAAATGTATGTTAATTCTACAACACGTGTTTCTATGAGTTGTCCAAGAACTAGGACTTACAAAGGTTTTGAGAAACAGGCCCCAGGTATTAGCGTAAGCGCCGACAAGATAAAGCTTAACATGCTTAAAGAGTGGCTCACGTTTGCTGAAAGAAACCGCTTTCACAAACGTTATGCTCCAAAGTTGGCTACACCGATGGAGTAATTCAAAGTCCTCCAGTTCTGTGAGTGATATTTGACCAAATTATTATCCTGATGATGAGAATGATGATGACGATAGTGATGGTGGTGGTGATGATGATGATGATGATCACGATGACGATGATGATTACAATCAAAATATTATTGCAGGTGTTGAATGGGTAATCGAGCAGGTTACCGGTCTGAAGGCTAGGCCGTCCGTTGCCTGCATTCCTCTAACTACCCCCTATTCAGTAGCCCTGAACAAAGCCGTGGACGAGATGGTCGATGCCGGGGTCGAAACCGCCGTCGCTGCCGGCAATGCTGAAACGAACGCTTGCGACTACTCGCCAGGCAGTTCGACTAAGGTGAGAAAGAATAGAGATAGAGAGGTGGAATTTGGAGGGGTTAAAGAAAGAGGGACATGCAGAAGAAGAAGAAGAAGAAGAAGAAGAAGAAGAAGAAGAAGAAGAAGAAGAAGAAGAAGAAGAAGAAGAAGAAGAAGAAGAAGAAGAAGAAGAAGAAGAAGAAGAAGAAGAAGAAGAAGAAGAAGAAGAAAGAAGAAGAAGAAGAAGAAGAAGAGGAGGAGGAGGAGGAAGAAGAAGAAGACGAGATTCTCTTATCGCCAGTTACATGTTGGTCGACAAAAGCAGTGAACAATGATGTCATGAATCATGTGAATAAACAGAGCAAGACAGAGGAAGGTGGAGAGGGATGGAAATTGGGGAGATGGGTGATAAGACATAGAAATAGGGAGAAAGGGGGGAGGCAGGGAATAGAGAAACAGTGGCGGATTCATGGTGTAGGCACTGGTATACATGGGGGTGGGGGATGCTCACCGGCAAACCCCGGTCGGCATACCTGTAGTACTCTAAGAAAGCAAAGTATTCCCCACAATTCAAGATGCTTTGGCAGCAATTTCAAACCGCCAACGAACTGAAATGCGATGCAAATAAAAGGGAGGGAAGAAACAGAGAAGGAATAAAAGACAAAAAGGATTTATTTCAACCCAGAATATTGTATATTTTATTACTTTCCTTGGTTTATTTCTCCTGCATTATTCTTTCAAATGTTAGTCATAATTGACCCTTCTTCATCATCTTATGAACAGGTATTAACGGTCGGTTCAACCTTTGACACCGATGCTCGCATCATTTCTTCAAACTATGGCCCATGTATTAACATCTTTGCTCCCGGTGCCTTCATCACATCGACTTGGATTGGTGACAGTAACAGAGCTACTAATACGATCACCGGAACCTCCATGGCGTCCGCTCATGTTGCTGGTATGTTTGCCCTAATTTTGCATCCTAGAATTCTTATCCTTACATATTTCCTGTCTCTATTTTTCTCTATTAATATTGTGTTTTGTCCTATGATAAAATTACACAACTGGCTGTACCATCATTGCTTGCGTACTTGTTGCTGCAAGCACAACGACACACATGCAGGCCTACAACTCTGACAATAAACTCTCTCTGTTTTTATGTGGGAGGTAATAAAAAGGTGATCATTTTTGTAGGAATATTTCTCATACTGTATATAGAATTGAGATAGTAAGCATAATATTTTACGTATGAATCTCATGATTTTGGCAGCTGGGGCAGTAGCAGCAGCAACAACAACAAAAGCACTATCAGCTATTTTGATCTTGTTTATGATAGTGAGTTTTTTATTATCATCATGACTTTGATAATGATGCACATGATGCACATGTATGCAGGCCTACAACTCTGACAATAAACCCTCTACTTCAGTTATTTTTATTTGGGAGGTATAAAGGTGAGCATTTTGGTAGGAATGTTTCTCGTATCATATAGAATTGAGATAGTAAGCACAATATTTTATGTATGAATCACATGATTTTAGCAGCTGGAGCAGTAGCAGCAGCAGCAACAATAACAACACTAACACTCATAACGATTTTGATTTTGTTTATGACAGTGACTTTTGATTATCATTATGACTTTGATAATGATTTATGATCATTACTACTATATCTTGTAGGTGCATTTTAAAATACTTTACCAAGGGAGCACTCATGCAACAGAGGCTACAGATTGATTATGAATGTATGATGATGATGATGATGATGATAATGATGATGATGATAATAATGATGATGATGATTATCAATATATTTCATAGGTGCTCTGGCTCTCTACCTTAGCAAAGAGGCACTCATGCATGAGAGTACAGCTAATGTGGTAACTGATCCCGGTCTTGGCTCACCTAACAGATTCCTCTATGTCCAAAAGAAAAGGTAAAAATTTCTAATTGTCAGAAGGGCATGTCAGACCTTACCGACTTTACGCATAAATGATGTACCGATATCGTTAATGATATAAGTGGTCGAACCTCAGTGATATTTACAATACTAAAGTTTTTTTCCTCTCCTTTTGCAATAAAAAAATATGAAAAAAGAAGAACTGTCAGTAGAAGGCCTTGGGGCTCTCCTGTATGACTTGGACTAAAACAAAGAGTAGCGCCCCCATCTCTCTCTCTTTCTTTCTTTCTTTCCCCTCTCTCTTTCTCTCTCTCTCTCTCTCTCTCTCTCTCTCTCTGTCTCTTATTCATTTCTCAATCGCGATAATAATCCGTCTGTAGAATTTCCTTCTTAATTCAAGTTGATAGTTTTCTTTTTTAATTCCTATCTCTTCTTCTTGTTTTGCAGGTGAAGATCTCTCTGTGGCAACCAAACAATCGCACCTCCAACTTGATCGGCCCAAAAACATAAATAATGATGAAGACTATGTTGATAATAGATTTTTGATAGTGTCATTTAGAATCGCATTTTTTGTTGAGTTTTGGCTCTTTACCATTATTCATCTTCAAAGTATAGTTTGAAACAATCGCACCTCCAACTTGATCGGCCCAAAAACATAAATAATGATGAAGACTATGTTGATAATAGATTTTTGATAGTGTCATTTAGAATCGCACTTTTTGTTGAGTTTTGGCTCTTTACCATTATTCATCTTCAAAGTATAGTTTTACGACATCTGAAGAATTCTTCCTATTCAGTAATTCACTTTGAATATTAAGTAGATATAATAAGTTTCATTGCATTAATGATTAGAAGACATGTCTATATGCAAGCTATAACATTCTGAGTGTAATTCTCACACAGATTTGAAAATAATCAGAATGTAGATTGCTTCTTAAATTTTTGTTTTATTGAAGTAATAAAAACTATATTTTACAAATTCATTTATATATTTCTGAAATTGTTCATAATCATATCTTTACAGTTCATATACAATCTTTCTTTTACATATTCTTTTTAATTCCACTCCAAGAAGAAAATCTATACGTACTACTGAATTAGCCTATTTCATATACACCCCCACTCACCCCCCCCCCCCATCACCATCACCACCACCGCCGACGCCGCCACCACTATTACTAACCACCCCTACGACGAGGACGACGACGACTACTACTACTTCTTCTTCTACCATTTCTTCTTTTTCTTCTTCTTCTTTTTCTTCTTCTTCTACTACTACTACTTTCTTTTTTCTTTCTTTCTTTCTTTCTTTGTTTTCTTTCTTTCTTTCTTTACTTATTTATTTATTGCTTTCTTTATTTGTTAACTCTTCCTCTTCAGACTTCCCTTCATATTTTTTTCTCTGTGTTCCATCGCCCCCCCCCCTCCCTCCCTTGTGGGTTACATCATTCAAAGATCATGTTATCATGCTAATCATAGACTTTAAAGAGAGAAAAATAATACTGGGAGCATGAAAGAGGGAACATGGGGAGAATTGAAATCTTGATGAAATAATTATTGGTGTAACAATCAAAATGCTTGGTGCTGCACAACGGTGAGATAAATGGGTATACCTCACAGGAATTCAATTCCTTTAAATGCTTGAGCGTTGTACCGGCAGCTTGGTTAAAGTCAGAGTTCAAATGTGATATGAGCTATACAAAACCGGAACGTAATTATTATAATCATTACCTTGTCTCAGGGGCTGGGGTCTGCAACCTCGAGAATTTTGAAGTAATAATAATTGTTTGATTTGATTTGATTTATTTATTCACCACTCATGGGTTGGATAGCCCTTGTCAGCTAATAGCTGTTTTTCAAAGGGGTGAAAACTTATAGAGCGCACACACCGTCCAAGGACGCTCATGGCGCTAGCCCAGCAACTGTTTTCAATGGAGGTATACACTACAATTAATTCTATATCCATACAAAAAAAAATAAATCAAATCCACAACATTTGCACCACCCACTGGAATTCTCAGCTCCACCCGATGAGGCCTGGTGCCCTCTTGCTGCTCCGTTCACTGACAATTTAAGGGACAAGCCAGGTATAAGCACATCACTCACAGGAGCTCTAGCAATTGAGGCCACCAGGCCCCAGACGGGTAGCCAATAAAACCAAAGGGTGATAACAAAATAAGTTGAAAAGTACAGATTTTTAAATTAGTAAATAAATTCATATCACCCTTTAACATATGAAAAAGCTTAATTTGCTTTGTTTATGGTAAGTCGGTGAACCATCCTGACTGGTTCGGGGATATCCTTAAACCTACACCTCACCATGGATGTCATCACAGTCTTGAAAACCGGGTGCTTGGTGGCGTAAATGAAAGGGTTGACGCAAGCATTGCAGAGTACAATCGCACTGGCGTATGGTACGAAAGGGTCGCTGTCGTCGAAGAAAAGGCAAAACGTGAACGGCGCTATACACAAGAAGAACGCGCATACAACCATAAACATGTTTTTGGTGATCTGCAATTGGCGCCTACTGAAGCTACTAGCTCCGCGTCGGAGCTTGCTTGATTTCGTCTGCGAGTCTCTTGTAACCACGCCTCCTTTGCTGTTATTGGTGTTGATGTTCCCGTTGGTGTTGGTGTTGCTGCCATCGGTGGCCTTTGAGGAAACTTGGGCACTCTGCGATGGCATCCCATCTGAATCTTTGAGCGTGGCCGAATGAGAAGTTGGTGAGGCTGAATGATGTCCATTTTTCTGTTTTGCCGCTGTCTGCTGATTTCTGTCCAAAGGCATGAAAGAGAGGGAGAGAGAGAGAGAGAGAGAGAGAATTCAACACAAAAGTACGAGGATCGTCAATATACCCAATCCATCCTGGTTGCTTTGCTAGTTTGCTTCCTCATATTCCACCCACTTACATAGACCAGTTCACACCTTACTTTGGTATGGTGGCCCTGAAGTACGCTCGATAACAGGTCATGTACGACGTGCCTACTTTCCGCCCCAGTCGCAAACAGTTGCAAGCTTTTGCAAAACAGTCGCAACCTTTTGCAAACGGTTGTAAGACGTGTCGCTAAAATTCATTTTGATTCACCAGTGTTATAGCGACCACGTGATATGTAGTTCTTCTATAAAATCGACCCAATGAGACCATTTCATTTCCATTCTTTCTTTTCTTCTTTCTTCCTCTTAATCCATTCATGACAGAGGTCCACATTTTGTGGTTTGGCCTAATATCTTTTGATGCAAAGCCCTAAAAATCATACCAAATACATGAGCAGAAAGAGCAAAAAATTCTACACAAACTGTGCCCATTTTGGTTGCGTCAATATTCGTTGTTTGATGCTGAATTTTTTTTAAAGGAAAATAAGCATTAAAATCCTTAAATTGGCAATGTGTAGAAAGTTTAAAATCACCGTTTTCCCTGCAAATTGGCAACTTTTTGACTTCTCATCATAATTTCTGTCAATATATATTCATTTCAGATACATGACGTTTTATAAGAAAAATGTAGCAATAAAATAAGAATGTTGGTGTTGCCAATTTGAAGAATAAAAGCTGATCAAATTAGGCTTTAAATAATTCCTGTCACGAATGGGTTAATGTAGCACGATAACTGCAGGAGCAGCCAGGCAAAGAAATTCTTCAATGGCAGCAGCACGTTGGGCCTCTTCTATATAGACCAATTTCACCTCCGGTTTATGTATTTGGCCCTCTATCGGCGACGCCATTGCTGCGGTGGGCAAGCGCGCTGACCGCGATTGGCTCTGTGTACAAAATGAATGTAAGATATGAGATATGCCCCGATATTGTTCCATTTACTTTATTCTAGATCAATAAAATAAAGCATGGATACATGGGTAGATGAGGTAAGACAATGGTCATATCTGACGGACGAAGGTATGATGTATTTTTGTACTTTCGATGGTTTTTCAACTTAGTTTTGTCAGTAAAAGTTCGATTGCAGCATAGAAGCCGTAGTAAACGGGAGCCCTAAATCTTACCCTGTTTACAAAGTCATGTTTTCACTCATTAAATTTTACGCCAAAGTACATAATGATAATGTTTCTTGACTTCAAAGTCCTTTCTGTTGATGTTTTTACCCACTGGCGACGAATTCCTTCACATTGCTTACGGAAACCTGTGTAGGGAGTACGGCTTCTCACACAAACAGGCTTCACGAGTCAAAAGCGAGTGAATTTCGCACTCAGTTAGCTTCCAATTTTTAAACCTTCTCTAATTCTTATGGCATTTGAGCACCGCACAGCTGCGACCTGAACTTCCCTGATAATTTCTCATTGCAAATATTAAAATAAATAAATCAAAATAGACAAAAAATCGAACGAATGTACACAACGCGCTATTGACTTGTGTACTATAAAAGTTGGAGCGCCCATCGCAGTATGTCGAACTTTGTCGAACAGTCTGCTGCCCTCTTGCGTTGTGAAATTGGTCTATAGGGTTGGGTGCATAGAGTTGGCAATAACTGTTGCTTACATATTATGCTTACAGTCGCTAACTGTCCTCCGCGAACACTTTCGCAAGCATTCGCACTAATGTTTCGCTATTATGTCGCTAAAAGTCGCTAAATGTCGCTAATGACAGGGGCGAACCCTGATTTGAAAGTGGACGAAACAAAAAATCGCGAGGTTCGCAAGCATTCGCCACTCAGACTGAGATACCCCTTTAGATTTTAATGACTGTATGAATCAGCCCATTGCCCGCTTGAGACGGGTGGCCCCTTTATTAAACCTATATGAATAGGAGCATTCAGAATATTCATTACTGGTTAACACGTAAGGCCAAAAATACGCCCTTTTTTTTTTTTTTTTAGAGTTTCCTAGAATGGCAGCAAATAGCAACGTCACAAATATTTTATTTTCCCTGGACCATGAACAAAAAAAACATATAATTAATGACAAGGATATAGCATCATTATTACGTTTATAATTTTGAACAAAACAATGGGAACTATGCATGCTTGTATTACTAAATATCTGTGAATACAGGTATATACAATAGTTCATTAATCATCCGCTAACTTCCAAAAGAAAATAACGGGACTACTATATTGACGGGTCGCGGAAACCCATTTCCTTCCTTTATACTGTTAACTGCCGAGATAATTACGAAGATAATGTTTGGATAAACAGTAGACTATTATACACAGTATTGTAGGGCGTATCCATCATAGAATGGACCAGGGGAGCGTTTCATGAAAGGACTTGTCGGATGTTTTATCCGACAAAGTCTGTTTTATCCGACAGTTGCCATAGTAACGATGCTTCTCAGCCAATCAAAATCAAGGAAAGATGTCAGATCTGACAACTTGTCAGACAACAAATGTTGATGAAACGCCCCCAGGTGTACGCCCTCCCATCCCCATAATTGGGAAGGACCCCCCCCCCCCCCAAAAAAAAAAAAAAAAAAAGTGGTATCCTTTTTTAAGCTTGTCAAAGGATTTGGAAGGACACAGATACACCTCAGATTTTGTGATAAACCGATTTTTTAGCTTGTCAGATTGTTTTCTGAGATTTCTGCCCACCCCCTTTTATAAAATCCTGGATCCGCCCCCTGATTATTTTCCACGTACGTAATATTTGTCAAGTACTGAATGAAATCAACGGACACGAACAATACAAAATTACGTAAACATTACAACAAGCTCTCTCTCTCTCTCTCTCTCTCCCGACATTAGAGTGTGTATCAAAATTGGTTTTTAATTAAACTAAACATGTTAACCATGTAAACAAAGGTGATGGAAACAACGCTACCAAGTTTACGCTTGTTTGCCATCCACTCGAAAGGTTTATATTTTCCTAGAATTTACCATTACTCTTTATTTCACAATCTATTTTTCCCAGCTACAACCTAGAGTAAACTCAAACGTAATATATGCAGGATATATATTTCTTTTCATTTCACAACGTCGCAACCATTAAAAATAAATTCATTAATCAAAACCCCTGCCGAAATGACCAGTGACTGCCACAGCCCCTCAGAAAATGTTTAGAAAATGCCACTTCGTGGGTCACCGTTCACAGAAAGTAATTTTAAATTTAATTTCATTCAGGCTTTTTCATTTTAAGTCTCTCCCCCCCCCCCCCCCCCCCTTCTCTCGCTGTGATACAATAAAGGATATATAGGAGGCAAGTGATATATGCCCCACTCTCTTAGAAATCGCAAATTTTCATGATGTAAACTCCATATGGTTCAAACCAACTGGAACCAACGGTACATCAAGGTGGCTTATTTCGGCCGGAAAAGCTCACTAGAGCTACATTATTGCCACGATTATAGAAAGTACACGCTAATGAATTTAGGTTCATATGGTATAGGCCTAAGTTAAAAGATTGTTGGGTTTTTTTTTCTTTTCTTTTTTTTTGTCGGTGAACGGAAACGGTCTCTGTGTGATCCAGACAACGTGTAAACATACGAAATGCACCTGCTTATTTCAAAAGGAGAAATTTACACTGATGATAACTATAATAATGATATTCTAGATTTTTGTAGCGCCTATTGTATCACCGATGTCTCTAAGCGCTTTACAGAAATATTATTACCTCGGTCATCGGATTCAGGCTTGCCCGCACACAATGTATGTACCTTCTCGATCTACTCCCTAGGGAGCATTCCAGCCAGGCATCTTTTGCAGATGCTCACAATGCTAAACAAACCATAATGATTCTCATCCTACCGGGTACCCGCTTGACACCTGGGTGGAGAGTGGTAAATGTAGAATAATGTGTTGCCAAAGGACATTAGGCGCCGAAACGTGACTCGAACTCGGACCACACTGCAAGATTTCCAGTTTGGTGAACGTATCCACAAGACCACGGCACCTCTAATGAGGATAGTCACACATGCATTTTATAAAAACCAAACGTGACAAAGTGATAAGGACGATTCCAACAGAAGAAAAAAAAAACATGTCAGAATAACTCTTTAATAATTGCCCCCCTCGGTGATGTGACAGCCTTATTTAAAGCCTCTTTTAAACACTTTTTGACAATCGCGCGTGCATGATATTTTAACAGCATCATTTTTAACAGCATGATTTTAAAGCATGATGAAATGAAAATCGAATCGATATTTCTTACCCTTCCTGTGTTGTCTGTGCGACGGATTCAGCCACTGTACTGTCCGTCTGGTTGGACTCGACCCCGGGCGTGTGCGTGCTCATCACCTTCATGTGATTCCTGACATGGAGGAAGATCTTGATGTAGGAGTAACAGATGATGATGAGGGGTATAGGGAAGGACCCCATGGCTTGGACCAGCTGGTAGATGTCGTCCCGTGGGTGCGATGACGACTGACCGCATACGCTGTACTTCTCGTTATACCCGAGCCCGCCGACATCGACGATGGGTAGGAAGACGACCAGCAAGAAGGACACCACCCAGATGAGGATGATCCAGATGATGATATGGGGCTTGGTGAAGATCTTCTGGTAGACGCGATGCTTCTTGGTGACTAGGATGAATCGGTTGATGGCCACGGAGGCTAGGGAATAGAGACTGGCTACGATGCAGAGGTACATGACGGCTCCAGCTAGCGTGCATATGTAGGGATGCAGTGGCCAACCATTACGACTGATCAGCGCCACAGCATTCCACGGAATGGACAACGACGTCAGGAGGTCAGCGACGGCAAGATTGACGACGAACACGTTCGTGATCGTCCGGAGTTTTCTCGAGACGGCGACGGCAGTGATGACGAGCGTGTTTCCTATGGTGCCAATGACGGATACAATGATGAATGTGACTGCGACGACCAGACGCTGGGCGCGGTCGTCGAACTTGAATGTGTCTTCAGAAGTCGGCGTCGACGTCATGTTCGTAGTGGTTATCGTCTGGCTAAAGGTCGTAATATCAGTACTACTCTCCATTTTCTCATTCAGTTGTTACTGAAGGTAATTATTCAAGCCAAACACCCAGGATTGGAACTACTTCCAAGTATGACAGGCCTACAACACAAGTAGAGGTTGTTTCAAAGTCAATGCTCTGTTTTCTCCTCATTGAAAATAATTCGATTAAGTAAAATCCGAATTTGATACATCAAAACTGCATTTTCTGTCGTACCATAGGCTCCTTTATTTTAGTTAACATGGTTAAAGTGAAACCGGCATCCATAGCTCGCCCTTGCTTTTTATAAATACAGAAAATGAGTAAGCTCACAACAAGTGTGCACACAAATTTGAAGATTGGTTTCAAGATGAAACAGTGAAGCCTTCAAAATAATGATGGAAGACGTCCAGTTATGAGTATCATATATATGTATGTACCTGCGTGTGTAATTTTCTACGAGAAACAAATTTGCAATGAAGCGAATTTACATTGTCACCGCGAATGGTGGGTTTTGATTCGTACGGAAAACCAACGGACTGTGTCAAGGCTGGTGGTATCCATTCACATGAAAAACATCTTATTTTAACAACCTTCAATAGCGTATGATTGTACAACCTTGTTCCTAGTTTAGAACAATCAGACGCGACAAAACTTGCCTTTGTTCTCCAAATATTGATGAATAAGGTGAGCTCGAAAAGAGAGTGGCAGAGTCATCGGGTGACTTTTATCCAGCTGGTGATATGCTGACTGTTTTCCCCAAGACGTGTGCCATAAGTACATGAAGATCTAAACCTTTAGCAATGAGAACATCAGGAAGACATGAATTATTGATGATTTTAATGCTACGTCGTTGGTGCAGAGTCAAGTAGTTCATTTATCATTTTAGGGTGTGGCTCAATTAGTAAATAGATACCCATTTGAATAGAAATATGCAAAACATTTTTTTTTTTTACTCATATCCCAGTCAAAAGTGAAACGACTTGCTGGTAATAATCTCGAACATCCAAAAGGAAACTTCGAAGCGGGTAGGATAATCTATTATTCTCTTATGAATAGAATATCATTTTTATTGAGCTGTTTTTCTCTGGCCCCTCAGAGAGAAAAAAGGTTATTGCCAGAAACTGCAAGGAAATCCTCAAGGCAAGAGTTACGGATATATATAATGTCGCTCACAAAATCTTTCACTTTCGATCAAGTGTATTCTTTCTTGTAACAGTATTGAAATAGACCCTCCAAAATATACTTCAGTTCATACATGTATCACGCATAGGCATTTTCCTCTAATAAGGACTGACGTTCTCTTTCTTTCAGACGATGTAGTCAGTAGAGAATTTAGAAAGTATTAAAATGTACTCGGTAGATCTAGAAATGTTGAGAATCTACAGAAGTTCCAGGCAGAGATGACTTGTATCGAAGTAACATCAAAATATTTCCTTAAATGAGAGAAAATTATGGATCACCTGGCCACTGCTGAGATAAGCACTTGCACTTTTGACGCCATCGAATGAAAGTGATGCCAAACTCGGTTGCAATCATACCCACTGAACTTCCGATCAACCGACCGCTTTCTAGTGGTATAGTCGAAGCCAAAGGCGGGGGTGGGAGGGGTACATGGGCTCTCGGGCACGACTCGAGCAGAGCCTTCAGCCTGTATTTTGTTCTAAGTGGACGGGAGGTTCCGTTTTTCGAGAGGTGGGAAAGGATAGGGCGGGGTCATCCGAATGTCAGCTTGCTGGTTAACAACTTGGAGAAAAACAAAATTTTCAATTTAGCAAGCAAATCTGATTTAAAGCCAACAGTCACTGATTGTCCATTTTACATTTTCTGCGGGTATTTGGGTGTTGCTCCCTTTTAGTTTTTTTCTAACGTAAAGATAAAGATTAGATTATCATGCGAGAATATCTCGCAACCAATTGATTCTAATTTTTGGAGGTAAGTGTCGAGAGGGGGGGGGGGGCTGTCCCTGCTACCCCCACCCCGCATTGTATGCCTTTGTTCTCTTCCATTTTTGTCTTTGCTTCAAAATCTGTCTTGCTATTATGTTTCCTTTTAAATGTTACTTCCATTTCGCTATACTTTCTTATAGTCTTCTATTTTATGCCAATCTCTTATCTCATTACCATCATCATCATGTCGTCGTCGACATTTTTATGATGTGAACTACCTTCGATACATTAAGAACGTCGGTGCTTCATAATATTTCATCTATTCTTTCTTTTAAAAATCTCTCTTCTATTCTTTTCTTCCTTCCTTCCTTCCTTTCTTTCTTTCTTTCTGTCTTTCTGTCTTTCTGTCTGTCTGTCTTTCTTTCATTCTTTCTTTCTTTTGTTTTCTTGTCGTTCCCTGAAATCATCTCCCCCTCTCTCGAAACACCTCTTGCCGCTAAGTATTGAACAATGATATCGAAAGATGAACAGACCATTATGAAAGTTTTGTTCTAACTGCCAAAGAATGAAGGTTTGCGTAATTGTTCACGCAGAACTTGCCAATCGTAGTTAGAGTGTCTCCTATAACAACTGCCGCCCTTTGACGAACAGCCTTGGATAACTACAGGTACATTACCTGAAAAGAAATAAAGAAAAAAAAGATTGCCCTATATATCTACCAATTATCTCTTCCACATGACACGTCTAAGTCAGGAACGAAGAAGGCAATTGAGGCACGTCCAATGGTAGTTATCAGGTTGATAATGTTTGGAGATACTTTTCATAAACTTATTCGGATCATATTCAGAGACAGAGTCCGTTAAGGCAGGGGGAAAAATAGTATCACGAAGGGGCTGCACACAGCTTGTGACATTTGCTCATAGTAAAGAGTAGAAAGTACGAACTTTTTCAGGCACGCAATGCCGGAAGATGTGGTAATTATAGAAGAGATGGTGAAGAACATCGGAAGTTGGATGTCATAGAAAGGTGAAGTGAAAGAGGAAAAAAGCAATCCGCACAGGTACAGTTTTGAAACATAATGTTATCAACACCAGTGGAGTAAAGAGGGCGCACGGGGCAAGTGCCCCCTAATTGCAATCTCAAAGAAAGGAGATAAAGGAAAGAGAGAGGGAGAGAAAGGGAAATTAAGGACGAGGGATGGAGGATGAAGGGGAGGGGTGGGGGGGGGGGGCTAGGGAGGAAGAGAAAAATTTAATAGAATTCTTTCCACACCTTCCCCCTCAATGGTATTCTTATTCATTCACATTTTATTCTCATAACTTGTCCTCCTCCCCACTTATGCCACTGATCATCACAACCTCTATTTATACTCGACTTGTTACGTATCACACACCTTAACAATGTTAACTAAACTGTGACGCAGTTAAGGAGGCATGGGTGCACTTGCCCGTCCTACATGTCGGAAAGAGAGGGAAAGAGGAGGAAGGAGAAAAAGAAGGGGGAAAAAAAGAAGGAAAAAGAAGAAGAAAAGAAAAAGTAAAAGAAGAGAAGAAGAAAAGATAGAAAAAATGGAAAAGAGGGAAAAAGAAGCAGAAAAGAAGAAGAAAAAGAAGAAGAAATCATAGAAAAGGAAAGAGAAGAAGAAAAAAAAAAGAAAAGGAGGAAGAAGAGAAAATGGAGAGTCAATATCGTGAAAAGAAGGTGATAGAACCCATTGCACACCCTCCCCACCCCAGTTATGCCACCAGTGCCCTTAACACCTTAACACCAGGGGCGTCGCTAGACTTTTTTTAATGGGGGGGTGTAGAGGCCAGATTGCCGACAAATTATGCCTCCGATTGCCGACGACCAACGTCGACAAATTCAACTGTATAAAGCCCACGAGGCATGTTTAATTGTGTGCCTCTATTATATTTTCCTTCTAAATTATATTTGTTCACCTCACTTGCTGAATGTGTTAGCTTTCCGAAAACATTCTCTATCTAAATATAATACGAGCGAGCGCAGCGAGCGAGGAAAAATATACACTCTCTTTCGTAGAAGTGATAGTTCGTCATCAAACTACATGATGGGCTTAAAGATATCTAAATCATATATTTGGTCACCTCTCTCACATGATTCATTCGCTTTCAAAGACCATCCTAAATCGTAGTATTATACGAGCGAGCACAGCGAGCGAGGAAAAAATCTATATACTCCTTATCATATAATCCTTTTCATGGTAGAAGTGAAAGTTCTTCATCAAAATATATGATGGGCCTTTAAGATATCTATTTTGATATTTTGGTCACCTCTCTTACCTAATTTATTTGCTTTCAAAGACCATCCTCTATCTAAATATCATACGAGCGCGAGCGCAGCGAGCGAGGAAAAAATATATATACTCTTTTTATGGTAGGTGATAACTCTTCATCAAAGTACATGATGGGCCTCGCTTGCCGAATTCGTTTGCTTTCCCAAATCCATCTTGTATCTGAATATTGTACGAGTGAGGAAAAATACTCCTTTTCATGGTAGAAGTGAAAGTTCTTCATCAAAATACACGATGGGCCTTTAAGATAACTATTGTGATATATCTGGTCACCTCTCCTACCTAATCTATTTGCTTTCAAAGACTATCCTGTATCTGAATATTATACGAGCGAGCGCAGCGAGCGAGGAAAAACATATTTACTCTTTTTTATGGTATCTAATTCTTCATCAAAATACATGATGGGCCCCAAAATATCTAAATTATATATTTGTTTATTTCACTTGCCAAATGTGTTTGCTTTCCGAAAACATCCTGTATCTTAATATAATACGAGCGAGCGCAGCGAGCGAGGAAAAATAGGCTCTCTTTCGTGTTACCAGTGTTATTTCGTCGTCAAAATGCACAAGCAAACAAGCCGAATATGACTCTATTTGGGCACCTTACTCATCTTTCTTTTTTCTTTTTCCCTCCTTCCTCTTCCCTCTCCTTTCTCTCTCCCTCTCTCTCTCTCTCTCTCTCTCTCTCTCTTTTGCCGACAGCGATTGCGAATTTGCCGAAAAGAATTTTTAATGGGGGGTGTCACACCCCCCACACCCCCCCTCTAGCGACACCCCTGCTTAACACTGGCATAGGTAAGGGGGGGGGGCACAAGGGGGCCATGACTGCCCCCCCCCCCCCTCAGTTGATCGGCGAGCAAAAAAAAAAGTGTGATTGGCAAATTGGAGGCAAACTCAAGAATGTAGCCTCTAATACTGCTTTCACACCAAGGTACGGTCGCTGCGACCGATGAAATCATAATGTGAAAGCATTTCATCGGTCGCTGAGTACGGTCGCTGAGGTACTTCAGCGACCGATCGCGACCGATGCAAACTAGATGTGAAAGCACATCGTACTCAGCGACCGATCGAAATGCAATGACCCCCATACATGCCTACGCACTATCTCTACTTCCGCTTCCGGCTAGGTCAGCTATACAGCGACCGATCGCTCTGGGCCTGACCAAATTTTGACGGAGGTGTGAAAGCACGTCCGATCGGTCGCTGGGTACGGTCGCAGTGACCGTACCTTGATGTGAAAGCAATATTAGATAGTTAAGTTATCTTATTTTCACACATCGTTATTGTGGGATATGTTTTCATAGAATAACCTTGTTAAATACTGCCTCCACACTCCTTGTCTCAACCATTTTCACTACATATACATGTTGACTCCGAGGTTTTCTACTTTTCTACACGAAATGTGGGCTATTCGCAAATTTCAAGTAGAGTTGATGTGTACCATCAGCCCCCCCCCCCCCCCCCCCATCATCCTTTTCAATTACATAATCTGCCCCATTCGAAGTGCCGGCAATCAATCTCACGTTCTGCTTTATCTTCAATATGACATGGCATCACTTCAATGACAATAACCATCCATTTGGTAGAGATACCCAAAGCTTGATATGATAGAAGTAAAAAAAACAAACAAACAAACAAACAAACAAACAAACAAAACTGCCTTCCTACCAGTTGGTCTAATTGCCGGATCGTCTAACACCACGTGGCTAAAACCATTTGGTCTAATTTCCGTTTGGTCCAATCATCACTTGATCTAATACCCACTTGGGCTAATTGTAATTTTGTCTGATGATCAAATGGTCCAATCAGATAGACTAAGTGGTTTTAGACCAAGTGGGTATTGGACGAAATGGGCATAGCCTAACTGGAAATTAGACGAAATGGCCCTAAGTGGCAATTGGACGAAATGGTTATTAGACGAACTGGTTGCAGACGAAATGGGATTAGACAATGTGGGATGAGACCAAACGGGCATGAGACAAAGTGGGAATAGATCAAGTGACAATTCACCGAGAGATGAAGGGGGAGGAAGAGGGTGGAACAGACCCCTCCCCCCTCTCTCTCTTTCTCTCATTCGACAGCCTTATTCTCACACATTCCACCCATCCAGCTGGTAAGTGTGGTACCCTCTCCCTATATAAGCCGCCAGTGCCCTCCCCATTGACTTGACGCATGTTACGCCACTACCACTATGAGCCATAATCATGCTATCCACATTATAATTATCAATAAGTGGTTAGAATCAATTCAAGATGGTTCAAGAAAGCATCATAACTGCCAATGGACACAAATAGTCTGAATCTAAATGACATGAGGATGATTATATTGATCATTTTATCATTTTAATGATCATGAAAGTCTAAAATAGCTTCTATTTTGGTTTGTCTAAATAGTATGGTTGTAGATGTGAGCAACTAAACCGAAAGTGAGTACAATTGTGACAATATACTTTATCTTTCTCTTTAAAAAAAAAGAAAGTTTGATGGATTGGTTGATTGAACTTTGTACATGAAAAAGCCTTGTCACACCGAGGAGATCGACAGCGACTCTCGACCGACAACAAACCGAAAAAAATAGATAAAATAAAATAAAAAGAATAACATTCCATCCACCAGCCCGGAGTCGATCACTAGCGTGACCGATGCATTTCATTCTGTCAATGGTGTACAGTATCGTAATTGGTTTGCCATGGTATTTTGATGTGCAAGGGGAGAATGAGAACATAAGAACCTTTTCTTTGAAGGAAATAATAATCTGAACGTTCCTTGCACTTTTTGGCACTTTTGTTTTAAAATTAAGTATACGATATCTGCAAATGTTTGAGACGATGTCCTTATCAAATCGCACAAACGACAGGGGGGGGGGAGGGTGCGAAAAAATAAATCATGTCTTATCGTGTAGTAGAGGGTCACCGTGATAATAGCCTGAAAATGTACTATGTGACGGCACGTGTATGGCTTATTATCAGGGGCGGCGCCAGGGTATTTTGATGGGGGGGCGGCAAGATGACACATGGGTGAATTTATTGACGTTCTAAATGAATAAATAGGGGTATTATATAGTTGTAAGCCCCAGGCCTCTCTTTTCCCATCCTTTTCTTTCTTCTTCCTCCTCTTTTTTCTTCTTTTCTCCTCTTATTTTTTTCACTTGAAATATCATAGGCGGGGCATTCGTCCACTTGCCCCTTGTGGCGCCGCCCCTGCTTATTATGAACATTGATATCTCATACTGACTTTGCGATTTGGACCTTCAGTGACGTAAGAATACCTTGGCGATCAAATTCCATGGACTGTCTATAGTGTTTGATAACTTTGCATCCTCCCTGGATCCAAGGACCTCTGAATTTTAAGGGATTGTGCCGTTTGGGGTAATAATATTTCTGTAAAGCGCTTAGACACATCTCAGAGAGATGTATTAGGCGCTATATGATTATCACTAATATTATTACTATTACTATTACTATTACTATTACTATTACTATTACTATTACTATTACTATTACTATTACTATTACTATTACTATTACTATTACTATTACTATTGTTATTACTATTGTTATTGTTACTGTTATTGTTATTGTTATTATTATTATTATTACTATTATTATTATTATTATTATTATGAATATAATATTTATTCCTATACAGGGCAAGGGAAAAGTTTTTCATTGATTTCAGAATTTAAAAAAAATAAAGAGAGAGAGAGAGAGAGAGAGAGAGGAAGAAAAGAGTGAACATGCATTGACCTTAATTACATATATTGTTTCCACTCTTCTTTACCATAATCATTTTATACAATTAACGAACGTAGACTTATTAATACCTTCGAAGAAAAGGGGCGTTTGTCAATTGCACGCTTTCTGAGGGGTTAAATCAGATTACGTAATATGTTTATTTTAAAAATTCACGCTTTGGCTTCAAAGCATTTTTTCAGTCGATTAATTCTCTTGAAATGACGATGTATTTTACTGGACCCTCTTAACTAATTTCTCGATGCTTTCGGGTTGAAAAAGAACTCACACTATGACCTTTGACATACAGTAGGTTATCTTAATTGATTTGATATTTATTTACTTTCTGCGGCATCTCTTTATGGCCCAGCCCTCTCTTTAATACACTTCTGTCTCAAATTCCTCGAGCCCGTTTTTCTTCTTGTTCATAGGCCTGCCCCCCCCCCCCCCCGTCTTACATTCAGTTTGACTAGTCATCACTGGCGTACTGGAGGGGGGGCTTGGGGGGGCGCCCGCCCCCCCAAATAAATTTCAACCATGGTTTATTTTCAATTTTATATGTGTTATCACACGAATTTCATTACTTCTCCCTAGACTCCCTTTCTACTGTTAAGTAGCGGATTCACAATTTCCCAAATAGCATGCATAGCACGGCAGAAAACACGCATAATATCAATACTAATGTGTTTTATGATATAACACTTGGTTTTATCTGTTTATCTGACAATGGATTCAAACTTTGATAATGAATATTCTTAGATTTACCAAAACTAGACACGGGCTTTAAGTTTGCAGTCCCAAATAGTGTTCTTTTACAGAGTTGCAAACCATCAATACTGCAAAAAACTCCTTTACCATGGGAGTGCACTTGCGTAGCCGGGGGGGGGGGGGACGATGGGGGCGGTCACCCCTCCAAAACACCAACAAAAAAGAAAGAAAAAGTAGAAGGAAAAAAAAAAGCAGAAGCGAGAAGAGAAAAAAGGTAAGAAAACGTAAGAAGAGCGGGAGCAGACAAGGAACAATTCAAAGAAACGTCGGAGCTTCCGCGCTTCGCGCGGGAGGGGGAAAACTCCCCCCTTACTGGACCCTCCCCCCTAGGGAGCGCGCTTCGCGTGCTCACAACCGCCCCACTAAAATGAAATCCTAGCTACGCCACTGTGGGAGTGAAACCCTGCACCCCACCGCATCACACCCTCTCCATATGTGCTCGTCCTTTTTATTTCATAGTGTCTTTGTCTGTATTATTATCATAAGTAATAAAGTATTTTGTGTAACGCTGGCATTTGTTTGAAACTTAAGAAGATTATTTGGGCTGCATGTTTTCAGAATCATGATTCCAAGTTCATGAAAAAATATCCTTTTCCGGTCGGTAGATTCGTTTATCCATAACAGTACATGTCATCAAACATGTCATCAAACGTCGGAGCTTCCGCGCTTCGCGCGGGAGGGGGGAAACTCCCCCCTCCCTGCACCCTCCCCCCTAGGGAGCGCGCTTCGCGCGCTCATTAAGTGATTCACACGCTTCGCGTGCTGACTACCGCCCCACTAAAATGAAATCCTTTTGTTGGAAATGAGAGAAAATGAAAAATTGAACTGAACTCAAGCTGGAATTTAAGTCGAATAAAATGAAAAAGCTCCGTATCGTGAAGGGGGGGGGGGTACCCCGGCTCGGTCGCTACACTCCCTCAGGGTTGGTCGCTTCGCTCCTCGCAAAGATTGAGCCCCCCCCCCCCCCCCCAAATATTTTGGCTCATTACGCCACTGCTAGTCATAACAAAAAGCTTTATCCTATCATGCAGAGCAATCCAAAGCAGTACGTGCAGCGATGCATGCGATATCATCACGCGATCGCGAGAGATCAGAGGAGAGAGTGAACACTTAGCGCCTCATAGGAGAGCGGCTGACTGTTTGTGTTTTTGTGTGCTTTTATAAATGTTTAATCTTAAGCCTTAATACGATGAACAGAGACGAAAAAGGTAGCTCTTATTTATTTAAGCATGCACAGTTCAGCCCGGGAGTTCAGCAAGGTAACATCAAGGAGGTACCTCCCTGGTCATATCAGAAAACTGACCAGCGACGTGATCGGGGACGTGATATTGTCCCGTATTGTCAAATTTCTTGAATAAAGGAACCAGATCAACTCTGTATTTGCCTCATACCTGAAATACTCCGTGCACCTAGTAAAGCACACAAAGCAAACTGAGGTAGAGAAACCGGCATCGACAGCGGTGAGGGAAGAAAATGGCATCTACCATGCCCACAAGAGCTAGAGGTAGAGTACCCTCGTATCACAGGGAGGTGTACATCTCCCTGCTCGTATGTACGTATATAGTTTGTAATCGTATAAGGCTTACCGCTGATATATTCATTGAATATGGCCAACTGGCCTGGTTTATTCATAGTAAAGGACATATTGATAAAATCGAAAAGATACAAAGACGCGCTACACGTATTATTCTTAAGCAAAGAAGACAAGAAATGGAATCTCCACATGTGCCGGACTTGGGTACATGTATCACAGCACCATTCCTTGGTGTTTGTTTTACGTGTGCCCAGGGCGACATTCTTACCTATCCTTAATTTGTATTCTCTTTTTCTTTCTGATCATTGTAATTATTATTCGCTATTCATCATACGATATACATGTATTCATTACATTATTTTATGTACCTCTATTTATGTAAAGTCACATGGATTGGAAAAGAAGACCTTCGGGACTTGGTTATAGTTATTAATTAATCTTTTTCTTTTCCCCGGCATCCATGTGACTCTCCTTATATTCTACTATTGTTTGTATTTGTTCTTTGGTTTGTTGATTCTGCCGAATACAATAATAATAATAATAATAACAAAAGATTTTTCCAGGCAAGTTCTTTTTGGGACGTCACTTTTTCTAATGGTCTCTGATCTTACTATCAACTTACTGTCATTTTTTGGTTAGTGCCTTTCAACAACTACAAAAAACAAAAACATGAAAAATAGGGCCTCATCATCAGTATTAATTTTCTCCATGAATATTTTATTTCAATCTCTCCCACATTCTCTTTCCATCTCCTTGAGTATCTCCTTTTCTCTCTCCTTGTTCCTTTCTCTGTCTCATCCCTACCTTTGACAATTGTCCATCTTATCACCCAATATTCTCTCTCTCTCTCTCTCTCTTTCTCATTTCTTTAACCTTAATCCTTATGCTATTTTTTAATTCTCTCTTTCTCCATCTGTCCACCACTATATCTCTTGGAGCCTGCCTGTATCATCTTGCTTTCTTGTCTTTGTTTCTGGTCTCGCAGGACTACTTGAACGACTAAATGATGGAGAAACTATCATTTGTGCTGAAGGATATGTAATGGCCTTTGAGCGACAGGGTTACGTGAAGTCAGGTCCATTTGTACCGGAAGTTGTCATAGATCACCCGCAACTAGTTCGACAGATGTATCATGATTTTGTCCATGCGGGGAGTGATGTCGTACAAGCATTAACGGTAACTTAAACTATCAGAGGCCATCTCTGAATCTTTAGGATGCAGGGGAGGGGCTGGGTAGCAGCATTTTGGAAAGTAAAGAAAAATAATGAATATAAAAATACTTAAACCCTGGGAGGCCATGAGAGACTTGGGGGGGGGGGCGCAAGGGGAGGGGTTGATCTGCCTGTCCTGGAAACTTGTCGCAGCTAAAGCTGGGATAATAACTTACAAAGCGATCCTTCAGTATTTAACATAGGGAAATATTATATATTCATTATGCTCCTC
>CM057167.1:17756786-17840223 GCA_029962745.1 Echinometra lucunter
TTATTTACTTATTCATTTGTTGCTTTCTTTATTTGTTAACCATTCCTCTTCAGACTTCTCTTCATATTTTTTTTCTCTGTGTTCCATCGCCCCCACCCCCCCCCCCCCCTCCCTTGTGGGTTACATCATTCAAAGATCATGTTATCATGCTAATCACAGACTTTAAATAGAGAAAAATAATGCTGGGAGCATGAAAGAGGGAACATGGGGAGAATTGAAATCTTGATGAAAATGATTGGTGTAACAATCAAAATGCTTGGTGCTGCACAGCGGTGAGATAAATGGGTATACCTCGCAGGAATTCAATTCCTTTAAATGCTTGAGCGTTGTACCGGCAGCTTGGTTAAAGTCAGAGTTTAAATGTGATATGAGCTATACAAAACCGGAAGGTAATTATTATAATCATTACCTTGTCTCAGGGGCTGGGGTCTGCAACCTCGAGAATTTTGAAATAATAATAATTGTTTGATTTGATTTGATTTATTTATTCACCACTCATGGGTTGGATAGCCCTTGTCAGCTAATAGCTGTTTTTCAAAGGGGTGAAAACTTATAGAGCGCACACACCGTCCAAGGACGCTCATGGCGCTAGCCCAGCAACTGTTTTCAATGGAGGTATATACTACAATTAATTCTATATCCATACAAAAAAAAAGTTAAATCAAATCCACAACATTTGCACCACCCACTGGAATTCTCAGCTCCACCCGATGAGGCCTGGTGTCCTCTTGCCAGTGGCGGCACCAAGGGGGGGGGGGGCATGGGGGGCATTTGCCCCCCCCCCCCCCCCCACTCAGAAGCTTTGCCCCCCACTTGCCCCCCCCCCCCGAAATTTTGAGGACTGAAAAGAAAAATTATACAGTAATTTGTAAATAAGTAGATGTTGTCATAAGCATCATATTCAAGCTGTGAAGTGCTCTAAAATACCATTTTCTGCTCTTCAAAACTTCGATTGAAAACCAAAAAAGTGGTTATTTTTGGCTCGCTCGCTCGTCATATTTTAAAATTTCTTTTCTAAAATATGATTTAAAACAAGAAAAGTAGCCATTTTTGGCTCGCTTGCATCGCTCGCTCGTCATATTTCAGAATATTTATTCGAAAATGCGATTAAAAACAAAAAAAGTGGTTATTTTTTGTTCGCTTGCTTCACTCGCTCGCAAAATTGATATATAAATGTGTGTAAGAGGAAAAAAATAGTCCAAAAATTCAGTTGGGGGGCCTATCCCCCCCCCCACTCCTCGAAGTGGATTTACGCCGGCGACTAAAACTCGCGCTTCACGCTCGATTTTTCCATACACGCAAAAAAAAAAACCTGTCCCTGCCCCCCCAACATTTTCTTTTGCCCTTCATTTGCCCTCCCCCACTTTAACAATCCTGGTGCCGCCACTGCCTCTTGCTGCTCCGTTCACTGACAATTTAAGGGACAAGCCAGGTATAAGCACATCACTCACAGGAGCTCTAGCAATTGAGGCCACCAGGCCCCATACGGGTAGCCAATAAAACCAAAGGGTGATAACAAAATAAGTTGAAAAGTACAGATTTTTAAATTAGTAAATAAATTCATATCACCCTTTAACATATGAAAAAGCTTAATTTGCTTTATTTATGGTAAGTCGGTGAACCATCCTGACTGGTTCGGGGATATCCTTAAACCTACACCTCACCATGGATGTCATCACAGTCTTGAAAACCGGGTGCTTGGTGGCGTAAATGAAAGGGTTGACGCAAGCATTGCAGAGTACAATCGCACTGGCGTAAGGTACGAAAGGGTCGCTGTCGTCGAAGAAAAGGCAGAACGTGAACGGCGCTATACACAAGAAGAACGCGCATACAACCATAAACATGTTTTTGGTGATCTGCAATTGGCGCCTACTGAAGCTACTAGCTCCGCGTCGGAGCTTGCTTGATTTCGTCTGCGAGTCTCTTGTAACCACGCCTCCTTTGCTGTTACTGGTGTTGATGTTCCCGTCGGTGTTGGTGTTGCTGCCATCGGTGGTCTTTGAGGAAACTTGGGCACTCTGCGATGGCATCCCATCTGAATCTTTGAGCGTGGCCGAATGAGAAGTTGGTGAGGCTGAATGATGTCCATTTTTCTGTTTTGCCGCTGTCTGCTGATTTCTGCATGTCCAAAGGCATGGAAGAGAGGGAGAGAGAGAGAGAGAGAGAGAGAGAGAGAGAGAGAGAGAGAGAATTCAGCACAAAAGTACGAGGATCGTCAATATACCCATTCCATCCTGGTTGCTTTGCTAGTTTGCTTCCTCATATTCCACCCACTTACATAGACCAGTTCACACCTTACTTTGGTATGGTGGCCCTGAAGTACGCTCGATAACAGGTCATGTACGACGTGAATTTGGCGGCCTACTTTCCGCCCCAGTCGCAAACAGTTGCAAGCTTTTGCAAAACAGTCGCTACCTTTTGCAAACGGTTGTAAGACGTGTCGCTAAAATTCTTTTTGAGTCACCAGTGTTATAGCGACCACGTGATATATAGTTCTTCTATAAAATCGACCCAATGATTTCCATTCTTTCTTTTCTTCTTTCTTCCTCTTAATGTAGCACGATAACTGCAGGAGCAGCCAGGCAAAGAAATTCTTCAATGACAGCAGCACGTTGGGCCTCTTCTGTATAGGGTTGGGTGCATAGAGTTGGCAATAACTGTTGCTTACATATGCTTACAGTCGCTAACTGTCCTCCGCAAACACTTTCGCAAGCATTCGCACTAATGTTTCTAGTTGTCGCTATTATGTCGCTAAAAGTCGCTAAATGTCGCTAATGACAGGGGCGAACCCTGATTTGAAAGTTGACGAAACAAAAAATCGCAAGGTTCGCAAACATTCGCCGCTCAGACTGAGATACCCTTTTAGATTTTAATGACTGTATGAATCAGCCCATTGCCCGCTTGAAACGGGTGGCCCCTTTATTAAACCTATATGAATAGGAGCATTCAGAATATTCATTATTGGTTAACACGTAAGGCCAAAAATACGCCCCCTTTTTTTTAGAGTTTCCTAGAATGGCAGCAAATAGCAACGTCACAAATATTTTATTGTCCCTGGACCATGAACAAAAAAAAAAACCCATATAATTAATGACAAAGATATAGCATCATTATTACGTTTATAATTTTAAACAACACATTGGGAACTATGCATGCTTGTATTACTAAATATCTGTGAATACAGGTATACAATAGTTCATTAATCATCCGCTAACTTCCAAAAGAAAATAACGGGACTACTATATTGACGGGTCGCGGAAACCCATTTCCTTCCTTTATACTGTTAATTGCCGAGATAATTACTAAGATAATGTTTGGATAAACAGTAGACTATTATACACAGTATTGTAGGGCGTATCCATCATAGAATGGACCAGGGGAGCGTTTCATGAAAGGACTTGTCGGATGTTTTATCCGACAAGGTCTGTTTTATCCGACAGTTGCCATAGTAACGATGCTTCTCAGCCAATCAAAATCAAGGAAAGATGTCAGATCTGACAACTTGTCAGACAACTAATGTTGATGAAACGCCCTCAGGTGTACGCCCTCCCATCCCCATAATTGGGAAGGACCCCCCCCCCCCAAAAAAAAAAAAAAAAAAAAAGTGGTGTCCTTTTTTAAGCTTGTCAAAGGATTTGGAAGGACACAGATACACCTCAAATTTTGTGATAAACCTATTTTTTAGCTTGTCAGATTTTTTTCTGAGATTTCTGCCCACCCCCTTTTATAAAATCCTGGATCCGCCCCCTGACTATTTTCCAGGTACGTAATATTTGTCAAGTACTGAATGAAATCAACGGACACGAACAATACAAAATTACGTAAACATTACAACAAGCTCTCTCTCTCTCTCTCTCTCTCTCTCTCTCTCTCTCTCTCTCTCTCTCCCCCCGACATTAGAGTGTGTATCAAAATTGGTTTTTAATTAAACTAAACATGTTAACCATGTTAACAAAGGTGATGGAAACAACGCTACCACGTTTACGCTTGTTTGCCATCCACTCGAAAGGTTTATATTTTCCTAGAATTTACCATTACTCTTTATTTCACAATCTATTTTTCCCAGCTACAACCTAGAGTAAACTCAAACGTAATATATGCAGGATATATATTTCTTTTCATTTCACAACGTCGCAACCATTAAAATAAATTCATTAATCAAAACCCCTGCCGAAATGACCAGTGACTGCCACAGCCCCTCAGAAAATGTTTTGAAAATGCCGCTTCGTGGGTCACCGTTCACAGAAAGTAATTTTAAATTTAATTTCATTCAGGCTTTTTCATTTAAGTCTCTCCCCCCCCCCCCCCCCCCCCCCCCCCTTCTCTCGCTGTGATACAATAAAGGATATATAGGAGGCAAGTGATATACGCCCCACTCTCTTAGAAAGCGCAAATTTTCATGATGTAAACTCCATATGCATGATATGGTTGAAACCAACTGGAACCAACGGTACATCAAGGTGGCCGGAAAAGCTCACTAGAGCTACATTATTGCCACGATTATAGAAAGTACACGCTAATGAATTTAGGTTCATGGTATAGGCCTAAGTTAAAAGATTGTTTTTTTTTTCTTTTCTTTTCTTTTTTTTTTTTGTCGGTGAACGGAAACGGTCTCTGTGTGATCCAGACAACGTGTAAACATACGAAATGCACCTGCTTATTTCAAAAGGAGGAATTTACACTGATTATAACTAATAATGATATTCTAGATTTTTGTAGCGCCTAATGTATCACCGGTGTCTCTAAGCGCTTTACAGAAATATTATTACCACGGTCATCGGATTCAGGCTTGCCCGCACACAATGTATGTACCTTCTCGATCTACTCCCTGGGGAGCATTCCAGCCAGGCATCTTTCGCAGATGCTCACCATGCTAAACAAACCATAATGATTCTCATCCTACCGGGTACCCGCTTGAGACCTGGGTGGAGAGTGGTAAATGTAGAATAATGTGTTGCCAAAGGACATTAGGCGCCGAAACGTGACTCGAACTCGGACCACACTGCAAGATTTCCAGTTTGGTGACGTATCCACAAGACCACGGCACCTCTAATGAGGATAGTTACACATGCATTTTATAAAGCCAAACGTGACAAAGTGATAAGGACGATTCCAACAGAAGAAAAAAAATGTCAGAATAACTCTTTAATAATTGCCCCCCTCGGTGATGTGACAGTCTTATTTAAAGCCTCTTTTAAACACTTTTTGACAATCGCGCGTGCATGATATTTTAACAGCATCATTTTTAACAGCATGATTTTAAAGCATGATGAAATGAAAATCGAATCGATATTTCTTACCCTTCCTGTGTTGTCTGTGCGACGGATTCAGCCACTGTACTGTCCGTCTGGTTGGACTCGACCCCGGGCGTGTGCGTGCTCATCACCTTCATGTGATTCCTGACATGGAGGAAGATCTTGATGTAGGAGTAACAGATGATGATGAGGGGTATAGGGAAGGACCCCATGGCTTGGACCAGCTGGTAGATGTCGTCCCGTGGGTGCGATGATGACTGACCGCATACGCTGTACTTCTCGTTATACCCGAGCCCGCCGACATCGACGATGGGTAGGAAGACGACCAGCAAGAAGGACACCACCCAGATGAGGATGATCCAGATGATGATATGGGGCTTGGTGAAGATCTTCTGGTAGACGCGATGCTTCTTGGTGACGAGGATGAATCGGTTGATGGCCACGGAAGCTAGGGAATAGAGACTGGCTACGATGCAGAGGTACATGACGGCTCCAGCTAGCGTGCATATGTAGGGGTGCAGTGGCCAACCATTACGACTGATCAGCGCCACAGCATTCCACGGAATGGACAACGACGTCAGGAGGTCAGCGACGGCAAGATTGACGACGAACACGTTCGTGATCGTCCGGAGTTTTCTCGAGACGGCGACGGCAGTGATGACAAGCGTGTTTCCTATGGTGCCAATGACGGATACGATGATGAATGTGACTGCGACGACCAGACGCTGGGCGCGGTCGTCGAACTTGAATGTGTCTTCAGAAGTCGGCGTCGACGTCATGTTCGTAGTGGTTATCGTCTGGCTAAAGGTCGTAATATCAGTACTACTCTCCATTTTCTCATTCAGTTGTTACTGAAGGTAATTATTCAAGCCAAACACCCAGGATTGGAACTACTTCCAAGTATGACAGGCCTACAACACAAGTAGAGGTTGTTTCAAAGTCAACGCTCTGTTTTCTCCTCATTGAAAATAATTCGATTAAGTAAAATCCAAATTTGATACATCAAAACTGCATTTTCTGTCGTTCCGTAGACTCCTTTATTTTAGTTAACATGGTTAAAGTGAAACCGGCATCCATAGCTCGCCCTTGCTTTCTATAAATACAGAAAATGAGTAAGCTCACAACAAGTGTGCACACAAATTTGAAGATTGGTTTCAAGATGAAACAGTGAAGCCTTCAAAATAATGATGGAAGACGTCCAGTTATGAGTATTATATATACATCTGCAGGTGTAATGTTCCACAATTAGCACAAGAAACACAATTTGCAATGAAGCGAATTTACATTGTCACCGCGAATGGCCTGTGAGTTTTGATTCATACGGAAAACCAACGGACTATGTCAAGGCTGGTGGTGTCCATTCAAATGAAAAAACATCGTATTTTAACGACCTTGATCGAGTATGATTGTACAACCTTGTTCCCAGTTTAGAACAATCAGACGCAACAAAACTTGCCTTCGTTCTCCAAATATTGATGAATAAGGTGAGCTCGAAAAGAGAGTGGCAGAGTCAGTGGGTGACTTTTATCGAACTGGTGATACGCTGACTGTTTTCCCCAAGACGTGTGCCACAATGAGAACATCAGGAAGACATGAATTATTGATGATTTTAATGCTACGTCGTTGGTGCGGAGTCAAGTAGGTCATTTATCATTTTAGGGTGTTGCTCAATTAGTCAATAGATACCCATTTGAATAGAAATATGCAAAACATTTTTTTTTTACTCATATCCCCGTCAAAAGTGAAACGACCTGCTGATAATTATCTCGAACATCCAAAAGGAAACTTCGAAGCGGGTAGGATAATCTATTATTCTCTTATGAATAGAATATCATTTTTATTGAGCTGTTTTTCCGCGGCCCCTCAGAGAGAAAAAGGTTATTGCCAGAAACTGCAAGGAAATCCTCAAGGCAAGAGTCACGGATATATATAATGTCGCTCACAAAATCTTTCACTTTCGATCAAGTGTATTCTTTCTTGTAACAGTATTGAAATAGACCCTCCAAAATATACTTGAGTTTATACATGGATCACGCATAGGCATTTTCCTCCAATAAGGACTGACGTTCTCTTTCTTTCAGACGATGTAGTCAGTAGAGAATTTAGAAAGTATTAAAATGTACTCGGTAGATCTAGAAATGTTGAGAATCTACAGAAGTTCCAGACAGAGATGACTTGTATCGAAGTAACATCAAAATATTTCCTAAAATGAGAGAAAATTATGGATCACCTGGCCACTGCTGAGATAAGCACTTGCACTTTTGACGCCAGCGAATGAAAGTGATGCCAAACTCGGTTGCAATCATACCCACTGAACTTCCGATCAACCGACCGCTTTCTAGTGGTATAGTCGAAGCCAAAGGCGGGGGTGGGAGGGGTACATGGGCTCTCGGGCACGACTCGAGCAGAGCCTTCAGCCTGTATTTTTTTCTAAGTGGACGGGAGGTTTCGTTTTTCCAGAGGTGGGAAAGGATAGGGCGGGGTCATCCGAATGTCAGCTTGCTGGTTAACAACTTGGAGAAAAACAAAATTTTCAATTTAGCAAGCAAATCTGATTTAAAGCCAACAGTCACTGATTGTCCATTTTACATTTTCTGCGGGTATTTGGGGTGTTGCTCCCTTTTAGTTTTTTTTTTCTAACGTAAAGATAAAGATTAGATTATCATTCGAGAATATCTCGCAACCAATTGATTCTAATTTTTGGAGGTAAGTGTCGAGAGGGGGGGGGGGCTGTCCCTGCTACCCCCACCCCGCATTGTATGCCTTTGTTCTCTTCCATTTTTGTCTTTGCTTCAAATGCTGTCTTGCTATTATGTTTCCTTTTAAATGTTACTTCCATTTCGCTATACTTTCTTATAGTCTTCTATTTTATGCCAATCTCTTATCTCATTACCATCATCATCATGTCGTCGTCGACATTTTTATGATGTGAACTACCTTCGATACATTAAGACCGTCGGTGCTTCATAATATTTCATCTATTCTTTCTTTTTAAAAATCTCTCTTCTATTCTTTTCTTCCTTCCTTCCTTCCTTCCTTTCTTTCTTTCTTTCTTTCTGTCTTTCTGTCTTTCTGTCTGTCTGTCTTTCTTTCATTCTTTCTTTCTTTTGTTTTCTTGTCGTTCCCTGAAATCATCTCCCCCTCTCTCGAAACACCTCTTGCCGCTAAGTATTATTGAACAATGATATCGAAAGATGAACAGACCATTATGAAAGTTTTGTTCTAACTGCCAAAGAATGAAGGTTTGCGTAATTGTTCACGCAGAACTTGCCAATCGTAGTTAGAGTGTCTCCTATAACAACTGCCGCCCTTTGACGAACAGCCTTGTATAACTACAGGTACATTACCTGAAAAGAAATAAAGAAAAAAAAAAAAGATTGCCCTATATATCTACCAATTAGCTCTTCCACATGACACGTCTAAGTCAGGAACGAAGAAGGCAATTGAGGCACGTCCAATGGTAGTTATCAGGTTGATAATGTTTGGAGATACTTTTCATAAACTTATTCGGATCATATTCAGAGACAGAGTCCGTTAAGGCAGGGGAAAAAAATAGTGTCATGGAAGGGCTGCACACAGCTTGTGATATTTGCTCATAGTAAAGAGTAGAAAGTACGAACTTTTTCAGTCACGCAATGCCGGAAGATGTGGTAATTATAGAAGAGATGGTGAAGAACATCGGAAGTTGGATGTCATAGAAAGGTGAAGTGAAAGAGGAAAGAGGAATCCGCACAGGTACAGTTCTGAAACATAATGTTATCAACACCAGTGGAGTAAACAGGGCGCACGGGGCAAGTGCCCCCTGATGGCAACCTCAAAGAAAGGAGATGAAGGAAAGAGAGAGGGAGAGAAAGGGAAATTAAGGACGAGGGATGGAGGATGAAGGGGAGGGGGGGGGGCTAGGGAGGAAGAGAAAAATTTAATAGAATTCTTTCCACACCTTCCCCCTCATTGGTGTTCTTATTCATTCACATTTTATTCTCATAACGTTGTCCTCCTCCCCACCTATGTCACTGATCATCACAACCTCTATTTATACTCGACTGGTTTCGTATCACACACCTTAACAATGTTAACTAAACTGTGACGCAGTTAAGGAGGCATGGGGGCACTTGCCCGTCCTACATGTCGGAAAGAGAGGGAAAGAGGGGGAAGGAGAAAAAGAAGAAGAAACAAGAAGAAGAAAAAAGAAGGAAAAGAAATGAAAACGAAATGTGGGCTATTCGCAAATTTAAAGTAGAGTTGATGTGTACCACTTCCCCCATCAGCCGCCCCATCATCCTTTTCAATTACATAATCTGCCCCATTCGAAGTGCCGGCAATCAATCTCACGTTATTCTGCAGATGTTGTAGAAGCTTTATCTTCAGTATGACATGGCATCACTTCAATGACAATAACCATCCATTTGTTAGAGATACCCAAAGCTTGATATGATAGAAGTAAAAAAATAAAAATAAAAATAAAAAAATAACAAAACTGCCTTCCTACCAGTTGGTCTAATTGCCGGATCGTCTAACACCACGTGGCTAAAACCATTTGGTCTAATTTCCGTTTGGTCCAGTCATCACTTGATCTAATACCCACTTGGGCTAATTGTCATTTTGTCTAATGATCAAATGGTCCAATCAGATAGAGTAAGTGGTTTTAGGCCAAGTGGGTATTGGACGAAATGGGCATAGCCTAACTGGAAATTAGACGAAATGGCCCTAAGTGGCAATTGGACGAAATGGTTATTAGACGAACTGGTTGCAGACGAAATGGGATTAGACAATGTGGGATGAGACCAAACGGGCATGAGACAAAGTGGGAATAGATCAAGTGACAATTCACCGAGAGATGAAGGGGGAGGAAGAGGGTGGAACAGACCCCTCCCCCCCCCCCCCCCCCCCCTCTCTCTCTCTCTCATTCGACAGCCTTATTCTCACACATTCCATCCATCCAGCTGGTAAGTGTGGTACCCTCTCCCTATATAAGCCGCCAGTGCCCTCCCCATTGACTTGACGCATGTTACGCCACTACCACTATGAGCCATAATCATGCTATCCACATTATAATTATCAATAAGTGGTTAGAATCAATTCAAGATGGTTCAAGAAAGCATCATAACTGCCAATGGACGCAAATAGTCTGAATCTAAATGACATGAGGATGATTATATTGATCATTTTATCATTTTAATGATCTTGAAAGTCTAAAATAGCTTCTATTTTGGTTTGTCTAAATAGTATGGTTGTAGATGTGAGCAACTAAACCGAAAGTGAGTACAATTGTGACAATATACTTTATCTTTCTCTTTAAAAAAAAGAAAGTTTGATGGATTGGTTGATTGAACTTTGTACATGAAATAGCCCTGTCACACCGAGGAGATCGACAGCGACTCTCGACCGACAACAAACCGAAAAAAATAGATAAAATAAAATAAAAAGAATAACATTCCACCCACCAGCCCGGAGTCGATCACTAGTGTGACCGATGCATTTCATTCTGTCAATGGTGTACAGTATCGTAATTGGTTTGCCATGGTATTTTGATGTGCAAGGGGAGAATGAGAACATAAGAACCTTTTCTTTGAAGGAAATAATAATCTGAACGTTCCTTGCACTTTTTGGCACTTTTGTTTTAAAATTAAGTATACGATATCTGCAAATGTTTGAGACGATGTCCTTATCAAATCGCACAAACGACAGGGGGGGGGGGGGGGGGGTGCGAAAAAATAAATCATGTCTTATCGTGTAGTAGAGGGTCACCGTGATAATAGCCTGAAAATGTACTATGTGACGGCACGTGTATGGCTTATTATAAGGGGCGGCGCCAGGGTATTTTGATGGGGGGCGGCAAGATGACACATGGGTGAATTTATTGACGTTCTAAATGAATAAATAGGGGTATTATATAGTTGTAAGCCCCAGGCCTCTCTTTTCCCATCCTTTTCTTTCTTCTTCCTCCTCTTTTTTCTTCTTTTCTCCTCTTATTTTTTTCACTTGAAATATCATAGGCGGGGCATTCGTCCACTTGCCCCTTGTGGCGCCGCCCCTGCTTATTATGAACATTGATATCTCATACTGACTTTGCGATTTGGACCTTCAGTGACGTAAGAATACCTTGGCGATCAAATTCCATGGTCTGTCTATAGTGTTTGATAACTTTGCATCCTCCCTGGATCCAAGGACCTCTTTGAATTTTAAGGGATTGTGCCGTTTGGGGTAATAATATTTCTGTAAAGCGCTTATACCACTTTCACACCAAACAAATATAACGGAATAAAAGCGTTTTCTTAAAAAACCGCTTTGGTATGAACACTCGGCAAAGCGTCATATTTGAAAACGGAATCAAATATTCCGCAATCTACGTGTGAGGTCTATCACTAGGTTTTGAGGTGTTTTGAAAACGGAATATTCCAAATATGACGCTTTATTTTTTGGTATGTACAGAAAAAAGGAAATAAAGCGGAATGAAATGTCAAAGGTCAACCAGGTTCCCACCAAAAACCTGGAAAATGCGGGAAACGAGTGAAAGCGCGCGTATCTTCGATCGCAGCGCTAGCGAGCTGCATGGATCGGCATGGCAGTGCAGCGTGTACGTTCGACGCTACTAGCTGCATGGACGCGAATCATGTATGAAGAAACAAACGCGTTAGCATTCGTGCATGAGTTTAAAAATTAAACTATACATACAAATAAAAAAAATAATTATTCAGTAAATTTAAACAAATTGCAATAAGTTAAGTAATAATTATACATTTTATTCTGAATAACTGATTTGTTTTGTTACATATATCAAATAAAACAAAAAAATTATACAGCTAGAGATAGCAAAATGCATGGTGGGTAATGACGTATTTCCGCACTCTCTCACACCGTAATATTACGCTTTCGCTCAAAACGGACTTCATTGGTTCAGTGTGAACAGAAACCAGAAGCGTTTTGAAAGTGAAGCGTCATGAAATATAACGGCATGGATATTCCGTTTCGGCAGTGTGAAAACAGTATTAGACACATCTCAGAGAGATGTATTAGGCGCTATATGATTATCACTAATATTATTACTATTACTATTACTATTACTATTACTATTACTATTACTATTACTATTACTATTACTATTGTTATTACTATTGTTATTGTTACTGTTATTGTTATTGTTATTATTATTATTATTACTATTATTATTATTATTATTATTATTATTATTATGAATATAATATTTATTCCTATACAGGGCAAGGGAAAAGATTTTCATTGATTTCAGAATTTAAAAAAAATAAAGAGAGAGAGAGAGAGAGAGGAAGAAAAGAGTGAACATGCATTGACCTTAATTACATATATTGTTTCCACTCTTCTTTACCATAATCATTTTATACAATTAACGAACGTAGACTTATTAATACCTTCGAAGAAAAGGGGCGTTTGTCAATTGCACGCTTTCTGAGGGGTTAAATCAGATTACGTAATATGTTTATTTTAAAAATTCACGCTTTAGCTTCAAAGCATTTTTTCAGTCGATTAATTCTTTTGAAATGACGATGTATTTTACTGGACCCTCTTAACTAATTTCTCGATGCTTTCGGGTTGAAAAAGAAACTCACACTATGACCTTTGACATACAGTAGGTTATCTTAATTGATTTGATATTTATTTACTTTCTGCGGCATCTCTTTATGGCCCAGCCCTCTCTTTAATACACTTCTGTCTCAAGTTCCTCGAGCCCGTTTTTCTTCTTGTTCATAGGCCTGCCCCCCCCCCCCCCCCCCCCCCCCCCCCCGTCTTACATTCAGTTTGACTAGTCATAACAAAAAGCTTTATCCTATCATGCAGAGCAATCCAAAGCAGTACGTGCAGCGATGCATGCGATATCATCACGCGATCGCGAGAGATCAGAGGAGAGAGTGAACACTTAGCGCCTCACAGGAGAGCGGCTGACTGTTTGTGTTTTTGTGTGCTTTTATAAACGTTTAATCTTAAGCTCTAATACGATGAACAGAGACGAAAAAGGTAGCTCTTATTTATTTAAGCATGCACAGTTCAGCCCGGGAGTTCAGCAAGGTAACATCAAGGAGGTACCTCCCTGGTCATATCAGAAAACTGACCAGCGACGTGATCGGGGACGTGATATTGTCAAATTTCTTGAATAAAGGAACCAGATCAACTCTGTATTTGCCTCATACCTGAAATACTCCGTGCACCTAGTAAAGCACACAAAGCAAACTGAGGTAGAGAAACCGGCATCGAGAGCGGTGAGGGAAGAAAATGGCATCTACCATGCCCACAAGAGCTAGAGGTAGAGTACCCTCGTATCACAGGGAGGTGTACATCTCCCTGCTCGTATGTACGTATATACACTATGAACATGATGGACAAAGAAAACGGACAAAATAAACAACCCCTCATTCTACCCTTCACAATGGTTCTGGTAGTCAAAAGGAGATCCCTTCACTGCTATTATCTAAAATATGTGGAACAGGTGTCACATGCATATTCACCTGGAACTACATGATTAAACATAATAGCTGTGAAGGGATGTTCTTTTGACTACCAGAACCATTGTGAAGGGTAGAATGAGAGGTTGTTTATTTTGTCCGCTTTCTTTGTACGCCATGTTCGATAGTTTGTAATCGTATAAGGCTTACCGCTGATATATTCATTGAATATGGCCAACTGGCCTGGTTTATTCATAGTAAAGGACATATTGATAAAATCGAAAAGATACAAAGACGCGCTACACGTATTATTCTTAAGCAAAGAAGACAAGAAATGGAATCTCCACATGTGCCGGACTTGGGTACATGTATCACAGCACCATTCCTTGGTGTTTGTTTTACGTGTGCCCAGGGCGACATTCTTACCTATCCTTAATTTGTATTCTCTTTTTGTTTCTGATCATTGTAATTATTATTCGCTATTCATCATACGATGTACATGTATTCATTACATTATTTTATGTACCTCTATTTATGTAAAGTCAGATGGATTGGAAAAGAAGACCTTTGGGACTCGGTTATAGTTATTAAGTTAATCTTTTTCTTTTCCCCGGCATCCATGTGACTCTCCTTATATTCTACTATTGTTTGTATTTGTTCTTTGGTTTGTTGATTCTACCGAATACAATAATAATAATAATAATAATAATAATAACAAAAGATTTTTCCAGGCAAGTTCTTTTGGGGATGTCACTTTTTCTATTAATGGTCTCTGATCTTACTACCAACTTAATGTCATTTTTTTGGTCAGTACCTTTCAACAACATCAAAAAACAAAAACATAAAAAATAGGGCCTAATCATCAGTATTAATTTTCTCCATGAATATTTTATTTCAGTCTCTCCCACATTCTCTTTCCATCTCCTTGAGTATCTCCTTTTCTCTCTCCTTGTTCCTTTCTCTGTCTCATCCCTACCTTTGACGATTGTCCATCTCATTACCCAATATTCTCTCTCTCTCTCTCTCTCTTTCTCATTTCTTTAACCTTAATCCTTATGCTATTTTTTAATTCTCTCTTTCTCCATCTGTCCACCACTATATCTCTTGGAGCCTGCCTGTATCATCTTGCTTTCTTGTCTTTGTTTCTGGTCTCGCAGGACTACTTGAACGACTAAATGATGGAGAAACTATCATTTGTGCTGAAGGATATGTAATGGCCTTTGAGCGACAGGGTTACGTGAAGTCGGGTCCATTTGTACCGGAAGTTGTCATAGATCACCCGGAACTAGTTCGACAGATGTATCATGATTTTGTCCATGCGGGGAGTGATGTCGTACAAGCATTAACGGTAACTTAAACTATCAGAGGCCATCTCTGAATCTTTAGCATGCAGGGGAGGGGCTGGGTAGCAGCAATTTGGAAAGTAAAGAAAAATAATGAAAATAAAAATACTTAAACCCTGGGAGGCCATGAGAGGCTTGGGGGGGGGGGGGCAGCGCAAGGGGAGGGGTTGATCTGCCTGTCCTGGAAACTTGTTGCAGCTAAAGCTGGGATAATAACTTACAAAGCGATCCTTCAGTATTTAACATAGGGAAACATTATATATTCATTATGCTCCTCCTCTTTCTCCTCCTCTTCCTCCTCCTCTACCTTTTCTTCCTACTCATCTTCCTCCTCCTCTTCCTCTTCCTCCTACTCCTCTTCCTCCTACCCCTCCTCTTTTGCCTCTTCCTCCTCCTCCTCCTCTTCCTCCTCCTCTTCCTCCTCCTGCTCTTCCTCCTCTCCCTCCTCTTCTCATCTTCTGCCCCATTTTCCTCTTCTTCTTCCTCTTTTTTTCTCCCCTTCTTCCTCCTCCTTTTTTCTCTTCTTCCTTCTCTTCCTCCTCTTCCTCCTACCCCCTCCCCTTCTTCCTCCCCTTCATCCTCTTCCTTCTCCTTCTCTTTCTCCTCCTCTTCCTCCCACCCCTCCTCCTCCTCTCCTTTTCCTCATCCTTCTCTTCTTCCTCTACCTCCTCCTTTTCCTGCTCCTGCTGCTCTTCTTACCCCTTTCTCCTACTCCTCCCCTCCTCCATCCTCGTACCCCTCCTCCTCCTTCTCGTCGTTTGCCTCTTCCTCCATCTCCTCCCCCCTTTTTCCTCCTCCTCCTCTTCATCCTCATTTTCTTCCTCCTATCCTTCTTCCTCCTCTTCCTTCTCCTCTTCCTCCTACCCCTCCTCCTTCTGCTCCTCCTCCTCTTCCCTCTCCTTCTCTTCTGTCTCCTCCTCTTCGTCATCCTCTTATTTCTCCTCTTCCTCTTCTTCCTCCTCCTCCTCCTTCTTGTCTTCCTCCTCCTCCTCTTCCTCCTCTTCCTCGTACTCATCATCTTCCTCCTTTTCCTCATTTCTTTCATGTCCTCCCCTTCCTCCTCTTCTTCCTCTCCCTCCTGCTCCTCTCTCTCTTCCTGCTCCTCTCCCTCTTATTCCTCTTCCTCATTTGCAGCATCATCATTTTTCTTATTGTTGTTTCTAATATTGCATTTCCTTCCCAGTATTATGCATCCCGTAAGAAGTTATCTGATGTAGATCGAGAAGACCAGCTGGAGTCTGCTAACCGTCAAGCTCTTAAGATGGCCCGTGAGGTAGCCGATGAGACTGGTACTCTGATGGCTGGAGACATCTCAAATACTGGAGATTGGGATCCTGATGATGAAGATAGCAAGGAAGCAGTCAGAATGATGTTTAAGGTATCATCCTCCACAACAATTTCTAAATGTTGAAAAGAAACCTGCTCTATGAGGAATCATCTTTGGGATCGCATCCTTTTGAAGTGGAAATTTGAGCTCAGAACTGAGCAACACACTTTCAAAAAAATAATTTAATTACTACCTCGGAGCGGATTCCACTAATTATGGTGTGGATTGGACTCCATAAGAAGTCATCTTAATGTGACCCCTAAAAGAGTAGATTTCAACTCTCCTGCATTGGGAGAGTATAAGGTCAAACCACTCTTAAGTTATTATCCATGTATAGAGTTATTGCACTATCACTGCTGGACCAGTTACTATGGTGGCCCTGAAGTACGCTCGACAACAGGTCATGTGCGACATGAATTTCGCATCCCAGGTCCTGAATTTCGCATCCCGGGTCCTGAACTTCGCATCCCAGGTCATGAAATTCATGACCCGTGGCGCGAATTTCACAACCAGCGATGCGAAATTCATGACCCGTGGCGCGAACTTTGCAACCCATTCGTGAAATTCACGACCCGCGATGCGAAATTCATGACCCGCGGCGCGAACTTTGCATCCCAGTCGTGAAATTCACAAGCCGCGATGCAAAATTCATGACCTGTGGTGCAAAATGCAGGTCCTGGGATGCGAAATTCATGTCGCACATGACCTGTTGTCGAGCGTACTTCAGGGCCAACCATAAGTAACAGAGGATGAAACGCCAAAGCAATGTATCGATTGAGATCAGTAACCATTGGCAGCTTTTAGCTATACATGAAATCTCCCTCTTAGCTGGGAATAATAACAAGAATGAAAATTATTTTGAATTTTGAAACCTGTTTGGAAAAATGTATAAGAACAGATAATAATTCTGTTGCTGAATTCATTATACCTCAGGAGCAGATCGAATGGGCGGTAGAGGAGGGAGCAGATTACATTGTGGCAGAGACATTTGTTTTCTTCGGTGAAGCAATGATGGCATTACAATGTATCAAGGAATATGGACAAGGTAAACTACTACTGATGAACCATGATCTAAAGATTTTACTAATACATGGAGGTTCTATGTTACAGGGTTTATTGCACACCTTGTTAAAAAAAATTTACTAGTCTTCCTCTGGGATTTGTGCAAATTTCTCCCCTACCCCTCTCCCTCCCCTGGCAAAACATGCTGGATAGGTCACTGTAATATAAAGTTAACAGTGTAAAGTAGTGAGTGAGGGAAGTGAACTAGCAAAAGATTTAGACCGTTCTTGATCATGTCCATGCAGACATTCCTTTGTTCAATTCATGGCACAAATATATTAAAATAGATGAACTTCATGTTTATTCCTCTGCCCACTGAAGGTGGTGCATTATGTTTTTGGATGTCCCTTCAAACTTGGTGCTATATAGTATGCATCACCACAAGAAGACAGTCTGATTGAATTTCATGATACGTAGGTCAGAGGTCAAAGATCAGAGGTAAATTCTGAATTTTCAAGTTTTAGCCTTGTTAGCCTAATGCCGTATTGCAAGAACCATTTGAAGTATGAAGTTCAAACTTGGTGCTAGTATGCATCACCATAGGAAGACAGTCTGATTTTATTTTGGGGTACATAGGTCAAAGGTCATAGAGGTCAGATGCATGAAATTAAAGATTTGTTAGTTTTGTTAGCACTATATTTCAACTATTTGTATCCATGACTGTGAGGAGACAAAGTGATCAGACCTTTGGGTTGTTGGGTCAAAGGTCTTAGGTCAAAAAGGTCAATTAACATGTAATTATTAGTTTCTTATTGTGGTTATCACAACGATTCAAGAACAGTTTGAGCCATAAAGTTATCGAATATTGGAGGTTGCTGTATATAGGAGACACAATCACATTTATCTTGTTTGTCTTGTCAACCAATTGAATAGATAACCATTCTTGCATTCAATCAAATTATCAGTAAATCAATCGATTGTCTTATCAACATAACTGTAAACCAGTCAATAAAGCAACTGACACGAAATTGTTTATTCATCAATCAATCAGTCTAGGTCTAAAAAAATCATTAAGCCAGGCTACATATCAAACAATCACTCAGACACCCAGTAAATCGAACCATGTTGACCAACACCATCTAGGAATTAATCAAACTTTTTTTCTGCAGGTCTACCGGCAGTCATAACAGTCGCACCAAGGTATGTAGAAAATGATAGAGACGAGCGAGTAGAACTTCTAGACGGTGTCGAGATAGTAGACGGTCTCCGACAACTTGAAGAGGCTGGGGCTGCCGTGGTAGGCTTCAACTGTTCCTATGGCCCTGCTGCTATGATCAAGCTACTTGAAAAGGCATCAAAAGCTGGATTGAAGGTACTGTTTTACTGAGCAGAGCTGGGATTGTCTGAAGATGGGTGGGCCACTACTTAGCTTATCTACTCTGGATGTGCACACATCCATGTACAATACATGATTGTCCATTGAAATGTTCCTGGGGTTGTTTCATAAAACTGTAAAGTTACAAATGACCGACATGAACGACTTGAATATGGCAAGCCAAATGACATTCCCAGTCCTTATAAATCACAGCAGCTATAGGTGAAATATGTAGACATAGATTAACATTACTATTGTTTACCAACATTTCATTACGAAGTATGTTTTTTGATAAAATTTAATTGAGATTATGGGTAATGCAGTCTCACTTTATTAAAATGTCTGGAAAAGCTTCAGGCATCCCATTTGGCACTTCATGTTCAAGTCGTTTGTTAAGTCATGTGTGACATTACGAACAGCTTTATGAAACACCCCTCTTTACTGGTAAATAGGCGATGGGGTAGTCATTGCCCCTAAAGCTGGAACCATTTTACCTTCTGAATTCAAGAATGTCAATCTCCCACAGCATTTAAGAGGTGTCCGAAAACACATCTTTGCTAATTCTACTTTTTGTTGTTTAATGTGTAACTTTTTATCGTGTTTTATTTCATTTTGTGTCTCTCTGATTGATATGCTTTGTATCTTTTGAAGAGGCGCTTCATTAATGAAAGTCATTGTTATTATTATTCATTGATAGTGACTTGGTTCTTTCAGTGAGCAGGTTATTATTTTGTCCCAGTTTGTTCTTGATTACGAGGGGAGGGTGGGAGGCTGTTTCGCCACCCGGTTCCGTTATGCTTTTAGCATCTTTGTGCGGGGGGGGGGGGGGGGGGGGGGGGGCACTGTGGGCCATGTCACAAAATCATTCAACAGTTTTAAAAACATCAACATAGCCACAGGATCAGCCACGGTTCTATTGTTCAAATTTTTGACGATAAAGGCACAATTTCAATTTCATATAGATTCTAAGATACATTATAATCCTCCAAGCCCCCATTAGCCCCCCCCCCAAGTTTTGCTCTCGAACCACGCCTGCACAGGATGAAGCCATAGATCAAGTGAAACATATCTGATTAGATGAAAATGTGAAATTACTTGTTTATTTCATAATATGATCACATTAACAGTGGTGGATCCAGAAATTTGGGAAAAGGGTTGGGGGCGATCGGCTTTTACAGGTGTCTGTTTTGCCCTAAAAATTTGCTGACAGATGTAAAAAAAAGGTCCTCTGCATTTTTAAGTGTCTATTTTATCCCCAAAATTTGCTGAAGAAAAATAGAAAAAGAAAAAGAAAGGGTCCTTGGCTTCAAAAGGGGGGGGGGGGGTAGCCAATTTGCCCCCCCCCCCCCCCCCCCCCGGATCTGCCACTGCATTAAAAATGCTCAACCTTATCTTTAACCTTCATGCAGCAAGCCAGGAATGATTAGTATTATTTCATATAAACTTCTTAATCCACAGGTCCAGATTGCTGCACTTCCTGTGGTATACAGAACAGAGATAAACAAAACTTGGTTACACCTCACGGATCCAGTTACAGGTAAAGCAACCCGTGTCCAGTATCATTGTTGTTCATTAGCAGAAATAACAAAGGAAAGGAGAAGGAGAAAGAGAGAGAGAGGTGTGTGAGTGTGTTTATGTGGGTTTATATATAAGGGAGGACAGTGAACAAAGGAAAATTCCTTCAAAGAATGGTCCTTGGATGTCAACCAATAGTTCTCTGGTGTCAGACAATAGATTTGAGCCTTATCCCGTCTGAGGACAGAGAACAATAGTTGCCCTCGGGACTGATGTAAGGGAGGGTGTGGGGGGAGGGGGTGCATAGCATGTGCGTGTGCGTGAGGGTGAAGGGAAGAGAGAGACCGAGAGAGGGAGAGAGAAAAATAACGGGGTATACAGGCGTTATTCAGTAAGACCAGGGTGTGATAAATCATGTGGTTGTAATTCAACTCCATGGGAGTGAACATTTCTGAATATTTGGACCATTTTTATTTTATGTTTAACAATGAGGCAGTGTGCTTATACCGTTATATATGTGTAAATGGGTGTTTGCTTGTTCCCTTTTCACAATTTTCTTCTCCCCTTTCTCTCTCTCTCCCTCTGTTTCTTTCTTTCTCTCCCTCACTTGCTCATAATTCACTCACTCTCATAGGGTGAAGTGCTTGATTTCTTACCTGTTAAGGGGGAAAGGGGCTCCTCACAAAATGATCTTTTTATTTTGTTCTCTCTCTCTCTCTCTGCTTCAAACAGGAAAACTAACCTACCCCATCGACATTGACTGTAACCAAGGCAACCGATCTGATATCAAGGACTTCACCCAAAAGTGCATTGAACTTGGTATTAGATACATGGGACTGTGCTGCGGAAATGCCCCTCACTTCACGCGTACCATGGCAGAAACTCTGGGGAGGCAACCCCTCGCATCCCGCTACTCTCCAGACATGTCACTGAGTGTGATCTTCGGGACTAGCGACAAGATAAAGAGGAACTCGTCCAAGTTGTACTCGAAAGGAACATCGTGGGGACAGGATAAAAAAGCTACAACCAATGGGCTAGAATATCAGTGAGAATTTCCATAAAGCGTAGGCTTGGTGATTTTTCTGAGGTATGGGGGAGGACAGAAAACTCTCTAACCATTCCCCCCCCCCCCTTGCCCCAAGGAAGTGATCCCTTTGTCCTGAAGGTAGACGGCAATTTTTTTTTAAATTCAGAAACAGTGATCCATTGGCTTTCACATGTTGGATAGAGGAAGCAAAAATGGTTTCCATGACTGAATGCATTATCAATGGTGAGGGGGAAGGGGGCAGGGATGGCTGCATTGGACTATATGCTCCACACCCCCACCCCAAAGGTTTTGACACCACATTCATTAAAGACACTTTACATTATTTTGCAGTATTTTGATGACAAATTTTATTTCATTTTTGTCTAAAAGAGTCACTGAAAGCCTGACCATCATTTGAGATAGTCTGCAGTAATGTACAATTATCAACGTGATCTGTAAGTACAAAAGTCTTGGAATGAATAATGGATCTCTAAAAAACAAATTCATATTGGTTGAAGAAAACCGAGGAATGTAAAATTGTACTACTCTTAATGCTGTTGACATTATACTAATTTTAGGGATCATCGTGGTTATCTAAAGACGATACACGTACATGTAATGTACACGATAAACATTTAGTGATCAATTAACTACTTGCTGTAACATCTATGCTTGTATTAATATTGATATCAATATGCAAACTTACGAGATGATTGTTGCTTTTAATTTCACAGAGTTTAATTGGTGACACAATGCCATAATGTAAGGGGCGGTGCCAGGGTATTTTGATAGGGGGGCAAGATGACCCATAGGTGATTTTATTTTACATTTTGAATGAAAAAAATAGAGGTATTTTATAGTTACGTGACCCAACCCTCTCTTTTTCCATACTGTTCTTTCTTCTTTCTCCTCGTTTTTTCCTTCTTTCTTTTTTGGTCATTTGAAAAATTAAAGGGGGGCAGTTGCCCCACCTGCCCCCCCCCTCCCCCCTAGCGCCGCCCCTGATAATGTATACATCGCGTCCTTTGGCAAGACGTTTATCTACATTTGTCACTCTCCACCCAGGTGTAGTAAATGGGTACCCGGTAGGAAGAAATTCCTTGAATGCTCGATCGCCTGATCAGGGTAGCCGTGCTAAAGCTGGGGTAATGATATGCAGCGCTTAGAAACATTTGTATTAAGCGCTATATAAATGTTGCATTTTATTATTATTATTATTATACATATTAGCAGATCAATGCACTCTGAAGAATAACATACACTGATCACTAGGTAAATGAAATACAAATTAACGATGCCTTTCATTAGAGTGTTTGTCTTCTTTTCTTCACCTTTTCCCCATTCCTTTCCCTTCCTCTATTTTTCTTGTTATTTTCCCCATTAGACAGAGGGGTCGGCAAATGCCCCACCCCGCCCCCCTCCGCTAAACCACTGATGTCAGTGATATTAAGGATCATCTATGAAGATCGTCAAACATGACTGTACTCTGTGTGTTGTTGGGTCCTAGTAGACTAGCCTTCAGTGGCGGGTCATTTTTCCTCACGTAATGGCGTAAGAAGGCTTGTACCCCACGTACTCCTTGCTGTTAAAAGAATGCAAAAAAAAGATATACTGGGTCAGTGGGAGAAATAAGGATGTCAAATTTTATACAAATAATTTTATTTATATGCTCACACACCTTATTCTTTAATAGATGACTGATAGGTCTTCAAATTTATAAGCATATTTTTTTTTGATATTGCTTAAAACAATAACATCAAATTATTGAAGGAATATTGATAACACATTGGTTTTACGATCTCCTCATGTATGTCACCAGAGATAACAGACTATAATTATACATGATTTAGGGTCCTATTTAAGGGAGGGGGGGGGGGGTGTCACAGCTAATTCATCAAAACGTTTGCTGATGTTTTTTCAAATTTCTCACATTTTCATTTTTGCCGGAAAAATTTTAGAATTTGATAAAAGTGAATGGGGGAGGGGGATCAACCTCACTTCTTATAGTGCCACTGCTCCTTGTCCACTAGCAGGGGCATCAATCCATTTTACTTATTTTTTTCGGGGGGGGGACACTCTTTGGAAAAAGGTCCTCAGCTTAATTTTTGGGGAGGGACTTAAAATGGGGGGTGTCATACCCCATTCATTTGCTAATAAGCAACAAAAAACGGTCCTCTGCTTAAAATTTTGGTGGGAGACATAAATTTCTAAAAATGGGGGAGGGGGGCACACCAAAAATTTGATGACAAGCAAAATTTTAAAAAGTCCTTGGCACACGCCCATGACCATTAGCGGTATTTACCTGAACGAGGAATTCTCTATCTGCTGCTTCCAGTACGAAGTCGGTCGTGTCGACATACACAGTATCAATACCTAACGTGCGATTGACATCCTCTTCCTGGATTTAAGAAAGTGAAGCAAAATTGAGTTGTTCTACCAAACAAATGAATCACCCTCCAAGCATAATAATCTTCATGGTTAACCCATTCGTGACAGGAATTATTTAAAGCCTAATTTGATCAGCTTTTATTCTTCAAATTGGCAACACCAACATTTTTATTTTATTGCTACATTTTTCTTATAAAATGTCATGTATCTGAAATGAATATAAATTGACAGAAATTATAATGAGAAGTCAAAAAGTTGCCGATTTGCAGGGGGAAACGGTGATTGTAAACTTTCTATCACATTGCCAATTTAAGGATTTTAATGCTTATTTTCCTTTTAAAAAATTTCAGCATCAAACAGTGAATATTGACGCAACCAAAATGGGCACAGTTTGTGTAGAATTTGTTACTCTTTCTGATCATGTATTTGGTATGATTTTTAGGGCTTTGCATCAAAAGATATTAGGCCAAACCACAAAATGTGGACCTCTGTCACGAATGGGTTAAAATCACAATCTAATGGTAATGAAATTACCATGTATTTGCATTTTTCTTCTATATGTTGGTTTTATGTATATGCTGGTGGAAAGCAAATTTCCACAAATTTATGTGGATGAGACCGAATAAATTATCAAATTATCAATTATCAATTATTTTGACATTTGAAAGACATGGCCATCAGGCATGCTTTCACTTTCTGCTCAGTGTCATACTCAACGTCATTATTTTTGCCATCACTAATACCACCTTCATCATAATATTTGCAGTAATCATCACCCGAATCTTCGATATTTTCATCATCACCATTGCCATTATCATCATCATTCAAATCCTCATCATCCTCACCACCACCATCATCATCATCATTCCCATCATCTTCACATAAAAAATATTTGCCATAGAGTATACAATGTTTATGGTCATCATTTCTCAAAGATGTTCTCCTCTTTCAGTTCGTTTCATTAATTTGTTCATTATGACCACTATCATTGACGACTATCATCAAGATCGTCATCATCATCATCATCATCATCATCATCATCATCATCATCATCGTCACCCACATAAGGATTGCTAGTAGCCAACTGTTGCACTCGGAGAACTGCTATATATGCATATATTATATTTGATGTTCTATTGTATTGTCATATTTCTTTGAAAATGCCTATTAAATAAATAATAAATAGATAAATGAGTATCTCTCCTACCGTGACAAAGATCCTCTTTACATTTACGAGTAATGTCTCTTGCAGTGTCCCCAAGAAGTCAGCAAATCCTTTGATGTCCTTCCGAGCATACCCCTGGAAATTGGCCTGAATCCCCACTCCTCGCTCCTCAGCAAAGGCTTGCAGTTCGTCAAACGTTATCTTCAAAAAATGAACGAAATGACATGTCATGAAAGCCCTGGCAATTTTTTCATGAATTCATTATTATACAAAGATGCTTCACTGCAAATATCTTGACAGGGCATTATTTTATTAAACATGATCATAGTGTGACATTAATTCCCCTAAAAGGAAAATTTATCTTGTTGACGGGAAGACTACAACTTGATGCAGGATTTGATCTTAACGTTTTCTCAAATCATTTTATGTAATGATGACATAAAAGCTACTTGTACACTGTTTATATGATACTGCAGGAACGACAAAATCATATCCATGATATGAGGGACATTAAACTAAAAATAAATCTAAATTTTGTAAAGATTCACAAGCTATTTTCTGACTTAATATTACCTCGTCATCTAAATTGTGGTCCATCTGGTCGAATATCTCATCAACTGTCAACTCATCACCGAAAAGATCTTTCCGATGCTTTGCAGTAAAGTAAGGAGGATTCTGAAAAATGAGAAAACATTAGCATGATTAGACTAATGATATGATAGAAGACAGCATAGAGTTATGTTTTTCGGCAAAGGGTTTAGATACAAAATTATGTCTAGTATGTTAAGATTTCGATTCTTAAAACATGAATGAAATATCATTCATGGAGACAACATTTGAAAACAGCATTGTCTGTGAGATTATTAAAAGTCGGATCAGATGGGCTGATGGGTAGTTGGAAAAAGTGAGTAAAGGCATAGTTTAGGCATACAGGCGTGGTTGAGGGAGAGGGAGAGAGAGAGAGAGAGAGAGAGAGAGAGAGAGATGGGGTGGGGGAGGGAGAGAGAGGGTAGGGCAGATGTGACGAGGTATAGTCACGATAGTGATGGTGATGAATGATTGAAAAAATGATGTAAAAGAGAAAGAGAGACTGAGAAAAAAGGTGTTACTGAACCTTTGAGAAAGCTTCTTTGAGTTCATCCCTGCTTATGATACTATTCTGATTGATGTCAGTCTCACTGAGTAGCTTGAGGAATCCCGACATAGCAGTGGTTACCAATGCGTGTTGCCTCGTCTCCTCTTCACGTTTCTTTTTTATCCTGTTTCGCCGTCTGGTAGCATGAACAAAAAATACGTGTCAAAATCTACAAGTGATTTCAGTTACCTAAATAAACGCTCTTCATGAGCTAAAGAAACACGGCATTTCTTTTAAAAGATACAAATTATGTTCAACAAAGGCTAGGAAAGAGATATTCTTAAATCCCATCATTTAAAAATGAACGGAATCTTGCGGATAAATGTGGTCTGGGGTAAGTTGTCCTAAGGAAGAAAGTTACAATGCTCGTATTGGTAGTCCAGGCGTGGTCGTGAGGACACCGCTCTAATCAATATGTCTAAAACCGTGATTTTTTTTTCAACATCACCTTTATTCATATCAAAACAAGTGAAATATACAAATAAGTCCAGGTTACATGTTTTATAGGAACAATGTACAGGACCGTAAACAGGAGAACATGATTACAAAACATAGTACTAACAGCATAAACATATACATGAACTACATAAAACGTATTTAAGCAATTTAGACATAATGAGGGTACGAACTACAGACAAGGGTAAAGGAATAAAGATAAAAGGGAAAATATTGTAGTGAATAGGCCACAGACCTCATAACTTATGATAAAATGACGCCGATAGTATTTTGAAAAGAAAGATGTAGCTTGGCACATAGTTATGTTCGTATGAGTTACTCTTCGTTTGGAAAAGGACCTCTTTCATTTGTTTGAATTCTTACCTTGCAAGTTTTGTCTTGGGTAGTTCCTGCGGCGGCATGTTCGCTTCTCGTTTAGATAATTTATCAACCATTACGTCCTGTTCATCGCTAGAAAACTGCATCAAGAACGTGAAAATATGAATATTAGTTTGCTGTAAACATACATGTCTTCTCGATAAGAAGAATATGCAGGAATTATTATTCAGTCGTTATTCTTTAATTTTATCATATTCATTCACTCATTCATGTTGCAGTTATTCTAAGTTCAACACAAGTCTGGAATTTACTAAGTATTTCATACATTAAATATGAAAGGTATTCAGTATTGGTGGTATAGTGTTCATTGTGGCTGAGGAATCTGAATGAAACGAAAATAAAATGTGGTGGGGACGGCAACTATTCTTCAATCCCCAAATGTTGTCATTATTTTAACCAGATCTTCTCAATTCCAGCTGAGGGTCGGGGATATTTAGACTTGACATATGAAAAGGGAAATGCCCCATCATCCCTCTCCTGTTAACATGGTTAACATCGGGATATGAGAATAGGCTTTTTATGCCTACCAGTAGCAATCCTATTGTACGCTGGTTTACAGTGCCGAATCTCTCTCCCTTATCCCACAGTCTGCCGATATCTTCCAGGGGCTGAAGGCGTCGCAGCATACTGTCTGAAGGCTTCATGGACAGCCACCATCCTACATGGATGGAAAAAGTGATGTGTTAATTTTCATTAAACCCAGGGAAGCCTCATCAGCATAATTGCTGTTCTACCTGGGGGCCCTGGAATATCATTACTGCAGCAATTGCCAGGTACCCATTTACACCTGGGCGGAGAATGGTAAATGCGGATTAATGCATGTCTTGCCAAAATACGTTAGTGACAGGGCTAGGATTTGGACCCTCAACCTATACCACGGCACCTGTTAAAAAGTTTTAGAGTTCAATATGTAACCCTTGATTGAAAGATTTCTAGGTTTGTTACAGTTTGCAATCATAAATTCACAGGGCCGTCAGTCCGTTTTGTAAATGGAGGGGGGGGGGGAGGGGAGATTTAAAACAAAAATCTGACGGGTAACTTCTTATATCCCCCAATTCACTGACAACCCCCCCCCCCCCAAAAAAAAAAAAAAAAAAAAAACCGGGAAAAAAAAAGAAAAAGAAAAAAAAGAAAGGAAGAAGGTCCTCGACTTTTTCAGATGTCTCTTACTCTCTTTTTTTACCCGAAAAATTCTCTGACGAGCTATTATACGAAATAGAGACTTCCATGATTTCAAGATGCAAGGGACATACCCTACTGTGTCCCCCACGCTTAAAAATTGGGGGAAGTGCCCCTGCCCCCCCCCCCCCACCTCCGATGGACGGCGATGTGAATTGATCGTTATGGGATAACTGTTGTACGACACAAACTCCGGTGGCAATTATAATGGGGTCGATTCTTTACCTTTCTTGCCGAGTCGAATTTGACTGGAAATTGATTTATTGAATTTTCATTTTATATTCTTTCAAGTTAGCTTTTTTTCTACACTGTAGTTTCCATATATAGTAATCTGTGCAAGTGATTTGCTTCTCGAATGACATTCGAATCATTTTTCAATCTTACCATCAAAACAATGAATCGGAAAGTTACAGAGGACGCCCCCATCAACGTAAACGTCATAATTTGTTCGTCTTTTGCTCCTCACGGCGCCAAAGAGACCTATATTGGAAATCATGAGAAAAGTGGAATATACCAGATTTTTTTTTAATTGCTCACACTGGAAAATGTAAGGAAGCTCTTTCTTAAACAATGGGAATGACTTATTTTAAAGGAATAATGAAGATTTCACAACCTCCGCAGGAATCATTCAAAACTATAAAAAAAAAAAAAAAAATGTTTTCAGTAAATATCGAAAAAGGAGACCTGTTACTACTTTTCTCTTTTGGATAAGAGCCCTACACAATTTTACTGAATTTGTTGCGACCAAGCTCTTGTAGTTTTTTTATTTTTTTTTTATTTTTTACCTTAGTCACAGAGTAGATTGAGAATGTTTGATAATGTTACTACCTAATATGCGTACATTGCTGTCAAACTGTTATAATAGTACAATAATGAATTTTCAATCAGACTTTTAATTTTCAACCAACTTCAAGCGGATTCGTCTCCTACCTGGTATAGCAATGGACATGCGCACTGCCATCCTGATTGGCAAGTTGGGCGTGGTCTTCACGTGACAATACTCGGCGCTCATCTGGCTAAGATTGGTGACCACTATACAGAGCTCCTTGCCCGTTCGGGTGTACAGCTGATGGAAGGTGATATCGGCGTCACCAGTCATGTCTTGCAGGCGGTCACCGAACCACTCGAAGAGGCGCCGAGCGGGGTGCCAACCGAAGTGGCGGCGGAGGTTGGGAAAGAGGCTGCAAGTTCCACAAGTTGCGTCTACATTAAATGGGGTAAAAAGAATATAAAACATTCCAAAAGAGAAGGCGAAACAAAGCAAAGACAAACAAACAAACAAATAAATAAACAAATAAACAGACGAACGAACGAACGCATGAACGAAAGAACGTTTCATCAAAGCTCTGACAATTTTCACATAATTCGTTACTATACAAACCTTTTTTTACCCCAAAAAATCTTGACAGCTCATTGTTTTATCAAACATGATCAAAGAACGACATCAATTCTGCTAAAAGGAAAACCGATCTTGTTGATGGGAAGAGCACAACTTCATGAAAGTTTAGATCTTGTCATTTTTTCAAATCATTTTATGTACTGTTGACAATGGCATAAAAAGCCAGTTCGTATATGCAATCTCAGCATGACCAGATAAAGGTCATCCGGGACAAGGTATGAAACCCACTAACACGAATACTTGCCAATCTGCTAATAGTCGTGAACCCATGGTGCATTCCATGATACCACGGTGGAAGTAAGGGTAAGCAAAACTATTCACGAGGCACCCCTGGCCCTGTCACTTTGGGAGTGACTATTTCTAAAAGGGACCTCTCCAGTCTCTATGTTCGAAATATCTGTGGATATTCGGGACATGGGCTAACTACGAACTGGCTTCCTTGTTAGAGTACTTGCATCCAGTGAACATCATACTGACCCAGAAAGTATTCCTTGAGGTTCATGCTCAAAAATTCTTCCACCTCATGCGAGTTGTATCCAACAGCCAGCAGAGTGGCCCACATTGCCCCTGCACTTGCTCCTGCGAAACGACGAATGTTCTTCCACAATCCTATCCGTTCGAATTCCTGGATAAAAAGGACGTTGATATCGTAAAGATGGTGTCGAGGATCAATCATGCAATGTCATTGTAAAGTAAAGTAGACTAAAAGTTGCTTTGAACGACGTAATATGTATTTTACAAAAGGAAGAGTATTATGAGGTTTTGGAATCATCCAAAATTATTTCATAATTATGTTTTTATTAGAAAAATCATACAGAATCACAATATTTACAAATGATTTACATGATTAAAATACAACATCACTGAACATAAAAAAGGAGTAATTGTTGGGGGGGGGGGGTGGGGGGGGGGGGAGGCAGAGCATTGAGTAACAAATTAAATATTGTTCAGGAGCGAATCTCCGAGACGGAAAAAAGTGAACCCAAGGATTGCCGGTGACACCAACCCTACTAAACGAGCAAAAACCGGGTATTGCGGAGACTGGAATAAGCAAGGCCGAGGAGCAGGGCGATCCACATTACAAGTTGTCCAAGTCTTGATATAAAATCCCAAACAAAGCGAATCATAGAGAGATGATGGCAACATCGGACTACACAAACATTTGGCATCAGAAAATTAGTTTGCAGTCGTCATTAATTTGTTGATTATTTCTATTCATATTTGAAATATGGTTGTATTTCAAAGAGCAAAGTGTTTTCATGGGACTTTACTTCCTTTATATTCTTTAGTATCGGAATGAAATGACAAAAAGAGCATAAAACTATCATCTCTAGACTAGGTGGCTACGGGGTGTGTTCGTGATGTAATAAAAATAATCGTCAGATAATATATTGCCGAATTATGATGCCATAAACATGATAAACTATGCGAATACTAGAGCACAGATGATGAAAAGATGGGGGGGGGGGGAGATAAGTACTTCACATTTAAGCATCTTACACCGTCTGTAGGAGCTTCTTCAGAATTCAGCGTGGCTCGCAGCTTACCAACAAACATGACAAAGGAAAGACCTCCAAGTGTCATTAGCATATAGCTGTAACCATTAGATAACAAAGATCCCTTGAGAGCATTATTAGGGAATCGCTCTCATTTGTATATGTGTCATAGATACCAGAGTCGACAAAGTAATGTACGTAATGTTTTATCACGGTTTAAAACTTTCTAACAGACACAATCATCTGGAAAGAGGAAGCGAAATGCCAAATTGAAAAATCTGTAAAATGACGAACATGTACATGCTGATGTATTTCGCCCGCCGTATGTTTGGATATACTGTCGATGGTATATCCATTTAAGATGACACCAAAACCAAGACATTTTCACGGATCATGAAAAAAGGCTTCAGCGACCAGTTAGACAAATCAAATAAGCATGATAATGACATTAATAGGTTTCCTCACAACATAGTATATTTAATGTCCCAAACCTTTGCGGACAAAGAAAAAAAGAATTCACATAATTTGTCAAGTATAATGAATAGATTTTAAATAGAATACTAAATTTTGAGTCAACTTACCCTCACGGCACCAGCATAAGCTAATCCTTTGTTTCCCCCTCCTTCAAAGACGATGTTCTCAAAGGGATACTCAAAGTTTTCATACCGGATAAGATTAATTGAGTCTTCATCATCGTCACGGCATGGAGTCTCCGAAAATATATCGTCAGATTTGTCGTCGTCATCGTCAACTTTCCCCTTTCTATTCTTCTTCTTCTTCTTACCTTCTTTCTCCTTCACTACATATTTCTTTCGGAAAGCCTTCATTTCTTCTCCCTCATAGTTCATCGGTTCTAATGTCGCCCTCCGCTTTCTCGTTTGCTTCGCACTCGTTTTCGAGATCATCGATCTTCGACGGCCGTGCTCGTCGATAACGATGGAACCCTTTTTCTTATTTGACGTGGCTTGCTTAGATCTCCGTTTGGTTGATGATGCACCGGTTTCGCTGCCATCTCTTGCTATGACTATATTATTACGCGCACTGTCTGTGGATGCTGTAGGTTTTGATGGCTCGGCATCCGATATCCTGGATGATTTCGAACCCATGTTGACACCTTCCTAGTGTTTCTTGGTCAACAGTGCTCTTTTAAAATGACACATACTGAAGATATATTCATTTCACACACACGGACGGGATTATCGACAAGGTGCTGGCATGCTAAGTTGATGTTAGGTTGGTTTCCATTTTGCGCCGGACGTGACGCTTGTTGCACCTAATTCTGCCCAGAGATCGAGGTACAAAACCTTGGTCACTTGTTAGAAATCAACGAAGAGATGCAGGAGCCTATCTGATTGTGGCAATAGCGTATATAGATAACTCTATGAATCAGCTTTCAATTGATGATGCCAGCCAGAGGAGTCATATTTCAGAAGAACTGTGTTCACCTCACCCTGTAAGAAAATATGACATTTAAAGTCCGGAAATCTTCAAGCAGACGATAAATACTGCAATAATCTGTAAAGTACAAAAACATCCAACTTCAGAAAAACCGTTATAATGGCGCATCATGCAGTATGTCCATTGTAGAATTGTCATTTTTGGCCTATACTAGATTACGTAAGCATATACGACGTTACATCGGGCATTAAATTAATTATCCCGAAGAAGTAGTCAGATGATAATTTTGCATCGTTATGCTTGACCAGCGTCCGTCGTTGCCATGCAAGCAGTAGCGCGGTGTAGTCTCTAGTCAAAGTGTGTTACACCTGTCCTTTGCACATCCCTTCACCAGTTCACAGGATTTCTTGGGTCAATAATCACCGTCGGGGACCCTATTCATGCTCGTTCTGCAGACGAATCCTTCTTTGTATCGTTTTGTGTTGTGAACCTCCTTCTTTTATTTGTTCTTCGAACGCAGAGAGCCAGATAAAACAGATTTTGAATAGGCGTGAAGAAGAACGCACAATCAGAATAAGGTCATAATTGATTTTCTCCACTCCCTATCCTGTCTTGCCCCTCCCGCACCCTCCCCCTCCCTCTATCTTCCGTCCTCCCCGCTTTCTCTCTCTCTCTCTCTCTCTCTCTCTCTCTCTCTCTCTCTCTCTCTCTCTCTCTCTCTTTCGGCAGGCATATTCTTACAGTATCACGGAATGATTCGCAAATAATATGATATCGAAATTTTTCTCTGGATAAGTATCCTTGACTTCTTTATATTTCCTTGACACAAGCATACGTGTAACACAATATCCAATTTGAACAAAGAATATTCAAACATATCACTGAGCTTTAACCCAATGGCACTATACAAACAAATATTCAGCTTTTCTCACATAATTTCGATAACAACTGATCACTGAACCAATACATGTATAGTGGTTTGCAGTTACAAGAATGGGATGACGTTATGTTATTTTGCTCACTGGATTAATTTCTTCAAATATTTATTCATCGGATTAAATTTAGGACAGTATCACTGCTCAAAAGAAAAAAAAAGTTTGAAATAATCTGATTAGGCCTATCTTACTTTATCAGTCATGTCGAATAAACACCATTTGACCAACATATACAGATGGAAAGCACAGTGTACTTTGGTCATGTTACAATTATATCCTTTCGAAGAAGCATGGCGCTTGCTATCAGTTACGCTTTTCAATAAAAAGAATTGTTCTTAATATGATGTATTTTTTCATCAAACAGAGGCAAAATCCTTTTTTTTTTCTTTAAAGAAAGGCAAAATCTTTCTGCTCCTTTTCCTTATGTGTTTCAAACACCTTTAACGGATGTAAGTATGTACTCTTTCCCACGGGCAAAAGTGAGAATAGCAATTATTCAAAATTAACAAAATAAATACTAATTGATCAATTATTTGTCGATCCTTTGTTGTAAGTTCTTCTGCTCCATACTGGGGCTCTAGGGACTCGAGTTCCTTCTTTGTATAATAACTGATGCCTATTCCGAAGATGCATTGCAATGGATCTCTCGGTTCATCTCGAGTACCGGTAGGCGCTATATCACAATTCTGAACTGTTCCGAACCTAGACTGTTCACAGCTGTTCGTCAGTTCTTAGTCTGCTTTTTTCGCCAAATGTAAAGACTCGCTATTTCATCTATAATTAAATGGAATTTTCTCCTTTTCTCGTGAGGTAAACTGTTCAAATGTCTTTGCTCAAGCAACGGTGTGTCCATATCCACCAGATTCCGATTGACTGTCGATCAAGATTGATTCCCAGAGCAGGTGTAAACTCAGGATATAGTAAGTTCTCACATGACGTTGACCCGGTAGCATTTCCATTGCAATATTCTCCCATAATCCACTGCATGCGATCGGTTTCAATGAACTGAAAGAAGATTTGAAAAGCGAAAATAATTAGTCGCATGTTGGGAAAGGGAAACGTCAACGTTTGGAGTTATTTCGTTCGCAACAGAAACATAAACTCAATTCTTTTGCAATCAAAGAACAGAAAATATATCTTTATCACTTCTGGAATCACGTTACCATAGTGATGTTATTTTTCTTTTCAGGAAACCTTTATACATATAGGAACATACACCGCCTTCAAACACTCCGATTTAACAAAGATTTTAATGCTATCAGAACACGATTGTTTATACCGTTTAGTGAATGTGCCTTCTTTTGTATTACCTGCATGTTATTCTATACCTTGGGCGTCATTGGGGGGGGGGGGGGAGACAGGGGCACGCACCCCCAAAAGAATTGATGATGGGGGACGCAATATCGTATGCCCCCAATATGACGGATTCACGCCATGCATGTTCGATAGACGTAAAGTTCAACAATCTCTTAATTTCGATATCCATTTTACTTTTTTTTTTCTAAATGGATAAAACATTACTAACCTGAAACATCTGGATGACATCAGAATTCCGATCTATTCCGAGAAGCGGTGCCGTGTACATGATTCGCCCTCGGCAATATTCGGCCTCAGACGTCAAATTGAGAAAGACGGCTGACATTGCACTGCTCGACATATGCGAAAGTTCTTGATGATGACGAAACATATTTCGGAAACGGTTGGAGAATACTCGCGTCTGTTCGGTGGTTAAATCAATAAGCTGCTTTTGGTGTTTCATATGTGTGAGAAGTTGAGGATTACTTTTTAATCTGGAATTTAAAAAAAAAAGAGAAAAGAAAAGGAACAATAGCTATTTATGAAACATTTTCATTCCTTCATAATTTCAATGTTAAACAATTCATGCGACATTGTAAATGTATATAATAATTTCAACCAGGAACCATTGCTCAACAGCCAATCAAATTCGAGGTTTCCATGGAAGTTACCATTGATGGTAAAGTTACCATCAATTGTAAGTTTTATGCAACGGGGCCCTGTGATTATCCCTTGTAAACACATTATAGTTTATATTACCTGTATCGTCAACCAAACACTTCTGATATATGAAGAGGTTTTCTTGGATATGCCATGTATTTAATTTTTGGTCTTTGTCCATATATGAGGAAAACACAATTCTATAAGTTCGTTCTATCACCCCCCCCCCCCCCCCCCATATTCAGCTTTTGATCAGAAGTGTTTTGAAATAGATTAACTGTCAAAAACGCAAGGGAAACGCGACTGGGAACATCCAAATGTTATTACACCTATTACTTTTTCTTTTTACAAATGTTTCCTTGTTATCAGTTTACAAGGTTTGTGGTAACCAGAGCATTAAAGATAAACTTGAGTTCTGGTTATACTAATACTAATACTAATACTTATACTAATACTAATACTAATACTAATACTAATACTAATACTACTAATAATATGCCTTGTTTATCCAGAGAGGTCTCTTCAGTACTATGTACTGTTCTCCTGGAAGGCCCTGCAAAAATATTATTACCCTGGCTTTAGCTCATGGTTATGTGATTACTGTGCGAAAGAAACTGGCTCAAAGTAACTGGGAAAAGTTGAAAAAGTAGCAACTAAAAGTTGGTGTACACCCCAATGCTTTAAGATCATCGCAATGCTAAGAAATCCACTCTGTCTTTTCGAAAACACATGCATGACACACAGAATTGGTATAAGGGATTGCACACTTACGCATGTTCGGCAGAACTTTCAAGCTCTTTCTTGTCATATTTTGAATATAAAGGGATTTGGAGAATAATCCTGCTCAAGGGGTATTCTTAAAATGATTTTCTTGCAACCTGACATTAAAAAGGGAAAGCTCAGAAATTATCTTTACTACCGTACCCCCAGAACTCAAGATCCACTTTATTATAAGTACAAATTCTCACATGAACAATGAAAGAAATAACAGATATTAAACAGAAAAGGAGTTTAGGGAAGGGGAATACGAAGATATAGCGTATACCTATTGATGATATGCTGAACTCGTGGACTGGCGATACGTTCTTTCTGTTCTTTGGTTAGCCCGGGTAAAGTATGATCGAGCGTTCGACACGATGGACAGCTATCCACCCGAGAGCACCGGGTACATGATCGACAACAGGCTAGTACCATGGTACGTGAGATCGAAAGGAAATATAAGCTTAACAAAACTACTGACAAGGCCCTTGCTGGTAAAATCATTGCTTGAGAAACAAGTATGGTATCCGGAATATGATTTCCAGCGTACCCGTTTGGTGTCTCCAGTTCGTTTTAATTGATACATTCAATATTTACACATCCTTTGACAATGACGTCTTTTTTCATACCGATTCAAAATGTCTCACGAATATTGTGCTATATCCTTTCCCGCCTTATTAAAAGCGACGCAAGGACACAGTTTGGTAAAATTGTTTATTGTGAAAAGAAAACCACAATATTATGCGAGCACTGGTGCCCACCGGAGGGCCATTTCTGGAGTCGAGTTTGCAAGAAAATGTCGTCATCACTGAGAAGTGTCGTTTCTGCATAATCCATTTTAGTCCAAGTTTCCATTCCTGCAGTATGTATGTACAATACTGACAGTCAACGAGCACAATATAATCCACCGAAGCCGGGTAAGGCGGGTTAAAATGCACTCAGACGGTTTGAATTTACTAGTCATTTCATATTTCTCACGCCTAAAAGAAAAATATCGATCACAGTTTTCAAGACAGACGACGCCATTTTACCATCAAATTGCAAGTGCTGGCATTTGCAGAAAATCAAAGAGGTTACAAAATTAATGTTCGGTCTACGGCCACACAGAAGCAAATAGAAATCGGATATATCCAATTAGCCATAATAAGCATAACCGCTCTGCAATTGTTACACATATATTTTTTGTTTTCATCTGTCTCCGGTATCGATTTATGAAAACAAAAGAGACGCCATTTTCATTCACTTCGATCATATTAAGAGTAACAGGTGTTGGTTAGGCCTGACTGTGACCGAACTTCCCAATCGCATGTCTAATTCACTCTCTCATTTATAGCAATCGATTTATTTCGTTAAAACAGACTAATAGAGAACAGACATGGTCTTTTAATGAGGCGAATAAAAGTTCGACCGTTTGTCGATGTAAATTATTGAAATCCAAATATCACATTGTACGAGGACAGTTATGTTAGAAAGAAAAAATCTACCTGTGCCTTCGGCCTGTCCTGATCCTTATTGCTTGTCATCATTAAGTATTTCGACTGTAAGTTGCTTAATCCGCCATAAAATCAAGTAAATCATTTTATTGATCAAACTATATCCTTATTATCTATGGCGAAAATCCGGGGGGGGGGGGGGGGGGGTGGCGGGTGCCAATATACCCCCACGTTTCAAAGACGAAAGAATATTTTAATCAATCAGTTGTTGAAATTTTTAATAAATCTATCATAAACGTCTGTGACAGTAATAACATTTCTATTTGAAATGCTATTAAAAAAAAACCAGGGATAGGACTAAAAGGTCTCGATAGTGTGTGATTTATTTTGAATGAAATCTTTAATACAAATATGGAACCCCCCCCCCCAAAAAAAAAAAAAAAAAAAAAAAAAAAAAAAAAACGCGTGTACTCATGTGTGAGTGCGCGCTAGAATTTTCGGCAAAAGATTTCGATCATTCCCCCACTCCTCGAAACAGATTTACGCTGGTGCATAATGTTTAACGAATAACACAGTTAACCAGTCCACTAACAAACCTTGGAACTACTAGAAATGGAATGTTAATGGGAGCCTTCCTTTGATCAGATGATCGTCATCTCAGTTTCCCTCACTTAAGTTATGTTTAGCAGGTGTGCTTTTTCCGAATATGTCTTCATCGAAACACTTCTGATGGGGAGCAGCAAAGTTGAAAAGCAGACGATTTTTGTGATATGAAATTTATTATTGCTGATCCGCTCACTTTCGCACACCCATATAAAATTCGAAGGCCATGATCTTTATAAGCCCCGTTCGTCGTAACTCTGGAATATCATGAGGAAAATGCGGAAAACTGGATATTTAATTACAAACAATCAATCAAAATATAACCTCTATCTTGTAATATCAACGCGTTTTTCAAAATAAAACATAAGAAACAGCGATTTTCGATTATAAACCTGAACTGCACATCGACTTTCCCTGATTTCAGCGATTTATTATCTTCTGCGCATATAGTTTATACACTATGTCAAATCACTGCCTTGCTTCTCTCTGGCTAATTGGCGGTGACCCTCATGAGATCAAAGTGGAGAAACATGTACAGAATGTTATTGAGACGGCTTTGTTAGGGACATGTGCTTGAATTCATTATCAAAATGATGAATGTCCATGTTTATTAGGTCCATGAACAAACCAACCTTTCAGTCAATCAGTCCATCCATCGATCAAACAAGAAGTCATGTCACCAATTAACTATTCAGTCATAATGTTTGATCAACCGCTCACTCAATAGAACAATCAATCAATCAATCAGTCAATTAATCTCACATTGATACAAACAATGAACTCGTGAATGACACAGTCAAAATTCAATCAGATTAATCAGTCTACAACAAAATCATCCTTTAAGTCAAATGTTGTCAATCGGCATATCAAACGACGAAACATTCTATCAACTATTCGGGCCAACCTATCAAAAAGTAACGTAGAATTTTGGTAATCAGATATAACCCACCTTTTAAATTTCGTTTTTCGTTTTTGTTTTTCCGATGAATGTGCAGAATATAATATACCGTTATTTTGGTCATAAAGACATTATACTATAACCATTCCACCACTACTCAAATAGTTAAAATACTTTCCTCACTTTAAAAATCACATACATTTTATGCCAAATTTATCCTGAAATAATGACGAAATGATACTCAGTATTGAGACAACAACGTTGCTTTATTGACAAGACTCATTTCATTACAAATAACAAAACATACATATATTTAATCTTGTTCCAAGTATTTGGTCCACCTCGTCGATAGCACGTAGCATGTTAATACTCAGTTCTCTTTCACGCACAGCGCATCTAGGTATGTCAAATAAAAATTATAAACAGTCATGAAAAATTCATTGTACATGCATCTCCGCTTTTAGTATAATGTAAATTTTACGCTCATCATTCATTTTTACCAACAGGTATTTAACAAAATCAGCGGGCATTTAGGGAACATTCTGCCTCAAGTTTTCTCGTACATACTTTGTCTGTCCGGTGTCAAAGAGGATATCCCATTTGATAATAAGAAAGATGTCATTCGTCGGCTGTCACGTTGTCTGTTGTAATGTTCAGCTGATCGGTTTTCTACTTGTCAGGTTGGCATTACCAGACTGTCAAGTATTGGGTCGTCGGTTGTCCAGAAGTCAGGTTGTCTGCAGCTGTCAATTGCGTGTTTGTCACATGTCAGGTTGTTGTTTGTCAGTTGCCTGGTTGCTTGTAATTGGTCGTCAGGTTGTATGTTGTCAAGTTGTCAGTTGTTAATAGATCGCCTGTTGAAGGAGTCACAAGTTGTCAGATTTTCAGGATGTCAAGTAGTTTTACTCATCATGTTATCAGATTTTTGCTGGTCAGGTAGTCAGTGATCATGTTGTCAGTTTTTTAATAGGTCATCTGTTGTTAGCTGTCAGATACTTACGATGTCGAGTAGTTTTACTCGTCATGTTATTAGGTTTCTGCTGGTCAGTTTTGTAGTTGTCTATTTGTTGTCAGCGATCTGGTTTTTGGTAGTCGGTTTTCAGGTTCTCAATTGCTAGGTTGTCTGTTGATAGATTCTCAGAATGTCAAGTAGCTTCAGTCGTCATGTTATCAGGTTTCTGCTGGTCAGGTTGTCAGTTTTCATGTCATGCATGTAGTCAGTTGTTAATATGTCGCTTGTTGTGGAATTCCAACGTTGTCAGATTCTCAGGATGTCGAGTAGTAGTAGTCGTCACGTTGTCATGTTTCTGCTGGTCAGTTTGGCGGTTGTCTTTTTGTTGGTTGTAGGCGATCTGGTTTTTGGTAGTTGGTTGTCAGGTTGTCATTTGCTAGGTTGTCTGTTGATAGATAGTCATATTTTTTCAGGTCCTCATGTTGTGAGTTGTCGTTTTTTTCAGTCGTCAGGTTGTCAGCTGTCAGTTGTGTGTTTGTCATTTGTTAGGTTGTTATTTGTCAGATATCTAGTTGCTGGTAGTTGGTCGTCAAGTTGTAAGTTGTCACGTTGTCTGTCGTTAAGGCGGTCACCTGTTGTTGGATTCCCAAGTTTTCACATTCTTAGGCCAGGATGTCGAGTAGTTGCAGTCGCCATGTTATCAGTTTTCATCTGGTCAGGTTGTCAGTTATCATGTTGTCAGTTTCTAATAGGTCGCCTGTTGCCATGGTTACTGGACTCCCAAGTTATCAGATTCTTGGAATGTCGAGTAGTTGTAGTCGTCACGCTATTCATGTTATTAGGTTTCTGCTGGTCAGTTTGCTAGTTGTCTGTTTGTTGGTTGTCTGCTGTCTATTTTTGGTATTCGGTTGACAGGTTGTCAATTTCTAGGTTGTCTCTTGATAGTCATGTCAGGTCCTCATGTTACCATTTGTCATTTTTTCAGTCGTCAGATTGTCAGCTCTCAATTGTGTGTTTGTCATTTAATAGGTTGTCATTTGTTTAATATCTAGTTGCTGGTATTCGGTCGTCAAGTTGTAAGTTGTCACGTTGTCAGTTGTTATGTTTGCCTGTTGTCGGATTCCCAAGTTGTCAGATTTTCAGGATGTCGAGCAGTTGTAGTCATCAGGTTTCTGTTGGTCAGGTTGTCAGTTGTGAGGTTGCCAGTTGTTAATACGTCGCCTATTGTTGGGTTCCCAAGTTGTCAGATTCTCAGGATGTCGAGTAGTTGTGGTCGTCGCGTTGTTAGGTTTTTCTGCTGGTCAGGCTGACAGTTGTCAGGTTGTCAGTTGTCTGTTTGTTGGTTGTCAGGTGTCTGGCTGTTGGTGGTCGGTTGAAGGTTGTAAGTTGACAGCTTGTCAATTGCTTTGTTGTCTCTTGTTAGTAAGTCATGTTGTCATTTCCTCATTTTATCAACTGTCATGGTTTTTTCAGGAGTCGTGTTCTCGATTTTCAGATTATGAGTCTTCAGGTATCAGATTTTCGGTTATTAAATGGTTACTCGTCAAGATATCAGTTGTTAGGTGTTTAGTTGACAGATGGTTGGTTGTCAAGTCGTCAGTTTGTCTGTAGTAAACTTGTCAGCTGTCTGTCAGGCATCAGGTTGTTCTTGTCAGGTGTCGATTGCTAGTCGGTCGTGATCGTGGGTTCGTAAGTTGTCAGGTTTTCAGCTGTCAAGCTAGCGGTTGTTAGGTTGTGAAGATGTAAGGATGTAAGTCCTTAGCTTGTCATCTATCAGTTGTCAAATTGTCATGGTGAATACTATAAGACTGCCCCTTCAGGTCGTCGTAGGTCAGGTTGTCAATAAGCATGTTGTGAAGTCGTCACGTTCTAAGGTTGTCACCCGTCACGTAAAAAGCTGAGAAGTAGGGTTTTTTTGCCAGGATGTCAGCTGCCAGGTTTTCAGTTGCATGGTGTCTATTCTCAGGATGTCGGCTTTCCGGTACGTCGATTGTCAGGTTTTTGATTAAGCTGTTAGTTGTTACAGTACCACTTGTAAGTTATCAGGCCTTCAATTAACAGGTTTCAATTTATCATGTTGTCGGCTGTCAATTTGTCTATAGACAGGTTGTTGACTATCAAGTTATCAGTTGTTAGGGTCCTGGTTTGCCCTGTTTGTCAGGGTCCTGGATTGCCCAGTTGATGATTGTCAGGTTTTCATTTCTTTAAGTTGTCATTTCGCAGGTTATCCGTATTCAGGTTGTCGATTGTTTTGTTGTGCAGTTTTCGGCATGTCTGTCTTCAGATTGTCAGTTTTCATGTTTTATATTTTCAGGTTGTCTGTTATCATATCAGGCATTCATCTCGTCAGGCGGTCTGTTGCGTAGTTGTCAGTTGTCAGTTTGTTGCTTGAAAAGGTTTTGGTTATGTTGTCGGCTAATGGCTGTCAAAATGTTGGTTGTCACATGTCAGGTGTAAGAATGTCAGTAGTCATATTTTCGGTGGTCGCTTGCTGCTTGTGAGTTCTCAGGTTGTCTGTTGTCATTTTTCAGTATCAGGCTGTCATTTGTCAGTTTTTTCAGGTTTCATATGCATGATATGTAATGTTGTCAGTTGTTAGGTCATCAGGTTTCCAGTTGTGAGGTTGGGAGGTTGTCATGTTATAAATTATTAGCTTGTCAGGTGGTCTGTTGTTAGGTTTTGGTTGTGAGGTTATGAGATTATCAAGTGATGCCTATCAAGTGGTCTTTGATTGGTGATATGGGGTGAATATGCTGCCAGTGAACGCTCAAGCAGATGCTTCAAATAAATTTCACCAATTAACTCAATATCGTTAGCGTTGTAAAGTTGGAAAGAGTCCTCCCAAAGATCTGGTCCTAGAGCCTGTCCACGTGAAAAAGCACCCCCCCCCCCCCCCCCCCCGTGAAAAAGGTCCATGAAACTGCAAACATTCAATCCTTATAATGGTGATATATTTTGAAGATAATTCTGCTGAAGCCCAGCTCCTTGGATGTATAGCAAGTGAAGAAGAGTTCTTGTTCGGTTGCAATCTCGTAGAAGCAATCACTAACACCAAGTAGGGATTGAAGCCAGTGTCAAAGAACGGTGACTTTCATGGCGACTTCCTGGCCATTGTTACTTGTGGTATTACCTCTCAGCTCAACGTGTGTTTCACCCAAGGATATGGGCAGTCTGGTCCCTTCCCGCCAGCGGGAGTAACCTGGAGAAAAAGAGAGAGAGAGAGAGAGAGAGAGAGAGAGAGAGGGAGAGAGAGAAGTGGGGAGGGGAGTAAGGGTCGCGTGTAAGTAATAATCACGTGATGGAAAATTGATATTTGAACAAAAACTTTTTCCTTTATTGTTCACTGAGAGAATATTCCTCGTCATTTATCACAATCACTAACATCAGTCTTTTCAAAGAAAATTATCTCATTTGATTATGTTCACGAAAGCATGTGTAGAGAAAGCAAGCGTCAAATGTGGACGATTTTCTGCTTCGTCTTGCGCCATCTACAGTCGGAGATCAGCTTACTGTACGCGCCCTTTTCCACTGAATACTGTGGATCTTAATGGCACCAAACGTCTCTGATTGGCAAACGTTTAAATCGAACTTCAGACCTCTGTGCCCCTTTTGTAAAATGAACTTCTTTCACCTAACAGTATTATCTGCTTTTTGATGAGGTTGAAATTTATCAGATGCCTTGTCTGGCTTACATTAATTTTAAGCAGTCGACAGCTTCTCTTTCTTCTCTTTCTCACGTATTTTGATTGTTAAATGCCCCTCAACTTCTAGCCTTCTCCATTAGTTCCACCCATGACCTTTAAAGCTTGGAGCCATGTATTCAAATCACCATTAAATGTACCATTATCTAATATCAAGAAGCTCATTTTCACATGTCTGTATATTCAGGCCATTGTTAATGAGAAAATACATCCTGCCGTGTAACAAATATCACGTTTTGATGTTGCCTCACAAGAAAAAACGATAGCATAAAGCAAGATCATTTGTATCTTAGTATATGCCATTGTCGTCAACCTATATGGTGCCTACCTTTTATATCTTTTTTAATTTCCTGTGCGTATGAATAATTTACCTTTAAAGCACCTTTGAAGCCCGCAGGATGCTATAACGTAGCGGACACATCTGGAGTATCCATCCCGATACTGCCGGCTGAGAACACAGTAGATTACAGGGTTGAAAAGACCGTTTAATGTTGTACTCATCAGAGCATATACTGCAATCAGCTCGCTCACCCGGACGCCGCATTGGGTTACAGTTAAAACGATCTGCAGAGGGGAAATATAGAAACGTTCGTGCTTTAAGTTAGCTTTTATTCAAATGGCAAAGAAGAGTGAATAAAACTGTCTTCATACATTGAAAACATACTCTATATCCATGATATCCGTAGGTAAGAAATGAAGAATTACTTCCCTGAACAAATACATCATTTTGCTCTTTTCTCCATCGTCATTTACATTTGCTAATGTTTCAGACAGTAATATGGCAGATCCACATTTTTCGTTTGACCTTTTTGCATAATTTCTGTTTCGTAAAATAAAGGAAAATGTGGAACAAATGTATAGAAGCGTGGTATTTTGTTATTCATGTATAACATTCATGAATATCACATCGAAATTCGTAAACTCAATGGAAATCAACTTTTAGTACGTCATTCCATGCTGTTGATTATTCAAACAGAAGAGTGGAAGCACTGTATAAAATTAGTAAATGAGTGAATAACTAAAAGGATAAATAGATGCATGGACAAATCACTTTATCCATGAAGTGCATTAAGGGCAATAATCAATCAATAATAGATGAACAAAAGAATAAATGATACATGAATAAATTGTGTGATCAATCAATTCAACAACTGAATCTTCTGACTGATTAAATAATTAATGGTTAAATTATCATCAACTTCGAAAATGATGACAGGTACTGAAACTATAAAGTCAAAATAAATACGTATAATAAAAAAATTACTATACTTATATCATTACTATTATGCACTTATTCAGTGCAGATTTTAGTCGGATTCTTTGCCACATTCACCAGCTAGTACCACCTTTAACATTCAATAAAAGTGGTGTATTGATAGAAAGTGAAATGTCAACGGTGGTATGTATATCTCACTCATCAGCACAAACACTCATTAGCCTACTCGCTGATTGGCTAAACGCCTCCAGGCCATCATATTCAATTTATCCGAAATAGATCCGATATGGAAGACGACATGGTATAACAACTCTCTTCGATTATAATGCCGGCTTAACACGAGAACCCATCTGCAGAAGAAGCATGTTGAATAGTGTGATGGGACAACATTCATCAGATGAGAAACATTCGCACCGAATCATGCGCGTGTCATGAATAAAATAATTTGTCTAAATTATCAAAGGGCACTGCCCTAATCTTCGTACTATGCACTACTGGTACTGAGCCAGTGGACAATGACCCCCATTATTTTGGGGTTTAATAACAAACGGGTCATAACTTGAACAAAATAAATTCAACCCTTTATTTAACAGTATCACAGAGGGTTGGCGGTACTTGCTAAGACTATATGGCCAAGGGGAAGTAGGCGGTGTAGGATACTGACAAAAGAAAGGGTTGTGGCGCCAAGAGGATTGAGGAATAATGTCACATGCTAAGGCATTATTTAGCCAATGTTAGCTGCCTCCTTCTATATACATGATATAATCAATAATTCACGGATTTTATTACTCGAGACGTAAATTTAATACCCACTGATTCTGTGCTCTGTCGTTAAAATGAATAAAATATAGATGGTACTAACAAAAGTCAGTGACTTGTGCACCCCCTTAAACAAGCCTCTCTGTCATATCGGTGAAATGGATCGAAATTTCACAACATCGCGAAGCGAAGGGAGCTGATACAGGCCTACAATCATGACTAATTTCGGACTAGCTGTCATGATTCATCGAAAATGCCTCCCCAGCTACACTGGGATAAAGCCGAGTTATCTCCAATCCAGGAATCCCCTCCGCGGCAGCTTCAGTGGTAACGATAAAATGTAACATACTGCGAAGTGAAAATATGAGAACGATTATATCATGGGATATCTAAAAAGCGTCTTTACCCGACAGAGACATGAGAGAATACGAATCACAGCAAAAAATTTTACCCAGAATCTCTAAGAACTTTTCTGCATTTCATATCTCTTTAGTACACAGTTGAGATCAATCTCAAAGTTGCGATCGATTTGAATCAATCGCATCTCTTTGTAAGACGGGGCCCTGGGCTAAAGCATTGGCTCTGGATCACTCTGGACCATCCTGCTGATCAATGGTTTTCATCATGTCTTTACAAGCTATATATTATCATTATTCTATACGTACCCCCACAATATGCCATTTGTTTCGTTTTTCTCTAGAATTAAAAGGGTGTATTTGTGTCTTGTATTTTTCTTCAAGGCATTTATAACTGACTAAATTCACTTAGTAAAGGGCATTGAAGTTCATTGGGAGGATCAATTCAAGTCACAGTCGACTCTGGTTAGCCATTCGTGCAATGACCTCATCTATAGTAGATGTGAACGAAGTATTTACTATATCAATAAGCTCCTCATCTCTGTCTGTCTCTCCGTCTCTCTCTATCTCTCCCTCCTCCACATAATCTTTCCCTACATTTACTTCTCCCCTCTCTCTCTTCCACTCAATCCTTCCCTATATTCACCCCCCCCCCTCTCTCTCTTTCCCCCACTCAACCATTCCCTATATTCACCTCTCTCTCTCTCTCCCATTCAATACATCCTTATATTCACCTCTCTCTCCCTCTCCATCTCCCTCTGTATAATTGTCTCTTTTCCTCTCTTTTATTCTCTCTCTCCCTCTCCTTCCCTATCACTCTCTTTCCCCAATTCTCTCAAGCTCTCCTCCCTTCAACACTTTCTCCGTGTATCTCTCTCTTACTTACTTACTCAATCCTTCCCTCTCTCAATTTCCCTCTCTCTCTCCCCGTCTCTCCTTAATTCCTCTCTTTTAATTCTTTCACCCTCTACCCCCCTTATCTCAATCTCTCTTTCCCCAATTCCCTCAAGCTCTCCCTCTCTCAACACTTTCTCTATGCACCTGTATCCCCCTCTCTCCCTCTCTCTCTTTCTACCCCCCCCCCCCCCTACCCCTTTATACCATCCCCCTTGCCCTGTACTAAAAGACAAAGCCAACCGCATGATGTTATCAATAGTGCGAAATGAAATATGATCACAACAAAGAAGGTCGGTATCTCTTAGAACACGATATTCATTCCCATTATGTTTTCAGTTTCTTTGCTTCCCCTTGTCTCTGTGTATAGTCTATCCCGACTTTCATGAAGACCGATCTCTCCTCCAGGGATAAGTTTTAAACAGTCTAGCATTACGATGATACATTCCCAGCTTCTCATCTCTAGCGACAGAAAGAACATACGAACATTATGCATGAACATAGGGAATCATATACTGCTTTGTTTCCATGGCCACATGAAAGATTGTAATCTTGTGCTCCACAAACTGGGAGAAAAAAAGGGCTTTAACTTTGGAAACGTTAGCTTCAGATTGTTCTGAAACGTGTATAAATTCAGACGGTCCATACAGGAGTGGCATACTGCCAATTCATTTTCTACCATTTACGATTTTAGGTTATCAAACTTAGATAAAGTGAATACTCCACGTCTTCTTTCAGCAGGGGGTGCTTCATAAAGCTGTTCGTAAAGTTACGAATGACTTTATGAACAACTTGACTATGGCAAGCCAAATGGGATTCTCAATCATTATAAATCACAGCAGCTAAAGGTGAAATATGCAGATGTAGATTAACATAACTATTATTTACAAACATTTTCATTGCGAAGTATATTTTTTTGCCACAATTTAATTGAGATTATGCGGAATTCAGTCACACTTTGTTAAAACGTCAGGAAAAACTTTGGGCATCCCACTTGGCAATTCATATTCAAGTCGTTCTTAAAGTCGTGCGTAACTTTACGAACGGCTTTATGAAACACCCCCAGGTAAGAGAGGAGAAACAGGTATATATGCCCTTTAACATGCTTTGTTAAGTCAGCTTATTTTACAGTAATGCCAACCAACATGGTACCATTGTGACAAAGCTGCTGACCCCCTGCGGAGCTCTGTGAATGTGACCTTGACCGGTCTGTCTATGACAGCGACTAGAATGAAGACGATACACCATCATGACCATACTACATTCCAAACACACCATGATTCCGTCGTTCACCTAGACTACGCGCTCGGTATAATACATGTATTAGGAACAGTAAAACATAGTAGGTGCATATTCTAAATAACCTGATCGTGCTAACGATTTTTAAAAAACTGTTCTAACAGTGTGGATGTTTAGCAGCATCATCATCAGGAAAAATTAAGATGAAAGTCAGAGTCCTGTACTGCAGCTGTTATACTTCCCAAACACAACAGTAAATTATATATCATACGTCATAAGTCATTCTCTCTCTCTCCCTCTCTCTCTCTCTCTCTCTCTCTCTCTCTCTCTCTCTCTCTCTTTTTTTTTTTTTGGGGGGGGGGGGTGGTATTTTGAGGGGTCCATAAATGACAACACTGCCTTTTCAGTGGATCCTTGCATTTTCACAGGATATGAGATTTTCCTTTTGTAGATCCATTTATGTATATCTATACTTTTAATGATATGCTTTTTAATTCCTTTCAATCTCTTGCCCCACGTCTTTGGAACAAACTCCCTGCATTTCTACATAATAGTCCTTCACTTGACCTCTTTAGGAAGCATGTGAAAACATACTTGTATAATTCTTGATTTACTCTTAGACTTTAAGTTATAGCGCCTTGTATCCTCACGAAAAGACACTATATAAATCCAGTTATTATGAAATTATTATTATTATCAATATTATTATTGTTTTTCTTCCTGTTGGAAATGAATAAATCCGAATTGGAATTTGAATTCGAATTTGAATTTGAATTTACCCTAAAATAGTAAAAGAAGTAATCTTTGTATTGTACAAAAAACTGTACACAATACACGCGGTTATTATCAGCGTATAACAGAGGTAACTCAGAAATCGCATTGGCTGAAGTCGAGAGAAATAGTACAGACAGAACATCTGATGAAAACGACATGACTTCCTTGCACCGTTTAAAGATATATCCCCAAATGAGCAGAACATTACTGCATTTCATCCACGTTTCTCGTAACCTTGGCGTTTGAGGATCTTTCGTTCTCGTATAATTGAGAAGAGTGGTATTGACTTGTGACCTGAATCTTGAAGATGTCAAATAATTTCAAGACTAGTTTGCAGACAGCACAGGGTCCTTGAACCATCTCTCAACCCCCCCCCCCCCCCCCCCCCCCCCCCCCCCCCATCATGGTAACCATGATGATAACCCTCTGTAAAGGCCTATTTATGTGAGAGGAGAAGGACGAGTGTATACTGGAATATTTGGAGAAGATTGTGAGAACGAAACCACCCGTTTCTCCTCAGTCTTCCCTTTCACCCTGTTCACTTTCCTCTCTCTTTCTCACTCTCTTCCTCATGTTCTCTTTCCCATCCTTTTCATCTCTCTTTTGTCAGTTTGTTTTTCCTGTTCTTTCTCTCCCTCCCTCTCTCTGACTCCATCTCATACACCCGCTATTTCAGTCCTCTCCATTTTTTCAATTACATATTCGTCACTTATTTGATAGGATAAAATACAGGCAGGAATGTTCCGATACCTATATCCCCTTCTCCATTCTTTAATAATTATGCTTCAAGAAAAACAAGTTTCTTCCTTTCTTTCACTGTGTTTCTCCGGTTCATGGCACTTTTACTCTCGCTTTTGGCCGCACTTTGCACCGATTGTCCGATAGCAATCGTCTTCATATTCCTCTGCCGGGTCTCCCCTTACCGCCCCGTGAAATGAGATCGTGCTACTCTATCGACCCAGGTACAACAATAATCCAGTCAAAGAGCATGTAATGAGGTCTGTCCTCACTCTCTCTCTCTCTCTCTCTCTCTCTCTCTCTCTCTCTCTCTCTCTCTCTCTCTCTCTCTCTCACACACACACCCTCCTCTCTCTCTCTCTCTCTCCTTGACAGACTACCGAGAAAGATTGGTATCTTGACCACAATCTTCCATTTGAAGGCGATTTACTAGTAATCGGTCTTATGCTGCACAAATGCATCCCTTCCCTAATTTGTACGCAATTTTCAAATAACTTAAATACCACTACAAATTCAATTATTTCCTCTTCTTCATTGTGACACAACGCACTTGCATCAAAAAGAAAACAATGAAAAATGGGGGGGGGGAGGGGGGATTTGCATCAATTTCCTATTACGTTAAATTTTAAACACTTATATAATACGTGGACGTAAATCGATACGAGTGCACATTCACATTTTGTCACAAAGGTAACAAATGTAAATTGACCTTTAAGAAAATTTCAGTCCTCAGACGACCAAAAAGTAAATTTGCACTCAAAAGTTATTTATAAGGCTTATATCTTTAGGGGCATCCGCTATTCAGACAGTCTCCTATAAGGCACCGTAAAGTATTCTAGATTATAATGGCGTCTTGCAGCAACCCCTGGGTAAGAGACAATATGGAGCTGCTGATCTTGGTCAGATATTGCCACTTATGACATTTTAGGTACTGGAAATTCCGTCGAAGGTATGTATTTTACAATATTCACAAAATTTGTATTGGGACATGCCCTTCTTCTATTACATTTTAAGCAGCTTTAACATTTTTTGGTCTTGGAGGGTAAATGTTTCTTTTTTTTCATATTTTCTTTTTGGAAAAAAAAGGCCGGGAAGTATATTTTAAACTGCTCTCGTCATTACGCAAAACTTGAGATTTATACTTGTATGCCTACAGAGGCAAATTTTATTGAGTGACTGGTTGAAATTAAAATGCGTTGAATTTTCGGAGTAGCGTCTAACACGTTCAAGGACTTAGTTATGAATGCAAGAAAGAGAGAGGGGGAGAGAAGTGGGGAGAGAGACAGATAATGGCAGAGAGAGAGAGAGAGAGAGAGAGAGAGAGAGAGAGAGAAAGGGCGCCAATGGGCAATTAGTTCACTCTACAAAGTAAAATGGGACATTGTAGGTCATGCTCAAATCCTTGCACCAGCACACCTTTTCGTATTACTAGGAATATAACAGCACTACTGGTGACCTCAAAAAGAACAAACCAAGGAATTTAAAACAGAACAAACCATTACAGTAACAGGTATTCCTCACCAATAAGGCAGTACGGTCACACTTGCACGAAACAAGGGGGTAAACCTATCCAAATTAATTTGTTTCCACCATCTTGGATTGCATGAAGACTGTGCCCGATTGAACTCCACGGAGCATTTGAAAGCAGGGCAAGGTGTTTGCGGAGGAAACCATCTTCTTCCTGCGAGAGGGTGACCAGGTAAACAGACCTCAAGCCCTCTGGAGAAGGAAGTATCATCATCATCGGAGAAAGAGGGCATCATTGATACCAAGTAGGAGTGATTGGAGTGCATGCCTGCACCCATGGCAAACCTTAACCTTTTCAAAATCAGGTAATTTTCTTTTGTTCCAGGAAATAATGTCGTTTGGTAGAAAGCTAGGAGATAATTTTTCAAATATATATAATTTTTTTGCAGACAAGAGAGTGAAAAGCCATTTCACTAAAAGCAAAATAGGAAAAAAATACCAGTCCTGATGATCGGTTCATAATTAATGATGTGGCGGGCGACTATGGGCGATGCGGTGACGAGAAAATAGAATGAAGGCACACATCCTGCAAGTTTTTTTTTTTCAATCTGAAGTCTCTTTTTCCTTTTTTCATTCCTTCATTACGCATTGGGCATGCTGAGCTACCATCCTTTCAAAATGATTAATGTTTAATTCGTTTCAAAGAATCATTCATGGTATTCATCTGTTTAGATTTGGTGCATATCAGTCCTCAGAAATATAAAACAATATTCAACGATGACGTGGATATGCGAATATTTACAGTCTCCTTCTCTATCCTGATGCATTTTGCTCCAACTGCCCCGGGCTTGACATGGCCTTTGGGAGAAGGCAAGCAAACAATCGCCGGGTGAAAGTAGCAGAGACGTGTCATTTGGCGAACTCACCTTGATTCGGAGACACTAACGGAGTCAAAAGAGGGGTAAGGGGTGGGGTGGGGGGGGGGCAATTTGCCCTTCCGGACAGATTGCGCACCATGAAAAATGCATGGATCTTTGAGCTTATAGGTTAACCTTCTTCTTCTTCTTCTTCTTCTTCTTCTTCTTCTTCTTCTTCTTCTTCTTCTTCTTCTTCTCCTCCTCCTCCTCCTCCTCCTCCTCATCCTCCTCCCCTCTTCTTCTTCTTCTTCTTCTTTTCTTCTTCTGCTTCTGCTTCTGCTTCTTCTTCTTCTTCTTCTTCTTCTTCTTCTTCTACTTCTTCTTCTTCTTCTACTACTACTTTTTTCTTCTTCTTCTTCTTCTTCTTCTTCTTCTTCTTCTTCTTCTTCTTCTTCGTATTTTTCTGCTTCTTCTTTTTTTCTTCTTCTTATGTTTCTTCTTCCTGTTCAGTACAGTCCATGCACCCCTGGCGTATACTGGCAGGTGTGGTGTGGATATGTACATGTACAGTGCAGGTTGAAAGGAATAAAAGGAGCTAAAAACTACAAGTTCGGCCCCATCTGCATCCTTTTAAGCTAATGACTGAACAATTTTTGCTCCCAGAAATAAATAAAAACTAAACATCCTCAATCAGCGGCCCTCAAATGTGTTGTTGGTTTTTTTCATGACATGGATCACGGTAAGCTGTGACGTTCTGCACCCCCAACGGCCCTCCTGAGGCCTGCAGGGTCTGGCTACGCCACTGATTGAGAAGTACGTGATTTCAACTCGTCTCATGTTTGATGTGTCCATTCTTCCCTTCAGCTAGCCTGCACCTGGGTGCCTTATGATAAGCCTTCGGTCGTAATTGAATCTATGTATTTGGATTACCCCCTTTTGATCAGTCAAAAAGTATCAAATTGTTAGGTTCAATTAAGAACAACTTGCGGAAAATTCAATAAAGCTCAAATATTTTTCAATACCTCCTCCAGGTTAAATTTCGTACCTGTTTAATTTACTCGAGGTATTAATGAGATAGGAAGCCACTTGACTGCCTTCAAGACTGAAATGAATAGTTTATACTTGGAAAAAACAAAAACAAAAATAAAAAAACGACCCCCCACCCGGCTCTTTACAACAATAAATAATATTGTCATCATGCACAAAATGAAAAAAAGAAATAACAGGAAAAAGAGATACATAAGGGTGAGAAATGGTGTATCCGAAAGCAACTATGATTTTACGTCTTACATAATCACTCATGTAATCACTTATTATACAGCAACAAAATACACACCTTCATCAAGATCGTTTAGGCCCACGTTATCATGTGGAAAGCTATAGATGAAAGAGCGTCTTTACATTAAACATGAAAGTTTGACAGACTGTATAAATCCCTCCCTAGAAACCCGTCTCTCAAAACATCCAATAACCCACATCCTAGAAAGCTAAAGCATGCCAATGGACAAAATTTGTCTGGAAAGAGAAATCATGAATATCCAATGGCGACAGAAAATTTGATAGAACCGTTTTACGGGATAGCGGCTGGTTTTAAATTTCGAGAAGGATTGTTTGAAAAGGTGCATTAACTCCTCCATCGGGTAAAATACAATGCGGTTGCAACACGAAACGTCATGAATGATAGGTATGGTGGTCTGTTCACACAAACGAATAGTGTGAATTTGGAAACATTAGTCTCTGTTCTTTTCCCCTTTTATCGCAGCTTCCTCTATTTCATCCTACGTTTCCATGTAATGAAGTTTTATATGTCATGCTCTTTGTATGACAAACCTGCATATGATTGATTTCATTAATTGTTAAGTAGTTCGAGTGAAAAGAAAATTTCCATTGCTTTTAATGTCAGATGACACAAATATTCAATCCCTTGACATTTTACACTCTTAGAAAAATGTGCCATTGAAAACCCTTATTTGTCCCGTATTTAGAACCCTACAGAAAAGCGTTCTTTATATTTTCAAGAACCCAAGAGGTTCCATGTTCAACCAATTATTGTTCTAAACACCCCTTTAGAACCCTTCAAAAAACCTTTTAATCGTTCTTTGACGAACTTTTCAAGGTTCCAAATGTGGGACGAGGAAAGGTTCTAATCAGCCCATTTTTTTCCCCTAAGAGTGCACATTTTCGTTTGATATACATTATTAAACTTTAGTCTCGCACCTCGCATTGTCAAATATCACCAAACATTAATTTTTTTACGATATTCATACAAAACTTTCAATTTTTGACTGCTTGTAAGGGACAAAAGAATTGTCATTAATTTCGTCATATTTACAGTAATAATTATATGAATCTCAATTATCATTTTCTTCATTACACGTTGACTGAAAGTGACATTTCGCCGGATGGTATGCTGTTTAATTCTGCTTAACGATTCATTATGTTGTCTACTGTCCAATTCTCCGGATGCCACGACATGGCTCGCCTCTATCACATATAATTCGCGAAATAAAACGCGCCAATGGCATAAAATGGTATGCATATTGACCTTATTCTAGATACTGAAATGTCAATTAATGTTTACCGGCCATTTTTCCTACGGAATCAATTAGGAAGGATTTTTTCACCTCACTCTCTCCTAGGATAATCCAATATCATCTAAAAGGCGTCTTAGTCATGTAAGTAGGATTCCATGAATTAGGTCTCTGGCTAGACTAATCAGACGACGAAATAATGGAAACAGTACGTCGCATCTATACGCAGAAACTCCCTTACGCGATAAGAGCGCGCGCAAAGGTGTTCTCTCAACATTAGAAACAAATGCTTTAAAACGCTTCATTATTTCTTTAAAATCTATCCAGAAAGAAGGTAACAGTAACTCTAAAACAATATAGTCAGAGTGTCACAACTGGATTTCATTCGCAGAGCTACAAATGAAATGCGTCGTTAACATTTAGGGGCATTTTTGTGCTGACGGGACGATACTGGAGTGGAAAACTTGGGGCAGTGGTGACGACGTTGGCTGATATCGGTAAGGGGGAAATAGCGGACAGGAAATTGCGATTGAAATGAAACAGAACGTGGTACAATTATCTCAGCCGAAACCCCGTCGGCCATGGGTGCTACATCGCTTCGGGTGAAACACTTTCTTCTCCAGAATGTCACAACAGACAATAGATCGAAATCGATACCATCAAATTGGTTCTTTTCCTTGGTGATATTCACACTAAGGTGTGGCGAATTAGGTTGAATACTTTGGAGGTGTTTAGTTACCTTTTTTGCAAATTGTGAGGGAGAAAACGTGGATAATAGATAAGAGAATCTGAAACGAGAGAATGTAAACGAATAAGAAGTGGAGAGAAAAACACTGAAACAATGGCATCGCTAATTGGACGATTGATATTTGAAGTGCCTCCAGTGCTTCAAAACAAAGAAAAATACCTTTGGGTGCGTTTTGGGCGAGTTGGGTACGTGTGCGTGTGGGACTATAGTGTGGGTGTGCGGATGCGCGCGTGTGTGTGTGTCATGCGAAAAGTGGGCGCGCAGGATGATGGGGTGCATGTGTGGATGTCTGAATGGGGAAGGGAGTAAGTTCAAGAAAGAGTGGCTAGACTGGAGGAAATCAAAAGACACCAGCGGAGCCCCGTTGCATAAGACTGACTATTAATGATAACGCTGCCATCAACAGTAACTACCCCGGTAACATTGCTACAGCCAATCACATTCAAGTTTTCCATGGAAGTTACCATTGGTGGCAAAGCCTTCACCACCAATAGTTAGTTTTATGCAACGGGCCCCTTATTTCTTTTAAAGACCGTAGTGGAAGGAGAAGAAGGTACCAGATCAAGAGAAACGTCAAGAATCAACCGGGGAGATATCACAAAGAACTTGGAAATAACAACGCAAAAATGAAATGAAATAACAAAGGACAGGAGCGTGTGGAAATGCAGCTTCATGCTGCATGTCCTATACTTAGGAAAAGTTAAAATGATAGATGATGACAGATAGAAATGCAAATATGTATAACAGAATAATGAACAATGATTTCTAATAACTGATGCACGCACTTCACAGTCAGCATGGTCTACACTTGTCGTTTCCGACATGCCGAAAAATGTTTAGTAAAACCTAATGCCAACGGGGACTTTAGCTAAAAGAAAAAGGTGCAATATAAATAAATACACTGCATGCATGCAATCATGCGTTTTCCTACACAGCATGAAGGAAAGGATACTGCAAGCCCACATAATGACCACAGGCGGGAATCCTGAATAAACCAAATTAAACAGTTAAAGTTAAAACAAAACATCCTCCTAGTAAACTTGAACCTTACACGGGGGATCCGAGTATTCTTGTCAGGGCTTGTGTGTCTGGGTTTTAACTTCCGCCGTAGAAAACAAATCCTTAAAAACGAAGTACAAAACTCTTAGATATATTAAACTAACTCTAAGATGGCCAATAATGCATGTTGGAAGCCATTTTCAGTCTTAGTCGCATACCAGTGGGAGCAGAATCGAGCTGCATGGTCCAGCGGTAACGTCCGCAGCTCTTTGTCTTTGTCAACAAACTGACTCTGATCGAACCAGAGTCACGCCTGTCGGATGGTGAGGTTAAAAGTCGATCCCAAACGTGAATTATCATAGCTGATTGATACACGTCTGTAAACATCCAAATACACACACTTTCAGAGGTATGAAATAATAATGCAGAAAGTAGTTGACATCTGAATTCAGATGCCTCCCTAAACATACGTTAACGCAAATTACATTATCCCCTTAATGTCTTATGTACTTGGATCATACCACAAAAATGGAGATGGGTCAAGAAATCAAGATAAATGCAGGGGCCAGCTTTCATAAGCTATCATTTCAAGAAATGGTGTTAAGTAGGCCAGGTGGGGGAGGGGGGGGGGGATAATCTCTGCACTGTTCCTGTATGTATAGGGGAAACGAAAAGTAGCCATGTGACGTTCAGCTTTCTAGGATTCAGGTCATGCACTGCCGTATATCAGCAATCCTTTCTACATGTTTACAGTTTTTCTTGCTTACAGCTATATGTAATGTATTTCGAATTGAAAATAACATTTTCAAGAAGTCATTGAAAATCTGTTTCAGAGTGCAGCAAATGGACTGTTTGGGCCAGCTAACTGTATAATCAAATCTAAAAATATTTGTTGAAAGACTTACGCAGAAAAATACCGACAAAGAAATACATACATAGAAAAAGAGACACATGTCACGCTTATGCGCCAGGGATCGACAGCCTGTACTAGTTTGTGACGTCGGCTTTATGAAAATATGTTTAATTTTTGCTGTTCATTACTCAGCTACTATATTCACTTTGAAATCGAATTCTTTACACTCTTAAATATTTTCGTTAACTCGCAAATAATAATTTTTTAAAGGTTATAACTTTCGTTGTTCATTATCCAGTTATTATCATGATTATGCAGCTTAGAATCAAATAGTTTAGACCCTTTTGTATTTCTGTAAATTTTCATAGATGTTGTACTATCTTATTTTATTCTTTTCCATAATAACGCAGTGAATAAGAAATGACATAGTCTCAACGATTTTCTTTCGTCACACACTTGACAGTTCTTTACTCAGCCATTATAAATCTATACAGTCAAACTCAATGCATTCTATTATTCCAGGAGACTTTTGAGCACCGGCGTAAATCCACTTTGAGGAGTGGGGGGGGGGGGGGAGGGAATGATCGACTTTTTTGCCGTTTTTTTTTTCTGTCGAACTCACACTTACGAGTACTTAAGTATAAACACACCTCACCCACCCGCACAGACCCCCTTACACACATTTCAATTTCTATTTTGCGATCGAGCCAAAATAACCACTTTTCTGGTTTTTAATCGCATTTTCAAATAGAAATTCTAAATATGACGGTCGTTTATGAGAGATTATCAAAAAGTTTACTGATTAGTTAAAATATCATTTCTTCCTTAAAAAGTGTGTGGGGGATATTTGTACACGCCATCCCCCACTCGAAAAACTGGGCGGATATATCCCCCATCCCCCCCGGGATTTACGCCAATGCTTTTGAGCAACTTTTTTCTCCATTATAATTATCAACCTCCAGAAGTAAAGACCGCCTTAGGAGTGGGAAAGTAGTAATCACTCCATCCCAACGATTTTCTTGCCTGATATTTGCCATGTTTGCTAGTGAGTGACCAGTCTTCCACGAAGCTAGCCCTCAAATTCCATCGTTACAAGACAAGAATCTATAATGATTAGATCGCTAGGGGTATCCTGAACTTTATGTCTCCTCTTGACAATTTCGTTTTGTATACTGTGGACAGTGTTTCATGGTGCAGCTATACATAGAACACTGTAGAAGAAGCGATGTTTCGTGGGGTTTGCACGCGGGAGTCGCTAGACCATTGATCAAGTAAAATTTGCCAACAGGGGCACAAGGAGTAATGATATAATAACGTTAAAAACCAGAAGTATCATGGTGCTTATATGAAAAGAAAAGAGAAACAATTATTAGGCTCACAAGAGTTGGATTATATTATTTGAAACTGCGGGAAGATGTACGTTGTAAGAGATTTTTTTTAATGTGGCAAGACTAGTAGTAAGAACTTCCAACTCGTTTCAAAACATTTTAAAATCTTCGCATCATTTTCTCTATTTCAGAATCACGCGCATTTTTTTTTTTTAAATGGAAGGTACATGTAGGAATTTCACAATCCTGACCGACATCGAATTTTCCAAACGCACAGTGACGTAAGAGCAATTTCTATTCCGAGAATGCAATCACTGGAAACGACGTGTCTGAGAATGCAATCACTGAAAACGACGTGTCTGCTCTTTACTGCGGGAATAAAATTTGAATAAATCTTCTCTTTCTGTACCCTATGGCGGAAAATTACAAAAACCTTGGGAATAATTTTCACAATTTCCAAAACTTTTATGAGAATAATATGGAAAATATAGGAATATAGAGGAGAGTATTACACCGGTTGCCATGAATATCTTCTTCTTCTTCTTCTTCTTCTTCTTCTTCTTCTTCTTCTTTTTCTTCAAAGCCGTTGAAAACCAAAATTAACCTAGGAGTTAAACTATTTTTCCACTGAAACCATGGATTTTCTCAGCCAGCTGCATGATACATGCATTCAGCCCTTTTAGAAAGAAAACGTGGGAATAAGTCAAAATTGAATAAGAAAAGCACTTACTACAAATTATCATGTTTAAACTGATACATCCTACCACCAAGTTTGAAGCTTATACTTCAAGCGGGTCTTGAGATATCGCGTTAATGAGGCCAACACCTGAAATTTTAGAATTGATCCCTATGACCTTGACTTCTTATATACCTATACATGTACGTAACACAAAATCTAATCAGATTGTCTTCTTATATGGTGATGCATCTAGCTGGCATCACGTTTGAAGCGCATACTTCCGTGGTTTTTGAGATATTGTGTTCACAGGGCTAACACCTGAAATTTAAATAATGAACCCTATGACATTTGAACTTTGACCTACGTATCCCAAAATAAAATCATGTCATCTTTCTATATGCGATACATACTAGAGGGAATTTGAAGTTCATACATTGAACTTGAGGTGTCGAGTTAAAAAGCGGGATGAACGGACGGACAAACCCAAAATATACATGTAATGCCTCCGGCACCACCTTTGGAAGGCGGAAGCAAAGCCCGCCGCACACTATACGATCCGACTGCGACCCGATTTTCGAACAAATGGCGTTAAGCATTAAAATAATGTGAACGTTTGAAAAAGTAAAATTATCTTATTTGAAGTTCGGAATAATGAAAGGAATACTAAAATCGAAATTTTGTTTGACCGCAAGCCTTTGGGACGGAGTAAAGGCCAAATCGGCTTCAAATCGTAGCCGATCGCAAGATTCCTATGACGTCTCTACGATTCGAAATAGAGTTTACTTTTATTCCTCCAGGGAGGCTCGCAGTAGCCCGGAATTAGGATATTAGTATTCACACGACTATTCGGAACTTTGGTCATTAAGCTTTTGAATGTTCATATCAAATGCTATAACAAATTTTTCCAAAATCGGATCGCAGTCGGATCGTGCAGTGTGCGCCAGGCATAAGGGAGCTGCTAGTTATTATCCTTAAGTGATGATGCCCATGCACTTCAAAACACTCCTGGACTGGCCATCGTTTAACGATGACAAGTGACCGTCATAATGGGATTGTCATGGCTAATGGGCCGTGGAATATTCTTTCCATAATATGACAAGCTTAATTTACTTCAGTCAAATGGTTCACTGATTATGCACAAACACAATACTATTTTGGGAAGAGCCGTGTCATCTTATATGTAAACAAGCTACAACTGGAAACTCATTTATTTACTAATGTGACTTTGACTTCAGGGGAGCGTTTCATGAAAGGACTTGTCGGATGTTTTATCCGACAAAGTCTGTTTTATCCTAAAGTTGCCTTAGTAACGATGCTTCTCAGCCAATCAAAATCAAGGAAAGATGTCAGATCTGTCAACTTGTCAGACAACAAATGTTGATGAAACGCTCCCCTGAACTTTCTTTTTTCTATTTCCGTATGTATGTCATAACCATAGCACATCGATATGCATCACATTGTCTGCAAAGACATTTCTAATTGTTCATTTTTTCTGTCTGTTTATATCTGCCGTATCTTGTACGCTTCTGCGTCTTTGATTTCTCTCTCCTTCTCTCTCTCTCTTTCTCCTTCTCTCTCTCTCTCTCTCTTTCTCTCTGTTAGTCCCCCTTTTCCCTTCCTCCATTTCATTTCTCATAATATGTGTGTGAGACTGCTTGCGCACCTTGATAGCGCAATCGTGAGGCACATTTCACCTATTTCACTCTCGGCAGCATGCCTACGCTCACACAGTTTATTGCCAGAATTGATGTTTAATGACGGTGACAAAGGTGTCATAAGTATATATGCTCAGCTAATTAATGACGTTGAGAGAAAACGGGATGAGGAACAAAACACGAACCTACTCCATTTTTGTCTGTCAGTTGTGATAGATTCCCTCATTAATTACATTCATTCGTTCATCATGAACATGAACAATAATGTGGCCTAGATGTCACGCGGCTGATCGCGCGTTGCGTCGCAGTCAGGCGGTGAATTGCTTTCGTTCATTTGCAAAATGGAAAATTCATTACCATGCGAATAAACGTATTTTAGACGTTTCGATAACAGAATCTTCATTGGCCATACTTAATATTACTTTCGGGACATATCAAATTTCCCTCACTAGTGCTGACCAAAATTTCATAAATTGTACATGTTTTGCATTGTGTTCTGAGTCATACTGTATTTTTACAGTGTTTAATTTCATTGCACTGCATTTTTTCCATTTCCACCAAATGAAAAAAAAATACAAAGTTAATGTACATAACGAAAACTGAAACCTAACAATAATGACTACGTAACGCATTATAACAATACACTTTATGTCAGAAGAATTCACATCAACTAAACCAGACTGGAAATGTAGGGGACAGCTGAAAAGCTAGGGTTGTTTAGTACGTTGTAGATCATAATAGTTTGTGTCAAAATTTAATGTGCACTGCATATGTGCTGCACTACTGTTAAAAGAAATAGTGTCAAACGCCTGCAATCACAACGGGAAGAGAAAAGAAAAAAAAAAGGCCACAACCCTTGCTCATCAAGAAGTCTATAGACCGAAATAAAAAAACAGTGAGAGGATAAGAATTAGGAGGGAGAAAAGACGGCAAGTCGGGGAAAAGACAGAACAGCACTGAGTGTGACACATAGGGCTCTTAAGGATAAAGGGCAATCGAGATTTGGAAGCAAAACACATGTATCACGATATCCTATGTAAATAGTTAATGAACTTACGGAATTCATCCGTCAAAACAGAAGCTCTGCTGTGTGCATTCGCTAGTCTATGTAGTCTGCTTCTTCAAAACCTTTTCACTGGTTTATAGTTCTCCGGGATTGGTCAGATAGGTGATAACATGACCGATCCAGGATTTTGTAAAAGAGAGAGCACACATACCTGCCAACCCTGACAGCCAAGAAACAGAAACAATTTATTATGATTTTTTTTTAAATATAGGAACATTCCTAAATTTCCTATTCAATACTACAGACAAATTTGTACAAAAATAGGAACATATGGGTTAAGATGACAATTTTCTCTCCCCCCCCCCCCCCCAATAGGAATATTCCTATTTAATAGAAACAGTTGGCAAGTATGAGCACATGTATTCAAAAAGTTTACTGACTTTTTAACAAGAAAAAGGGGGGAACCAGCATTACATTTTGGGTGATTTTTTGCTCCTTAATTCTATATACAAGCTAAAAGTCCGTCTCTTGGGTTTCGGGGGGGGGGCATGGGCCGGATATGCACCTCACATCCGTTATTGGCTAAGATAAGAGTAATGGGTAAGTGGTTGTACACAGTTTACGATGTCACAGCAAAGCTCATTTCGCGAAAGACAAATGGGTGTAAATGGAAAGTGAATATACAGGATAATGATGTCGCTGGTGAGGCAGTAGCAAGATTAATCTATTCAAACATTACGGTTTCTATTGTACCACAAGATAAATCAGTAATTTCATTTTGGATCCCAGACAATGTTACCCAATATCTTGAAACATAATCATAGATACAATGTATATAAAGGTTGTGACGCTTTGTGAATAATCATTAATTTTTCTATGATCTTTATCATCCATCCTTAATAATAAGTTTAATAATTAACGCCCATGGTCATTGTCAATCGTGAATGATTCGAAACCAAAACAGTACTGCCTATTTGTTGTAAACCTGTCATCCTAATCACCAAATTCACGCTCATATGACGACAACTGGTTTTCGACATTAACATGTACAGGTGTACGTGCGGCTGAAAAAAAAAATGCATTCACAACACATTCGGACAAGTGCAACAATTCAGTAAGACTGTAAATCAAGCGCCTATACTCATGATAAATTGTGAATAAGAAGGCCGAGATGTACGCCAAAATGTGATCAAATTGCGATAAAAGAGCAAAATCACAGCTGAGGAATTACGAAGGCAATGTCGCAGGCTTAAAGTTTCTGCTATCACGGTTATCGTTTAATGCCATGCACTTGTGAACTAAAAATCAAATGAATTTGGAGGAAAAAAAAGTTTTGGAGACATTGCAAACGCTGCACCGTTATGGCTAACATAGGTTGCATTGTTTTAAACCGAATCGGTCAGTAATCATGTTTTTGTTTGTAATTATTGTGGGCTGCAAGCATATCAAGTTTCATACTTACGCCGTAGCCCTCCTATCATATTCATAATATGCATACTGTTTATGCATTAAGTGTGTGAAGTAAATTCTTGTAAATATACTTTTAAACAAAATCTATACAATTTCTCGTACTGTATTTGCAAATGTATCAAATATGATGAATGAAATGTAAACTATCACATCGCTGCAATCGAATATGCACATGTATGTTTGACAAAGATGATAGAAATCAATGAATCAATTATCAATCATTCAATTAACGTACACTAAGCACAAAAGAAAAGCATATAATTTTTAGAACGAAGTAGAATGTTGAAGACTAGCAGACATCGTTAGTATTGTTTGACATCGAAACGGATCATCAGTCATGGGCAAAACGGATTAAAAATGGAACATTGCTTGCTTCTTAATTCGACATCAAGGGAGTCGTACGGAAGGCTAAGGGGTTACTTAGAATTGTAAAATAATGAAGCACAAAAACATTGAGAATATAAAACCGTGAATGACTATCCCATCCTCACTCGACTCCTTCCTTCCTTCCCATCTCCTCCGGCCTTTTCCTTTCTCTTTCCCTCGCCACCTATTCTCCTCTCACTTATCTCTCTCTCTCTCTCCCTCCCCTTCCACTAAATCCCTCTTTCTTTATCTGTATCTCTTTTTCTTCCATCTCTCGTTTTATTCTTCTTCTTCTTCTTCTTCTTCTTGTCCTTCTTCTTCCTCCTCCTCCTCCTGTTATCCTCTCTTTATTCCTCTTCTTTTCTCTTTTATTTTTTCTCTCTCCTTTCCCCTGGAAATACCCTTCCTCTCTTTCTCTCTCTCCTTCTCCATGTTGGAAATAACTGCACGTGGCGACATGAAACTTCCCGCTCTTTCTTCAACCCATTTTCCCGCCATGTGGAAAGAACGAAGACAGCAACCCTGCATGTGGTAGCGATCAGACGACACGCATGGAAGGTATCGATTTGGGAAGACTAAAAATATCGGTAGACTATCCTGATGGTAATGTATCGATGATGATCGTTTAAGAAGACAGAGGCTTGTCATATCAAGGTTAATCGCAAACCCATGATATCAACTCTGTTCACACGGCTTCCAACTTTGAAGTGCATCCAACTGAGTCGATTTCGTAAAATGACACCAAGTTCGTTTAGAATGATACTTGGTATGTAAATAAGTCTATTTTGATAGTCGGAGTCTAGTTTTCAACTGATGCCCTCTCTACTTGTTTAATATTCATGACACCTGTGTGTAGTTTGAAAAGTACAATACAATGCAATGTAATACCATGCGGTATATACGGTACAATTCAGCACAATTCAAGGCATATTACAGTTTTGTAATGATATGTAATAATGAAGCATTACTGATAACAAAATGACAATAATAATGGTGGTTCGTGTATAGCACTCATGTCTGTCAAATCAGATCAGAATTGACACTCCTGGTGCTCCACTGTTATTACCCGGGCTTTAGCATCGCTGTCGATGATTAAGGTGATCTTACATTTCACGGAAATTCTTACTACCGGGTATTTACTACACCTGGGTCGAGATTGGCATATTGTAGAATAATGTCTTGCCAAAAGATGTTACAGTCGTGTAAAATTCTGCCTTGATCTCAGCCTTTGTGTTTTCTAATAATCACAATAATGCCTCTTTAAATTGTTCAAAATTGTGTATGCTAAGATCGTATGTATATGTATATTTATGATTTCCCCTTGCACGAGCATCCTCCTTTTCTTGGTCACGATAACACTGAATCCAGACTGACAATATAACAACAACAAAAAAGTACACTGCCACACAATGGCCGAGGATCATTCGATGTCGAGTCATTTAGCATGGTTAGGATGTGTGACAATTAATATGAAGTATATTAATGGTGGCCAACCGATTAATTGTCAGTAGTGACGTGTTTCTTTTCTACACATGTTATTCTTGATCATAAATATCTAACAGAAAAACTAGTTGATAACATGGGACGATGACGCAGCCTGTAGGCTAATACCCGTCAGTGGTAACAGGCTAACAGAATCTTGCTTGACATGTTATCCGCATATTTCTCTTCTGCGCACCGTATGTATGCTCATAAATAGGGTGACAACAGAACAATCCCACGGCCATGGTAACTGTTCGCTATGACGATGAGCCAGTTTGTAAAAACTGTCAATGTGAACAACCCCTTGTTGGACATGTAATCCACATGTTTCTCTTCTACGCATGTTATGCACCTGCTTTGACACGATAATGAGATGACATAGTTTCCCAACCCGACATGTCAGCCAAGACACAACTAATGATACCCTGTTTTTCTTAAAGGGCATCGTCATGAGTACCTTCGGCAACTGATAATGACATGTTTTTGTTTTTTTTTCTTACATCAGTAAATGGCATATTCATAGGATAGTGTGACACATTCGCTGACCGGTGACGGTATTACAGTCAATTTTCGATACTTAAGTTGAAGTCCCGTAACCTCAACCCAGGACCATGCAAGCACTAAACCTAAGCATCAACCTAACCATAGTCCTACCCTCAAATGACTCTTTTGTCATAAAGTAAAATTGGCGTCATCAACTTAAGTGTCGCGGCGTCCTGATAGTTGCGCGGTTAATGGGGACCCATTGTTTCATTTTCCATGTACTCCCAATTGCCAATTGGTATTCCATAGGGGCAATGGGGACCTATTTGTTTCAATGGGTGCTATGCAGCTACTATGCAGCTCAGGTACGTACGTATACGGTATGCTGCATACCTGGTTAATTGGGTCGTGCACACTAAGTCACCCTACTTATGAGCATGTTAAACCAGGAAAAAAAAAATATTCCAAAATGTCGTCATGTATGACAAGTTTTAGCCATTATCAGTTTGGTTGGTGTCGGTCCTCGAGCGGGGTAAAACATTTCCATCTGGTGTTCAGAGCTGTACAATAAGCCCAAGATGTCAGTAAAATGGAACGAAAATAAACGTTATGAAACCGAATCATATCAATTACTAGTAAGAGAAGACAGATCAAATAACGAAGTGTTTGAACCCAAACGTCTTGACGCAGAATATTGTACACAAATCAGCATATCCACAGATCAAGCGACTAAACAAAATAATTTAGACGGATATATCAAAATCTTGAACCTGGCTTTGACAGTAGTTTTTTTTTTCTCTCTCTCTCTCTCTCACTCACTCTCTCTCCCTCTCTCTCCCTCTTTGTCTCTCTCTTTTTCTATCTATTTCTCTCTCTCTTACTCTCTCTTGATTTTAACATAAGTATTTCATCTTCTATAGCTATGAGTAATAGAAATCAATTTGTAATAATGTCATGAAAATCGAAAATTCCCAATATCATCTCTTTCTCGATAACGTTCATTCCGTTCGTTTATATTCATGATTAATTTTTCCCCGTTTTATTTATTTTCCCTTTTTTTAATCTCAGCAACTTTAACTCAGGCTGATTGCTTCACAGCTCTGTCAAGCATGCTTCTCGATTTTCTTGAGTCAGGTCTGTGACATCACGCTTTGACGGCGTGGTGTTTGTAGAAAAATGGTCATCCCTAGCTTCTCAACTCTGCTTTCGTTTTAAGGGTGCCGAAAGATTGGGCTCATCCTTGTTCCTAATCCAAGAGCAACCACCGGGATACAATATCTATCATGTCCATGTGCGCATCATCGCAGGTACCCCCCCCCCCCCCCCCCCCGCCTCTCCTCCATCCTAAGTTACCAACAACAGAAAATCCATGGTGACCAGACCCAGAAAAGAAATACCCCCATATTGGTCATGTTGGTGAGGTCGTTTTGCCGTAGTTTTCATACAGGGGAGCATTTCATCAACATTTGTTGTCTGACAAGTTGTCAGATCTGACATCTTTCCTTGATTTTGATTGGCTGAGAAGCATCGTTACTATGGCAACTGTCGGATAAAACAGACTTTGTCGGATAAAACATCCGACAAGTCCTTTCATGAAACGCTCCCCAGGACGTGTTAGGGGAGCTACAGGTACAGTGTCCGGGTAGTAGCTTTCCTATAGGGGTAATCACTTTTCTGCGAATTATTTCATTCGTCAAGGCCCTGTATCGCTCCTTTTTGTTCGCTATCATACTCGAAACCTATACAATATTTGAAAGTGACTTGGGGCATGTCGGGTGGGTTCCGATGAGGAGAGGAAATTAGCATTATGGGGGAAGGGGGAGGGAGGCACAAGGCTTTACTCGTTGCATGAAATAACGAAACAACAGGCTGCCACCGATATGGGGGGGGGGGTGGATATGGGTTGCATCATCCCCCCCCCCCACGGCTTTTCTTTGTATTTTCTCAACGTGCTCCCATGCATCCATGGCTATGCCATAATTCTTTGATGTCCGACATCGTGAGCGTAGTCATCATCCAAGCTGTCATCACCCACTGGAATACTATGTCCATTCGCCGCCGCCACGATGGACACAGGCTTAAGCTGGCCAACGCAATTTCATTACCAATTTCAACGAAAGATGGGTAATATGATATCCAAAGGCTAACTGGTTACCTTACAGGAAGACGCCAGAAGTCAAACTGGTTAAGCACGCGATGGGTTCCCAATTCTTATGTTAATTCAACACAACTACAGTATAGTCATGATAGAAGGAATACATGATTGTAATCAACACGGACAGGCTTATTTAGTAATATTCTTATTGAAAATTCAAAATATTAATACAATCAACAGAAATATATGATAAGATCGCAATGTGAGCTGCTCGGGAGTGAAGGGTGAAAAATATTACATACCTTTACATGTAGCCATAATGTTGGGGGGGGGGGGGGAGGCCTCTTTGCCCGAACACCAACACTCTAAATCGAGCCATTCTTATAGGAAGCAATGGAATGACAAAAGTATCTAATTGGGGAGTCAAGTATAATTTCCAGTTTAACAACTGGACAATAAACATATCTGAATCTGAATCTGAATTTAAAAGTCAATTTTGGATCCTTGTATGATACTAGATAACAGCATTGTGATACCATAAAACAGGCTAGAATGCGTAAAATCAGCAAAATTACCAAGAAAGAAACATCCAACACCCCGAGAATAAATTGGATGAATAATATAATCAAGTTCAACAGCAGAGAACTGGATCTTATGTTGAAGATCGGGGCTGGGGGATAAAAAAGGGAACGAAAGGCTTGATTCCGCATGAAAATGTCAGAAAGAGCCGTCGGGCTAACATGAATTAAGCCAGTTGAAAGCACTGGACAATATTATGATGCAGGATTGGTTTCAGAATAAACACAACGTTGTATGAATATTCTCTTCGAGTGCGTCCATGCAAGGTTTTGCTCCTTGGTCATGTTGGTGCGATTTAACAAAATCAATCAGAAAAACCTTAATTCCTGGAATTTTTATTTTCATGATCTTGTGTTCTGAAAAATAAAATCAATGAGTAAGAGGATTGCCAGCTCAGCCCTTTTCCTTATTATGTCTATACGGCGCAGAAGAATATTCGTTGAGAACGTTATATAGCTCACATCTAGGATATTCTTTATCATGAACAAAAATAAAAAGAATAGAGATATTTGCTTCCATGTCAAGAATATAGACCAATTTCACAACGCAAGAGGGCAGCAGACTGTTCGACACAGTTCGACATACTGCGGTGGGCGCTCCAACTTCTATAGTACACAAGTCAATGGCGCGTTATGTACATTCGTTCGATTTTTTGTCTATTTTGACCAGTATATGCAGATTCATTTTAATATTTGCAATGAGAAATTATCAGGGAAGTTCAGGTCGCAGCTGTGCGGTGCTCAAATGCCACAAGAATCAGAGAAAGTTTAAAATTCGAAGCTAACTGAGTGCAAAATTCACTCGCTTTTGACTCATGAAGCCTGTTTGTGTGAGAAGCCGTACTCGCTACACAGGTTTTCGTAAGCAATGTGAAGGAATTCGTCGCCAGTGGGTAAAAACATCAACAGAAAGGACTTTGAAGTCAAGAAACTTTATCATTATGTACTTTGGCGTAAAATCCAATGAGTGAAAACATGACTTTGTAAACAGGGTAAGATTTAGGGCTCCCGTTTACTACGGCTTCTGTGCTGCAATCGAACTTTTAGTGACAAAACTAAGTTGAAAAACCATCGAAAGTACAAAAATACATCATACATTCATCCGTCAGATATGACCATTGCCTTACCTCATCTACCCATGTATCCATGCATTATTTGTTTGATCTAGAATAAAGTAAATGGAACAATATCGGGGCATATCTCATATCTTACATTCATTTTGTACACAGAGCCAATCGCAGTCAGCGCGCTTGCCCACCGCAGCAATGGCGTCGCCGATAGAGGGCCAAATACATAAACCGGTGGTGAAATTGGTCTATAGCATTCAGTCTATGGGTTTTCATCTCGGGGAAACGCACTTCTTTCTATCTGTTTTGTAATTCGGCATTTGTGATTGTAACATGGGGAAGCAATGTTTAGTCGACAAAAATATCTTCCATGTAAAATTTAAAGGTCAATTTGGAATCCTTGTATGATACTCACTATAAACATGACCGACAAAGAAAGTGGACAAAATAAACAACCTCTCATTCTACCCTTCACAATGGTTCTGGTAGTCAAAAGAACATTCCTTCACTGCTATTATGTTTAATCAGTAGTTCCAGGTGAACATGCATGTTACACCTGTTCCACGTATTTTAGATAATAGCAGTGAAGGGATGTTCTTTTGACTACCAGAACCATTGTGAAGGGTAGAATGAGGGGTTATTTATTTTGTCCGCTTTCTTTGTCCGTCATGTTCATAGTGACTACTATGAAGCAAAGTGATTCCTTATAAAAAAAAACGTGATGAAATTTGACCTCGGCAAAATTAAGAGAAAAATGGGGGAAAACTTGGTATAGACGCAATCTTACACGGTACAGGAATGATACGGAAGGGGGAAAAAACAGGTAGTGTGTGGGTAGACTGCCAAACAATTCTATCAAATATCATGACAGGTAGCACCCACATAACATAACAAAGATGCAGCAAGAGGGAGTGTTACGAGGATGGACGGCAGCGGGGGGGGGGGGGGGGGTGGCTTCTGCGTCCCCCGCTCCCACACACAATTTTCTCACACGTATTATTGTATAGGAATGGAGGTGTCGTAGTCCGAGTAGTTTAAACTACTTGACTGGAAACGGGAAGATCGTGGTTTCGATCCCCGGTATGGTACTTATGCCCTTGAACAAGGCATTTTTATCTCCATTGCTCTTTTATCGTACATTAAATAAACTATCCGGCTATATTAATACCTATTTGTGCACATTATATTTTTTTTTAGAAAAAATAGGGATAATATACAGATATATGTGAAGCGGGAGAGAGACTGTGAAACAATTTTATTGAAATTATGACAGTTTTCACTCCTATCTATGACATAAACGAAGCCAGTCGGCTTTGAGGGGCAAAATGCTGCCCCCCCCCCCCCCCCCACTGAAAATTTTCAAAATAGACCCTATCTTCTTAGAGATTTATGAAATATACAATGCTTCAGAAAAATGTGAGAACCTTCTTATAGTTTTTGTATTTCTCGTCGGGTTGGGGGGGGGGGGAGCTGTCAAAGATTTTTTTTTTTTTTTTTAGATAATTACATCCCACCCTAAGAATACTAGGGGCCATACCGCAATAAAGTCAGTGTCGGAGAAAGCCAGGCAGGGAATTGGTGGCAAAATAAAAGCTGTGATCATGTGATGTGGATAAAATGATAAAAAATCAAAATGATATAGAAAAAAATCATTACAGAGAGAAAAATGTGAGACTAAAATACAGGTACTTCATCAAACGTGGCAGATATGAATCCATTCCCTCATCCGATAAAATGCTTCTCCTCAGGTCGGTAATTCAGGTGGATTTCCCGGATGCATTAAAACCCAAACCTGGAGTCATGGAAAGATGGATGACGGATATCAAAGGCCCTTGATAGGCCTTGAATATCATTAAGTCACAGTGTCTTTTTTTTTTCTTTGAGGAAAGGGTGATAAACTCTACTGTCAAAGGAAACTGAATTCGTGTATTAAGATGACCCGCGAAATAACCAAGATGGAATTTGATGGTCAGGAGATAGAATTACTTAAAGGTGGTCGCTAGTTATGGTAATGAGAGGAATAAATTATTCCTAAATATTCAAGTCCACACACAAATGAATAGCCAAATGACGGACAACTTTGTTGCAAAATGCACAATATTTAGCAGTTCCTCTAATGAAGTGACTAGGGTCTCATCTAATTGAGATGTTTACAGATATGTCGGGAATTCGAAAGCGTCTGACAGTCTTGAGGTAAAAAGGTAAACTTTTTGACGCCCTCGTTCGTTTCCTTCCATAACAGAAAGAGAGAGTTAGAGAGATAGAGAGAGAAAGAGAGAGCGAGAGAGAGAGATGGGATGAGGATGGAATAAAAATGGGAGAGTTCTGAGGCTAGAAAAAACATAAAGGTTATAGAGAATTGATGACTATCATGATGTGTTAAAATAATACTTTTCTGAGCTTCGGGTTTCTTGGCTGCCGGCTATAACACGCTATGAATAAAAAGGAGGGTAATTATTTCAAAGTACAATTACCCACTTTATGCAGGTTCGACGTGCCTCTGTGACCACAGCATCCCCTCCCCTAAACACCATTCTGTCTCTCTCACTCTCTCCCTCCCCCTCTCTCTCCCTCTTTATTCTCCCTTTCTCCTCTCCTATCTGTCTCATTTTCACTTTTCCTTCCCTCTCTCCGACTCTGGCTCTTCTTAATATTTTGTTAATCTTGCATGGGAGCACTGTGGCATAGTGGTGAAGGCTCTTGCCTCTCATACAATAGGTCCTGGGTTCGATCCTCGCCCGGTGCTTACAGCCTTGGACAAGGTTTTTTGCTCACATGGGTGTCCCTCTCGTCCCTGGCCGTATGTATTAAATGGGTACCTGGCATTGCTGGGTAATTATAACTGCAGGGCCCGCAGGAAGAGCAGTACTGATGTGGCTACCCGCGGTAAATAAAACCGAACTATTACTATTGTTCATTTTTTTTTAAAATTACCTTTGGTAATACAGCTATCCCCTTTCCATTCCTGCCGTATAGACACAAGTAGAAACTGCATCTTTACTGACTGTTATCACGTAAAATTCTTTTTAGTAGGAAGTGTTTCTTGTTAAATCAAGTATCGATAATGTATTAATGTCCTTTTTTCACTTGTAAGTCCCTCAGCCTCATAACCCACTAATATTTTACATGCACAAGAAGCTATTAATCTGGAAAAGTAATTATGTGGAGCGCCAGTTTAAATTAGTGGAACGATTAAAACAGGGTAAAAGAACGCAATGATGAATGACCGTCATATCCCTTCTCTTACATGCTTGGCAAATTTAAAGTGAAGCTTGAGTTTTGGGAAAGGTGAAAAATGATTTTGTGATGTTTCTAATTATTCATGTCAGTTTGAAAAAAAAATAGATAAAAAATTATAAAAATGATAACAAAACCAACAATAAAAATAACAATGATGATGATAATAAGAATATCAATAATTATAATAAGAAAAAGTGGCGGCCTTTTGTAGCGCTGCAATTTATGACTCCGGTCGTGGCTAATATTATCATACAAATATAATTTGAAAAAGAATTGTTCTTCAAATGCCGTCACATTCGAAATATGATAAGAAACTACATAAATGAATATTCATCCGGAATTTTTGTGCTGAGTCCCATATACCCATTCGGTGTGCTGTCTATGTACATGCATGTGCTTTTCATCAAGATCAAGTTGATTTCTAATATGATATGATGATGATTTCAAAACCTTAATGATGATTTCAAAACCTTAATTATTTTGTATGCACCTCTCAATCAAACTTTCCAAATTGCTTAGAAACGGTTTCTTTGACAATGAAATCACATGACCACAACTCATTTCTATCTGTAAGATGAGTATCCGCGTTTACAGATATAATAAACAGAAACTGGCTGTATAGCATGGCATGGCTGCACATTCATTAACATGCTACATACTGTCTTCATTTACATTTTGTGTTTACTATTCTGGTAAACTCTGGTAGAGATGGGAGATAATTAGCATTATATTCCTTGACTTCCCCACACGCAGAAAAGCATGGAATTCGTGGTAATTGAGGTGTAGGCCTAGATTGGGGTAAGAAATGTGAGAAACTGAGAATGAGAGAGAGAGAGAGAGAAAGAGAGAGAGAGAGAGGGGGGGGGGGAAGGAGGGAGAAACACGAAAGAGAATACTTGATACCTTCAATATTGCTTGAATGTGGCTTATGACTTCTGTTTTACTGCTCTTGTCTTGTTATTTTTGTTAAATACCGGTGACTGTAATTTCTTATTTAGATATATAACTTTATGTACTTTATTTTAAAAAGCGAAGAAAGTATTTCAATAAGATTCAGTAAACAAAATACAAATTCAAATACATGATCACACTTCTGAAGGAGACCCACATTTTCCTGTAAACCCCTATATTCCAAATTGCCTACTTATCTTAAATTCGATACTTTCGATTCGTTGAAAAGTACAACAACAACAACAAAATCATTGAAGTCAAATCACGCTGTGTTCATATCTACGGTAGATGTATATAGACAAAGGTATACCATTCCAAAAAGACTGCTCTAAGATGAAAATGAGCTCTAAATGCAATTAAATGGAGAGAAAAACTGTTTTCAAGCAACTGGGAAAGGTAAATTAGTTAACTGTGGGAGATTTGGAAATCATCGAATTGATAAGAGATTGACTCACTTTCCCCAATAAGACACATGCGCTGCAAACATAAAGAAGTATATTGGACCACACACATGGGGCATTATAATGTTCGGCCCAACCTCTTCAGATATTTCTTGTCGTATTTCAAATATGAGGGCATTTCGTGTGACGTTTCTTCCATCATATTCTTCCCATATGAAAAGAATGTGAAAGCTCACATATTCTTCTCACTTCTTACATAAAGATTCAAGCTTCTTTTTAACGATATTATGTATTTCTTCCCATATTTTTATTTTGTTCATGATTTGCACGTTTTTTTAATGTTTGTTTTTAGGCATACATTGTTGTGGAAATAAATTTTTTAAATGAATTGAAATTGAATGCGGTGCACGTTATACCATTTACGAATTGCTTGTAGCAAAATCAGAAAACTCTCTAAATTGGCAATGCAGTGAAATATAGTTGGTCTATCAAAATGTTGTAATTTCTATTATCAATCTTTCATGTTGCATGAATTTCCCTTTTTCAAACTATATGTAAGAGAAAAACATGAAAGTAATTGTTGCCAATTTGAGGAAGGAAACATTGCTATAATTCAGCTCTTAAAAAAAAACTTTGTATTGCTATGATGAAGGTCAAAGGCAAAATCAAATGTTTGAAAAGTTACACATTACAGTGTGAATATGGAATCGAGAATCATCATCTGACAGAATCAAGTTGAGTTGAAAGGATGGACTCGGCGCAAATCCAGAGAATCGTACATAATTGCCGACAAAATTTCCAAACTCAGCACTGTCTATTGACAAGTGGCACAAATTTCGTTTGTCTTATTTATTAAGAGTCACTAGATTGCTATAAACAACCGTGTTGAAAAGCTCCTCTGGGGAGTCACGTCGAGATGAAAACTGAGTGCAAGCCTCACGGTATATCGTAAACATGCTGAACAGTCAAAAGGCTGAAATTAGTTCAAGCGTCATAAACTCGGACACGGGATCAGTAAAGAAAGAATTGATGCTACTTTATTAAGGCGAAGACGACTATTTTGAGGAGACTGCAACTCGAAATAGTCCACAATTTCATGTAACACCGAGTTCCATATATTTTCGTCGGACTTAATTTGGATTTATACGAGTGCATGGGCTGAGCTGGAAATGTCACTCAAGAGTGCTCATTCATGAAGAACTCTAATAAAATGAAGCTCAAACCTCCTCATACTATCTACCTCACTCCTCAAAGAGTTGGAGTGAAATTTCCAAATTATCTCTCAGGCACAATCAGCCATGTTGGAAGACAAATAATAACGAATCTGTGTACTAGACCATGACAACCATGACAACAATGACTTTTCATAGTCTGATGCACAGGTTTTAATGATTTTGTCTTCCAACATGGCTGCTGGTGGGAACACTCTATAGTTTTAGTTTTTTAATTAAAAATAATGGCCTACTCAATAACATTCTTTCGAGCTTAAAATACTCCCAACAATATGAATTAAAGATGTTAATGTAAGAGGTGAAACATAAAGCAAACCCTAGAAAAGTGTATTATTGAGATCTGGAAAGCTGCGTGTTTATCCCGTGTAAGGTTTCTTGCAACAAAATTTATCTAATAGTTGCATTCAGCGAAATTAAATCAAAGCCATTTCTACAGGACTGCATGTCATGAACACATGCTGGATAGTATTCTTCAAAACGAATAAATAAATGAAATCGAAAAAATCAAGTAATATGATATCTGCCAAGTACTCGAGGAATCACTTTCCCGCCATCAGTAAAATAGAGGTTGAGTTCATGGCTTCTGTGCAGTACGATGGAGGTCACGTTTATATCACCAATGCAAGGTAAATGACATTTGGACTATAAAGCTACGTAATATTCCCGCGATGAGTTATCAAATTCACACTTGATCGTGCTTTAGACCCGTCCAAGGCATCAGCCTGGGGGGATAATATGATAATATTGCCCATGGGGTTACGGGATAGATTTTCAAATGGATCTGCATGGGAGATTTCGTGAGGGAGACTATTAAATGCTCAACTGAAACAATGATTAAGTTGCAAATATATTGGAACTTGAACTGGAAATTCCTTTTCACTAATGCCAAAATAAGATATAAATGCAAACTAGTACAAAAGAACGAACAAAGATTTAGCGAAAGAATAACGAACTTGAATCAAGTTCTGAGAGTGGGGAACCAAATATACCCGAATGACTAGATTAATATTACCATCAGTCATGTCAGTATCAATAAATCTGACCTAATCGTTAAACTCTGCAAATTATCAGCGCAGTGTAAATCATATTATCAGTATTTTCATGTGCAAATTGGCATTATTTCTGCTAACATGTTAAATTTGCAATTTTCATTGACATTGGTTCATGTCATAATACAGTTTTATTTGTTTCATAGAAATTAACAGAGTGGAAAATAAAACTAAAATGTTCCCAACTTGAAGAGGAAAAGTCGATTACACTCAGAGTATCTGTACTGATGATATGAGTTAAGGAGGTGCTGGTGCGAGTGTGTGTGTGTGTGTGTGTGTGTGTATTGGGGGAGGGGGTACTGTTTACCCCTTCCGAACTCGATCCTTTAAGGTGTCATGCACAAAACCAACAAATAGGATCATGCACGCGTGGTGCACTTCATACCATTGGATTACACCTTCTCATGCCCGATGAGTCCCATGATTTCACGGTCTCGATTCTTTCTTCTTTTTTTTTTCTTTGCACCCTCCGCTTCGTTATCATGGTTATGCTTTGATTAAATTCACGCCACATTTTGACCTCCCTCCAGACAGCTTTGGACCCGTCAAGATAATTCCCCGTGCTTAACCCCTTCGGCTTCGGGTGTGACAGCTGCCCTGCACGATGCTGACCGTCTTTAGAACTAAGGCTATAATGAGCACATCTCTCTTACAACAAGTCAGTCATTTCAATTAAAAATAACTAGATGAAATGGTCCGATGGGTGCAACTTAAATACTAGTCTTATTTTAACTACCTTTTGATCATTAAATTTTGTGACTATTTTCTAGTCGTATCTTTGACTATTTCTTTTTAAATTTTAACTTCAATTTCCACATTCATAGCAATAGGAAGCCGTTTATGTGCAATAGCTGGTTCTGTTTTTTTCTTTTTTTAATCTTTTTTTTTTGGGGGGGGGGGCTGTTTTTTTTTTTTTTTTTTTTTTTGTCCTGGATTATAATTCAGCGCCTATACAGTCTCTCTACCAAATTCATTGGACAGGTGTCACTTTATTCTTGAACGATTGGAGAACGTTTCATTTATTCTTTTATAAGGAATCTACGTCTGCCATCAAGCCAACTCGAGATGACCTGCAGGTTATAGGGGTTAATGACAACGAGACTTCAAGTCATAAGTCCGGTGGCTTAATAGTGCGATTACAGAAAGCACTTTATAACGGGGAGCGTGAAAATAAAGGTCTAATATGCTTATCAAGATAACCCACATAATTCTGAATGTATGGAAGCCATTTTGGGCTGATAATTTACTGAACTAGCAGAGGAAGAGTTGTCTCGTTTGATGGATCACACTAAGCGATGATAAGCTCTAACAATCTTAACCATTATCATTCATCAATGTCTTCTGTCTGCAAACTAATAAATTCATGGAACGAAATTTAAGGCAGAATAACTAGACTAGAATGCCCTGAATAAGCACGCTGAAGCTTAAGAGTTTCATGAGTTTGATCGACGGAGCATGATCGCAATTCCCTCTGCCAAATGCACTTTTGCATAATATACAATTTCTTTTTTATAATGACATCATGCACCCACTTACTCTCTCAATCCCCCCCCCCCCCCGCCATTCTGAAAATCATGGTAGGCCTACATCTTCGAAATTCCAATGCCTTCTTCCATTTATGCTGTTTTTGAAAATCATATTTTTTTCTTAATGACAAAAAACACCCTCCAACTCTCTCTCTCTCTCTCTCTCTAACTCCCATTCCCCATCCCCTATCCTAATTGACAGACTAAGATCCTGGAACATCTTCCCAATCTAATACATGTAGTACGAAAATCAATTTTTATAATCTCGAACTTCCAGGTTTAGAGACGATAAAGATGATTAAAGTGTACGTCCAAACTATCCTAGTATCGTCATAATTATAACATGTATAAAATGCAATTAAAGATGTAAAACGAAAACGTTCTAACGCATCAAAACACTATAAGCAACCTTAGCCAAAGGTGACATAATTGATCATGGTGATAATGACAATCATGATCACTAGAATGAACCTGTGGAGAAGAGGAGGAGGAGGAAGGGGATGGCGACGATGACAAGCAGGGGCGTCAATCCCTTTCATATTTGGTGGGGGGGGGGGGGGGCTGGGGGACACTCTAACAAAGGTCCTCAGCTTAAAACTTTTGGTGGACTTATTTTTTTTTTGGGGGGGGGGGACATAAACTACGTAGTTTTCTGACAAGCAAAAAAAAAAGAATTTTCTTAAAGGTCCTCAGCTTATCATTTTGGTCAAAGACATATTTTCTTTTGGGGGGCACACCAAAAACTTGCTAACAAACAGAAAAAAAAAGCTCTCAGCTTAAAACTTTGGGCCATACCTTATTGTGTCCCTCAACCCTTAAAAGTTTGGGGGACGTGTCCCCTGTCTCCCCCTTGATTGACGCCCTGTCACGCCCATGATGACAAGGATCAAAAGATTTCTCCAGTTGCCAGACTATGGTTTCAGCAGAGGCCTAACACTTCATTAATAGCGCATACAGTGATAATCGGTCCAAGCGTCTCCCGACAACGCTCCGCTCTTTCTCAACCCCTATCCCTACCTACCCTATACAAACCCTTAATGAACACCGTTCCGTTGAAGAGTCTAGATACCAGATACGGGGGCACATGTCACCCCTCCCCCTTTCTATGAATGGCAGAAAAAGTTGGGGATTGAAAGAAAAGTCTAGGTATACCAGATATGGGACATGTGTCATCCTCCCCCTCCACCGACCCCTCTCCCCCTCCTTTCCACGAATGGCAGAAAAAAGTTTGGGATAAAAAAAAAAGGATAGGGGAACAGACAACACGAAATGAAGATGATACGACCCCCTATAACCCCCTCCCCTTACTTGATGACCTTGTTCTCTCACGTTTCATCCAGCCAGTAAACCCCGTGCCCGAACCATGACGCCAGTAACCACCCCCCCCCCCCCCCCCCTCCGTTCCCTCTCCACGATGCCTCCATACGCCACTGATTGCTCTGGTATCAGGCAAACTTCCACACATGCACAGCATCATACATGTCACATCACACCACATAATGTTACCATCCATTAACTAAAACAATACAGTCCTGTAATGTTATACCCCAGAATAGATTACACTCTTGCCTTTTTTCTGTCCGGGTTACTATACTGAAGTTTATCACTTGAAAGTAATAGACTTGGGTTTTGTTTCCAAGAAATAAAGCAGTTGTAAGTGTCAGATCTCATTCTGAAGGGTTATTACATGACGATTCCTCATGAAATTCAATATTAATAGGGTGTTATTCTCTGCTCATCGAGTATCGTGACCCCCCCCCCCCTCTCTCTCTCTCTCTCTCTCTCTCTCTCTCTCTCTCTCTCTCTCCTGTAACGCCAGTAGTAGTTTAACATCCACTGTAGATAGTGACCGCACATAATTTAGGGTGAAGGGCTCTTGTGGTACAGATGGTCCTATTGATTATACCTCATGATATTCAGTTTAACAAAAGAGAAAAGGCGAGAAAATGACCTTTTTTTCAATCCAGTGAGAGAATAGGCATAGAAGGGGACGGTGGACTCGTAAAGCCCACCGCACACCGTACGATCCGACTGCGACCCGATTTTTTTTTAAAAAAACTGCATTTTGCATTAAATATGAAAGTTAAACAAGTGAAATGGTCTTATTTGGAGTTCGGAATAATGATAGGAATACTAAAATCGAAATTTTGGTTAACTAAAGGAGTTGTGGTCGGACTAAAGGCCAAATTGGCTTCAAATCGTAGCCGATCGCAAGCTTGCTATGACGTCACTACGATTCGGAATTAGGTTCGCTTTTATTCCTACAGGGAGGCTGCCAATAGACCGGAATTTCGATTTTATTAATTATACGACTATTCGGAACTTTGATCATTAAGATTTTATATTTTTGAATGTTCATATCAAATTCTATAACAAATTTTCCCAAAATCGGATCGCAGACTGATCGTATAGTGTGCGGTAGGCTTAAAGCGACAAAGAAATGCGAAACATAATATTTCAGATTCCTTCGGCCCGAAAGAGAGGACAATTCTAGCTTCGCGCAGGACGAACGAATGAAGCCTCACTGTTTGAAGTGAATACGTAGATGACAAACTGCAAACACATTTGTGACTGGGTGCGGATTACGGTCATTGTGTATCTAGTTCTTGTAGATAAATGTTGACTCAAACTCTCAAAATAACCTTCATGTCTAAACTCGAGATGGGAGCAGATTTGTGGAGGTGACACGACAAGCCCTTCAGATGCATTTTCAAGAGGGGGAGATTCATAGTGATGGAGTTATCAAGGTCTCCGACATACCAGACCCTTTCTTAAAGTCGTGCGACCTTTCTGATGTCTTTCACGTACACGAGCAACTTAATGAGTTCACGAGCTCTCACAACAATATAAAATCAATATTGAATTCACAACACGTAATCTATATATTCAAATAAAAATGAGAAGTATCATTTTTTCATGTTAGAAGGCACTGTGAACATAGTGGACGAAAAATGTTATTTTGATCGGACTCTCTACAAAAGTATCACCTGACCAAACAATGTATTAGACACAACCATTCTTATTTTGAGAAATACATAAGTATTTTTGCATTTTTCCTTTTTAAAACTTGAAAGCATGATCTGTTTGTATGTTTGTTGATGAGGGGTGCAAAAAAGTCAATAGAATTCTTTTCTTAATCATGTTAATTCTGCTTTTGGGGGTTCTCAAAGCAAACACTGAAAAAAATCATCCAATTCAAAATAATGGCTTGTTCAAGCTTGTCGGAGCATCCACCGACATAACTGACATGATTTTATGCAAAAAGTTAATTGCATTCACTCAACGATAGGTCAGAATTTTTAGACTCAATGCTACAAATACAGTAATATCCAATTTTCCTGTTAACACATTTTTGTTAACAGTTGACAGCTGTCACAAAGAGAATGGTGATCATACTTGATTCAGTTTATGTCACTTCATAAACCTATACAAGCTTTATGTTTTGGCTATATATCATTATTACCTCTCTCCCATGTTTTGACAATACTTTTCAACTACTCATTTAAACATGTTTACAGGATTCAAAGTGCACCCCAAAATCTGATTTATACAAAGTCCGGTTAACACATTTATTTCGGAACATGAGGCGGTCATCATTATTCTTTAAATTTTTATTCATTTCACAGCTCATTTCATAATCATAAATTTAGAAAAGACAATCTAAATCTCATGACAATTTACAGGGTGTTTCTTCCTTCAATAAGAAAACTCACTTAATTTATATAACAATATATTTCCTTGATAAAATAAAATGAAATAGAAATTGTGAAAATAATCTGGGTTATACTTACAAGAACAGGCAACCACGTACAGTAGAAAAGAATAGCTACGACGACGACAAGTTTCGTAAATTCCCTTATCGATTTCCTCTCAGCGGACATTTCAACTCGGTCCGCTTTAAGTCTCCTTCTAAATCTCGCTAGTCTAACCATTAGACACACATTCAGGACCAGGACTAACACCATGGAGATCCAGCCCTGGGATATAAGGACTATTGGGAAGATTGTATGGTACCAGACCTCTGGTTGTGTGGCGATCCAGGATCTACAGAAGCGACTACCTTGTTTCGAAACGGCTGGAGGTGCGAGCCCCATGACCGGGAGACAGGCTACGACGAACGTCGAACCGAAGATGACGACGATCATAACTCGAGCTCGTCCGTGCGTAGTCCAGCTCTTGTATCGTAGCGGGAAGGCGACGGCCAGCCATCGTTCTAACGCCATGGCGGTCACTAAAAGCATGGCCGAGTTTTGAAGCCAGTAGACTGAAAATTGGTAGAAAATACACGCCGCCTTGCCCCCATGCCACACCGACTCGGGACCGGGTGCGATAAAGCTGGGAAGGGACACGGGAAGAGGCAAAAGCACCGAAAAGATATCATTGATTGCTAACGTTCCGATTAAAATATCAGTCACCGTCCTCTCGGCTCGAGTTTTGAACCTGAATACCACTATCACTGGTAGGATATTTCCGAGTAACGTCAATGCTTCTGCTGATAAACTTAAAGCACCGCTCAGATCTCTCTCGGGACGAATCGGACTTCGCTCCTGCTCCAACCCCTGGCCCTCCCGATAGGCCATCTCGCCGTCCTGAGCAACACAAAAGAAACAGAAGGAATTTCTCCTACCACTAGATAATCATAACTTCATGCATCCTAAGACAACAGGCGGCTAAAATCCAGTTAGAATTCCTTGGTGATGACTCCATCACAGCAAAATGATGAGTTTTACTATCTCAATAATTTCGCGAAGAGAGAATACCATTAAGAAATCACAAGTCGTTCCTAATCATTTTCATCTCCACACACCATCGGCAGTGATCGTCGAAAACCAGACGACAATGCAACGCTTTCTCGATATCGATCACCAGCAACTGAGCGAGCTACCAGCAGCAGAGAAGCGCCATGGCCAGTTTTATTAGCTTCATCGTTTGGTATCGAACATGTCGAAAGCACCTGCTGTAGAAGATAGCGCGCCAAAAGTGCGTACGAGCGACCTGGCATGCGAGCGCTGTCTGATAAGATTCTGCGATCTGTGTATGTATGTAATTTTTACGTTGGAATAGGGTATTGACATGCAGACGACACCTGTCTGACTTCGCTGATAATTCATCGGAAATTATATTTGGATTACTGATGATAAAGATATACCTCAATTTAATACAGAGCATATCACCACGTATTACTGTCCGTATATGGCTTACAAGTACAGAAAAGTGTGCGCTTTTACAGTTGCAAGAGAAAACAATGCATGTTAATTCAATTTTAACCCAGTCTAGCATAAATTTTAATAGCACATATGGCATAGAGGTCTTCTGTTTTCTAGTGTATGCAGCGAGAGCGACAAAGAAAAAGAGAGGGAAGGAGTGGGAAAGAATCATGAGAAAGGACAAAGGCATGCTCATCATTCATATTGAGCTAATGTTCATCTCTGGAGTGGTTTGAGAACTTGTTAAGAATTGCATTAAAGATTCTGATTGATAAACAAGGTATATATCATATCACTACGTTCAGCTGAAGTATGAACTAATCTAAAAACTTATCTGATTAATTTTGGTCTACAATTGTCAATTTTACACGGCCTTCAAAGCACAAGCACACCTGTGCTATAAATAAAAAAGAAATCAGGCAAAGTTTTGTAATTTGCTGCCTAAATAGGGATAAGCACGACAGCGGGTGAAGATCAATATACATGTAGATGTAGATAGTATTTGCATTACAAGACCGTAATGTGCAAATTACTGGACTAATCATTTACACTTTGGCTTTGGCAGGTGTAATTACAAGAAAGAGGTACACAAATATAATGAATGAATGTAAGCGGTTCCTTAATCTTATCAGTTTACTTTAAGGTTTATCAAGATGGTTTACCTTCAAGGGAAGGAAGTAATGAGATGGAAAGAAGTTG
>CM057167.1:17840723-17885183 GCA_029962745.1 Echinometra lucunter
CCCCCCCCCCCTCCTCCAGAATTATAGGCAAAGGGTCTTCTAACTCTTGTCACTAATGTCCACTTGGCAACCATTAAATGTTTTCTCCAAAAGCATTTTTAGCAAAGTTCAACTCTATAATTATAACCAATTAGACCACGGGATGCTCATATATTTTCCTCATGAGCAAATGATATGGCAGAAACTTTTCCAACTTGCTTCAATAAATCCTCCAATTACAGAGATTTATGGTATAAACCAAAAAGCAGTTTGTTAACCTGCCAATTACCTTTTACACAGTGGAGCATATTTTAGACTATGGACTCAGAGGATGTTTGGGCAATTTACACATAGAAACTTCTAAAAATCAATATCAAAGTATGCTTTATGTATACAACAGGACCCTGACAGCATCATCAGTATTGGCACAATTAATTTTAAAAATCAATAAATTGAGAGGTCACAGTAACAAGACAGAGAAAGACAATAGAGTCATAAGCTGATATTCCATGCATAAAGGCAATCACTTGTCCAGGCTCATTGTCACAAATGAATTCAGTGACGATGATTTCGCCTCAAGGAGGCATAAGTTCTCCATCTAGCTGAGGATAATGTTCTAAGGTAATAAATAAACAGATTGGATGGTTTTTGTCATTCCACTTCCGATACGATGTGTTTCTTTCTCTCTGCTTTGTAGGGCACTGATCCTGGCTTGCTGTGTTTCCTTCTGTTGTGCTCCCTGGGAATAAAATACATAGAAAATATAGGTTAATCATCTTTCAGATGGTATTTCCAATATAAAGAGATCAAAGAGACTGGAAAATGTGTTCATTACATCAGCTTATCCACATTGGTGACATGTATTCAGAAGATTCTTGTACCACAGCAATTATCATTTTCAAAAGACTTTTAAAGGTAGCATTTATCATCTGCAAGTTCGTCTGATATTACTTCAGACAACTGATAAAGGATATATTGGACCCTTGAATTTAAACTGCACTAGAGCTCACTCATATCTACTGATGATAATTTTTGATAATGTGCACAAAATAATTAAGTTTATTTTGTGCATGCTATTCCCCCTTTTTTCATTCTCAAAATGCAATCTAAAACTACACCAAAGCAATACATCCTACAATTACCACTTTTAAAAGAACTATCATATCCACATGGTCATGTACATACTTGACAGCATTTTAAAGAAACCATTACTACAGATTCTCAACCTATATACCAATCACTTGTAAAACATAAAGTATGGTATATTTCTCATAAAGTGTACATACTTTCGCTTCTGCGATTCCTTCTGGATGCGTATCGTCTTGGTTTCCTTGTAGATAAGGCTTGGTACATGGCGATGTCTGCTAATCCTCTTGACCTGCGGATGATGCTGGAACTTCTCCTTTAGTTTGGCCTGGTATAGTGTGGAAGCCTCTTCTCTTCGATTTAGCTGTAAAATCATATCAAGAAATTAAAACATTCAACGATGACTAAACTACAGTACAATACAGCAGCGGATCCAGGACTCTTCAAAAGGGAGGGCCGTAGTCTGCACAGGCATAGAAAATATTCGATGACAAACCAAAGAAAAGAAAGAAAAGATCCTGTTTACTTTACCCGAAAAAGTCACTAATAAGCGAAAAAAAAAAGGTCCTTGGCTTTTTCATCTGTCTATTTTCCCTGAAAAATTCTGACAAGCAAAAAAACTGAAAGCTTCGCTAAAAGGGCAGCGCAGCCAACATTGCCCCCCCCCCCCCCCCCCGATCCGCCACTGCAATCCCAGTACAATTGTAAGGAATAAGATCATTTCTTCAAAAAATGTGAATCACTGCATAGTACTAGTTATCAGAATTGTGCTGGAAGTAAATGAAAACCAAAGAATTAAAATCTGAAAAAACAAACTCCTGAAGAGACAGATGAATTTTGAAAGAAATCACAGACACATTGACAGCATCTCTGATAAATCTTGTAAAATTTGGCAGGCAAATGACTATGCATACATCATAAGAAAAGCACTGATATTGGAAACAATGGACAGTTATATAATTTCACTGATGTAATAAGAGAACCTCTAATAACTCTTCATTCTGTTAATGGCATTTGGGAGCAGTAATAATCTATCATAAAATGATATACAGTTTATGCATATAAACCACTTTAAATATTTTTCAGGATTGATGGATCTTATCAACCACAAGCTGATGCTCAAGAATTGTACATATTGGAGCAAACTTTGGATGAATTATTTACAAGCCGCCTGAGCTGATATGCGGTCGTACAAAACATGCACTAGTTAAAAGGACGTACAGTACACATGCACTAAAAGAACGTACCTTTCCAAGTTTCTCTGATGCATTTGTTTTCCATATTCTGAGGTTCATCTCGTCTGATCCACTGATGATGTACTTGTTATCCAGACTCCATCTCACACAGCTTACATGCTGCATACGCTTTGTATGGTATATCTCGCTGGACAAATAAGAAACATAACAAGAAATTTAAGGGGAGCTTGTTCAGGCAATGTAGGGCAGCACTACAGAATAATAAATGACCTTTTTAAAGTATTCATTGCACAATTTAACAATTATCATAAGAGAACATTGTTAACCATTTGACTGGTAACAGTCGTGACATTCTTGTTCCTTAATTTACAAGGAGCTTTTTTTTTCCAACCTCATAAGAAAGAGTCAAGTTTTAAACCAAATAGTGCCCTAAAGCTTAATAACATTTGTCATATAAATGTATGAAATTTCGTAAGACAAGTTTCTTTTCATAATGCCATTAACTATTATGATCCGAGCATTGTTCTATTACATCTTATTTCCAAATGAAAGAACCCATTTTAAATTTCAAGAAGAGAGTGAATTTTCTTCTTTTTTCATTTCAGATCTGACAAAAATATTGAAATTACATACTGCACTGAATATAGGAACAAAAACAAACAAACAAACAAGTAAACATCTTACCGACTATGTCCCTTATCAACAGGGTATATTCTGATGGTCTTGTCAAAGCTACCAGTCACAAACTCCTTGCCAGTTGGTGAGTAGTCCACATCCACCACAGCCGAGACGTGGTCCATGTGAACATTGAGGGCAGTTCTCAACATCCTCATGTCAAATGTGTACAAGCTGGAAGAAAAGATAAGAAAATAATACACAAAATAAGTCACCACTTTGAAACAAGCCAATAGGAAGATTGTGTCTCGCCCACCCGTGGCTAAATAACACGAAAGTTTCCCCAAGTACATCCCTTGCCCTAACCAAGTTTGATGTCACAAGAAAGTCTTGCAGGTCGTAAAGTTTGACCTAAAATGACCTTTCACCTTACCATGTGACCTGACAGCACAATAGCATGAATGTACCCCTAGTGCATCTATCACCCAAATTTGGTTGCTATTGCAGCAACATGTGCCAAGTTATGCGTCATAAGAGAGTCTTGCAGGTAAACTTTAACGTTTGAAATACAAGAAATGACAGAGGAAAAGCAAATTCAAGAATTTGAAAACATCTGTAACATATGACCTCCAATGACCTTTCACCTTATCATGTGAAGTCCAACAGAATGATAACATGCACTTCCCCTTAGTGATCTGCAACCCAAGTTTGACTGAAAAGTGTGACACGGTTGCAAAGTTTTGTGTCATAAGAGAGTCTTGCACGTAAACTTTAACCGTTCAACGTTTGACCTGTAATGACCTTTGACCTGACCATGTGACCTCTGACTGGACCATAACATGCAGGTCCCCTTAGTGCATCTACAACCCAAGTTTGATAGATAAGTGTCACACGGTTGCAGAGTTTTGTGTCATAAGAGAGTCTTGCACGTAAACTTTAATGTTTGACCTGAAATGACCTTTGACCTTACCATGTGACCTATGACTGGACCATAACATGCAGGTCCCCTTAGTGCATCGACAACCCAAGTTTGATAGATAAGTGTCACACGGTTGCAGAGTTTTGAGTCATAAGAGAGTCTTGCACGTAAACTTCAACGTTTGACCTGAAATGACCTTTGACCTTACCATGTGACCTCTGACTGGACCATAACATGCAGGTCCCCTCAGTGCATCTACAACCCAAGTTTGGTTGAAAAGTGAGTCACGGTTGCAAAGTTATGTGTGATAAGAGAGTCTTGCACGTCAACTTTAACATTTGACCTGAAATGACCTTTGACCTTACCATGTGACCTCTGACTGGACAATAAGATGCAGGTCCCCTTAGTGCATCTACAACCCAAGTTTGATTGAACAGTGTCACACAGTTGCAGAGTTTTGTGTCATAAGAGAGTCTTGCACGTAAATTTTAACGTTTGACCTAAAATGACCTTTGACCTTACCATGTGACCTCTGACTAGAGCATAACATGCAGGTCCGCTTAGGGCATCTACAACCCAAGTTTGGTTGAAAAGTGAGTCACGGTTGCAGAGTTTTGTGTCATAAGAGAGTCTTGCACGTAAACTTTAACGTTTGACCTGAAATGACCTTTGACCTTACCATGTGACCTCTGACTGGACCATAACATGCAGGTCCCCTTAGTGCATCTACAACCCAAGTTTGGTTGAAAAGTGAGTCACGGTTGCCAAGTTATCTTTCATAACGTTTGTGACGGACGGACGGACGGACGGACGGACGGACGACGGACGGACGACGGACGGACGACGGACGGACGACGGACGGACGACGGACGGACGACATTTGGATCCCTTAGTCTCGCCTTCACCTCCGGTGGGCGAGACAAAAAGGCAAAGGGTACCGCTGGAGTTATGTAAATGCTGATAATTTTGGTGAACATCTGTAAGATCACAGAGGCAATTCTGAAAGCCAACCGGAAAACTTCCCAATTAACTCATAGCAGTACAGAGCTTTCTTGAGGTCAGAATTAATCATCTTCAATCCTCAAATTGGCAATACGAATTATTTTTTTCCACATTTACATAGCTTGAAAAAAATAAATATGGATATAACATAAACCAAAATGAAATGTAATTGTAAAATTGAATCAGGAATTGCCAATTTGAACACAGAAATAGTGATTATATATTATTCACTGCACTGCCAATTTAAAGAGTTTAATGATAAGTTACACTTAAACTGCTCTAATTCGAGAATGCTACACCATACAGCGATGGGAATGGGCTCAAATTTGCCAGTGCATTTTTCTTTTTCTGCTCATGTATGATATGTACTGCCCAACATTCTGGACCAACAGATACTGCAAAAGCATCTCCTAAAGGTGACACTGTACTTCTATGGGTTAAAAGAACTCATATATGTGCAATAAGATCAGTAAAGGGTGGGGGGGGGGGGGGGGGGGAGAGTGAAAGGGGAGGAGGGAGTGAAAACATGTTTGTATTTACAGCTGGATGCATTAAAGAAGTATGTTTAGTCACTGAAGGTACTATACACACCTCTTATGAATTTTGGTTCTTTATTTTTATTTTGAAAGTGGCTATGAACTAAATATGAGATTTGATGCTACGTGTAGGTCATATTTGAGTACATACTGTAAATAGCATGTTCTCGAGTCACTGACCATTTCATGATATCTCTTTAAAACTAATGCAAAGGGGACTTGCTTTCATAACAAATTAATTTCATTTCTGTAAGACTAACTGGTCATCTTCATTAGCTGTTGTAATGTGAATACCTTTCTGAAACATTCCTTTTAAAATTTTGAAAATTGTGAACTGTTTGTTCATCTTACTTGTAATCTTCATTGGCTGCAGTGAATGTGAATGCCTCCATGGGATTCCAAGCGATGGTGTTTGTCCTCATCTCCATGACAACCTTCCTGAGCGGTGCCGCCCCTCTCATATCATACAGGATGATGTTCCTGTCCTGCGTACAGCTACCTAGCATGTAAGTCTAAACAAATGGAATGGAGAACATATCTGATCAATTACACTCTTGCTAGGGAGAAATCAAAAGACGTTCAGAGTACATAATTATAAACATATAGTTTGTTTGTGGTTGTTTGCACTGCTGATGTCCTGATTTTTTTTTTTGGTTGTTGTTGTTGTCGTGTCATTCGTATGAAAATATACCACTACAGGCTGTTCCCATTTTCTTCACCATTTATAATTTACCATATCATCTAATTTCCCAAGTCATCTCATTTACCATACCATGTAATTTTCATCTAATTTATCATATCACCTAACTTACCAAATCATCTAACTTACAAAATCATCTAATTTACCATATCATCTAATTTACCACATCTAATTTACGGTATCATCTAATTAACCATATCATCTAATTTTACCATATCATCTGTCCATGCAAATATTCATTTGGGTTGGCCACTTCTCCAATCTATCATATACATAGCTCATCTTTGTTTACAAAATGTACATTGTAATAACTTTTATCAAACTGTCAGTGTGACCTTTCTTATTCTTTGCATTTCTGTTCAAATCAAATTCAATAAAACTGAATTAAATCAGTCGATCTGACACTTTTATTTAGATTATAACACAAGGTGATTGTACTTCATAGGTAATCATGATACTAACTTCAACTGGATTGAACTTAATGCTGTGTATACTGTCTGATCCCCATGAATACGACCTGACAGGATCAGCATGGGTTTCGTCCCAGATGTCGACCTGCGACCCACATGTAGCATACTTAGTCTCTTTCCAGTGGTGGTCTATTGAGATGTACATGTTCTAAAATGAAGATAAGAAGATAAAGTATATGGGATTAATGGCTTTTTCACATATGAACTGGGGCAATTCCACATGGGAAGAACAATCAGCTCACTTCAGATTTATAGTAAAAACAAACATGTTGATAGTCATGAATAGCCAAATCCTTGAATTAAAAGAAGCTTAAACAAAAAAGAATTCCACTGTCATAGTCAGTATTGGTATAATGCATGTTTGATTTTACAAGACATTTTGGTTCTTTGAAAATGTCACCATTTTCTGGTAATTCCTAACCAAGGTTGTATACCACAATATCATGAATTTAAGTAGAAAACTGTTGGAATGAAAGAGTTCAGGTGAAAGAATGGTCATATTTTCATAACATTAAATGGCAAAAAGGAAGGCAAGGTACAAAACAGGCACACAAACGTGGAATTGCCCAGTCGTCAATCCCTGCAGGGCTTTTATTATTTTTTTTTTGGGGGGGGGGGGGGCACACATGAATGAATGGTATATGAGAAGGCTAAAAAATGCAAAGGCAAACAGGATTTTTTTGACAGGGGTGCAGGTCCGGGTGAACCAATCACATTTCTATGAATTTAGCGCAAAATATGATGTCACAAGTAGCGCCTGCACAAGAGAAATTTGTAGCATACAGTAGGGACAGAAATTTCACAGATAAATATATGTCTAACATAATGTTTTATATAGGACTTCGTTATTTTTCTTTATGCTATCAAAATACAATAACTGTCTTTAATAACTTTGATACCTTTCCAATGATAGTATTCAATGGTTCCTGACTTGTGTCACCCATCCTGGGAAAGGTTCTCCATTTCTTGATAGATTTGTCATCTCCAACCTACGTAGAAAACAAAGAGAATGGGATAAAAATATGTGGATGTCACACAAACTACCATGGGCTAATGAAATGAGAAAGGAGATTATTATTTTAAAAAGGCGATTATTTTCCATTATATATGGATAAGAGATAAAGACGAAATGAGCAAAAAAATAAAACTGTAAAGAAGATATAGGAACACGGGTAGGGTAAAGATAACTGCAATATTCTTTCTGATTTACATTCAGTGATGCATTCTAACCTGCATGAAAGCGTTCTTCTGAATTTAGAATATTTCACCCAATAGAGTTACCGAAAGATTGAGTTTTTCTCTTCATGAGAATGAAATATTTTGCGTAAGAATTCACATTTATATACTGGAGGTGAAATCAAAATTTTAGATATTTTGTGAAGATTCATTTCTAAGTAAAATTTTCATTCTTTGAATTAAAAAAAAAATAAGGTCACAAATGTCCATACTTACTGTGAATAGGAACTGACCAGACTTGTCCATACATAACCCTCTTACAAAGCCTTTGTGTGCATTGATAGATCTCTGACAAGATCTGGTTGAAAGATCCCACAATTTGACCTGCAAAAACAAGACAGAAATGTTCTTTTTACAATTTCGAACAAATACATGAATGATTCTTACAATCATGTCTTACATGCACTTACACTGTAATAGTACTCATTGTGAAAAATTACAGTTAAACCTGGTTTAGAGAACACCTGTCTATAAGAAAAATACAAGCTTCATTTTCCCTTTGAATAATGATTCTGCAGAACCATGGTCGCTAAAAATTGACTGAACGCAACAGAGATCTAAATCATTATTCTATGACGTCATTATCATGGTCTGTTTCCGGTTCGGGGCAAAACAAATTCAGAAAGCATGAGCCGAAGTTGAACTATACTTCCTGGGTCAAACTGCGCAGTATGATGCGCAGTGGGTGGGCTTGAAATGAGCGAGAATCAGCTTGATGAAAAATCGCTTGAACGCTCTCCCGCAGTAGCCGTGTTCTGTAACAGCGTTTTGATTTGTGATTCATGTTTGTGATTCTAGCTTCAAAACAATCGCTTGAAGCACACTAAATTACTTCTTGTCTTAAAATATTGAAAAGGCTTAATTTACAGCTTCTAGTGAAAAAAAAAAAATGACTGCAGCACATACAGTCCATAGTTCTAAAGCAATGGGTTAACTACAACTTCTTGTCCTTACCGTGCCATCACATCCACCTGACACTACTGTTGACAGACTGGTTGGATGTTTTCTCAGGCAGTGAACAGAATCTGTATGACCTTCAAGAGATCCCAGGAACGGCTTGGCAAACACCCTCTCTAGTTTAGTGGCATTCAGGGCCCTCACATACTCTCTTGGTGCCTCAAACGGATGCAAGGAAGGGTCATAATTTCGAGGAACTGCAGAGAAAATGATAGAAGGAAAAAAACACGAAGGGGCGAAGATAATCATGATAATCCTTCAATATCATCTGAACATCAGGTTCTCATGGATCTCCTAAAAAGAGCTAATGTTTATAATACTTACCTTGCTTTATAGCACTCACACTAGTCCTCGGTTATACTAACCTCGCACAACAGACGTGCTGTAACGTGCAAACTGCTGACAATAGGAAAGTAGTGTCCTCTGTCCAATTTATTGGACAGAGGAGCAATAGCTGTGTCACCAGTGATCAGAAAAATATTTTTTTTCAAAATTCACTTGATCAACTTACATCCAGTTGGAGGAATGGAATGGAAATAGGATATTTTATTGTCCTAGGTGTAAAAAGCAAATATTTTGGATGAATTTGTTGATTATTCTAGTGATTTCAATCTTCGACTATAGAGGGCAGCATGTCACATAAATTTGCACAGCTCAGCATACCAATGTAGCCCTGTGTGGCTTTACACTACAGTAGGTGTTGATCCTGGACACATACACAGAAGATGAAATGTGAATTACCGGTATGATACAAATTTTAGGCCCATGACCAGTCATGTCAAGTCTCACGCATTAGGCATGAGACTCCCGCATTGGGGGCTCTTGCTCATCCCCAAAATCTCTTTCTCACGCCTACATCACAGCCTATCCCCATATATATCATACACAACGCCTGGCGATCTCACGCAGGTTTCTCAGAGGGATTTTCTTTACGCATGGCGGAAACACAACATTCGGCATCCAGGAAAAATTTACGCATGGTACAGAAAACTGGAACGTGTGGCTTTGTTTTAATTGGGTACTTTTTGTGCATACAAAAAGTGCCATTATACACTTCATGCTTGAATTTACACATGATGGCATTTCCCCTTCTAAATTTGCACATGGTGGCAAAAGTGTTTTTGAAATTTGCACATGGTGGCCCTGCCATGTGTAAAAGGCAAAGCCCTGGTGAGAACCATGATCTCACGGTTCCCTGCCTAAAATCTCACGCATTGCTGGTCTTTGACCTTGGCATCTCTGCGATTCAACTGTCTCCTTCTTTTGTTCCAAATTAATTTACGGTAGGCCTATATGACTATTATGAGTGCAACTATGTGATTCAGCACTAAAATGAGCTGGCATGTATAACATCAATAAATTATACACTTAATGATCATGGCAGTATTGTCGAATGAACATTGTGCTGGAAATGTTATATTTCTGAAAATTTTTTCATTTGAAATTTTACTTGGGCATTGGCCATTGCACAAGAAAATCATAATATTAAAAAGTCAAAGCTATTTAAACCAAGATCAAGAACAAGACAGATCTAACGTTAAAATTGTTTACAAATACAATTAAGAACATACAGGTGCTAATGCACTTTTGTATCCATGTCCGATGACTGACGGAATAAAGCGCTGTTGGTCTGTTGGTGCATGCACAACACAGTGATGTTTGATTTTGTGTGCGACTGTGCGCTTTATTTTGCCAGGCTTGGATACAAAAGTGCATGAACACCAAACATAGGCACAATCAGGACAATACATCACAAACTGAGAAACAAAACAACATCGACGATGACGGAAAGAAAGACTTCGTTTTGTGACAGCCACCCAAACTTGCTAACGGAATGATAAAGCACACCTTGCAATGCATGTTGGGTGGCTGTCGCAAAAGGAAGTCTTGCTACATCGACATAAAAAAGTGAAAGAATTGTAGACCCAATGAGAATTTAGACCACACAATGTAAACACTAACGTTAAACAGTCAGTGCCCAGCGCTGTGCTGTGGTCAATTTCCAGCATGTCCAGCAATTCAGTTAGCAAGTGGGACTACAGTGTAGAATGTGTCGATATCATTCACTCGTACGCCTAACTAAATGACCAAAAATTACCTTTGTGTATATCATGCTTCGTCTCACGAACATAGTCATCGGGATTCCTACTAAGAACTTTAACCTTCACCATTTTCGAGTAATTTTATGCTATTTCTCGTCCACTTTCGTCAGCGCGTGCAGTGGTACCGTAATTTAGTGTCGCGTAGCCGCCGAGGAAACAAATTAATAAGGAAAAAATTGCAAGAGAAAGTGATTATTGCAGGCAACACTTCCATAGCAAGAAGAGGCCGGGGAAGAGGCACTAGTAGTAGGCTGATAAAGTTGTAATAACTCCCTAGATCCGGAACAGATTATTATTCCGAGGTGCGTGGGTCCCATAGCCATGTCGGGAGCACTCTTTTTTTAAATTTTTCATACAATCAAAAAGTGTGCTGCTTGTCGTGCAAATACTCGTCTTTAATTGTAAGACTAAGAGCAACAAACAATAATTGGGCATTTCAGTCCCAAGTTTTAACCTTAAAAGACTCTGTTTTGCTTTGCTTTGCTTTGATTTGATGGAAAGTGTCTCAGCAGTTGCTTCATTGCCCAACAAAAAATTCCCTCATAAAGAGATTTGGTTCTGGCATTTTTTTTTTGTCTTTCGAAAACCCGGGGGGGGGGGGGGGGGGGGGGGGGTCAATTTTGGTTCTGACGGGGGTGTGCCGCTGAAGCCTTCATACCCGTACCCATTTTTAAGGGTCATATTGGTAGAAAAGGGTGCCCATTATTAGGGATTTTGCATCTCGGGTGTGTATTTAAAAAGATATTAAAAAGATAGGCCTACCGATTTTTAAAAAAAGTGAGTGGCATGTTTAGGATTTTACGACTTGAAACCATTCCCCAGGTTTAGGGATTTCTTGCAAAAAAGCGACCTATTAGAGCGGCACACCCCTGTATACCATATTAGGCAAGTACCCCCTCCCCCAGGTTGAAAAATAAAGAATAAAAGGAAGCCTCCACCAGGAAAGGAAAGCAGGGCATCTATGATTGTGATATTTTCATGTTTAAGCTGAAGTAGGCCTAGCTTCATCTCAGAGTCTTTTCCAACAGTCTGTGCAATCAACACTCTGCTACCCAACACCAAAATATTTTGTTTTGGTTGTATCCCATATCATAATTATTCAATTATACACACAATCCACAGTGCGTAATCTTCAGTACCTTGAAGCAGCACTCTACCCGGAAGTTCACATGGGTGCTTCAATCCCTGCAACTTTATTAATATTCTCCCTCTCCCCCCCCCCCTCCCCCCGCCCTCCCCATCCTTTTCCTTTTCTCACCTCAATCTCTCTCTCTCTTCTTCTTCTTTCTTCTCCTCTATCTCTCTTTCTTCTTTCCACTCTCTTTCTCTCTTTCTCTCTATCCCCTTATCCCCTCTCCTTCTCCCCCCCCTTTCTCTCTCCCTTGATTTGATGATTATTTCAAGTTTCCGTATTCTTTTTTAAAAAATCAAATCATGAAGACTTAATTTCGAAATCAAAAGACAAAAGTCCACAACATAATAATTCAGGTAAAACAATTTATACATCTCAACAAAGATAAAAATATTTATATTACAATATATATAGATATATTTATATGCACACAAAATTTTTACATACAATAAAATGAATACACATATGTGAATAGACTCATTTCTGGTAAAATTTCAGAAATAGTCCCATTCAAATTCATTTGTGACAATGAAAAAGATATAGTTCTATATCATAGTAATATTGTACTGAAAAGCTCTATATCATTGTCTTCATAACTGACCACAGATTTTAATTTTAATGAATAAGGAACTATAGTCCTATATTACAGCATATTATGCAAAACAATATTTCTTTATCACTCTCTTTATTGATTTACCATGGCCATCAGCTAGATGATGAATATGTAATCCTTGTTCTATATGATGACATAATTGTCATGAAAATTGTTTTGATGGGATGGCTATACAATGCTCTAAATTTGATAATGGCTATGCACCCTTGTTTTATATCACTGTACTGCTGTCCAAAAAATTGTTTCACTATTTCATAAGTAAAATGAGTAATGCTTCTCCATAATGACTAATTTATTGTCCAGAAAGCTGATTATGTTTAAGTGGATACATATGAGTTCATTAAGGCTTCACATTTGATAATATCAAATTCCAAGAATCATGGAACTGCATTGTGACAGGTTGTTTCTCAGTCTTCATAGCTTGACCAATGCTACGAATTTGATAAGGAAAAGGGAGAAACCCATTTCTACTGGAATAGAGTTGCCTGTCTTAAGCCTATGGAAATGAAATAATTCAGTACTCAATGGGCTACTATAACACATCATATTATGCACAGGTTGATTCTGCTAACTCCTTTTCATGGGTTGACCAAGGCTTCCTGACGGCTGTCGTAGGTACCTTGACCTCTGACCTGTAAGTACCTAGTCTCCTCTCCAAGCAGTCCTCTGAAGACAAAAGTCCCAGCATAGCTTATATTGTGCCTGAAGAGGGAAGTAAAATAGGACATAATAACCAGTGGATTTCTACTTGAAAAAAAAATTGTAAGATGTGATCATATATTTCAAGCATATCTTAGCACCTTTGTTAAAGAGTTTTTTTTTTTTTTTTTTCTAATCAACCCCATTCACTCCATACAACTTGGGGGGGGGGGGGGGAGGGAACACACCCACTCAAATATTCAAGGGTGGTGGGCACAACAGGGTATGCCCTCCCCCCCCCACCCCCCCCCCCCCCCCCCCCCCCCCATCAAATTTTGGAAAAGACACCAGAAAAGGCTAACAGGTATGTCCTCCAAGAAAAAAAAGATCAGAAAAAGGGACACATGAACAAAAAATATTGTCAGCAATTTGGGGGGTATGCCCCCCCCAAAAAAAAAAATCAAGCCGAAGACTTTTTTTTGCTTGTCAGTAAATTTTTGGACAGTGTCCCCCCTCCCTCATTTTTAAAATGGACCGACACCCCTGATGATAGGCCTTTGACTTACGGTGGTGTGAAGTAAACAGTGAGGATGGTCTTGCTATCAGAGACATGAGTAACATGAGGCTCTAGGTATCCAGCAGGAGGCGAAACCTCAAAGACATTGTCGGATGTAGTCTTCTGGGAATCTGATGGATCAAAGAACATAGAGATCATGTTAAAGCCAGGGTAAATAATCTGATTGCAGGGCCCTCTGCGAGAACAGTACATAGTACTGAAAAGGCTACAAGACATATTATATCATTATTATTATTATCATTAATTATTAATTATCATCATTTTTATTATCATAATGATTATTATTATCATTGTTGTTATTAGACATTCAATAACTGTAACTGCTAATCAGAAAGACACTACTTATTTGAGACAAACTGGGTCAGGCTCAGCCTCTCTTGACTCTCCTACGTGTACAAACATCCAATTTGCAACCAACTCTTATTAGCACCTCATATGCATATCACAGGAAGTTCAATATTGAAGATAATGTACTGCATAATCTACTGTATAAATTATGTTGGGGGAGTTTTGATTGTTTCAAGTTGTGATACTATGCTCAGCAGAAAAAAAAGACTTGTTTGTAAAGATCGTGCTATTTCTACATATATTTTCCTACTCATTGGGTATTATAATTCGCATGCTTTGCAAGATGCACTCTATAGTGGCCAAAAATACAAGCTGCATTTTGTACTATTAACAGCTTCTTGGATCACATCATGAAGTATATAATTACAGTAAAAACAAGCAACAATGCTGCAATGGAGAATACTAAAAACTGACCGTATGACACTGTCCAGTAGGATCCTGAGGATGTCCGGTTGCTGACGGTTACCTTCAAGCTTCTCTCTTGACCAACGAGACAAACACCAAAGTCCAGCTCCAACAGGCTCAGCTCAATGGATGGCAGGACAATAACAGCATACAGAGGGAGTTTCTGGAAGAAAGGTATCAAATACAAAATAAAAATCAATACATCACAAATGAGGTAATCAAGCTCTTTCTATATATGAATATCAGTATTGGTTATTTCACTTGGTTATGAATTTTAGGACATCTTGTTGCCTTTTATAATTTCCACAAATATGTTGTACTGTGACCTTCAAAAATTATATAGTACTTGAAAGACTAGATTGCAATTGTAAAGAAATATAAAATATGAATCTTGGTCAGAAGTGAGGATCTTTCAAAACTAGAAACAATGTGTTGTGTCCATAGGACACGGATGCCACCGCTTAATGTCATTAGTAAGCTTTTCTTAGTTCTTTGGTCTAAAAAAGAGATGTTAAGAGATGTTGATTTCATTCTTCATCCTGCATTTAAAAAAAAATTAATTGAAGTAAGATTCACATTTGTGTATTACAAAACCAATAAATCAACTAGTGAAATACCAAAAATTATGACTTCGATCTTGAGCTGCATGTCGCTGTTGTCTAGTGACATACCAACCACATTTTTGACTGATTTACATATATAATGAAGTGCGACCTTTGATCTTTGGCCTGCCGACTCCAAATTCGAACATGACCTGACTTGTAATGTCATCTACCTACACACCAAAAATTTTTACAATCCGTGCAGTATTTTTCAAGTTATCGTGCAGAAACCAATTTGCACATATAATGAGCTGTGACCTTTGACCTTTGACCTGCGGACTCTGAATTCAAACTTGACCTGTATTTTAGTGTCGTCTACCTACACATTAAACATTATTAAAATCTGTCCAATATTTTTCAAGCTATCGCGCGGAAACCAATTCACATATAATGAGTTGTGACCTTTGACCTGCGAACCCCAAATTCAAACTTTAACTGCATTTTAGTGTTATCTACCTACACACTGAAATTATTAAAATCTGTCCAATATTTTTCAAGTTAGGGCATGGAAATCAATTTGGGGAAGGACAGAAGAACGGACAGATGGACGGACGGACAGGTGCAACGTTTAATGCCCTAATATGAAAGGTCTACATCCGCTTGATTTTAACAACTGTCCAATGAATTTTATTTCCAGACAATCTCCTTCAATAATACTGGCACTAAATTCATTGCTGAAAATGTACAGATAAATAAACTTTGTTTGATAAATACATAGTTAATGTAAAATGTCAGACATGTTACAGATTTTGTTCACCTTGTGAGACCTACAAAAGAAGTTTGCCTGAACAACATTTAACGGATCTGATGATTTAGACATCACAAAACACAAAATAAAGGGCGATATATCACTTTAGACACTTTAAATCGAAGTGAAGGACAAAATTTCTTTTATTGTTCTCACCTGGACCGTGCTGTTGGTGTAGCAGAGCTGGAGATCTTTGCGGATGTGGAGTTTACGTTCTCCGTCCTCACTGGTCAACAGCACGCCCTCTTTGCTCTCATTGAGGAGAAGCTGCTCTAGGTTGTTCATGATCAGAGCCAAATCTAGCTGGAATCCAAGCTTCACCTGAAGCATGAAGGAAAGAAAGAGATATATACTTTGGAAAAATTCAAAGATTGCCTTTAGTAAGAAAGTTCATCTACATTGCTCCTCTCCACTCACTGTTGAAAATGTACATTGCAAACTTCATTGTGAGTGGATTAGCATGTGTGCCTGTAAAAAGGTGACAGACCTGAATGCTCCCCAAAAGGAGTGAAAAATGTTCATATTTGTATTCAAATCCAGTGACTAGCGTGACTATACTGTGAACACACTGTGAACACTTTGGTCAGCAACTCGTAGCTGGTAAGGTGTTAGATTGATATAATATGGGGGGAAAAACACTTCACATAATTAAAGATGAAATACATACCCAGTCCTCAAGCTTTTTGCCTACCGGTAATCCCATCTTGTCTATAGAACCCACACCAACATGACCTGGGGGGTGTTTCACAAAGATTTAAGTTTGACTTCAAGTCGCACTTTAATTCCTACTTGCGTGCTGTATATTACGCATCACCGCATCGGTCAGAATCATAGTCAGGGGACACGCACCAGTGGAAAGTCTATCAATGAGATTACATGTTAAATACCGAATGTGCATTGGCACTTAAGCACAACTCTAAGTCAAGCTTAACTCTTTGTGAAACACCCCCTCTGAAGTGTGTTCATACAATGATACCCTACCTTCTACTAGATGACTGCCATGTTTCTTACCTGCAGGTTGTGCTGAGTAGGTAGCGAATACAGCACTCCGGACTCTGTGACCTGTGACCTCACAGTGACAGTTGACCCCTTCTTAGTCTTCTTAGTAACAGGGTCCACTCTCTGGAGCAAGAAGGGTAGAGGCGTAATTGCCTGGAAGGACAGCGGTGTCTGGGTGTTGTTGGTCAGGGTGGCTGTTAGGCTGGTGAGGTGGCAGGCATGGAGGGAACAGGAGCGTACTGCGGGACGGTCGTGGAGGGTTGGGGTGGGAGGGATGGGTGGGTCCAAGTCCAAGAGCTGACTTGCAGCTGTGCGGTAGGTGAGGCCTTCTTCTTCTGATGTCTCTACCGTGACACTGTCAAAGGAATAAAGTATGAAATCATTGCAATAATATCCTTTGAATGTGATGTCACTGAGCAAGTATCTAAACTTCCTTGATTCTTTTCTGTATAATATCTATAAGAACTACCTGAATTCAAGGTAATATTGGTGAGTCTGAAGCACTATTTAGCATGTACAATCTGTGATGGCTGATATGAGCAGTACCAGAACCCAATATTATGATTAATAATTATATTGTGAATTACTTCAATTTTTCTACCACTGCTATATCCTTACATCTCTAATGGGGTAAATTTTAGCATGCACATTCAAACAAAACATCTTTACAAGAAGTCCAACAGATTAGTCAGAGACATCACAAGAGAAACACGCTTGAGAGAAAATGAAAACTTACAAGGCAGTCTTGATGTAAGCGGTGAAATCAAGTCGTAACGGGGGCACTTGGAATGCTTGGCCTCTTGCCACACTGCCTGGTTGGTTGAGGAGCTCTGGTTGATCTAAACTAAGGTAACCCAGGGCATAGCCAACGCAGTCTGAGGACTTCTGGCTGGGTAGATGGCAAGCCTCTGGGGAGAAGCTTGCGACTATGTTTGCTGTCCCACGACCAGGTATCACCTGACGAAGGAAAATAAGCAAAAACTGCAGTGAAAACTTATAAAATGTAGGAAATTATATTCCAACTGAATCTGCACAATAAATACACACTAGCCAAGTAAAGAATATGTGGCAGAACACCACAAGCAAGTAAATTTTGAACAATATGAAATCATTCATAAAAGCTCAATACATTAACCACATCAATCATTTCTTGATATTGTTGAAGATTAGTTTCAGAGTATACATTACTCAATTTTCTACCATGGTATATGCTAATTTGAATTCATTCTTGTTTCAATACTCTTTTCATTTTGCACAAATCATCTGTGCATATATAATTGCACTATTCTATTTACATCAAATCATGCTACGCAGAAAACAAAATCAGTGCAATACCTTCCAACACAAACTCCTAAAACACACTGAATACTAATTAATTGCACAGTCTCCATGTAAAACAATGATGAATATCTATGCTTCACACCCACAACAATCTTCCTTTTATTGTTGTTGTTGTTATTATTACTTGTATTACCAGACTGTTAAGAAAGCATGCATGCTTGTAAGTAAGCAACCACAGGACCAATGGCTTTAGGTCCTCTCTGACGGATCTGGTTATGAGGATTAATGCCTTACCAAAGGGCACTGGCCCATGCATCTACTTGGTTTCAAACCTGGGCAACCAGATTATGAGACCATTGCTCTTCTACCGGGCAGACATAATCCTGGGAGCTCCTGGATTATATCAGACAAAAGCTGCCATATTTCATCTGCTGTACTGTTGCAAACTGCTTACCATCTGTTTCTTATCAATGCTGAACGGACCATCGGCAGGAACACCTTCATGCTCTCTCATCAAGACACTCAAGACCTTAGGCCTGTCCTTCTCGCACGCTTCCAGATCATCAGCTATCTTAGACAGCAAACCATCACCACCCCTAGCCTCCTCTCCCGTCTCTGGGTCTCCATCTCGTCTCTCAATGCTGTCACAGCTGTTGTCGATGACATCATCATCATCTTCAACGACCTCTGCACCACTGGGGTCAAGGATCGGGAAGGGGTCACCATAGATCACTTGAAGGTCAATCAGCTTGCGGTCGTCCTCCATGAGGTTGAAAAGTCTCCAGTCCACACGCATTTCTGTTTACCAAGCACAGTGTAATAAAATCCTATGACTGCAATTTTCTAAAACTTTGCTCCTTTTTCCATAAGGAAACTGGATGTAGATTCCTCTACAATCCTTTTAACATCAACAGAGATATCCTCTTGCTTGCCTCAAGTAATCATTTATGAGTTAACATTTGGGCAGTTTCAACTGCAAAAGCCAGTAAATACATGAGAAATAAATCAAAATGATGAAGACGTATGATAAAGGTATATTGTATTTGTAAATAGGATAACAGACAGGGAAGGAAGATTCAACTCACCATAGGGGCTGTTGTTCATGATCTTGAGTGGTCTGTTGATGGGCGGCACACCACAGATATGGGTACCGAACCTCACAAACGGGATCTGACCTTTAATGGTGGCCATCTGGAACTTGAGTGGGCAGCCTGTCACACCCATGCTGATAGGGATACATACAGGGTCCAGGTCAGACACCTATGAAGCATAGAAAAAGGGATAAAGCTATTCAACAACTTCAACAAAAGAGAGTGCCCAGACTGCACTACATGTGATTACAGTCATCTGTATTAAAGGCATTGGCTAACTTTGTGAGCAGCTGATGAAAAATTTCAAACTGAGATGAAACACGTGTATGAGTACTGGTATTTGTACTCAAAAACCCTGAAACCAACCATAATTTGGAATGAAAAACTGTAAGTTAGACGCAAACCGCGATTTAATTAGCTTTCGTCTCGAGAGACAGTGACCTAAGAGGACCAATTGCACGAATTAAAAAATACCGTTATGTGCCTTCCGCCGCGTGATACGCCAATACTCACAGTGCGGTCCGTTGAGCCATCCGCGCATGCGCACTCCTTATATCTGGTCTGTGCAACTGACCTTCGTATATTTTTCAAACATTGGTTCACATTTCTATTATTTAATAATACTTCCTGTCGATATTATACTCTGAAACTTTCAGACTGGTATTTTTACACTATAACCCCTATCTTCATCCCATTTTCAAGTAACAAAATGAGATTTTTTTTAAAATCATAGCAATGTTAACCAATGCCTTTAACCATCACGCATATCATTATAATGACTGTATGTACTAACCTAGATCACACGATGTATCCCTAACATCTATCAGTTGGAAGATGATGCCTTTATCCAATTCTCAAAGCTCAATGAGGCTTGCATGACAGAGCAGATGCTTATGCATTATAGGTGAATTCCATTTTTTGATAGGGATGGCGTCATACATGCTATCACCCATACAGCATGCAAACCAAATTGTGAGATATCTATTCTAGTGGAAGTCTTAGAAAAATGTGGAGCAAAAATAAGGAGCAATGTGGGTAGCGCTTTGGTTACTGCACGTTAAACACTACATGTACAAAAATATCTTTTGGAACAAAATGGATAAATGCAAGAAGACAAAATGCTTTGATGGGAAATCACTTAATAGTAGTGTCAATATGCCTACCTTGCAGTTAAGCTGGTCAGTGTAGTTTCCCCACATATCACTATAGGCTGTCACAGACACCTCCAGTGTGGCGAATGGTTCCAGGACCCCAGAGCAAGGCTGGACCAGGAATGCTGCTCCTTGGCCCTCCCTCAGTATTGCCTTCATGCAGTCTGACTGGCTCTGAGCTAGGGACTTGCTCCTGGGGTCTGCTAAGTTAGCTGTCCTACTCAACAATGCTCCATGCCTGAAAACACATTAAGATCAATCACAGAAAGGTTTTGTTTATCAGTAGCTGCAGTTAAATTATCAGAATGACGAAACAACTTCCAGTGAGAGTCTTTTGGCAAGCACTTATCTACTTTTGCCACTCCTGACCAAGTTGAAATAAATGGGTAACTGGTACATGAAAATTCCTTGAATGCTTTTGCAACTCATCATAGTAGCTTTCCTAAAGTGGAGGTAGAAATAGTATTCATTGCTTACATCCTTGTATTCATGGTACAAAGTGTGTAGCCCTGACATAGCCCAGGCATGGCAAGGAACGACTATTTTTCATTTTACAAAATAATGTCCTGTCAGAATCCTTGGGGGAGATGCTAATTATCTATACACAGAGGCAATTTGCTATGATGGGGTTGGGTTCTCTTCAAATTTATTTTGGTTATTGTGAGTACTTAAGATTTCTGTAGACATCGTCGGTTTGGGTGCTGTTTTTTGTGTTAATGTCTATTTCAACCATAACTAAGGGCTTCAAGTATTAGTTGATTTATGTACTGACATAGCAATATGCACCTGAAACCTGACTCACCGCATAACCAGTTGAAGCATCTTTCCTTCTTATTTCGGAAGCCCCCCAGTTATGGCCGATATAATTTACAGTGTTTTAAAAATGAATAGGTCCATATGGAATATTGCTTCATGCATTATTACCTTCTGGGGCTATCTGCTGTCGGTCTATCTGTCTGAGGTGGTGTAGGGGGTTTCCCCGCTCTGTACGTATCCACAGCAAGGCAGAATGGTGCAGGGATCGCTGTATGGTTGGTCAGGTAGAGGAGTCTCTTGGGCGTGGAAGCTAGCTCCACATTCTCACCAAAGTCAAGGGCTAGAGGGGCATCTTCAGCAGGTTCCTCAGGTAAACTGGTGGAGTGGCAGAGACAGAATCTCATGATTTAATCATAGGTTATGACACAAATACTAAATGAAAACTAGATGAATCTTCGACCACGCGTGGTCGAACTTTATGCCTCCGCCATTACCAAATCAGAAATAAATGGCACTTCATGTTGATTTATTTTCATGTATACAATGACATCTTTGACATTGACCTTTGACCTTGTGACCCCGAAATCCAATGAGAGCATTGCCCTTTCCATATGCATACATGAGCCAAGTTTGTTGAACCGTCAAATGGTTACTGAGTTATCACAAGAATGAACCATTTCTATGTACATAATGACCTCTATGACCTTTGACCTTTGACCTTGAGACCCCAAAATTTAATCAGATCATTGTCCCTCCCATGTGCATACCTGTGCCAAGTTTGAGGTTGATCGGTCAAATGCATACCTGCCAACATTTAGAAATTGAAAATCCTACTCTGATTGCGCGATCACCAATTTTTTTCTCGGGTGGGGTCCAGGGGCAAAGCCCCGGCGGGGGTTCAGGGGGCAGCGCCCCCTGAAGCTCCAGGGGTTTACTAGAATTTGAAGTGGTTTAGTATGCTATATTTGTTGGAAAAGCCTGAAATTAAAGGATTCATTCACAGCACAAAACAAGTGTTCAAAATGCATTTTTATTATAGTTTAAGAAGGCTAATGATTAAAAATAGTTGGCACAAGAAAACAGTCTAAAAGTATCTTGTGCATTTTTTCTTTGTTCTTTTCACAACACATGAGAAGTAAGACGTACACTATCAGATTACAACCAAAAAAATAATTTCAATAAAAATAAAGAAATAATGAGAAAATTATTCACAACAACAGAGATATTGAAGCATATTGTGAAACTTACTAATTTCAACTTCTGTGGAAACCCTAAAACGACCTCAAACCAAAAATGCTACATGTACATGTCTAGTACTTGTAGAAACTGCAGTATGCAATGGTGTTGTTACTGCCAGAACAACAGTCACATAGATGTGATAGAAATCCAAAGTCATGTGCTTCTTTTGTGTCCAACATCTAATCAAATGTTATGTCATTCAAAGTAATGAAATCCTGTTTGAAAACAAAATGATGTCCTTAGGCTCTGCTGTGACAGATGACTGTTGATTATGTAGTTCTACAGTCCTGGTTTGTTGGATACTTTTAGAGCCTCATATGTAGCACTTTTGCATCGTTTCAGAACCTCCTCAGAGTATGATGGAGCAAAACATGTCTCTTTTCTGCTCCCCATTGCCAGTCTGTGTGTGATCAAAGAGCTGAGAGTCTCTGTGCTCATTGAATATCTCTCCTTCCTTTTGTTTTTTACCACCATGCTGAAGACTCTCTCACAGTCTGCATTACTGTGGTGTTGATTTGCTAGTTACAGGTAACATAGATGTCAAGGGGCATGAAATTCTCACTGCTGTGGCACTATCGATGTGCTTCTTCTTTTCAGTGTGTTTCTTTATGTCATTGGTCCCACCATGCCCTATACTTATGTCTACCCGGCATATTGTACAGTATGCAAATGTCTCTCCTTTCAATGACTTCTTAATGAAAGGGTATTTATCCGCATAATCTTGCATGTACTTCTGTTTACGTGCTGATTTCTTTCCTCCTGTAGATTTCTCCATTGTTTCAACTTCGATAGGATTAGTAGTCTGAGAAATAAAAGACCAAAAGAAAATATGTATAAAAATCTGAGGTGGAGATGGAAGAAAAAATAATTAGATGTACACTTTTAAAAAATTATAGAATCTACTTAAATCTATTGATGAATTGATTTATATTAAATATTGAAAAAATAGGAGAGCTAATCTCAGAATGAAGATTCATACGTGCTGGTATATATTACTAAATAAGTGAAACATGCTTACAGCACAAAAAATTTACAATCATTCAACTAAATTCAAACTAGTTGATGCAGAGAGTTTGAAGATTGTCACAAACAATGGAGGATCAACTTAGGCCATGTCACGATGATCTGAAAATGCTATTTGCACAACCGTACAGTACAGCTTGCCTCAGTCATGTCATCACTTCACTTGTTACACTTACAGGCATGGCATGGCAAATATATCTGCGAACTAAACTACTGTAAATCTATTTGTTTTCTTTCTTCGGAGTTCAAGATATAGATATACTGCATGATATTCTTGGTCAATTCACTGATTTTGAGCAAGGCAAATAGTTAATCTGACCTTAATTTCCGATTTGCAATCGTGTTGAGACAATTGTTCACAACAGACATGAATGTATATGCATGGGACTAAGCAAAAATTCTTCACAAAGTTGATGATGAAAATTCTAACATCCAGCGTGCCCAATTTAAATCGGAAAAATATCATGCCTGAATTTTTAATTCATAACGATTCTGGGTCCATATCTACTAAAATGGAAAAATGAAAAGAAAAAAAAAACTTACCGAAATAAAACGATCGTCTGACCATTGGCATTGGCGTGATGAAGCTGAAGTTTGCACGTGCACTGGACAACACTCAGTCCCATAGACCGTACCACGCACAGCGCGCGGCGGCGAGTCGCACAGTCACTCAATCCACGACCACGGACAGATGATTGAAAATCCAACTAATCATGTCGAGAATCCATAGCCACATGTTCAGAATCAGACTTGTTTTACTGGAAATCACATCCAATACATGGCACTCACACAAAAAAGTACTACAACAGGTGAAAATAGTCACGGACGTCAAGCTCGGCTTCGCTATGATAAGTCGCAACCTCGCAGCTTGCTACTCGATACCGGATCACGGCGCACTCCGAACGACGTGCGGCGCCCACCTATCCGGCCCAGCGCTACGTGGTGGTATAGAGGTGCCGCTGCAACTCGCAGCGAGTGGCCACCCCGGCCGCGCGCCGAGATCTCGGCGAACAAGCATACTCCCGTTTAGGTTTATATAACTCTATGCATACTATACAGTGTGTGCTAGATACGATTTTCATGATGAGATACGTACTTATGTACGTACGAGCAGTGCCTGCGTGTTGCGTGAAGCATTGCTAACAAGTGCTAAAAGTCTTTCAGTGCTAAAATAACCGGTGCGTGTGATTTTTTTCCTTCCGATATGAAAAATCGTACTGTTACGATTTTTCACACTTTTTAATCTCAAAAATCGTAACAAATACGATTAAATCGTATGGGTTGGCAGGTATGCAAATGGTTGTTGAGTTATGGTGACAACAAACCATTTCTATGTACATAATGACCTCTATGACCTTTGACCTTTGACCTTGAGACCCCAAAATCTAATCAGATCACTGTCCCTCCCATATGCATACCTGTGCCAAGTTTGAGGTTGATCGGTCAAATGGTTGTTGAGTTATGGTGAAAACGAACCATTTCTATGTACATAATGACTCTATGACCTTTGACCTTTGACCTTGTGACCCCAAAATCTAATCAGATCATTGTCCCTTCCATGTGCATACATGAGCCAAGTTTGAAGTCAATCTGTCAAATGGTTCTTATGTTATCACGAGAACGAGCCATTTTTATGTGTATTATTACCTCTATGACCTTGACCTTTGACCTTGAGACTCCAAAATCTAATCAGATCATTGTCCCTCCCATGTGCATACACGAGCCAAGTTTGAAGTTGATCTGTCAAACGGTTTTTAAGTTATTGCGAGAACGAAAACGGGACGGACGGACGGACGGACGGACGACCCGAAAACATAATGCCTCCGGCAACCACCCACGGTGGGCGGAGGCATAAAAATTATTTAAAATTCAGATTCATAGCCAAGTTCGGGTTCAGTAAATCAAAAAGACAGTTTGTCACAATTTAGTTAATTGAGCGCAGAAGAAGAAGAATTCTTACTAGACCTTTGAAAGTGAAGGTGTAGTAATACAAAAGTGAGACATGCTACATGTACATGTATATGACACAGGTCCCAGGTTTACTAAGGTAACTTCAGGAAACGATGTGGTGCGAAAAAACGCTTCCAGAAAGTATAATACAGACAATAATATGCATTGTGCATTCCAGACACGTCATTTTGCACAACTCTGATTCACTAAGCAACCAAATTACATTTTTCCTTTTGTATTTTCTATTCTCTGATACCCTGATGAATGCTGTTTGACCACAGTACTTTTTTGACACTGTTTAATTATCTCCAAAACATAGGTAGCATCATACTGTGTACACATATATGCATATTCTGAAGCCTGATCGATTTGCATCTTCTATCAAGTCAAAAACAATCAAGCAGTGTCAAGATGAGAAGTCACGCTGAGGATCACAATACCTGTCTCCTATATCCATGGCAGTGGATGGGCGGATTTCCGGTGTCTTGTACGTTACCCTCAGACCCTGGACATCTGCTGCTACAGCCAGAAATATAGACTTGACCATTCCACTGACCAGACATGGTATCCACATCTCAGACAATGGACCCTGGTGTGGGAAAGATGGATAGATGATATTAATCTTGAGAGAGTTCTTTCATCTATGTCCAAGAATACACAAATTAATTCCCATCAAGAGTTATCTCAAGAAGAAAAGAAAAAATCAAATTTGATAAATTGGTTTCTCTATCTAAATTTTACATTTTCCTAAACAATATCATGGATTAGGAAAGAAACTGCATGAAAAACACATTGCAAAATTTAGCAAAAACATACACAAGTAGATTGCACCGAAAGCTACTTTGGGGCACTTTATTCTTCAATGCTAAATTCAAAATTTATAATATTTTTAAATAAGCATGGATTTTAAGACAACATTAAAAACTTCCACAAATGTGCAACATCTTCATCACAATGTTCTATTCAATGCAGTGCATACAATTACATTATACATTTTTGGATATAGTTCAAAGATAGAAAATTGTCACCACTTACTTGTTCTCTGGCCACAATTGTAATCGAAACTGGAAGTTGCTCATGTGGTCCCAGAATACCTTGTACAGGGTCAAAGGTTACTGAGCAAAGTGATGAATGTTTCCCTTTGGGCTGCGAAAGAAAAAAAAATATGGTAAAATAGTGAAAACAGCAATGTTCTCAACTGATGAAACAATATTTCTTCAAGCAATGATTCAAAATGGCAATTCATATTTTTAAAAACTTCAGAAGTGATCACATCAACTGCCACTTCAGCAGCTTTTCTGTTCTCTGCTTGCCAGAATAACGTCGTTCTATGTGGTATTAAACTTTACAGTGCATCTGTATTAATTTTAGAATAGCTTGAAGTAGGAACAGTCTGAAAATACATCTTGTCAAAGAAGTTATTGCAATCCTGGCAATATAAATCTAAATTATTTTCATCTTATATGTTATTAGAAGTGTCTACTTGGAATTTTCATGACAGATGTTGAACATGTATTCTTTGATAAACCTTCTTAAGCATATGAAAATGAGTACTACCATAGGCAATGCTTACCCGGTGCCATTTATATGATGCAGGAATCATGGTCTGATTGATGTGTGTGGAAGAGTTATTCTGGTATACACTTCAGAACCCTTGCTGTTGCCAATGAAGTGATATCAACAACACAAAAGCAATATGAACCGTGCAAATGAAAGAAACCTATGCAATAAATACCTCTTGCCATTGGTACGACGCAGGAAGCATGGTTTGATTGAACAGCTGAACAGTGTGGGTGACAGGGATTCCTTGATAGACCTCGGGTAGCTCCAGGGTACTCTCCAGGACACACACCTGAGGGCTCTGGACCTCACCATACACACCAACATATCTGGAAGGAGGAAACATGATGGTTAAATTTATTCAGAAACAAAGCCCCAGATTCACAATAGAGGTTTATTCTAAACCATGATTTTAAATCTCTGCTTTGGACTAAAATAAGCGTAAATGAGCGCATAGAAGTGCATTACTGTCCGCCATTGGACATGCACGCATTACGCAATGGAGGTATACACCATAGTTTGAATTTAAACCATGGTTTAAATATAAATCTCCTTTTTGAATTCTGGCCGAAGAATGCAGAATTACTCCTTACAGCAGATTCAAAACCCTGAAAAGCTCAACGCTTGGAACACCTATTCTTAAAACACATAAGAAGGCACGGACGCTTACACTGCACAGCTTTACGCGTATGTGTCCATACATGTATCACCAACAGTGATCTGTCCTGTAACAGACATTATCCTACTCCTCCATTAAGTAAATGTAGCATCATAATCATCTAAACTAAGTATTACAACAATCCTGAATATACAAAACTGTCTACATTCTTATCCTAACTCAAGCCTTCTTTCCCCCAAATTCCTACTCACTTGGTTTTTCCGCCCTCTACAGTCAGCTCCATGACAGAGTCTATCTGCCGATGGCGAGTTGGATTGAGGACGACCTCTACCAGGGCAGACAGGAGAGGGCCAAGCTCTCCACTTGACGGTGAGATGGTGAACTCCGACACGTCCTAGAGTAAACACGAAAAACAACAAAGGCATCATTATTTATTTGAAATGAAAGAGTAAAAACAAATGCATGCAAGGAACACGTACTTACTAGATAGCCTCAGCATACCTCATGCAATCTTACTTATGATCTATGCCTTTAATGATCCCAAACTGAAATCAGTTCATACATGTAGCTTAGAAACTTTGTAGCCCTTCACGACTTCACGATGTATGGATTTAATCCTTTTTCGTGCACATATAATCTGATTTTCAAATTAAAGTCTCCTGTAAATTTTTGCAGGAAACATTGAATTTTCAATGGTCAGAAATGAGGCAGCATAATTGTTTTGTGTGCAGAACAACTTGATAAACGTGAATGTAAAAAGAGAAATAAACCAGGAAAGCATTCTTTATATTTATCTTGTTATACCTGTCCAGTCTGCTCATCTTGAAGAAGAAACTCCTTACTCTCCGTCAGATTCCATCGAGCAGGGATCTGGCTCTCATTGGTCAGATAAAACTCCTTCCTCACCATCTGACCAAGACGTACCAATCCAAAATCGAGCGAGGGTGTCTCGATGGAAACCTCTGGGCCCTGTGGTAGAAGATTCGTTAATGGGTACAGGAACACAACGACTTATCATGAATACTGACAATGGTCTATATTTGAGAAATTTTCATGCTGAAAAAATTACAGCTACCAATATTTGTGATTAGCAAAAAAATTGAAGTAAAAATGGAAAAGAGTCCCGAGTTGCATTAGCCATGATTGCATGACAATGTAGATTACATTCTCTGCAGCCAAAAGGTGAAGAAAGGATTTGGTCAAGTCTATGGTCGACCTAGACATGCATCAAAATCAACCTTATCCCTCTACCTAATATTGTCATTTGCTTATCTGAAGTGTGGGAACAAACCTTTATTCAAATATCTAAGCTGTTTAGTTTGATTATGGAAGTAATGATCTGCCACTTTTAACAATTTAGATGATACAAAGACTGAAATGCGTTATGTACATGTAGGTTTAGTGAAAATGATTTCAAGACTGTGGAATGGGTTTGAATCTGCCATCTGTGCATCCCTTGAGACCCTCTTATCAGACACATGTTCATACCATGGTATTATTGAAATTACAGTGTGGTGTGGCAAGAGACACATGTCCACAGTGTGTCAAGAAAATTATGTTCATACCACAGTAGAATCAAAATTACAATGTGTCAAGAAAAGAATCATTCACTCACCTTGACATCAGCTACCACCCTAAGAGGGATGGTAGGTTCCTGATGGTCAATCTGACAATGTAAGGTATGGTCAATATGCCCTGGATGACCCCCTATGATGGTCATCTCTAACTCCACCGAGCTCTCGGGTGGAATCTGACCCTCTGGTGTCTGGACCTCGATGATGTGACTGTCCTTCAGTGAGCTCCAATGGAAAACAACTGGAAACTTGCTGTAGTTTAACATCTGAAACAGGCAATTGACAATAGTAAGTGAGTCATCACATATCCTATGATTTCATCAAAGAAATCTCTTAGAAATAAGTTTAAACAACAAATAAAAAAACAATATTTCAAAAAATTTACTTTCACTATGTTTCAAGATATTTTTCTGATGAAATATATTTCATCATATATAAGGCACTGATTAACTTTAGAATCCCTAAAAGAAATAATACAGTACTGTAAAAGTGGATATTTTGGCGTGATTAATTTTTTTTGCGCTCCACTGAGTTACATACAACCGCGCATTTTCAATTTTCTCAGACAGTTAGGATAATTGTATTCATGTGCAAAATAAACAAAATATTTCGCGGGGTCTTATTTTTGATCAAGTGTTGTGCTGCGCGAAATGCACAAAAATTTCCACACCACGAAATATTCCACGTTTACAGTAACGCAAGAACCAATCATAGCCATACTAACCGTAAACCCTCTCCTTGTAGCTGTTGATTGCAGCACCTGTCCAGGGAGGAAGATAGCGTAGGGTTGGACCAGCACCTCGTACTCCTTACATAACCCCTTCAGCTCTACCTCCAAGCCCAAGCTGTCCCCCTCCTCTGCATGCTCCCCTACACCGCCATCCTCCATTCCAACATCACTGACACCACCTCCATCACCACAACTATCACCATCACCATCTCCTGTCTGGGTGAGGAAGGCTTTGGATGCGGTGTGACTGGTAGGGCGAGGAGTGGAGCAGACTGGAGGTTGCTTGGAGTTGTCATCCAAATGTGAAGAGGAGGAAGATGGTGGTGATGAGGACGGTTTGGGTTTGCGTGATGCAGGCCGAGGGATGTTCTTCAGGACCAGCTGTAGAACACTCTCAAACTGACCCACCTAGGAAGGAAGACATACTGATATTTATGAGTTTCAAATATAAGAGAGAGCTTCATATAGAAATGGTAAGAAAGAAAGACATGGACAGATAGACAGACAGATGGACAAAGTCAAAGACAAACTCTGAGAGAGAGAGAGAGAGAGAAGGTGGAGGAGGCAAACCACAAACAATTAAAATCAAGTATAAAATAGAAAACAAAAAGAAAATGAAAGTGAGAGACAAAGAAATAAAGAGACAAAAGAAGAAAATGAACAATGAAAAAATGAAGAAACAACCAAGAATGAGAGAGAGAGAGAGAGAGAGAAAAGAGAGAGTAAAGAGGGAGAGAATGTGTAAGATCCAGTAAAAAATGGATTTATTGCTTTGTGCATGGATTATCCAAAATAAAGCAGATGGCACATAAACATTTTCCCAAAGCCTGAATGCCAAAGGAATTAATTTAATTTAATTTCATTTATTTATTCAACCATTCTAAAAATAATAAATGTTTATATGTGCATATGATAAGGATCACAGCATACAAAATTGTAAAATAAAGTGTTTAGGATACTGCCTAGAAGCAGATACTTGTTGAGAGGGGGTTCCTTAAATAATGAAAATTACAAACAAAAAAGAATCAAAAGAATACAAACATACAACAACAAAGAGCAGATCTCTGCTTACCTTGGGTGGAGCAAAGGCAACACTGGTGACAGCAGTTCCAGAGGGTGGTAAAACTCCTTTCTCCATGTTGATGCAGAATATATTCCTCTCATCAGCCACCCTTGAGATCTGATGCCCATCTTTCCTTGCCTCTTGAAAGGGATCCCTGCATTCCGGAGATGAGCGCACAAGCTGCCAGTGGAAGGGCAGCTCCACCTGCCTGAGGAATAAAAGAGGAAAGCAACAGAATATAAGCATACCTGCTAACCCTGCAAGTAAAAATATAGGGACAAATGATTAACAAACTGTCAGAAATAGGGATATTCCTGAATTTCCTATACATTACTACAGACAGATTTTTGCAAGAATAGGAATGCAGGGTCTTCACAGGTGAAAATTGCTCTTTCCTTTTCCTAAAAATAGGGACTGTCCCTATTAAATAGCGGCAGTTGACAGGTATGCATAAGTAAGAGAGGGGCTTCTCCCTCCCCCCCCCCCCTTCCTCTCACTTAATCTTTTATCTACAGGTGTGGTGGTTTAGTTGATGCGTCACCCGACTGTGGATCTTGTGGTCTGAGTTTGACTCCCGCCTCGGCACTAATGTCCTTTGGCAAGATATGAATCTACATTTGCAACTATCCACCCAAGCGTTAAGAGGGTACCCGGTAGGATGGGATAGTAATTGTGGTTTTTATTCAGCATTGTGAGCATCTGCAAAAGACGCCTGGCTGGAATGCTCCCCAGGGAGTGGAGAAAGTGCGTACGTTGTGTGTGGCAAGCCTGAATCCAATGACCGAGGTGATAATACTTCTGTTTTAAAGTGCTTGGAGACATCGCAGATGTATTATGCGCTATAAAAATCCAGAATATTCTTACAATTATTTAGATATCTTAACCACGTGGGTCAAGTTCTGCTCTTTTGGAATAGCTCACATTTTCACAGACTCACTGGCTCAGTATTTAATAAGATAAACAAAATGTCCCAAAATGGTAGAATGAATTGAAAGGAATAGAGTTGAAAGAAACCTGAAAGGAATAGAGTTGAAAGAAACCAAAAATCAATAGAACACATGAGAATTTACTCAGTAGAAGACAGAAATAAACTTACGTTAGATTCCTAATGGTGAGTTCTTCAGTGACATAGGTCATGGGGTTGATATCTTCAAATCTGATGTGATTCCTAGCCGTGACATCAGCCAGTTCTCCAGGGGTGGGATGGGTCTCACTTCCTGAAGCTGATTCTAGCTGCACCCTTGCTCTCTGACCCTCACCTAAATGCATAAAGATAAGACATATAGTTTGAATACAGAGTTACATTTAGAAAACACCCTTCTTGGTCAATTTAAATGTTGTTCTATTAATATCTTCCTTCGTTATTGGATTGAACAGCTTTGGCACCACTTATCGTGAAAGACATCAGCGGCCATGTAGAGTTTTGGTAGCAAAACGAGAATTGGTATGGAACCATGTCCGCCTTGCATGAAAAATATACATGTGTGAGATAATGCGATATTCTCTTCATGATTTCTGGTGAATATTATATCGTAAATATCTGAAAGGAACACAATAGAACGGTTATACTCTGCCCTACACTATGACCCCTGCACAACATTCACAGCGCTTTGCTGTGCCTGTCACACAACAGAATTCCTGCTGGGTTTTACACGTGGGCAGGCACTGTGTGATGGATGTCAATGTTGTTTTCAAGGACTTAAAAACTTAAGTTTTGACATTTCGATTGTAAAATGCACCCACTTACATGAGTTTTTGTGTAAAGTCCTTCTCGTCAAAATAGTTTTACGATACAATCTTTCATATCATCCGTCAAGGAACTTGAATAGTAAAAGTTACTTTTTTTAGATTTCCCAAACTATACACTATCTTTAAGGGCATTTCTTCAATGTAATACAGCTTTGTAAGTATTAAACAGAATGCATTATTTAGCTAGAGAACAGTTTTGTTTTTTTGTTTTTTTTACTATTCAGGATCAAGTTACATGTCTGCAGTAGATTTCAGTCATTCCTAAACAATTCTTAAGGGCCATTTCATTTCTTGTACTTTACCTTTCAGGGTGAAGTGCTTGACAGTGCAGTTATCACAGACTATTGTGATTTCCTCCTCACATACTTGGGTATCTGTTGGCTTGAATGATACCTAGGAAAAATAGGAACAAGAAGGTGTGTTTCCACTAAACTTCGAAATGTTATGGAAGAGATTGAAAATACTATGACAAAGACTAAACTTTGCAGGAGTTCTAAAAGTGTGAGATATGTTTGTTTTTCAAGAGATTAAGCACCTTCTACAGGAATTTCATCCAAGCAAACTCACATGCCTATCAATTTGATAAGCCAATTTGAAACTATTCACAATATTGGTGTTTTTGTGGGTAAAGCTGGCTTGTTCTATGAATTACATGTTCTGAAATACATAGGGCATTTTTTTTTTTTTTTTTTTTTTTTTTTTTTTGGGGGGGGGGGGTTAAAACTGGGTACTCATCTCATGCACCTGGGTAAAAAATTCTTTTTTTCTCACGACAGCTATTCTCTGAAAAAAATAGCTCCTGTGGACAACTTTCCAGGAGCTTTTTCTAGGCCCAAGGGAGCTATGTTGAATTTTAATTGGTGATATCCAATCTTCTCCTTGGGAAGATATCCAATTTTCTCCTTGAGAGTATGTGTAATTGAGTATCAGTATGATGCATTAATAGCGTGTTGTTTCAAGAAATGTTAATTCTGCTGCTCAAAGATCACGGTTCGCAAATTTATTGCTTACTTTCAGAGCTGAGGCGAGGGCAACTCTGCAGAAAATGGTTGCCCCAAAGAATTGGGTTTTAAGGATTTCAGGGAACTATTTGAGCTACGAGGGTGAAATCGCCCGTTGCCCTCGGGTATTTTGGTACTCACCTGTAGTGGTATAGCATGCCCCTCCATGATCTCAAACACTGCTGGGTAGAGCTGGAAAGGTGGAAGGTTGACCCTGTCTCCTGTAGCGACAGACTGCAGAGAATACAACAAAGTGACATAAAGGTCACAATTATAGCTTATTCCTACAAGTTATATTCTTACATTCCCAGAAATTTTCACATCAATTACAGTAATCCAGGTCATAACACAAGCAGATGTCAAAGGGCAAGAAAAATCTAAAAATCACAATAACCCTAATTCTAAAACATATACCACGTAAAGGAGATATACAAGAAGAGCACAGAGCCAATTACTTCCTTTTAAAAAAAAATGAAAATTATAAGAAAAGTGTATAAGCCAGAATGACTTAACTCTCGGTTTAATTAACAATGTAGGGTTGATTATAGCAATACTACTATAGTGTTAATCATTGGTAATCCATATATTCATGAACATATTAATCTAGACATGACATCCCCACTGAATCATTACAACTAATCTCAGAATATGGTTAAGAACTTACTGAAAAGTTAGTTGCAGGCCAGCACTTCCTAGGCATGACACAAAAGCGTCCACTGCCTCCTAAGTTCCTGATCACAAACTCTGTATTAGAGGTTCCATCTACCAGGCAGTGTCCACAGTCTACAATGGGGGATACTGGAAAAGGGAGAACAACACAGACAAAATAATCATTTCAAAACAGTGTACAGGTTTTGCAACCTTCTTGCCCCCCTCCAAAGATATCTTTTATATTTCTTTGCTCTTTTAACAAAATATTGACAATACGCTATTCTTGTTTCTGATTCTGATTCATTTGTTTCCACATTTCATAAAAAATACACAGTTGCCACAGTTAAGCACAAAGTGCTAATGCATGTATATATGCACAGCAATGAAAGTACCCACATGAAAGTTGACTTGAGGTTTGGCCACCTCAAGTCGGCAGACCCCAAGTTGACAACGGAACTTAGAAAATTTTACGAGCAAATACAGTATGCCATACCTCAAGTCCACACAGAACTTGGAAAATTTTATGGCATACTGTATTTGCTCTTTCTAAGTTCTGTTGTTGACTTGAGGTCTGCCGACTTGAGGTGGCCAGACCTCAAGTCAACTTTCAAGTGGGAACTTCCATTGTTGCATATATATGCATGCCTGGAGAACACACTTGTGACCAAACCAGGTCACTTATAAATCCATGGAAAGAAAGGAACATTTGTGATTATACATCATATTGTATGCTGATAGAATGACATTATAAAATGACATGACAAAATGACATGACAAAATGGCATGAAAAGTAGATGATTGAACACCATTTTGGCTAGCAACAAATGATGACTTCTGTGCAAAGCACAGAATATAGATATTTACCAAGAATAATTCATAAATACAATACAAATACATGAAACCTGTACTAAAATACCACAAAAGTATAGGTATGCAGCTCCGAAATGTTCTCATCTAGTTGCATGAATGACTTACATGTAAGAAGAGGTGGTGGCCTCTTTCCCAGGAGTTTCACTGTGATTGGTTGACTGGCCTGGGTGTTGACTGTAAGCTCGTCCTCGAAGTCCATGAGAGCATCAGGCATGAAGCGGATGTTGTATTGGCAGCTCATACCAGGAGCAACGATCCCCTCCTCACCAGGGAATTTCCCTACAGGCAAAGAAGGTCATTAAACTTACGCTCAAACCACATTTTCGACATATAGCAAGCTGCTTCAACAATATCTTTCATGGCGAAATGTATGGAGGGGGGGTACAAGAGGCAAGAGAAAATATTCTTTTTTTTTGGGGGGGGACATGCCAGCAAATAATGCCTCAGTCTATAATAACTGATAGATAAGTAATAACATAGAGAAACGGACCTACCGATCCTGAGGGTCAAAAAATAGTGACAAATGATTAAGAAACTAAAAAATAGGGACATTCTTGAATTTCCTATAGACCAATTTCACGTCCGGTTTATGTATTTGGCCCTCTATCGGCGACGCCATTGCTGCGGTGGGCAAGCGCGCTGACCGCGATTGGCTCTGTGTACAAAATGAATGTAAGATATGAGATACGCCCGATATCGTTCCATTTACTTTATTCTAGATCAATAAAATAAAGCATGGATACATGGGTAGATGAGGTAAGACAATGGTCATATCTGACGGATGAAGGTATGATGTATTTTTGCACTTTCGATGGTTTTTCAACTTAGTTTTGTCAGTAAAAGTTCGATTGCAGCATAGAAGCCGTAGTAAACGGGAGCCCTAAATCTTACCCTGTTTACAAAGTCATGTTTTCACTCATTAAATTTTACGCCAAAGTACATAATGATAATGTTTCTTGACTTCAAAGTAATTGCTGTTGATGTTTTTACCCACTGGCGACGAATTCCTTCACATTGCTTACGGAAACCTGGGTAGGGAGTACGGCTTCTCACACAAACAGGCTTCGTGAGTCAAAAGCGAGTGAATTTCGCACTCAGTTAGCTTCCAATTTTTAAACTTTCTTTAATTCTTGTGGCATGTGAGCACCGCACAGCTGCGACCTGAACTTCCCTGATAATTTCTCATTGCAAATATTAAAATAAATCTGCATATTCTGGTCAAAATAGACAAAAAATCGAACGAATGTACATAACGCGCTATTGACTTGTGTACTATAAAAGTTGGAGCGCCCACCGCAGTATGTCGAACTGTGTCGAACAGTCTGCTGCCCTCTTGCGTTGTGAAATTGGTCTATACATTACTACAGACAGATCTGTAGAGAAATAGGGACTAAAGGTCGTCAAGTGTGAGAACTGCTCTTTCCTTATCCCCAAAATAAGGAATGTCCCTACTAAATACTACAGTTGACAGGTATGCAGAAATATAGGCATACTATGCTTTATATCTCATGTAATCTGTTGTGGCAGATTGTGATTTTTATTTGCATATATATATGCATTTTGCCTGATTCAAGTTCAGTTTTAGATATGGATTTATCCCCAAAACCTATTAAAAAAAAAAACAGAACATGTAGAAAAATTAAGGCTTCTTGCAATGCTGTTTCCAAAAAGCAAATCCATTTTCATAAACTCAACTCACCTAGACCAACCGCAAAGTATTCGGTCTTGGGAGGAAGGACCCTGAGTGGACGACTTGCTGCAGAAACATTCTTGAGATCAAGGGTCATTTCATAGACCTGACCTACTTTATAGTCACTGAAGACGATTGTAGATGGGGAGGGTACAAAGACAACGGAGGGTTCCTTTTTCCTGGAAAAAAACAAACAAGGATTATGGATAAGTTAAATGAAATGAACTTCAAAAAGGAATGTTTACGTAAGACATGAAGTTCAAATACTCCAAATATATTAGGTCAAATTTATAGAAATTCAATGAAATATGTTTACCATTTGTGAAAATAAGAAAAGGAAGACAAAATGAGAGCATCTAATAAAGAATGACCTACTCCAAGGCTGTAATATCACTTTGGGGGGTTCATACACCTATAGGCCAGAATTCACAAAAGAATCATATCCAATTATCTGTTTTCTTCAAGTCTGCTCATGGCCAATATGCGCAAATTTACGCTTATTTTGGTATGCTTGCGGAGGTTTAAACCTCTTTCGTGAATTCCTGCCATATTTTTTTCAGCTTTCTAGTGCCAGAATATCCTCTACCCCTTCACGTCCTGCTTCACATCCAACAGATGACTTCTCGCATTATCACATCTTACCCAGTATCAATGACTGTTGGCTTGGCTCCTCCTAGCTTGTGGCTGATGGTATTAGGGTTGACCAGCGTCCGCCCTCCACCCTGCGATGAAGGGGGTCGGTGGCGTGGGTTGCGCAGGAAGTTTGACTTGTTGAAGACTATGGCCATGTCCTTACGGTTCCGTTCACGCGTTTGGGGTGATGTTATCTCTCGCCACTTGTTTTTGGATTCATTCTTCTGTAGAGATCACAATCATTCAAAGTTTAAAATCATGCATTTGTTCTGTAATTGTATGATATTACACTTCAATGTTTATGTTTCAAAGTATACTTTTCTTGTCTTATGTCAGTCATTAGGTTTCCTGGCTATTTTTATGTGAACATTCAAATCAACTGAATCTGCAATAGAACAATAATCGTACAATACTTATAATAAAAACAATAATGATAATAAGAGATATAACAAAAGTATGATAACTTCAATTAAAACATTCATAAAACTAGATGAATCCTCGACCGCGCGAGGTCAAAATTTATGCCTCCGCAATTGCCAGATCGGAAATATATGGCACATTTATGTTGATTTTTTTATTTTCATGTATAAAATGACATCTTTGACCTTGTGACCCCCAAATCTAATGAGACAATTATGAGACTTCCATATGCATACATGAGCCAAGTTTGGAGATGAACTGTGACAGAGTTGTTAAGTTATAGCAAGAACAAGCAATTTTCATGTATATAATGACCTCTATAACCTTTGACCTTAAACCTTGAGACCCAAAAATCTAATCACATCATTGTCCCTCCCATATGCATACATGTGCCAAGTATGAAGCTGCTCCGTCAAATGGTTGTTGATTTATCGCGAGAATGGACCATATCTATGTACATAATGAACTCTATGACCTTTGACCTTTGACCTTGAGACCCCAAATTCTAATTAGATCATTGTCCTTCCCATATGCATACATGAATCAAGTTTGAAGTTGATCCATCAAATGGTTGTTGAGTTATCACAAGAACGAACCATTTCTATGTACATAATGACCTCTATGACCTTTGACCTTTGACCTTGAGACCCCAAAATCTAATCAGATCATTGTCCCTCCCATATGCATACATGTGACAAGTTTGAGGTTGATCGGTCAAATGGTTGTTGAGTTATGGTGAAAACGAACCATTTCTATGTACATAATGACCTCTATGACCTTTGACCTTGTGACCCCAAAATCTAATCAGATCATTGTCCCTTCCATGTGCATACATGAGCCAAGTTTGAAGCCAATCTGTCAAATGGTTCTTAAGTTATCGTGAGAACGAGCCATTTTTATGTGTATTATTACCTCTATGACCTTGACCCTTTGATTTTGACACTGCAAAATCTAATCAGATCATTGTCCTTCCCATATGCATACACGAGCCAAGTTTGAAGTTGATCCGTCAAACGGTTCTTAAGTTATCGCGAGAACGAAAACGGGACAGACGGACGGACGGACGGACGACCCCGAAAACACAATGCCTCCGGCAACCACCTACGGTGGGCGGAGGCATAAAAATAATAGCACTGCTTAGCATTTCTTATGACTTAGAAACTATTTGTTTATGGTTAATCCATATACATTTTTAATACTTAAGATGTAGCAATCCTACTTACTCCTGAGGGTTTCTTAGGATGGTGACCATTAATAGTAGCATCATGAAGATGTCCTTTGTCTCCTCCCTCCGTGTGTTTGGTGGATGTCTGTGTGGCTTCAGCGTAGTGTGGCATTACTCCAGCTGCAAAAGAAAGAAAGAATATTCACCGTTGAGTCAGGTGCGGCTCGTTATTCCAAAGGTTCGTTTTCCGAAGGTTCGTTATTGCGTACGCACAAATTTCGTATACTTGGAGGATCACTAATCCGAAAATGAAATGGGGTTCGATATATGAAAGGTTCATTATTCCAAAAATGAAATAGGGTTCGTTAATCTGAAAATAAAAAAAGAAAATGAACCTTATTTCATTTTTGGATTAACGAACCTCATTACATTTTCAGACAAACAAACCCCCTTTCATTTTAGGACTAATAAACCCCATTTTATTTTCGGATTAATGATCCATATTTCACTTTCAGAGAATCGAAATTTCAGAATAATGAGCTGTAACCATGGGGTCACACGTAATGTGTCGTAATCTACTGGTTAAAAAAAAATCACAAGACTATACTATACAAAGTACAGTATGTAGGTCTGAGCCCCAGCATGTCACTGATATAATGGGGGTAACTTTTAATCTGAAATTCCTACAAGTACCATAGTAAATGGTTGCCTGCTAGGAAGGTATTGCTTGAATACTGCGACCTGATCAACAAGTATCCTTGCTGACGCTTGAGAAACAATAAGAGAGCACACAGATTCACTGTTGTTGTAGATACATGTATGAGAGAAGCCAATAATATCATCTAACACTATGATTTGGCCAGGAACCCAATTATTTGCCACCCCCTCCCTCAATCACCAATAAGAAAGACAAAATAATAAAGACAAAATAATAAAAGTGGCCAATATCCTAGATATAATGAACACTTCCCACATTTATGGGCTTCCAACGCCACTGTAGAACCATTAATCCTAAAAAGTCCTATAACTCCCTTACTACCTAAACCACACTCTTAATGATTTACAAAATAAAGGTAGAGACTAGCAATAGTTCTCAGTGAAGAATAAATCCGTTCACTGTCAGGAGGCAAACATGTACTTACCTTGTGGGGCATGGGTGAGAGGGGGTTCAGCTGTGCTGAAATCCTCCGGTACTATAAGCCCATGACTTCGTAACAGATCACTGTCCAAGCAGCTCTTCAGATTGGATTGAACTGCAGAGACAATGGAGATCATGTTGTCAGGTTAGATTGATGTGGGAAGATGATGGAAAGTACTTTATGCCTATCTCTTTCATCACATTACCAAATTAAATGGAAGTAGAGAAAAGATGGATATCCCTTCATATCCATCATATTTATCATGAGACTCAGATTACAATGAATTGGAGAAACAATGAATATAAATTGATGTCTATCATATAAGATGTAATGCTAGATTGACCATGAACAGAGAACAGAGTTCTCACATGATGTGAAGACACCACAGGTAGGTCGGTATTATTAGATGAATTGAAGACAAATAACATTCAAGATATTTCATAGTAAATTAATGGCTCACAAAGGTGTTTCTTTTACATAAAGAAAGACAGTAGCTTCAATCACAGACACGACGGGGAGAGGGAGTTCACCCTAAATGAGCCACAATGCAGTAAATTGACTAAAACAAGTTGACAGTTGAAAAATTGTGAATGAATAGGAGGGAATATTTTTCAAGCATATAAAAACACAGCTGTCATCAACAATGGTCCCTATGTATTTTCCCTAATCTGTATGTTATAAAAATACACAAATGTAAATTACACTATATTTTGTCTCATTGTTTTGAGGCAGTGATACTAATTGAGGTGATTCAATATCTCATGTCTGAATGGATCAATAGGAAGGTTGTTTTTTTTTTTTTTTTTACCAGGTGGCAAACCCAAGTCATGGTAGATATCACAGCCTTCTGCTGCTTGGTTCAGTATCTTTTCATCCTCTGCCATGGCTCTGGCTCTTGCTTGCATGATGTGACGTTCTAGCATGGCTGCCTCGGCCATACGCCTCTCACGCTCGGCTTGCACCTGAATACAACACAAAACATTTCAACACTTAAACATTTCAGGGGCAAATAAGTTTTGTATACTTTATGATCATGGTAAATCGAAACATTTATCACATTGTTGTTCATCTTCTGCAGAAATGGAAAACCTTATTATGGTACTGAACATCAACAATCAACCTCTTCTCCTATCTTGAATGTAGGTTGAAGGAAAAAAAAAAAACCCCTCCTCCTCCTCCCTTCCTCATACACACCCACTCTTTTGCTAAACACTGTTAGCGGAAAATATGAAAGTTCTTTGTAAGTCTTAGTCAAGCTTTCAGATTAGGAGTGATCAATTTTCATTTACCTTCCTAAGTTCCTCCACGTATTTCTCATGATAGGAGTCATCCCCGCTGCGTGACTTGTTGAGGTTTTTCACTGTCTCCTGCTCCACCAAGTCTCTTGTGAAGATATCCCGGAAGGTCCTTGCCAAGACATGGGTCACATCCTGTGAACGACCGGAGGAAGGCCGCTGGAGGTACATCGGAGGCTCATCGTATGGTAGTTTTCCAACCTTTGCTGACATTGTGGATCTTTGTTTCTTCTGCTCATTCAGTCTGTTAGCTGAAGGGGGCTTTCTGTAAATGATAAGCGACAATGATGTGACCAACTAAGTAACAAATCTAGAAAACAATATTTAAAATGCCATATGGGCATCAGTGCAGTTTACATTCGAATATCAAAAGTTCATCATAGAGCAATGGCTAATTTGACCTACAGCCATTCACACTTTGCCATAATTCTACTGCCATATTTAGGCAAGTGGTATTCCTGCTCACTCATACAAATGCAGGTTATAAACAACCTTACACCGATGTAAGTCTATATGGAAACAATAGTCAACAATAGCTGTAGGCAAGTAGTGTTCCTGAGCTCGTGTGCGAGCTTCTTCTCTTTTTTGACTAGTACACACCAGAATCTGGTGCATTAGAACTCGCACTGGTTTGGCTGGTTGCGGCAATTCATATCTTCAACTCAGAGGCTGACACCACTGACCACTGCATAATTTTACACAGCAAATATATGAAATTTAACGCTCCCCCCGTGGCAGTGCCGAAGCCTTGTGAAGGTGATGAGGCAAATTTTGTTAATTTTGTTTTGACATTTGGCAGCATTAATTTGCAAAAAGAACAAACAAGTTTAACAAACAAGCAAAAACAGCCTAATCGTGAAATCTGTCACCTCTCTTCCTGCGTGTGCCCATGCATTGTGTACAAAGTCTATGGGAGTAGAATGCAGTAACAGTTAACGTTAGTCTGACTTGGCTCTTGCTGGTGAGTGGTGGTGTGGTCCACTCATCCTGTGTGTAGACTACACGGTCAATGAATCGACCTCATCCCACAAAAGTGACACTTCTGTACCTAAACTGCATAGCATGCTTTTCTATTGGTTACTCGACGGAATGCTGTCAACCTACGAGGCCATCGGTTTTCTGCATAAAATTCACCATTTTCAGTTCATTCCTCAGATATGAAGCAGAAAGGGGAAAATTGAGAGCCTCAGGAACATGGCTAGTAAGTAAAATCAAAACTTTTCTTCTCTATTATAGAAGATCTAGATCTAGATCTAGACCTAAGTCAATATATTTCGCGTTTGCGTCAGCAATTAGTTTCGCTATTCAAAACGCCATTTTGAACTACACGCTACGGGTGGTGGTTTGGTCATGGTGGTAACCAGCACTCCACTGTGGCACTGACAAAAGAAACGGCAGTGAATGAATGGACCGGGGCAGTGACAGATTTCACAATAATGCTGCAAAAACACAATGTAGATCTAAATCTGGTCTGGTCTGGTAATCTAGATCTAGATCTAACTGTTGTTAGTACTAGATGGGAAAGACTTCCTTTTGCGACAGCCACCCAAATTTGCTAACGGAATAAAGCACACATTGCATATTGGGTGGCTTATTACACATGACATATTTTGGCCACTCAGTCATCACCCCCCCCCCCCCCCCCCCGCGTTCATGTTTTGAAAAGAACTGACATGAAAATCAACAAGTGGGACCACAACACGCCACAGTCGCTCGAGAAAAGCATATCGTATCACGCACTTTTTAGTTATATTCAGGAGTACATCAGAAAATTTGATTAAAAGAAAAGCATGGGGTCAATATATATAATTCAGATAATGAAAGGAAAATTGCCTACATCTCTTATAAATGGCTCGTCACAACATAAAGAAAGACACCAACAAGACGATCTTCCCCTTCGTATATTTTCGTTGCTATGGCATGCAACCACAAGATGGCGCTAGAGCTGACTTGACAGAGCTAGAATACTCTGACGGAGCCTTGATGATGCCATCAGAGCCCTTCGATCTCACTATGAACATGGCGGACAAAGAAAGCAGACAAAATAAACAACCCCTCATTCTGCCCTTCACAATGGTTCTGGTAGTCAAAAGAACATCCCTTCACAGCTATTATGTTTAATCATGTAGTTCCAGGTGAATATGCATGTGACACCTGTTCCACATATTTCAGACAATAGCAGTGAAGGGATGTTCTTTTGACTACCAGAACCATTGTGAAGGGTAGAATGAGGGGTTGTTTATTTTGTCCGCTTTCTTTGTCCGTCACGTTCATAGTGTCTGCTTGATGTTTGATGCTGATCCGATCGGAGATGCATCAATGCTAGTCGAGTCGTCATTTCTCCCAACTTGCCTCTTATAATATTGGGAAGAGACTGCAGCTGCAATGCAGATTTGAGCTCCAGATGAAGTAATCACTGATACACGTAGATTTTGGTGGCTTTTACGTATTTTTTTTTTCCAGAAATGGTGAAAATTCAAATGAACATTCGGAGCATATCAAATTTATCAATCAAAGAGATTTGACAGAAATTATCAAAAATAAATCTTGCATCCTTTAGCTTTAGCTGAAACTGAAACGAGTTATAACTTTCAACATCGTTACGAGAATCATTCTTCTTGAATTAAAAAAAAATAATAACAACAAAATTCCACTGACACGTTCTCCTATTTCTCTCTTCTTCTTCTTCTTTTTGTTTATAAATTAGTATCGATTTAAGACCAGAGAAAATGGGACCCTGAATTACTTACATGAAGCTACATAATCACAGACCTTCGCTATAATTATGCACAGTCCGTCTTAAAGTTCTAAAAATTAATTTTTTATTCCTTTCTTCCCTCTCTGATCGTATATCCACGAACGAATTTTGACCTTCCCATTCTTTGGTACTCAATGAAACATAGTTAAATGTTGTTTTTTTAAAGCAATTATACGTATGGCCCTTGGTTC
>CM057167.1:17885683-17908183 GCA_029962745.1 Echinometra lucunter
ATAATGTATCCCCTCTCCATTGAACATAGATTATAGAAACTGTCACTTTAGATCTTGTGTTTCTTATCTTCATCCTTATAAATTATATTGAAAAAAGAAAACCCACGATCGACAATAAATACCATGAGACTGTTGTAAATGCTTAGCCTCAATCAACGAGTGCTTAAACGAATCTCTGCAGCGTTTTTCATAATCAAGTCGTCATAGCAAGGTTTACGTGTAAAACAATGCATTTAAGGACCTAACTCAAATAGTTTGCAGTCTTTAGCTATAACAACTAATCCAGTACTGAAATCGAAACCAAATGTCATATAAAGAAAATTACAATTCTAAATGAATATTAAAACAGAAGTACAGAAATGTAGAAATCGTTGGAATAGAATATTTTCAGTATATTATAAAAACTTACATGATATGTATTTTCCCAGACCCTTTCAGATATCAAATTACGTGTATATATCTTTTTTAATCATTATGTTTTGTAATCCTTAATTTTGCTGAGATCATCCGATTACAATGCTTTGCTTGTGTGGGACATTGATCGTTTCTTCCTCCGTATATCATTTAAATTGATTTGAATTGTGTAACTCTGATACAAAGAGAAATAAAATGCGTTATTCATCTGAATCTGAATCATCTTAAACTTTATTTCGTATTTCATGTTACATGACCTGTCCTGTTTTGTACCTCTTCTAAGTTGAAATAAAAAACATCTCGTGCAATTTTTCAAAAAATTCATAACGCGTATGAGAAATATTCAAAGCTGACTGTAGGGCTATTATATTCTCGAGTCATGTCCCCCAACTCCTTTTGTGTGTGCGTGTGTGTGTGTGTGTGTGTGTGTGGGGGGGGGGGTGATGGGAAGGGTTGTATGGAATTTAAAACATTATAGTGACTGGTCAGAAATGAGGAAAGTGTATTTCTATATACAGGGGCGGCGCCGGGGTATTTTGATAGGGGGCAAGATGACCCATAAGTGAGTTTATTTACGTTTTAAATTGAAAAATAGGGGTATTATAATAGTTACATGACCAATCCCTCTCTTCTCCTATATACTGCTCTTTCTTCTTTCTCCTCTTTTTTTTTTTTTTTTTTTTGGTCACTTGAAAAATCGTAGGGGGCGGTCGCCTCCCTGCCCCCCCCGTGGCACCACCCCTGTGTATTCAATAGAAATAAAACCACTCGCTCAGCTGCATCGTACCGTATTAGTGCCGTATTACGGTTTTCCTTTTCTTTCATTGTCTGCGGTCCAAGCTACCATAGATAGTGAAGCGCGTGGAATTGAATTAGAGAGTTACGATTGTTACGCGTACGCGCAACGCAAACTCAGAATGAATAAAAAGTCAAAACAGCGCACTGTAAAAGGAGTACCTCTCAAGCTCACGTTTGTGGGAAATGATGATGTTATGCAGCATATCATGGAAGAAATTTCGGGTAATGTTACATTTGGTGTGGTAATGAAGTATAGAAGACTCTCACGTAATCATCTCGTGTGCCATTCCATTGTTATTATCCAGTCCCACATGTGTAGTTCTGTGTAGTTTATTTAATAAACGGTAGAAATGATAGGGGATTCTTCCAACTTGACTCGTACTATTGTCGTAGTAACTCGCAAGTGTGTGTGCATACTGGATGATCGTTGGCTTAATTAGCACGAGATGGCTAAAGAAAGAGAGAGAGAGAGAGAGAGAGAGAGAGAGAGAGAGAGAGAGAGAGAGAGAGGGAAAGAAAGGAAAAGGCAGGCAGATGTCATTCATGTCATTGTTGATCAAATCAAATGTTGAATTAAACAGAGAGAATTAAGAAAGGAGACTAACTAAAAAGCTGGCAATTTTTTCAAAGATAAGAATAATCAAGATGAGATGAAACTATGAAGAAGAAGAAGAAGAAAAAAAAACCACCCAACCAAATGAACTAACAAGTGACATACGGTACCCGGCTTGGAGTTGGAAGTAGGCATAGAGTCTAGACCCTAACTGTTAAAGTTATGGTGGCAAAAGACTCTAGATCTAGTACATAGTGAAGGCAGGTTTAGTTGTTCCAACCGTAGCTCATACTGAAGATGTTTCAGGGGTTGAAGGAGTTTAACGGTAGTTGCCCGACGCTGAACTTTTTCCACTTTGAGAATATGTTTCTTCAGATGAGGGTGCCACACAGGAGAACAGTATTCTAACAAAGTTGTCGTTGTTCTCACAATTGACTTGTATACCCAGTTGTTGGATGTCCGGACAGGTTGTATATCCGGACAGTCGATTTTAAACAGCCAATTGAAAAAGTTCACAAGCAAATCTCTTAAATGTTTTAGCACAAACTGTTAGACAATATTACAGCAAACAAATATTGATGATGATTAGCACAAATCAATGCATAGTTTTTGTTTAATCCAAATACAAAAAAGAAGGCTTCATTTTTGTTACGTGTCTGGACACCCAACCCCCCATCCTACAATTGTGTGAAACCCTTATTGTCCAGAAGAAAAGGATCGCTTAATAATTCCCACTTTACGGTTTGCAGCATTACAGTTTCGTGAAACGCAGCCCTAGACTCTAAAAAACGGTGGATTATTTACCCTATTGCCATTGAAAATGAAATGAACAATCTAACAATTTTGCGTGTTCGACAAAGTCATATTCTCAACACAATGGCAAATTCTATTGCCATGTACAAATGGGAAGTGCTATAATGGGTTTTATAATACCAAGGCCAAGGGCTTTTTTTAGCTATAACTTTCACGTTACTTCAATTTCAGATTACTTTGAAATAGGTCTTGTAGCTTTTGTATTTTTGTGTGGAAAAATGGATGCTCTGCTTAAGCTTTCTATAGGTATTTGCCATAGTGCTCAAAGGCTAGCAACGCCACTGGCAATTAAAAAAATAAATGTAGCTGTACATTCTAACGCTAGATGTAGTGGCCTTTTCTAGTTCTGTAGAAATTTATCTCCTAAGTTATAGTAAAATTAAAAAATTTAGTTGAAGGCGGTATATGCCCATATTAAAACTCTTCAGTATTTCCCTGACTGAACTTGACTGATGTAGGATTTGATTTGAAAGTAATAGCTTTACTTACTTTCCACAGAGACCAAGGTGCGTAAGGACAAGGTTCATACCTTGGCTTCCTCTGACGTTCCAACTCCAAGCAGACCAGTGAGAACATCACGGAAACGGGTCAACTATAATGAGAAGGAATCAAGATCTCAACAGGACAGTGATGACGATGACGGGGATGATGATCAAGAAGAGGAGATGGAGGGGGAAGGGAGTGATGCGGAGAATGAGGAGGATGCATTAGACCCTGTTTCAGAAGGTAATGTTTTAATAATGACAATAATGCTGAATTCTATATAGCAGGGGTGGATCCAGGGGGGGGGGGGCCAAATTGGCCAGACACCCCCCCCCCCTTTTATCTGCAAATTTTAGGGGTAAAATAGACACCTGAAAATGCTGAGGACGTTTTTTTTTTTTTTGCTTGTCAGAATTTTTTTTTGTAAATTAGACGCCTGAAAAAGCTGACCCCCTCCCCTCTTTTGAAGAATGCTAGATCCGGCCCTGTATAGTGCTCATACCCATCATGCTCTGCTCCTTGCAATGCAACATTTTTTTTTCCTCCAGAAAGTACCCATAGTGCGGATTCACAATTGCCCGTTGGACATTAGTAACAGGCTTGGCATCAATGAATGAACAGATTTGGTGGACAGCACTTACATGAATGTAAGTGTTGTCATGTAGGTCTGTACAGGGGAAATTGCTGAGAGTAGGCAATTAGTGTTCCATAACTAATATGAGTTTCAGAGGAGGAAGCGCATTAATCAGAAGAAAAAATGTCTGAGAATTCCTTTTAATCAAGATGATTGAGACCCAATTTAAGATAAGACATTTTATCATCCTAGGGTGTAAAAAGCAAATATTTTTCCAGAATTTGTTGATTATTGTAGTGATTTCTAAACTCAACTAGAGAGGTCGGCAGCCACATATATATTTGCACAGCTCACCATACCAATGCTCTTCTGTAGGGAACTTGACTGATGTAGTAGACTATTTGATTTGGAAATTTATAACTTTACTCACATGTACTTCTCACAGAGACCAAAGTGCGTAAGGACAAGGTTCATACCTTGGCTTCCTCTGATGTTCCAACTCCAAGCAGACCAGTGAGAACATCACGGAAACGGGTCAACTATAATGAGAAGGGGTTGGCATCTCAACAGGACAGTGATGATGATGACGAGGATGATGAACAAGAAGAGGAGATGGATGAGGAGGATGGGAGCGATGCGGAGAATGATAAGGATGCATTAGACCCTGTTTCAGAAGGTGATATTTTAATAGTGATCGTAATGCTGACTTCTATAGTGCTCATACCATCATGCTGTGCTCCTTGCAATGCAATACAGGGGGCTGTCCCCCCCCCCCTCAATTTCGAATAAAAATGATTTTAAATAAAGAAAGAAGAAAAAGGAGAAAACTACAAATTGTAAAAATACTGCTTTGCTCATAGGCTCGTAAAACCATAAAACCCTCAAGGGCTTCAGGGGCCTCCATCCCCTGGACCCCGCTTGTTTGGGTGTCAACTCCCATCCCCCCCCCCACTCCAAAAAACGTTCTGCAGCCCCTGCAACATTTTTCCTCCCGAAAGTACCCATTAAACCCGTTGCCAAGGAGCCAGACTTACACGGCTGGGTAAAACTCATTCATATACGGGAGCCGTATATGCTCTGTTCTCAAAGAACAGTTACATTGATCCATTTCAGTGTTTGAATTCGCCTTTTTACATAGTTTTTGTGTAAATTGTGTGATGCCATTAGAAAGGTTAGTGAATCGACTACACATTCTGGGAAGTTAAGTATTATTGACCTTTTTTCTTTCTTTTTGAAGCATTTCCTATCATTTTTTCAATCGCTATGACTCGCAAATTATGGAAGGCTCATACAGGATTGGCAAAGAGTTTACTGATTTTCCTTTTCGCAGATCCACATATAACTTACGTCTATTGTAAGCGCACTGAAACTACTGGGAGCAGTGCAAGGCCGGGCACGCTTGGGTAATCAAGCCGCTCGCATGTTCGTACATAGAACAATGGAGCTTTCTCTTTTCGTCAAATTAATCTCATATGAGGGGAGTGTCAGTACCTCACAAACGTTGCGAACGGGTTAAACATGAGACGAGAGAAGAAAGTGTAGATTCACAATTGGCCATAGGACAAATCACTGGCTTGGCTTCAGTGAATGAACAGATTTGGTTGATAGCACTTACAGGAATGCAAAGTTATATTAGATAACCTTCCACCCGGGTAGGTGTGTACGGGGGAAATTGCTGACAATGGGAATTAGCGTTTCATAACTTATGTGTGAGTTTCAGAAGAAGAAGAGCAGTAATCAGAACAAAAAAAATCTGAGAATTTCACTTAATCAAGATGACTGAAATCCAGTTGAAGGAATAGGATGGAAATAAGATACATTATCATCCTGGGGTGTAAAAAGGAAATATTTTCCAAGAATCTGTCGAGTATTGTCGTGATTTCTATCCTCAACTATAGAGGTCAGCAGCCACATGACTTTGCACAGCTTCCCATACCAATGCTCCCCTGTGTGGGTTGACAGTAGGGTCTAGTCCTTGCAACTTAACAATATGCATTGCTAGAAAGCTGGTATTCAGAACTTTGAGGATCTGAATACTTGATTTCAAAGCAAATTGACCACTCGCATGTGCTCAGGGTAAGGCATGAATTCTCGATCTCGTTCACGTATTCCCTCACAATGCCCTACATCTTACAGTTCCATGATCTTCCCAGTGATAGCTGACATGTTAGCAAATGAATACAAAATGCGTATGTAACATCAGTTCATTTTCTGGTCTTTATTTCTACAGTTCTGTTGGACAGAGATGGGCCATTGGGGACGGAAGTGTACTCTTTCAAGACCCCAAAGAGATCTGGTAAAATGGCAGAGATAGCCGCAAAAAGTGTAGACAGGCAGCAAGCAAAGAGGACAGCCGTCAAGAGGAAACTCAAAAGTAAGATCCTTTTCTCCCGAAGATTTAAAAAATTCGAAGTTTATGTCACATCTCTTTAGAAATTACAAATTTAATAGAATACATAAAATAAATGATAATGGTGAATTTGGAAAAAAAAAGGGAAATAGCGACAACATTTTGGTGCAGATTTTGATATGAGGATCAACAATAGACCATTGGCCTGTCTAGACTTTCCTCGGTCTTTTAAGTCACCTCTGGGCCCCGTTTCATAGAATTTTGTTATCAGTAACAACTGCCACATTTCATGACAAATTTGCTTTCAGCCAATCAGATGCAAGGATTTCAGTAGCTTATAACAGTTATTGCAACTTGTTATTGATAACAAGTTTTATGAAACGGGGCCCTGCTTTTTGTCATGTTATTCTTAACGAATAGAGGTTGTTTACAACAGTGTACTTGACTTCTAATTATGTCAGTCGCCTACTGATGCAGATGGACCTGATATAATCAGATTATTAACATGCATAAATGTTATACTGGTGAAATTTTGTAAGTTTCTCACTAAATAACTTCTGTTATATTGAAGTATAATGGGATTATTTTCCAGTATTTATTGTGCTGTAAATCATCCCCATTGTAGGTCCGACAGTTTTAGCTTGTATCCATTAGATGAATCTGTCATTAGTATTGACTGTAATCATGGAATGAGGACATGTATTCTCATTAGGACCTATAGGAGAGGACAAAGACGACAGTGATTTCTCCTCTGGACAGAGTAGTGATGATGACGATGACGATGATGACAGGGACGATATGAACAGTGACACGAGCAGTGAGAGGAGCATTACCATAAAACGACCTAAGAAGGCATCTGTCGCTGCAGTCATAACCAAGAAGGGCCAGCAGCCCAAAAAGGCCACTGGCAAGGGGTCGTCAGCTGCCAGCTCTAAGAAAGGAGACGCAGCTGCAAAAGGAGCTACACCCGGTGGAGGAGTGAGGAAATCAAATAGAAGAGCTGCTAAGAATGATGTTGCATCTATGGTGAGTCACTCCCTCTGGGACTTTGTACTCTGAGTCATTGCAGAGAAGTCGGGAAATAGACAGGTCCCCACTGTAACATTTTGCTTTGATTTGATGAAAACCACAGTCAGAAAAGAATAGTAACGATGATGGATGTATTGAACACTGTCCATAATTACCAGCTAAGATGTTCATTACACTGTAGTAGTGATAGTGTTAGTTATCATTCTGCAATTATTTTCCTCCTCTTCGACAGTCTTACTTTTAGGTCTAGACTGAATAACACATAAAACATTTCAAGATATCATAGATATATTAAGCGCTCTGTCCATCTAGTATTATTTTCTTTTAATTTATCAGCAATCAGACATGGCAGAAGAGTACTTTGTGGCTCACACAGGCCAAGCGTTGACATCAGATCATACTCTGTCACGGCTTGAGACACCTCAGATGGGTAGCGGAGAACTGGCTGAGGCATTGGAGAGCGCCCCCAGTAGATATACCAAGGAGATGAAAGAACTGTTTGAGGAACATTGTGCCATGTTCAACAAGTGGATGTATCATTTAAGGTAAGTTGGATCAGAAAAGAAATATGTTACTCCTACCCTGTTTTCTTTAGAGCAGAGTAAGGTTTTAACATGGCTTAGCTACTACTCCTGAAGAATGTGCTTTAACTAAATGATTATTTACACCTTTTCTTGAAGAATTCTAGACGAATTCAGAAGACAACAGCTAAAAATATTAAGTACTATGATTATAATGACTACTTGTACTTTATCTTCTTTACAGTAATGATTTCAACATTCTGCTATATGGCCTAGGATCAAAACGAAGACTCCTAGAAGAGTTCAGAAGACGACAGCTGAAGGATTACACCAGTATTGTAGTCAATGGCTACTTCCCCAGTCTTACTGTGAAGAGTGTGAGTATTGGAACCCTTTTCATCTAAACCATACATAACTAGCTCTAGGTGAAAACATAGTTGCAAGATCTTTGAAATGTTCCTGTCCTCAGGAATTTCCTTGCTAGATTCTCCTCAATAGAATTGTAATACAGTACTGTTAACAATTGTATCAATCAGCAAAGTATTAAGTCAGTGAAAGGCTACATTGCACACTTGCAAAAACAATATTTTATTGAGTATTTTGGTGCATATCAGTATGGGAACAAGTGTCTGCCAATCTGAAAGAATATGTATGCTATAGTTTGTCTGGAGGTGATTGTGTTTTAGGACACCCCCCCCCCCCCCCCTTAAAAAATTTCTGTTCACTTCCTAATTTCTTTAAAAACTGCCTTGAGCACTCAACAGAGTGGATCTGGCGCTATACAAGTCGCATTTATTATTATTATTATTAACATGTCGCAGGTGTCTAGTTTTTATTTGAATATAAATAATTGAATGTGTTACGATATCCCCTTCCTGTAGTTAGATATACCAGGTGATGTTATTGATGCAGTTGCTTGGTTAGCCTAGCGAATGGAGTGTTGCGTAAAGATGCGTGAAAAACGCAAGATGCATATATATTTTTGTCTTTATTGTTTGCGTCTGGACATGCCACTGCACACCACTCCCCTTCGCTAGGCTACCTAACCATAGAAATCGTGCTGATTATCTAGCGTGTTCTAATCTCTCCCCTCTAATAGATTCTGAATGCCATCTCTGATGATGTGATTGATGCAGTCTGTAACCATAGAAACGTGGCTGATCAGATGGAGTTCATTGAAGAGAAACTGGATGAGATGGATGGTAAGTAAGATACTTGTTGGGAGGCTTTTCTATTTCAGAAATAGTTTCAAGGTTCTGGTACGTAAATTTGCTTTAAATTTGCTTTAACTGTTCCATCATCTACCCACTCCTCCCTTCTTATTCCTTTTAATTCTTTCTTATTCTTTCTTATTTATTTTGTTTATATTGTTCTCTTGGGAAAATGCCAAATAAAGTGATAATGATGATGAAGAAATTACGATATTCCTCTAAAAGCCAGCAGAATGCCAATTACCCCATCATGCAAATATGAAAATATATTGTCAACCCTGTCTGCTAAACTACCTCTCTCTCTCTCTCTCTCTCTCTCTCTCTCTCTTTCTCTCTCTTTCTCTCTCTTTCTACCTCCTCTGCTTGCTCTCTCTCTCTCTCTCTCTCCTTCCATCCTCTGTCTTTGCAAATTGTCACATGCTATTTGCATGTGATTTAATAAACGGGTAATACTTTTAAAAAATTTTACCTCATGAAGGTGATACTTTCATACTGTCTCTTTTCTTTTCAGAGCCCCTTTTCCTCCTCATTCACAATTTGGATGGTAGCATGCTACGCGGGTCTAAGGTGCAGTCCGTCCTGAGTAAAATTGCCCAGATAAATAATGTTCACATACTCGCTTCAATTGATCACATCAACGCGCCTCTCAGTAAGTATAGACACTAATTTTTACCTCTTCTGCATTTTCCGATTAAATCAAGCTGTGAGACTGCCAGATTGTTTTTCTTCTACCATTTAACTCTTAACATGCCATCCACACTACCAGCCCAATGCCATAGTGCTAATCCCATGCTAATGCCCTGTGCCAGCCACAAAACCCCCCTGTGCCACATTAATTTGGAGAGCGCAAGTCTAATTGGTTCCATGCAATAGCCTTGATTACAATGGCTTGTAACTCTCAAACGATTAGTTTATCCTGAAAATACTGTGTAGCAAAGTTGTGGGGAATTTAATAACCTTTGTAATGATACCTACATCGTATAGATTGGTTACTATTTTCCTCACTAAAATATGATTTGTTTGAAGTAATTCCATTTTGTGGAGGGTTTTGTATGCATCAGAGTGTTACTATTATATGTACTGCCACTTCCTGCTCTTTGTTATCCAGTGAGTCATCAAGAACTTGCTTTTAGCCAATGAAAGCTTGCTTTTATCCTTTCATAATACTTTTGTACTCTCTTCTCTCACTCAAACTTCCTGTTTTTTGTTACATATTGATTTTCAATATGGTTCTCATAAAGTTGGTAGAAGCTGTTTGATGAATGTTGTTTTTCTATTGTGAAAGTTTGTGTACCTCTTGATACATAACATGTTTCTTGTACCATATATAAGAAATGTACAAAAACGATTTCCAAAAATAATAAATGCAGTTCATAAGCTAGGCAATGTATAGTTTTATTATTTTATATTATTGTGTAATTATTATAATAGTGGATGAGTGTTATGATATTATTTACTTTTTTATTAGGAAACCTTTGTCAAAATAAGCTACTATGAATTTATCCCCATCCCCCTTTTTTCCTGTCTCTCTCTCTCTCTCTCTCTCTCTCTCTCTTTTCTTCCACTCTCTCTCTCTCTCTTTTCTTCCACTCTCTCTCTCTCTCTCTTTCTCTCTTTCCATCTCACTCTCTTCCTTCTCCATCTATCTCTCTAATTCTTTCTTTCCTTTTCCACCCCCTTCTATTTCTACTATCTTTTATATGCCTCTATCTACATTTCAAGTAATTCCAGCCCCTTGTTCAATCAAAATGTATGTAAAGAAAAATAAAAAACTGCAAAATGTAAAATTTCAAATGTTTAGTTATTTTGTATATTCTAAAAGATACATGGAGCAAACTTATGCAACCAATCTCAAATGATGGAAGATACATTGTAAGATGTGATATGATAGAATACTATTACGCAAAATACTAATAATAATCGGCATGGTAGTACTTTTATCTTGTAAACTATACTACCATGATCACAACTTGAGAATATTTGATGACAAAAATCTTAATTTACTCTGAAAAACGCTATGTAACGATGTAGTCGAAGCAAGCCAAAGTAAAAACTGAGCACGCTGAATACAATAACAATAGGCTTCGGAGCGTGAACGCAATAATCACAGTACAATAGGCATTACAATTAGTGCGTGTACTTCTGCACGAAAATGTGTTCGTGGCACGCGAGTGGATGAGCGATTGTGTGTACGTGGCAAGCGAATGGAAACTCATTTGTGTGTGTGTGGCACGCCAGCGCATGCACGAATACGTGTTTCCGGCACGTTAAGAGTTAAGGTATGGATATGGTCAAATAAATTACATATGCTTTTCTGACTATTTTTTTTTTTTTTTTTTTAGATGTTGAATGTGGATGTAATTCAAAATTGTTATTGAAGTTTAACTACTGAATTATTGATGATTTAGGCCAAGTTTCAATCTAGTGATTCCACTGTAAGACTCTAGATTAATATTAAGCTGTAATACATGACTGGAGAGAAGAAAGTTGGCTATTTAACAGAATCGACATGTATTTTTAAATTTTCTCCTTCAGTTTGGGATCAGGAGAGATCGAGTACCTTTCATTGGATGTGGTATGATGTCACGACCTTTGACCCCTACACTGACGAGACGTCCTATGAGAACTCTTTACTTGTCCGGCAATCTGGCATGCTGGCCCTCAGCTCTCTCACACATGTACTCCGTAGCTTGACGCCAAATGCCAGGTTTGTACCTCTGCTCTGAATTCAACTTTGTATCTACCACCAGTTTTACCACCAGTTTATTTACTGTATATATCAGTGTTGTAGTCAAGTCCTCATCATCCGAATCCGAGTCTGAGTCTTGAGTCCTAGAGTTCGGAGTCAGAGTCCGATAGTCGGAGTCCAATTCCTTGTTTATCTGAGTTCAAGTCTGAGCCCGAGTCTGAGTCCAGTAATATGTGTGCAATGCTATAGTAACTGGTGAAATGTTAACTGTCGTCTGTGGACTGATGCACACTTAGGAGATAGGGAGTAGATGTTGATGTGTGTATGCAGCACATATATAGACTAGGCTGCTATAGAGCATGGCCTAGCGTGATCTGGGACGTGCATCCGTGCCATCATTTATAGCTGAATTCACGTCACAGTAAATTTTTAGCCCCTGTTTTAAAAAAAATTATTTCTCACTTATTATCGATGTGTAGTAACTGTGTAATTGGGTATGGACTTGGCCGAGTCCTTGAAAGTTTTTGAGTCATTCAGCCTCCAAGTTTGAGTTTGAGTCTGTGTCATTGATGTCGAGTCCGAGTCTGAGTCCGGCAGAAATCGGACTAGAGTACTACAACACTGGTATATATGTCTGTATACTGTACTTGTTTGGTTGAGAGTGGCTTTCTCATGATGCAGTGTGCAATGTCACATTCTGTATGAGAAATTACCAAATTATTTGTTTGGTGATTGTTACAGCTCTGCATATTCATCATGCAGTATGCAATTACAGTTTCAGATTTCCCAAACTTTATAATGCATCATCCTGGGAAATATAGAAAGACCCCAAAGACATGAAAGGAAATCTATCTGTAAAATTGAGAATGGATACTATTTATTGAGTATATTTTTGTGGTATATCTTTGCTGTAACTTCCCTTTTTCTCTTTTGTGACAACAGGGGTATTTTCAACATCTTGGTGGAGTTTCAGTTGGAGCATAAGGATGATGGGACTTATAATGGTGAGTTACTTTGCTTTACATCTTCAGTCAATGCAAGCCAGTGAATGTTAAGACATTCAAATCCCTACATGCATGTCACGTATGTATATTGTCCATTTCTCTTTCTTCAGATGAGGAATAAACTCCTACAAACTAGCAGTCATACGTCTAACAAAACTGAAGATTTATTCCCTGAAACTATTCCAATTGCACCTTCCCAATTTGACTATTGATCAAAGTCCCTTACAATGATTCTATGTCTCAGCCACTGGATTTTGTTATAACTCTGCACTTACAGTGCGCACTCTGCAGTTCACAAGGAAGCATTCCAGCCATTGGTCATTTTACTGGTAATCAGTCTTTCAAAAAAATGGACATGATACTCCTAATGATTGATTACATGCTAAACAGGGCATGTCTGAAACTGGTGTCAAGTTAGTTGTAAAGCAACCACTTGACATACTTCAGGCTATAAGTAACTGGACTTTCAGAGATCAGGTTTTGACCGACAGTCATCAACATGGTACTCTCCCCCTTTCAACGTATAGACATATGCAATATTCTATTTTTTGTTCTTGGAGGGGGGGGGGGGTAGGGCTTCACCATTGCATATGCAAAATGCCTCATGACTGCTTGAATGATGCCTTGGTTGCACTTATGATGCATGAAACATAAATGGAAAGGATAATGAAATTACCATAGTGTTTTTAGCTGTTGTTACAGTTTCACCCTTCCTTCCGGTCGAAATGCCGCCAAGTTATTCAGCAAGACCTTCTTCCATTCATGTCTGAATGTCTGCTTAATCATCAGGTATGTCCTTTCATGAGTTGTATCAGAAGTGCAGAGAGGCGTTCCTCGTCAACAGTGACCTGACACTGAGGGCGCAACTTACGGAGTTCAGAGATCACAAACTCATCAAGTCAAAGAAGGTATATTTATGACTATAATAGTATTGTAAAGCGTTATGGGTTTTACTTGTACCTGACTACGGAATTCCTACATTCCATGGGCTTTGTACTGAAATCACCTGTTTCCAATATGTAATGGGTTATTCGATAGCAGAATTGTCCAAAACTGCAAACAAATTTTCTTTACAAGAGTGAAGTATGAAACCCTTCTATTTTAATCTGTTGACTACTGAATTATCTAATTTCTCTTTTCACCTCATACTGTGGCCACCAGGGCCCCATTTCATAAAACTTGTCATCAGCAACAACTGCCACATTTCTGTGACAAATTGCTCTCAGCCAATCTCATGCAAGGATTTCAGTAGCTTATAGTTTTGCAATTTGTTATTGATAACGAGTTTTATGAAACAGGGCCCTGGCTCCAGTTGGCAATGGGTTAATCATAATGATGTATTGCATGCTGCTCCTATTTTTGATTTCTTTTTGACATTTTCATTTTAAGTGCATGTACAGAGGAAACTACATTTTCCAGTAAATTGTAATGATCAATTTTTTTTCTTTGCCGGAAAATTTTAGACATATGAAAATAGAAAAATGCATGTATGCACTCACACTGCTTGTAGTCCTTTGGGTCAGATTTGTATTATTAGTTTGTAAAATGCCATTTTCTTTTTCTCAGATTATTATTCAGTACTTAAATTTTCCTTTATGTTATTATATTTATTTTTTCCCATACAGAGTCTGGATGGTATGGAACTTCTCTCCATCCCACTTGATAACTCAACATTATTAGAGTTCCAGCAACAAGAAGAGTTATGATAGCTGCGATGGCTGATGATGGTTAGTTGTTCTGAATTGACTCGATACTGTTCGAGTTTCAAGAAGAATGCTGATAGTGAAAAGACTCAGTGGCTGAATATACTGAATTAACTGAAAAAAATGCCAATATTTCTCAGCAGTTGCAATCTTGAAAGTTTGAATGCATCAAAAACTTAACATAGTTGAGATGTTTCTACAGGATCTAGAGGATATTGATGAAGGAAGCATTTCTGAAGATACAGCAGCAAGGAGAGGGTTGAAAGCTTCAAGATCTCATTTTCAGGCTCCTGGAAGAACTGCAGAATAATACTGTAGTTGCAGTGTAAAGGAGACATTTGAAGGCTGCAAGTTGTTCGGGTTCTGGAATACTAGACTTTACTGGAGGTTTAGAAGCTAGATGGGTTAAGTGATTTCTAAAAAATGAATAAGATCAGCAATCCATTCATGAAGTATTAGCTGCAAGAATGGATATTTAAGATTGAGTCATGGGAAACTACTAAAAGCCCCAACACATTAGAAATGTTTCAGCTGACCTTGCCTAGATAGTGGGTTCTATCATAAAATGGGGATAATTTCTGAGCTTTTGAACCTAGAAGACCTATGAGAACTGGGGGGGGGGGGGGGGGGGGAGGTACATTTTATATCCGTAGGGCTACTCTGTGGTTTATGTTTCTTTGAAGGAACTGAAAATAATGCTTTTAACAACTTGACCGGAATATTAGTAAAATGGATTTCCATCCAAAAGTGCATGTATGTATCAACAAAGCTAGATGAAATATATTTGAGGTAAGTTTTTGTGAACCTCATGCTCTGCTGTCACCATCCACAACGCTCCCCCTCCTTTTCTTCTCTCCACGAAACATTCTGTCCACTTCAGTTCCTTTCTCTGCAGTTTTTTTCTTTATTTCCACACATGACTTTCTCACACATTTAAGGGGTGTTCAGATATGAGGCGACATTGTGGCGCCTCAAAATTTTTAGTGTTCAGATATGGCGCGACATTGTGGCGTCACTTATGTTAATGAACGTACATTAACGCGTCAACTCTCAAATAAAAGAGAACTTTGTCAAATTTTGCAGACAATCTGATGACGACATATTTTGCGCTAATGTTTTAGGAATTTGATTGGTGCGCATTGTTTGCAGCCAAGGTAGCCAGAAAAAACAAGGCGTTTGCGATGTTGTGTCTCGCCCACTTGTGAAAATAACTAGAAATATCGCGATCTGTGATGGCACACAACAGAACTGTATCGAAAGCTCATTGTGAAATAACTGGGATGGAATAACATTTGATAAAATATGAGAAGGGTTTTTTATGAAATGGTACTGCATTTTCACGTGCATGTACTTTCCCTGCTTCTACTCCAATGACCTTTCACCTTATCATGTGAAGTCCAACAGAATGATAACATGCACTTCCCCTTAGTGATCTGCAACCCAAGTTTGACTGAAAAGTGTGACACGGTTGCAAATTTTTGTGTCATAAGAGAGTCTTGCACGTAAACTTTAACCGTTCAACGTTTGACCTGTAATGACCTTTGACCTGACCATGTGACCTCTGACTGGACCATAACATGCAGGTCCCCTTAGTGCATCTACAACCGAAGTTTGATAGATAAGTGTCACACGGTTGCAGAGTTTTGTGTCATAAGAGAGTCTTGCACGTAAACTTTAATGTTTGACCTGAAATGACCTTTGACCTTACCATGTGACCTATGACTGGACCATAACATGCAGGTCCCCTTAGTGCATCGACAACCCAAGTTTGATAGATAAGTGTCACACGGTTGCAGAGTTTTGAGTCATAAGAGAGTCTTGCACGTAAACTTCAACGTTTGACCTGAAATGACCTTTGACCTTACCATGTGACCTCTGACTGGACCATAACATGCAGGTCCCCTCAGTGCATCTACAACCCAAGTTTGGTTGAAAAGTGAGTCACGGTTGCAAAGTTATGTGTGATAAGAGAGTCTTGCACGTCAACTTTAACATTTGACCTGAAATGACCTTTGACCTTACCATGTGACCTCTGACTGGACAATAAGATGCAGGTCCCCTTAGTGCATCTACAACCCAAGTTTGATTGAACAGTGTCACACAGTTGCAGAGTTTTGTGTCATAAGAGAGTCTTGCACGTAAATTTTAACGTTTGACCTAAAATGACCTTTGACCTTACCATGTGACCTCTGACTAGAGCATAACATGCAGGTCCGCTTAGGGCATCTACAACCCAAGTTTGGTTGAAAAGTGAGTCACGGTTGCAGAGTTTTGTGTCATAAGAGAGTCTTGCACGTAAACTTTAACGTTTGACCTGAAATGACCTTTGACCTTACCATGTGACCTCTGACTGGACCATAACATGCAGGTCCCCTTAGAGCATCTACAACCCAAGTTTGGTTGAAAAGTGAGTCACGGTTGCCAAGTTATCTTTCATAACGTTTGTGACGGACGGACGGACGACGGACGGACGACGGACGGACGACGGACGGACGACATTTGGATCCCTTAGTCTCGCCTTCACCTCCGGTGGGCGAGACAAAAATGAAATCAAGCAGTTTCAGCATATTTCTTTATTGCATTGTGAGGTACAGAAAAGTTCATGGACAAAAATGAATATAACACACCATGTTTTGACATTCAGGTGTCTGTGTAATTGTTTAGCTAATGTGATGTTCTTCATGAAAAACCATTGACAACAGGTTTTTATGGACGAATAATGATAACTACTGAACACAACTGAATACATACATATCAGGGTAAAAAATACTGGGGGGGGGGGGTCAAATTCGCCATTGCAGGGCTTAAAATTAATCGAAGACCACCAAGACCATGGCCGTGGATGCCCTTTTGATTGGCCTCAGTGCCCCTCTCATTGGCCTTGGAGATTATTTGTGCCCTTTCTAATTTTTCCTATTTATGCTGTAATAAATGTGCCCTAAAGAAAAGTGGCCTTGCCCTAAAATTATTGAAATTTAAGGCCTGCCATTGGCGGAGCTCAAATAGCCCTCTAAAATCCTTAAAACCCAATTCTTTGGGGCACCTATTTCCTTCAGAGTCACCCTTGCATCAGCTCCAAAAATTAGCAATAAATTGGAGTGTTATCTAGTATCAGATGAAGGGAGCAGGGTACTTGAAGTTAGGCACTGGTATTTATCCTACATGTATGTAGAAAATGGAAAGTGCTATAATGAAACAACACACACATTAATGTATTATACTGATGCTCAATTACACATACTCTAAAGGAGAAGACTGGGATAGCAGCATTTCAACCTAGCTCCCTTGTCCACAGGAGCTATTTTTTTTTTCCAGAGAACAGCTCTTGTGGGGAAAAAAGTGATTTTTACCCTGATATATTTCTATATACATACTTAAGATTTAAGCAATCACAGAAGGTTTCAGTCCGATGTATTTTGCATCTCTCATAATGCAGCATATTGATTAGGAGATGGAGAGAAGGAGGGGGGAATAAATCCGATGAAAACTCAAGCCGAGTAGCAAGTGTCAACAAAACTGATTTTCAACAGCTAATGTATGCTAGAACCATATTTCAGACATTTTTCTTGGAACACATATTCTTAAATTAAATGTACCTGTCAGTAACATGCTATTTTATTCTCATACATAGAATTAAACCAAAAAAATAAATAAAGAAATAAAGAGGAAATATTATGGAAGATATCTGGGCTACAAAAGGGATGTTGATGAGATATACATATGTCTGTGATTGCACAATTAGTAACTTGTGCCACACAATAATCATAACATATTTTCTCTGCAAGAAAAATAAATGTACATGCATTCTGAATACTTTACACCCATGTATGAAATCTGGATGTCGTTGCAAAAAACTTGCTATTATAGTAACTTTGCCATCAATGGTAACTTTCACAGAACACTGGATATTGATTGGCTGTTGAGCAACGTTACCATGGTAATTACCACTGATGGCAAAGTTACTATAATATCAAGTTTTTATGCAACGGCACCCAGAAATAACAAGAAACAATGATGAGCACACTTCTTTTTACACACAGTATACATATCAATGTAAGTAAACTTTTGATGAGGATATTCGTGTCATAAGTAATTGCTTTTTTCTTCATATGCACACTGAATAAATTACCGGGTACTTCAATACAGTGAAACCTGTCTATAAAGACCACCCACGGGAGACAAGAAAAATGGTCTTTATAAGCAGGTGGTCTTTATGGACAGGTTTCCTTCAGTACATGCTCCAATGAGAAACCACATTCAAGGGAAACGGGAAATATGGCCTTTATAGACAGGTAATTGTTATAGACAGGTGGTCGCTAAAGCAGGTTTGACTGTACTTAACACGTAGTATCTTGATGTGTAGTACTCTTTGTACATTTCTCCAGTACAAGCTCAAAGATTTTTAGCAACCTTAATGTCATTCTTAAAGGTACTATAATGAAAGTAAAAATTTATAGTGAAAACAAACTGAAAGTTCTCAGATAAAAAGATGATCATACTCTAAAGAAAAAAATTATCACTACATAATGTACTTTTAATAATTATTATCTGGACCTATATATAAAGAGTTTGAATGCGAAAACTGATATATGTATCCCTTTTTATTAAATTGAGATATATGCAATTAAAGATAGAGAAAAAATAAAGAAAATAATTTTTAAAAAAATGCTACTTTCTGACCACAACTTCAACGATATACTATATGTAATGAGCAATATATCATTAGAGAGTATTATTTTGTACTGTATATTAACTGGTGACCTCACTTGCATAAAATTCTTTACATATATAGCATAAGAGTTGCCATCTTAGACGTGCAAAATGATTAATCTGCACCCTTCATGCACTCGGTGTCAAGATAATGAAACCTGTAAAAGCTTAGGAACTGTCTTCTATTTATCAACAAATATATCAGAAACATGATAAATTCCTTTCTAAAGCTATACAAAACTGTTCAAGGGAGTTAAGATCCTTTCTATTTTTAGCATGGGCTTTGGAGTGTCTAATGGAGAAGGCAGTCATTTTATACCCGAACAAAGAGATTGCTTTTGCAGCTCAAGGCAACTGAGCTAAACAGTTTTGCAGCTGGAAGCTACATGTACACAGCTATCAAACTGTAATGAATTTTAATCTCAATTAATTTAGCTGGAGTGAAATTATTAGTTAATGACTTGTACAGGAACACAAAATATAAAAGCTATATTAATGACAAGTTACAAGGCCAATGTTTGCAATCGGCACTGAAGGGTTAAGGGCAACTATACATGCCATTGGCACGATAAGAGATAAAGTGTACTTTAAAAACAATTTTCTTTGTATATTGGAGATTGAATGACACTATAATTTACTATTACAGCCACAGATTTTCAAAGTTACATTGTTCATCTACAATATGAGAAGAAATGATATCAATACGACTATTAAACCTTCAGTCAATGAAATCAAATAAAAATGTTCATATTTTGTGCTATACATAATTCCACATGGAAGAACCTAACAGAGCCTTCACCTATAAAAGTTTAAACCACCTGTAATAAAATGCCTTCAAATGATTACCGGTATTTACATTTTATATTTCTGGTTGGCAAAACTGAAAGTCTTAACAGAATATTGTCCATAACTGGGTTCTGTTTAATAAAACTTTTTGAAAAGGACAACTGTTACATTTCTAAATACATGCAGCTCACAGCTCACCACATTTCTAAATATACATTGTATGACAATTTGCCGCTCATAGCTCGTCAAATGAAATTAGTTCTGAAGCTTATATAAATCAGAAGAGATAAAGACGAAGAGGAATGGAGGTCGAAGGAGAAGAAAACTCTGGATGGATAGTGTGCACAAATAGGGAAGAGAAGAGAGAGAGAGAGAGAGAGAGAGCAATGAAAGATCATAGGGTGGTGCTGACAGAGAAGGCTACTAATTTAAGGTTGTGGAATAACTTTTAATTGATAAGTCTTCTGATATGGAAGAGACCAGGAGAGGGGGGGGGAGAGAGAGAGAGAGAGAGAGAGAGAGAAAGAAAGAAAAGAAAAAAAAAGTTTTTTTTTGTTTCTGTAAAGAATCCAAAGACAATTTCTTTGTGTTTTTGAACATGACAATAGATCTAAAATGAATTGAAGTGAAAGGGAGAGAGAATATTCACTGCTAAATGTCATAACAAGATTTATTAAACAGGACCCTGAGCTGAAAAGAAAATGGTACAAAAAAGGGTACAATTTCTTTCCAAATGTAATTGTCAATTTATCATCTGAAAGGTGTTTACTGGCTTACGAATACTATAGAGTAAAAACTACTTCAGCTAACTAGTCTTTGGCGCAGCATCAGGACTTGATCCTCGCTTCAGTATAGACTTGACGAGTTCGCAATTATTAGGTGCATTGGTAAATATCGCCCCCACAAAGATGTTTGTCCCCCATACTGCATGACGTATACATTTACAGCATCCAAGGTCCTCGATGTCGAAGCCGAGCTGTTTGAATCTCTCGTCGGTCTCAAAGAGGGAGGTGTTCGGGTTTGGATCCCCGAGGAACTGTACAGAGAGAGAAAAAGGATGCACAGAAGATACCGGTAATATAATATTCATGATTGTATTAAACTGAAACGTTAATATTTCCCTCCATTTGAAAAAAAAAGCATTAATGTAATATGTAATATATGTAAAACAGGTATTCATAGTCTAAATAACAACAACTACAAAACCCCAAAGAATGTCTCATTTTCTTAATAATTAGATAATTGAGTGCAATGTAGAAAACAGGTATGTACTAAAGCCACATACAGAGTATATTGGGTAGATCATGTGAATAAAATCACAGATTTCTAGCTCAAGACTGTCAAAAATAGTAGGACTATCTTGTGTGTTAAAAAATAATGGTACAGATAATTCCCTTTCTTTTTTAATAAACCAAAAGGAAAAGTTAGATGCAGGATGAATCATGAGAGCTCGACAAACACAGGGCAGAGTGAGATAAAAAAGGAGGTTGGAGAGAAAGAGAGAAAGAGAGAGAGAGAGAGAGAGAGAGAGAAAGGGAGGGAGAGAGGGGTAGTGAAAAGAGATATACAGTAAGGAGTATTAGGACAAAGAAGTTGTAAAAAGAGGGAAAGACCGGAAGATACGATACTGCACTTTTGAGAGAGAGAGCATTCACCTTCATTCATCCTGCTACATTGAACAATGTGTGCATCCAGGCATCAGGTGCATGATGGGTAATCGTAATCATTACCAGCTTAATTTCATCACATACATAATTTAGAATATTACAGATATGAATGTCACTCATCACCTAAATGACCTCATTAAGAAGGTAGTTCAACTCAGTTTCTCCACTTACATGCCGCATACAAATATCTCTGTCTTATCAGATAGATGTCTAATGCACACTGTATACATGTACATGATAATCAGAAAGGCAATCAAGCATGTTTGTAATTCATTGAAGAAAAGAACAATATTTTTAATGTTAATGATAATGTGATTGTATATTTGATGAAGATATATTCTTCTATGAAGGTCTGCAATTTAAGATACAACACTTTACCAAATGCAGTGTGCATTCAAAAATAGGACTGAAGAAAAAAAAAAACCCAAGAAGTTCTTAATCACTATAATTGGTCAATTTTGCAAAAAAAAAATAAGACTAAAGAAAAAAAAGTTGTTCATCCCTATAAGTGGAAATGATGACATAGAGTACATGCATCCTAAGCAGGTCTTGCAGCCAACGGGCTCTTAATTCTCCATTGAGTTTTGTTCTTCTCTTTCCATCCCTCTCTCTTTCTTGCTCTGTTTCTATCTTTCCTCTTAACACTATATTCGTATGGGGAAGTCACATATTCTGTATGTCATAATGTTACTGTTTGTATTTATATACCTTATCCTAAGATTCCAAGCCTCTGATTGGTCAAAGAGGCAGTCATGGAAACCACTAGCTGACTGCCGGGCATATAGCAAAAAAACTAATGACTGGGCATGATAGTTCAACCTCCGTGTACAATACATAAGTACATGGTTTGTTACGCGCTAGCTCTAGAGAAGTAGGCAGGGCAAGATGCGCGTAAGTATCTGTGCGCGTAATAGCTGTATCGTCACATATTAATAGTTTTTTTTTTTTATGTTATCCTCGATCTACTTACTTTATGATAGATTATTCATATTCATATTCATCTACATGTACATGTATATGTGATTTTAACTTGCACATGTATGTGATTTTAGTTTGTGATTTTCATATGTACACAAGACAAGTATCGGTCTACGGACCATTTGTTCTTTTTGTTTTTATAGTTTTATTTTTTTCTGTATTGCAGGCTCAAAAATTTATTTTTCTTCATGTGGATAACATTTTTTTTTATACTTAT
>CM057167.1:17913183-17968897 GCA_029962745.1 Echinometra lucunter
CCTGGAGACAGACAGCAGAGGTCACTGACCTTTCGTATTTCACATGGCTTGAGCTTCAGTTATTTCCTCAATTAGATATTTCTTTCTTCAAATGGAATATGAAGCTTTGATGTGCCGTGAACACTACTGATTGAAGCCAGTACGGTTGGACTTCATTTTCTTACTTTGACACAGAGGCCCTATTGCTGATGTTGATTTTGCAAAAGAGGAGCACTAGCTGTCATTGATAATGACTAAACTAAGCAGATGTGCATACACATACCATGAGCAATGCCACACTGTGTGATATTCGGTAAGAATGATTAACATGTATCTGAAGTAGAATGGAAACTATTTTTTTCCGTCTGTCTGGCAACTTTGATGTAATGTCACGATAACACACATCTTGTATCAATTACAAAATAGGAGTTGTATTATTGTCATAGTAGTATGATTCTATTGACATCTTCAATTCATTTGTTCAAGTTGCGGTAAGACGTATGCAATGGGGGGAGGGTGCTGGAAGAAACGTGACTCAGTATGAAGAAATTTGACTTGGTATGCACATTTTGTATTAGCCTGATTAGTGTACAGGACTTTTTGTCTCCTCCTTCTCCTTGTTTCTTTGAATTTCTTCTTCTTTTTCCCTTTATTTTCTTCATTCAAAGAATATTTCTCTTCAAATAATCTTATAGATTCTATGTGTATTTGTCAATGGAAATTCAGTTTTTGCGTATGTAGGCCTATGTGTTCAAAGACCAAATAAATTACCCTATTCTACTCTGCTCTAGTCTAGTAATGGTATTATGGTATTACTCAGAAGAAGAAGCAGAATAAATAGTAGTGGTGGTAGTAACAGAAGTAGTAGTAGTAGTAGTAGTTGTAGTAGTAGTAGTAGTAGTAGTAGTAGTAGTAGTAGTAGGCAAATGGATACCATGATTATAAACTTGTCTACCACAAGGTCTGCAAAAAATTGTACAAATGTTCAAGAATTTTAAAATTCTACAATTTTACTTTGCTACAGGACGGTACACGTAGATTGATGTACTTGTGTACAATGCAGTATCCATCAATGAAGCATACTTTTTGAGTAAATTTTGCGGTAAACAATGGGACACTTGCTGCACCTTCTGAAAAAACATCACCCACACAAAACATATGAACTTTACTTAAAAGGTGAACTATTATGTGCTCTCATATAAAAGCATGCAACCAGCAAATGACTTTCAACTCTTATGTATTTTTGGTTTCACATGTGCTATACAATGTAAATTGTCAGACGACACTATGCTACAAGTATAGGCTCTAACATCTACATGTAGCTGTACATATCATAGTTGTGATGCTGCCATGGTTCTCGCCAGTACTTAACACCCATGGTTCCAATACCATGCGTAAAGGGTTACAGACAAGGAAGAACCATGTGTGAAATTGCTGCACCATGCGTGGCAACAAGGGTGAAAAAATATTGGAGTATATATTCCTAACAATAATGATAAATGTCACAGATTGTTTTGCTTTTTGGCAATGTATTTTTACTTTTACGCCATTAGTGGACAACTCCTGCTTACCAAGAAGAATTTTTCATCCTTTTACTATAGCATATACTGCTGCCACACCTAACTTTAGGTGTCATTCCATAAAACTTCCGAACTTCCATGCTTTGCGCAGAGTGGGAAGCATGCGTGGATTTTTTTCTAGTGAGAACCCTGGATGCTGCATCTCATTTATCAAATTGAAAAAAAAAAATCTAAAGAAAAAAAAACAGTGGAAAGAGCCATTCATTCTCCTTAAATGAAGAGCAGAAATCATGAATCTACATTTCTATGTCAACATATCCAAATTACAAATAGGCCTACATTGTATTAAAATGGAGGAAAGTAGGAAAAAAAGTATATAATTAGGCTATTGCCTTTTCACCCAATGAAAAAAAAAAGAAACTTATTATACAGCAATTACAAATGTGCTTAAATTATGGAAATCCTGGGTGAACATTATTTCCGGTGACTACTAAAAGGGTATTGTCCTATGTTAAAATAACATAATAAACCTCACAGAAAGATAATGAATAAATGGATGAATAATTGACTGACAGTATACCAGATGCATGCTGACGTCAATCATGCATTCAGGGAGATAATTGCTCTTTCAGGGGAACTTTCCTTTTTCGTCCTCTTCCGCCCCCTCCATCCAATATTAATAAACAGAATGGTGACTTGTTGAATATATACACTGACATGCATGCATGCATCATTATTTTAAAAGAGAAGTTCTTGGAGGAGGTGAATTTGGTCATTTGACATCACTCTGGAAGGATACCACAAGCTACATGTAAGACACCACCGAGTCATACTGCCCACAAGCTAGACATTGGAAAAAGGTCCATGAGTCATACAGCCCACGAGTTACATGGCCCACGAGACATACACCCTAGAGCTAGACACTACATACATGTAAAATAGGCCCACAAGCTAGACAATACGCAAAACAGGCCCACGAGCAAGACACTATTAAAGTAAAACAGGGCCGCGAGTTAGACACAAAGTACATTAGGCCTTGTTCAAGTAGTGTCTAGCTCATGGGCCTTAATTGCCTAGTGTCTAGCTCATGGGCTTTACTGTATAAGCTAATATTTTAGCGTACAGATATTTTAGCGATTTGTGACAAGTTTGACATATTAGTGAATTATTATTTTCACGTTTTGAAAGATATTTCTATACAAGTATATGGGCATTTTACTGAGTGGAAATTTGGGCGAGGACATCATCGCGAAATTAGCGAAAATTAAACCACCGCAAAAATTTCAGCTTATACAGTATTTGCCAAGTGTCTGTAAATCGTGGGTTTATTTTACCTAGTGTCTACTGTCTAGCTCGTGGGCCTTATGCACTTAATATCTAGCTCGTACTCATGGGCTGAATGGCGTGTGGGCCATATGACTCGTGGACCCGTGTCTAGCTCGTGGGCTGTACCTGTTGAAAGGTCCCCTGAAAAGGATTATTTTTTGAATGCCCTCATATTTGAAATATGACAAGAAACAGCTTGAGAACATGTTGTCGCTGGTTTCACAAACTGACGTATCTATTCTTCCGTACTTAAGCCTATGCAAGTACGTCGTCGTGAAAACAAATTTTTTGTGTAGTCCCATATACCCAATTCTGTGTGCAATGCATGTGCTTTTCAATCATATTGAGTTGATTTCTTATTACTGTGATGAATTTAAAACCTCAAGGTATACATCAGTGTTTATTTACTACTTAATAGACTTTCCCAACAGCTTTTGAAATGTTTTATTTCATATCACATGGCCCGCATGCAAGTTAATCTTTAAATAAAGAAAATATTCTTCCTCTACACTCCCCTCCCCCCCCCCCCCCCCCCCCCCCGAACCATGTTCAGAAAAAAATGCACTTATCATAAATCGTCATTTTATCTTAATGGTAATCAACTTTTCTTGATCACCTTTTCTCAAAATTAAGTTTTCAGGACTGTTTACATCAGAAATTAATGCAAAATTTGTTGTTTATGATTTGATAAATTTGGGAAATAAGTTGATTGTACATTGATTGTCAACAGCGCATCATAAAGTTTAAAACCATAAATAATGCAATAACTTATCAATGTGTACCTTGATAGAGAAGAAAATGTCAGCTGGAAATTACTCCTTTTTTTGCACTTCCCTCAATCAAATCTACTATCAGTGACATTCAAAAGTTTCTGTACAATGTACTTAGTACTGTAGGTCCATTTACACTATGTACGACTCCAAAAATTTGGGATTTTACAAACATCATGATGTTGAGGACTTGAGGTAGAAGTTACACCTGCTAATAATGAACAGTCACGAATTACAAGTTAGCCAACATTCCATAGCAGCACATACACATCTACGTGTGAGACAAGTTTTTTTAATGGAATGTTCGGCCAACGTGGACTTCTAATAGTTTTGTGAGATGCTGCCATGGCAACTAATCTACTACATTTATCTTCCTCCACAGTAACGTTGCAATGTCCCATAAAAATTGTGATGTTAAGATTATAGTCTAAATGGGGCCTCCTGTAATGAAAAACTCACTGCCAGCTTGCCTAGGATAAACAAGCTGTAAATAACATGGTCTTTCACCATAACTTCTTTTCGGGGGAGTATAAAAGCTGGAACTTGATGGCATTGCTGGAGCATCAAAAGATCAGCTTGTCTCTATAGATTAGCAGGTGGGTGCATCCTTAGCCTTTGCTCAAGGAGTTCACTTTTAGCTTTTAAAAGCATTGGCTAACTTTGTGAGCAGCTGATTTAAAAATTCTCAAATTAAGATGAAACATGTGTGGAGTACTTGTATTTGTACTCAAATACCCTGAAACCAACTATAATTTGGAATGAAAAACTATTAGTAAGATGCAAACCGCAATTTTATTATTTTTGGTCTCAGAGACAACAAATAAAAGGACAGTTTTGCTTAAGTTAAAAAAGACCATTAACTGCCTCCCTCCGCGTGATACGCCAATACACACAGTACGGTCCGGTGAGCCATGCGCCCTTACGTCTAGTCCGTGAAACCGACCCTTATATATTTTTCAAACATTGGTTCACATTTCAAATATTTAAATATACTTCCGGTGGATATTATACTTTGAAACTTTCAGACTCGTATTTTTACACTATAAACCTTATGTTTATTCCATTTTCACATAGCAAAATAATTTTCAAAAAAATGTTAACCAATGCCTTTAACTTGTGAATGGAGATTAAACCCTCTTTAGAAGATTCCGGTATCTAATACTTTTAGGGACAAATGCAGCAAAAAAGGGAATCAACTTGACAGGCAGAAATGATCCTCATGCCATACATCCTTCATTCCCACAAGTCTCCGTAAAAAAAAAACATCCGAGGCTCTGAGGGATAAATTCACAAAATAAAACATATGACCTGAAAGACAGACTAACTCTATCCTAATAATAATCCAATATGTTTGAGTGATTAATGGGATCAACAAACATGCATATGGTGATAGACAAGCATAACATCTTCCCTTACATTAAACTGAAGACAATCACAAGATAAGACTCTATATATTTAAACTAGTATTTAAGACTGCTGCACTATGGTTTTATACAAATGATTAGCTTTATTAATGTGAGAAGTTGTATAAGAGTGGCAGTACTTGTATGAGTTTATAGTACATGTAATTCTCAAATTTCATTCTGTAATAGAGCAGCTTGGTTTTGCCTTGTATCCTATTTTGCAAGCCTTCATATTACCATTTCTCTCCTCTCCCCCCCCCCCCCCCCCCCCCCCCCCCCCCGCCTCTTTCTTGTTTCTCGCTACATGTTTGCATCATTTTTTTTTTTTTTTTTTTTTTTGCTGGCTCTAGTTTTGTATTTCTTTTCTCTTTATCAACCTGCCTCCCCCCCTCTCTCTATCTCTACCTCTCCCTCCCTCCCTCCCTTTTTCTTGTTTCTCCCTACATTTTGTTTCATCTAGATATATTTATTTTCTATCAACCTGCCTCCTCTCTCTCTCTCTCTCTCTGTCTCTCTCTCTCTATTTCTTGTTTCTCCCTATATTTTATTTCATCTAGATATATATTTCTTTCCTCTTTATCAATCTGCCTCTCCCCCTCTCTCTCTCCTTCTAGGTAATATTAGTATAGAACGATCTGTTTTTCTGTCACTGTATCTCTTCTCCCTATCTCTATCTTATTTCTTTCTCTGCCATAGGGGCGCTAGCAGGTCTGATTGGTTTGAAATTGCATCAAGTTCACACAATTGAGGACACCTCTCTAGGGACTTCCAATCAGCTACAAAGAACCTCCATTTCTAAGACCCCCTTCCTCGATTCAGATACTGGCAACCTAAAAAAAACAGTCTAGATGTTGACAAGAAATGCTGTTGGATTTATAATCAGATTGTCTCTAAGTACAGTATGCCTTCAAATATAACTGCTTTCATGGGTGAGAGAAAAACAAGGTTATGAAATCTTTAAGGGGTACCTATTGCCATCAGGAGGAATGTTCACGGATCCTCTTTTCTTTAGGTATAGAATACCTTGTTAATAAGATGGAGTAGGTTTTTCAGTCATCTATAACAAATATTACTTACGAGTTACCTGTCTTCTCATCAATCTTATCTACTTTAACCCATTCATGACATGAATTATTTAAAGCCTAATTTGATAAGCCTTTATTCTTCAAATTGGCAACACCAACATTTTTCTTTTATTGCTACATTTTTCTTATGAAACGTCATGTATCTGAAATGAATATAAATTGACAGAAATTATGATGAGAAGTCAAAAAGTTGCCAATTTGCAGGGGAAAACGGTGATTTTAAACTTTCTATCACATTGCCAATTTAAGGATTTTAATGCTTATTTTCCTTTAAAAAAATTTTCAGCATCAAACAACGAATGTTGACGCAACCAAAATGGGCACAGTTTGTGTAGAATTTTTTGCTCTTTCTGCTCATGTATTTGGTATGATTTTTAGGGCTTTGCATCAAAAGATATTAGTCCAAACCTCAAAATGTGAGCCTCTGTCACAAATGGGTTAACAGTAAATACATGTAGCTTTCTCTACCTCTTCTATATTCTAAATGCAATTTTTAACAGTATTAACTTGATTGCTGGGCTCCATAATGTTTCTAAGTTATTACAGTTAATGATGTCACAGTCATAATACCCAAACAGGTATGCTATGAATGTAGACCTTGTAAGCTGAAGAAGACACACATTACTCTCGCACAGAGGGATGATTGCCAAGTCTGAATTTTGCACATAGTACTCTTATTTCTCAAAAATATCTTGGAATAGTTCAGAAAAATAATAAAGTGAAATGAACCAATGAGATCCTATGCTGAAGCATAACCTTAGTACCTTACATGTACATATCTTGGGTAAACAACCAGAAATATCTGGCATCCAAAGAAGCGTCTCCATGGCGCACCATCCATTAAGATGTTCACAAGTTCATTCCATTGATCAGCTGCATTTAGCATGATATGCATCAAAGAAATCGAAAACTCATCTTCAATGAGATTGTGGAAATCTGAACTGGAGCAGTGATACCTCTTAATGCTACGAGGCATATTATTAATATATTCAAATCAATCCGACTCCGATGAACGTCTGTTTGCTCCCTATCAGTATTCATAAGGGATCTCAATCCTACCCACGTCTTCATATTTTTTCTGAATAAATAGGGCTTGTTTGCGAGGACTGATTCTCAAACATGTATTAGGGCTTGGAATCAGTATTAACCAGAGCCAGTAGTAATAAAAACAATATAAATTCATAGAGCACAAGATGTAAACAAAGTATAATCTGCTGTGCAGCTGTAAGAGCTCCTGTTGTCCTTCAAACTACTACATGTCTGGGGAGTTACATTGGAAACATATGCTTTTAGTTTTGATTTAAAAGTAAAGGTTATTTCCTGATACACAAGGTAATATTATAATACATGTAAGAGTTACATGTATATTTATAAAGTGGTTAGTACTGCATTTCTAAGTGCTTTACATGTAATTATTATTATCCTGGACACTGGATTCCATTGCTGTTCCACACATAAAAGACACCATCTCCAGACCCTGGGGAGCTGTCCAGCCAGGTGGCATTTTACAAGTGTACACATGGCAATTACACTGACATTCGCATCCTACTTGGTACCCTATTAAAGGGGATAGAAACTGAGAAATCATGGGGAAAGGCAGGGTGATCTCGGATGAGAGGGGGGAATGCAGTCGGCCGCTCGAGTTTCAAGAAAAGGGATAATCCATTCTAAAAAACTGTGATTTATTGCCGTACGTTTTTCAAATTTCGCGCAGTGAAAAAGCTAATAAACAGCTAGTCATATGGAAAAACAATTACATGGCCAGCTCCCTGGGAGAGCCTAAGGGGTGTTACGTAATCCGCGGCGACGACGTGTTGGGGAAAGGCAATGAAGTTTAATGGCTAGACTAACAAACCAGAAGTAAACTATATTTTGTATTTTGAAATGCTGGAGCATTATACAAGACGTTTCTTCGAGTGAACATGATGAGACCTGTTAAGAGTCTAAACACTTAGAGTTGTTGAGAAATGTGAGAACCCGAAGTGTATGACTAGGTTGAGTTCGGTAAACTTCGTGCTGTCCTAACTTTTATCGCATTAGTCCGACGGGCTCGCATAACGGACGGATTATAGTGTACAAGTAAACAAGCCTTTTGCAAATTCGTTTTCCCCATGATTTCCCAGTTGCTGGCTTCTTTAACACATGGGTGGAGTGGAGGGTTACAAATGTGGATTAGTGTCTTGCCAAAAGACATCAGTGCTGGGCTGGGATTTGAACCCTCAACCCTTTCAATGAGAGTCAAGTGACTGAACCACTACACCACGACATCTCCACAAATATATCATGTACTGTCTCTTTAGAATCATAATTTTGCATACAGGCATGACCAGTTCTCACCAGGGCTTTTACAAATAGCAGGGCCACCATGTGTAAATTTTAAAAACACTTTTGCCACCATGAGTAAATTCAAATAGAAGGCGAAATGCCACCATGTGTAAATTTAAGCACGGAAGTGTATAATGACACTTTTTGTACGCACAAAAAATACCCAACCGAAACAAAGCCACCAGTTCCGTTATCTGTACCATGCAAAAATTTTTCCACCATGCCGAACGTACATTTCTGCCAGGCGTAAAGAAAATCCTGGAGAAGCCTGCATACAGGTAACTCTTCGACTCTGGGGACCAGGGGGCTCCCTGTAATAAGCCTATACATGTAGGAATTAGATAATTTAGTAGTCATGTGGTTATAAACTACCATCTAACTTTCAGTAGACAGTATCTATCATCTGAAAGTAAAACTTAAAGACATTGGTTAACATTGTTATGATTTTAAAAAAATCTTGTTTTGTTACTTGAAAATCGGATAAACATAAGGGTTATGGTGTAAAAATACCAGTCTGAAAGTTTCAAAGTATAATATCCACAGGAAGTATTTTTAAATATCAAAAATGTGAACCAATGTTTGAAAAATATACAAGGGTCGGTTACACAGAATAGACATAAGGAGAGCGCATGCGCGTATGACTCACCTTACCGTACTGTGTGTATTGGCGAATCATGCGGCGGGAGGCACATAACGGTATTTTCAAATTCAAGCAAAGTAGTCCTCTTAAGTGATTGTCTCGTGAGACAAAGGATAATAAAATCGCCGTTTGCGTCTAACTCACACTTTTTCATTCCAAATTATGGTTGGTTTCAGGGTTTTTGAGTACAAATACAAGTACTCACACACATGTTTCATCTTAGTTTGAGAATTTTTATGCCTCCGCCCACCGTAGGTGGTTGCCGGAGGCATTATGTTTTCGGGTCGTCCGTCCGTCCGTCCCGTTTTCGTTCTCGCGATAACTTAAGAACCATTTGACAGATCAGCTTCAAACTTGGCTCATGTATGCATATGGGAGGGACAATGATCTGATTAGATTTTGGAGTCTCAAGGTCCAAGGTCAAGGTCATAAAGGTAATAATACACATAAAAATGGCTCGTTCTCGCGATAACTTAAGAACCATTTGACAGATTGACTTCAAACTTGGCTCATGTATGCACATGGAAGGGACAATGATCTGATTAGATTTTGGGGTCACAAGGTCAAAGGTCAAAGGTCATAGAGGTCATTATGTACATAGAAATGGTTCGTTTTCACCATAACTCAACAACCATTTCACCGATCAATCTCAAACTTGGCTCATGTATGCATATGGGAGGGACAATGATCTGATTAGATTTTGGAGTCTCAAGGTCCAAGGTCAAGGTCATAGAGGTAATAATACACATAAAAATGGCTTGTTCTCACGATAACTTAAGAACCATTTGACCGATCAACCTCAAACTTGCCACAGGTATGTATATGGGAGGGACAATGATCTGATTAGATTTTGGAGTCTCAAGGTCAAAGGTCAAAGGTCATAGAGGTCATTATGTACATAGAAATGGTTTGTTCTTGTGATAACTCAGTAACCATTTGACAGTTCAACAAACTTGGCTCATGTATGCATATGGAAAGGGCAATGCTCACATTAGATTTGGTGGTCACAAGGTCAAAGGTCAAGGTCAATGATGTCATTGTATAAATAAAAATAAATCAACATGAAGTGCCATTTATTTCTGATTTGTTAATGGCGGAGGCATAAAGTTCGACCACGCGTGGTCGAAGATTCATCTAGTTTAAATCAGCTACTCACAAAGTTAGCCAATGCCTTTAACCAATATGTAAAATGTCCGGCAGTACAAGGCTTCACTAAGTATTCTTTCTTGGAAATGAGTATGGTCCTGAAATACATGTAGTAAATGTCACACAAATACTTGTTTTACATCCTCTTCCCCCTCAGTTTCTTAACATTTCCCCATTTTGTCCATTTCTGTCTCGAGCGTCATACTGGACTGGTGTGTAATTGGGTTTTTACAAAAGGTGTATCAAGCAGATATTTATTTACTTCTGGGACCAAATCTTTACCGTCACCATCCAAAAGACGAGACCACAGTGACTCAGGTTTGAACCTGGGTTTGTCGGCGAAGACAAAGGTCAGACCGTGGACGTTTCAGCTACATCTGGTATGATGAAATGTGCTCATAAAAACTTCTTAGCATCTACAAAGCATTTCACTGTCTTTAAGCTACATGTATTTCAGGATAAATACTTTATTTTGTGATATGCAGTAGTTCAAGCTACTTTTAAAACTGATAATCTGCCTCGGGTATATAGGCTTGTGATTAGTACAAATGATCTTCCATGTAATTTTGAATTTTGACTTTGTGCCAGTAATTAGTATCAAACTGTGCTTACTCTCCTGATAGTAGCACATGTACATTAGGTTTAGTCAAGATTCTGATTGATGGCCCTCCCCTTTGTTTCAAGTTAATGTTCCTCACTAATTATTCACAGAGAGCTCAACAACTAGCTACAGTAGCTATATAAGCATTATTGAAATTACATTGCCTTTCCCAAGGGTATATAACACCAATGACTGCATCATCCCATCCTGAATCATCATCAAGAAAGGCGGCAAGGTTCCCCCCGAATTATTTCCACTCCAGCCACCAATTCTTTGCTCTGGCTGTGAGCACCGCATCTTCAGAGCTAATTCGGCCTGGGGGTACGCGTGGCTTGTTTGCTCTTTCACGCGGACGGGAAACGATTTGGCCATTGGGATCGCTGTGAAGAAGTCAGGTCGCGCAAACAGAATGCGTCACGCCCCCTTGTCTTCCATTTCTCATGGATGTTTCATACTTAATCATCCTCGAGTCAAATCTTCATAGAAAATTGAAATTTCACCTATTAATATTCATTGTAATATAAACAATATATACATGTATATCCCCTCTAGCTGATATCACGTGACTGATGGATCACAGTTTCACAAGCAAGTCCATTCAGTCAAGATATTGTAAAATAAACAAAAACTTTCCCATCCAGACTAGCTAGTTCTTCAGAAAAAGAATTCTAGGGTGTTTCTAATTCTATTCATATTTACTCTCCAACTCTAAATCATCAAAATTCTAGGGTGTTTCTAATTCTATTCATATGTACTCTCCAACTCTAAATCATCAAAATTCTCATCCTTCTGAAATGCTGCACTCTGCCCAATAACATTATAAAAAGTGTACCAATAACCAAGACATTTTGCTCTGTATATTTGTGGTTTGATGTCACTATACTATATTTAAGATATGAGCTTTACATATTACTCCTATAAAAAGATATTGCGAGTTAACATAAAAGTTAACATAAAAATTAAAATAAAAGTGTCTTGTGATGTAGACTAGTGGACATATGCACAGGCAGGCATGAATCTGGGCATTTACGGAATTTTGATTCCGCATGTTGTGGTCTTATGTTGTCTTTCATATTCTTCAAACTTCTTAATCATTAACCCCTAGAATGTGAGGTAAAGGTTGAGGGGGGGGGGGGGTATTTCACATGAACGAGTTTAACAGCATACAAATTATTTTGTTCCGGTGACTGGCACACGTTATTTTTCGCCCTCTTTGTCCCTCCTGCCTTCTCTTCAGCATCTCTTTCTCTCTCATGTCATCATTCCTACATCCTCAATACTTCAAAATTTCACCCCCTACTCTCTCTCTTTCTCTCTCTCTCCCTCTTTGTTATATCCTTTTTCTTTCTTTCTATGAAAACATGCCCATCTCAGCTTTAACCCATTCGTGACAGGAATTATTTAAAGCCTAATTTGATCAGCTTTTATTCTTCAAATTGGCAACACCAACATTTTTATTTTATAGCTACATTTTTCTTATGAAACATCATGTATCTGAAATGAATATAAATTCACAGAAATTATGATAAGTCAAAAAGTTGCCAATTTGCAGGGGAAAATGGTAATTTTAAACTTTCTATCACATTGCCAATTTAAGGATTTTAATGCTTATTTTCCTTTAAAAAAATTTTCAGCATCAAACAACGAATATTGACGCAACTAAAATGGGCACAGTTTTTGTAGAATTTTTTGCTCTTTCTGCTCATGTATTTTGTATGATTTTTAGGGCTTTGCATCAAAAGATATTAGGCCGAACCACAAAATGTGGACCTCTGTCATGAATGGGTTAATACTATATTTTTCTCTAGAGTTCCCTGCCAATATTACTGCCATACAGTTCTGAAATTCCAAGGAGTTAGTCAATCCGTGCTTTAACTCTTTGGAAATACCGCCTTTTATTTCTCTGTCTCTCTCTTTCTCCATTTTTCTGCCTCATCCCTTCCATCCCTTCACTTTAAGAACAAATCTAGTCATATTGGACTGACTAGTACTGGTCTAGTGAAAAAGTGACACAATACTGTGATGAAAATGACCAGTATTCCAGTACAATACTTGACTTTAGCATAGGATCACACTGGCTCCAACACTAATTTGACACAATTCTATTCATTTTTCTTTGTATTACTTCTTGATTTCCTTTGTATTTCTCTTGAATTGCAGAATATAATTACAACTACTACTACCAAAGAATATATATTTACGAAGAACTTTCAGTACCGAAATAAGGCACGCGTACATATTGTAGTATGTGGTACAGCCCCATACCGCGCATCATCGATAACAACAAACGGTTTCACATGTAGTATTACAAACATTAAAAAATTGGTCAAAAGCATGCTTATTCCCTGGGATTTATTGGGGGTCTATTGGACTCATCGAGGTTCAATTATATATTTTCAGAGTTTGAAATTTTATGTGAATTACCTTTTCCATATATTTAGATAAATCCTATTTTGTGTATTAACCTATGGCAGCTAGAGAGTCAAAAGCATGCATAGTACCCGAAATTTATAGGGAGTCTTTGAATTTTTTTGAGCCTTTATTAATCTTTTCCAAAGTCTCAAATTATGTATATATCACATTTGAAATGAATTCAAAGTAGTAATAGGGGAACTATAATTATTTCAAAATTGCTTGTTTTCACGTGTAAACCTATGGCAGGCAAGATTTTTCAAAGCAAAAAATATGCATATTCCCGGGGATTTATGGGGGGTCTATCTGACTCATGGAGCCTTAATTATATATTTTCACTTTTTTCAGAGTTTGAAATTTTATGTAAATTACTTCTTCCGTAAATTCAAATAAACGTTAGGGGAATTAAGATCATTTCAAAAATATCTGGTTTTGCATGTTAGCCTATGGCAGCTCTTAGGACAAAAGCATGCATAGTACCTGAAATTTATGGGGAGTCTTTGCATTTTTTTGAGCCTTTAATAATCTTTTCCAAAGTCTCAAATTACATATAAATCACATTTGAAATAAATTCAAACCAGTAATAGGGGAACTACAATCAATCTTAAAATCCCTGTTTTTACGTGTTATCCCTATGGCAGGTGCCTCTGTCAAAAAGCAGGCATGATCCTGAAGATTTATAGTGCCATTTATTCAAAATAAAGTTTTATGAAATGTTCTTATAACTATCCATTCTTCTGTTCGTGCAAAAATCAGACTTTATAAACAAAGTTTTAGATATGAAATATCAAGAATAGATTAGATATCTTTTCACACATTATATCAATAACGGACGCAATTTTCTGAGTCCATTTTTAACACACCATTTACCCTTGCCAAAATGTACTACGGAAGTAGGCAAGAGTAATTTGTCTTGTAATCCAATGTCTTTGCTGCTGCTACTACTACTACTACTACTACTACTACTACTACTACTACTACTACTACTACTACTACTACTACTACTACTACTACTACTACTACTACTACTGATGATAATAATAGTGAAAATGACCAGAATTCTAGTACGACATTTGACTAGGACATAGGATCACACTCACTGGTTCCAACATTAACTTGACACAATTCTCATGAAACTGACCAGAATTCTACTAGCTACTAGAAACTCCTTCCCTCTTTCCAGCTTATTTTCTGCCCCACTACAGATCAATAAAGCACTCCCAACCAATATCCCAGCTCCCCGAACCCCTTAATTTTGAAATATATATCTCTACCCGCCCCCCCCCCCCCCCCCCGCCGCCCCCTCTCTCTATCTGTCTCTCTTCCTCTCCATTTCCTTCGACCTCCTTTCCTCCTTTCCCCCTTTCCAGCCTGCTTTCTCCCTCTCTAGAGATCGAGGCATTCCTGCCGCTATGCCCAAATCCAATATCTTCAGTCTCACCTTCAGAACATTCCACCCATCTTACCCTAAGGGTGAAATGAAATGTGAAATGAAATCATCTCCAATCCCCACACACGCTTCGCTCACAACAGGCGGCTCTCTAAGACTGGTAAAAAATCCCCGTCACCAGCCCTCAGATCTCCATATTACACATAAATCCTTGAGAGAGAATTTACATATTCATGCATTTCTCCAGGCTCTTCCATTCCTTCAAGTTATATTGAAGGAGACTCGCTAAATAATGAAGGTTTGATTATCATTGCTGCTCAAGAACATTCAAGATAAAAGATATCCTTTTTTTTTGTTGTTGCTGAAAGCATTAAAGCCCATGGACAGTTTTTGTCCCTCCTTGTACCAAAATATACGTATGGGAGATCATTTCTGATGAATAGTGTAAACACCCCACTAGATTAAAGTTCCCAGTTCTCCGTTTTCTAAAATGCTAATTCCATGTTCTTCGGTGACATGTACAAAACATATGACAAAGCAAATGTAAATAGTAAAAATCATTTTTAAAAACGTAAGTTACCCTAATATATACACACTGCAGTATCATGCAGACGCAACCAAAGCTTCACCGAACACACACCGAACACACGGTAAACACTGCGAGCAGGTTTGATTCAACTTTTCTGCTGATGCACAGTTTTGTTTTATTGGATTTTGCTCTTTTTTTTTTTAATGTTTTTCGCTGTATTTTTCCCATAATTCAAATTTTCTGGCCTAAAACATTGCGTTTTCTGTGAAATTCTGTGAATTCCTTGTTCTTCCTGAATTCTGTGAAATTTTTCTGTTTTCAGTATTGCCAAAAATTGGGGACTTTACACTAGATCATGGTCAGGGCTTACACACTGCATACTAGGTAGGATTCTTCCACTTCGACAGCTTCACAGGTATACAATACCCCAGCGCTAATTTGTTAAGAGATTCTGACTTTGTGCACACATTGAACACTTGCAGGGATTACGCATGTGCAGTTGTAGAAGGACACATCGGCAATGCTCGAGTTTACTCTCTTACCCAGTATCTAAACTATTTTTACAATCTTGTTCGTTTAATATTCAACTTGAAGAGGAAAAGACTTCACAGCATCCTAGTTTTCCTGGTATCTTGCTAATCTTCATTTCAAAGCATAGAAAACTGAAAGTTTGTTGACATTTCAGCAAAACTGTACAAAATCTTCAAACAGACGGCGTAAAGAGCATTACCCAATAGCATTTTAAAGAGTACATGTAAGTATACTCTTGACTCCTAGCAAAAAAAAAAAAAAAAAAAAAAAAAAAAAAAGAGAAGGAAGAAATGAGCTGTAATGTGTTATTGTAAACCTGCTTGAAATTCTAATAATAGCTAAATCAAATACACCTACTGGACTGGGATGTCATGTGACAATTGCAATTGAATGATACAGCATTTCTTCCTTGATACCTGGCTATTTCATATGTGTGTGTTTTAAAAAGATATCTTGTTTTTTAGGATACATTTCACCGATTCTTTTGTGTAGTCATTTTGTGGTAATTTTCTCAAAAATTAAAGGGCATGAATTGAAAAAAAAAAAGATTCTTGATAATGAAGGTTAAACATGACAAAGCATAAAAACAGAAATTAACCTGCCACAATGGTACAACCCCCTAAAAATCACACGTTTTTTATGACGAAAATGAAAGTATTACTAGATATGAGTAATTTCAATCTCTGTAATGTCAAGTGGCAAATATATCAAGTATGTCAACAGGAAATTTATTCAAAGAAATTTTGTAATTAATGTGATTCCAGCAAGGTTTCCTCATAATGACTGTTGAGAGAAATAAATTCATACAGTAAACCTTTATACTACATTTCTAAATTCAATGTAATCCTTTTTAACAGAAACATTTGGAAATGTCTTAAATAAGGATGGAAGAGACAACAAACAGTAACTAACGAAAAAAGAAGAAGAAAAAAGAGGAAATTCCACAGAAACACTATGCCAATTTATATAGCAATAGGTTAAATGAGGACAGTAAACATATAATGTAAACATACAAAAACAAATTAGTGATGAACTGGTACGAGGTACAGTGTAGAAGACAAGTCATTACTAAAAGTCATTTGGTTTTAAAATGAGGAAGTTTGATCTTGGCAAAATATAAGACTGTTGTGTACTCAAAGTGCAAATCATAGTCATATTTAGTTTGATCATATAATCAGTGCTCCACACTAACATTTTGGTAGAAGGTCCAAACTGAAATTCCAGGCTCTGTATATAAATGCAGGGAGACCTGTGTTAAAATTGTTCATTTTTTGGCTTTTTTTGTGGGGGGGGGGGTCCAGACCTACATTTGGAAGGCCCATGTGTCCTGAGGCCTGTTAATGTCGAGACTTGCATAGATTCACATCATTCCAATATCAACCTGAATCACGGAGGATATTTGGCCGAGAGAAGCTACAAATTAATTTTCAAAACTTTATCTGGAAACGAAAAAAAAAAAAAAAAATATGTAACTCAAATTATCATGCTGAGGATCAAAATGGATGTGGTGCTCAAGCCCCAGGCATCCTATAATTTCAAAAGGTAAACAAGTGCATTGGTGCAAGACATTGGGGATTTCCCAAGATATCCCAAACAAAAAGATGAGACGGTGAGGAACCCTGTTCGGACAAAACATTGAATGCCCTTGCTTACACACGCAAAAACAATTGTGAAAATTGTTGCTGCTCCTCTAGAAAACAACAAAAGCAATGGTGGGGGGGGGGGGTGTACATGAAAACCTTTCATAATTCAGCATTTTGACACTGGTCTCCTGAAGATCAGTGCTAGGATCATGAAAGACAAAGGCTGCTTGAAAGAACTTATCAGTGGATCTCAGGAGTTCTACCGACTTGACTGATTGATTGATTTTGAAAAAAGAAATATACAGAAAAATTAATCTTAAAAAACACATGTTACATATTCAGGTCAAATAGTTGATGAACAAATTCAAAATGATAATAGTCAGGTCATATTTAGTTCAAATGGCCAAACAAGTCACCCAAAAAAAGTTTTGTTGATATGTGTTCATAAAGTGAAACCATTTTTTTCCCCTGGTAGCTGCATGAGTAGTTAACCAGTCATGATCAAAGTCAGAGTGTCCTATTAAATCATGCGCTAAATTTGTCAGATCATATCAAAATTTTTAGGGTGGGGGTGGCAGTAATGGCAATCAACTATTTCCTGGAATTGTTATGACACCAGGTAATTAGACTAATAGGAGGAGACTACAGGTCTTAACGAGGCAGGGGTAGAAATTTTGAGGGAAGCCTTTAATTTGCAATTTCATTGTTGTGATAATGCGGATTAAACGAGTACCTGCAATTAGTCTAGAATATCAGTCTTCAATAAGGCACATTGACTTTCGGGAGCAAATTCATTCATGGTTTTTAAAAGAGGTAGCAATGCAATCTAATTTCATTTCTCTCTTTTTGGGGGTTGGGGTGTCATAGAGCTATTTTTTTTTTTTTATTGATAAAGTTCATCTGGATAGTAGACCAACCAATCAAATTTTAATAGTACAGAACTTTTCTGTAGTTAAAACAGAGTCATTATTATAATCATTATTACCCAGGAGTTATTAGTAGAGACAGCAATATTTGAACAAATGGTATTGAGTTTAAAATAAAATTGTAAGCTTTGCACGATTATTTTTCACTTGAAATTGTATTTGTCTTTGTGTTATCTGATGTAAAACAAGTTTCTTCTATTGTGCTTTAATATATATATATTCATTGAATTCAATACTAAAATAAATAAGGAAATCTAGTCCAGCCTGAAGTGTCAGTTTGCAAAGATTAAAGATGACATAAAATGAGTACCATGGCTTCTCCTCAAGCATTTTCTGGAGACTGTAAAAGTTTGGAAGTTTGGAGGCTGGATGAATTGAAGCAATTAGAAATGTTCTCCTGTCTACAAAGCACATGGAAGCAAATGTTTCACAGAACGGTGAGGACCGTATTTTTCTCTGACATGTTCCTAATATTATGGAGGAATGGAGGAAGAGGCAGTACTTTGGGAAAATGCCAAATATTTTGAACTAATTTTATATTCTGAGGCAAATGAATTCTGATAAACTTTCTGTTGGAACTTGGAGCAGAAAAATATGAAAGAATATCTTTCATCCATTGTAATGTCAATATTATATAAAGTCTGATCTACAAGACTACAGGACAATTGAGGGCTACCAATCATTGGGGTTCAATTATACTAAACAGGACATAATCATGGCTATTCTGACCTCACTTACAAGCCCTGTGTGCCAGCAATCCAACTATAAAAGCTGGCTGAAAATTCCATTTTCAGTTCATTTCACTGCCCGGATCTATATACACAAGAGATTTTTTTTCAACTGCTGCTCAAGTTTATTCTATTTCCAAACTCAAACTTTGGCACTGATTTGTTCACTTTTCATTTGGACATAATGATGAAGTTTGTTCGAGGAAGGGCGAGTTATCATGAAGAAATCTTCAACCTGTGGCAAGTCTATCCTTTAATTAAATCTTACTGTATTACTGATGATTGTGTGTGCATGAACAATGTAAAAGTATTTTTCGCTACACCTGTAAAGGTGTCATATCAGAGTGATTTAAGCAACAAACGTCAATTTTGCAACCATAACAATTAACAAGTGTTCTGCAATTATAGAGCACAATATCCACCATGTGCGGAATATTTCAGCCAGACAGGTGAACATGTAGGTGTTGCTTTGTTCACAGATGAGCATAATAGTGACTAAACCACAATAACATTCTTATCCTACCAAGTATCCATTAAAAACCTGGGTGGAGAGAAGCAATACAGACAAACTGCTCTGCTTTAGGTTTTAAAGGTTATGTAAAGTTTTTGGTAGACCCCTCAAAAACTGTTTGTCAGATTTATTTGCCTTTAGCTGCTCAGTAGCAGGGTAAAAGCAAAGCTAAGATGCTGGGAAGTTTTTTCCTACTCAAGTTGCACGCCAAGCAAATGAGAGGTGAAAATACTTGTGATCACTGGGCAAAAAAAAAATGAAGAGGCAAAATCAACAACCAAAAATAAAAAAAAGATAAACATTGGTATTACATGTTCAAACTAAAGTGTGTCTATATGGTTTTTTTTTTTCTCTGCTACGATGAAATAAACCGATAAGTGACTGTAGATTGCTTTTATCATTATCGTCTCCTCCAAGATCGATTGAAATGAAACTAAAAGATCAATCTCAATATCACTAGATTTACAATTCCAGGAGTTGCGTTCTCACATCCTTTCATGAAGAGGGTAAAAAATAGTGTGATTAAAGGTGCGAATATAGTTCCACCGTGAAGCCAAACTCGGCATTTTGAAATAGCTTTGAAATAGTGTTGAAATGCAGTTTCACTTTACCCTATATACTGTATTTCTCCAAGGAAATTATATTTTTTCCACACTTGTAAAACATAGTTTTGAAGAGCCGTTTCCTGGTATCCAGTTTATGTGCATGTATGTAGCTTTCACTATCTCCGGTCAATTTCAGATTCTGCTTTTTTATAGCTTTAATAACAGTATTTTGAAATTGTGTATCTGCAAGGAAAAAGTTTGGATTAACCCATTCGTGACAGGAATTATTTAAAGCCTAATTTGATCAGCTTTTATTCTTCAAATTGGCAACACCAACATTTTAATTTTATTGCTACATTTCATTTATAGATTGTCATGTATCAGAAATGGATATAAATTGACAGAAATTATGATAAGTCAAAAAGTTGCCAATTTGCAGGGGAAAACAGTGATTTTAAACTTTCTATCACATTGCCAATTTAAGGATTTTAATGCTTATTTTCCTTTAAAAAATCTTCAGCATCAAACAATGAATATTGATGCAACCAAAATGGGCACAGTTTGTGTAGAATTTTTTGCTCTTTCTGCTCATGTATTTGGTATGATTTTTAGCGCTTTGCATTACAAGATATTAGGCCAAACCACAAAATGTGGACCTCTGTCACGAATGGGTTAAATAATAATAATAGTGGGTTCTTGTATAGCGCTCATGTCTGTCACATCTGACACTCCTGGCGCTCCACTGTTATTACCCCGACTTTAGCACTGCTGCCATGACAGCGTTCTAGCATTTCAAGGAATTTATTTCTATACCATGTACCATTCATGATTCGTGGGTGGAGAGAGGCAAACGTACATGTCTACAGGTAAATGTCTTGCCCGAAGACAGTAGTGCAGCGCTTAAATTAATCGAAGGCCACCAAGGCCATGGCCATGGATTCCCTTTTGACTGGCCTCAATGCCCCTCTCATTGGCCTTGGAGATTTTTTTGTGCCCTTTATAATTCTTCCTATTTATGCTGTAATATAGGAATGTACCCTACAGAAAAGTGGCCTTGCCTTAAAATTATTGAAATTTAAGGCCTGGTAGTGCCATGGCAGGACTTGATCCGCAAAACATGAGATCTATTGTCCCATGATGTATGTATTCCGAACTAAAGGCATATCGAACCTTAATTCTGACCTGAAAACTTGAACTTCTGTTAAAATTCTGTGTTCAGACACACACAAAAAAGGTATAGCAATACCGAAACGGTACACATGTAATTATACGAAGAATTTCTGTGTCTGTATGCTCACTAACAAAACAACGTACTAAGAAACGTTGTATAATGAAACCAGGGTCTGAGTATTGTTTTGAACTAGAACTTGATAGAGAATCATGGTCCGTGTGTCTTAACGTATGGCGACCATAACTGAGCAGGGCTTAACATGAGCGTGGTCAAAAGGAGACATGAGCTTGCCATGACAATATGCACAGAAGAAAACTGCGCATCTATACAACATTTTCTTTAAAGAGTTCAGGATGTGTGTCTGAACACTTTATTCGCTATACAATGCTTCCTTATATGACATTTCTTTATCGAGCTTCAGGATAAGCATTTCGTGTCTGAACAGGCTGAATAATGCATCTAACAATCAAAATCAAACATTTTCCTTGTTTGTAGAGCTAAAGAAATTGTTAAGGACACATCAGTTCAATGTTCAAGTGATTTCATTAAATTACAAAGTCATGCAGCACATGAAAGTAATACATGTACATAAAGTTATAGAGACAAAAAGTCTCAAACTACTGGTGTATACCAGGTATTCGTGTACATGATGTCATGATATCACTGAACATTAAACAGGATGTGATTTTCATCACGGATCTCTGTGAGTTTCCTATATCGGTACCGCTACTCCTACGATCAAAGTGTTCTGAATAATGGACATGTGAGCAGCTGAAATAGATACTGTACTTAACATAATTGTTATTCCTAAAGTGAATCATTCTCGCTAATTACCATGTGAAGCACATTATTCCCAAGCGAAAATCCTTTTATATTTCTGCCTAATGTGCCATTACTTTACAAAGATAGACATTTTCACTGTCAACATACTGAGGTATGTGCACTTGCAATATACCCATTAAAGAAGAATGGTTGAGAAGGAGCATTCCAGAACAGGGTCTTGATATTCAAATAAAGTTATACTTGTACATACTTCCAATGGTAAACACTACATGCAGCCCAGTCTTTTTAAGTCCAGGTTCCATCCTCCACATTCATTTTTAATTGTGAATCAGTAATTCCATACCCAAGGAAGACACCCCACCCTCACCTACCTACCGGGCCTGGGGGGGGGGGGGGGTGGTCATAAAAGCTGTTCGTAAAGTTACAAATAACTTTATGAGCGACTTTAGTATGGCAAGCCAAATGGGATTCTCAATCATTAAAATCACATCAGCTAAAGGTGAAATATGCAGACATAGATTAACATTACTATTGCTTACAAGCAATTTTATTGCCAAGTATGTTTTTGGCCAAAATTTGACTGATATTATGGGAAATGCTGTCACACCTCAGGAAAAACTTTGGGCATCCAAATTGGCTCTCCATATTAAAGTCGTTTGTAAAGTCATGCATACCTTTACGAAGAGCTATATGAAACAACCCCCAGTACCACCAGTTGAATTTTAGACATTATTTTGGTCTCTTCATCTTCTCTCGATTTCACTACAGGAACAGAGAACTGCAGCAAGTTGATATCATGGAAGGAGGGGGCGAGCGCCACGTCAGCACGGCTCACATCGACATCACCCCACCCACATCCCCCAAGGCTAGGAGTGAACATACCCCACCCTCATCTACCACCAGTACCCCCGATATCCATGAGAGACATTATGACAGCATGGAGGCAGTCAGGAATGAGGTTAGTATGATGCTGTACAGAGACCACCCAAGGGAGACAAGAAAAGCAGTCTTTACAAGCAGCTACATGCAGGCTCTATGTACTAGGCCCCATCTCATAAAACTTGTTATCAGTATCAACTGCCACATTTCTATGACAAATTTGCTCTCAGCCAATCAGATGCAAGGATTTCAGTAGCTTATAACAGTTACTGCAACTTGTTATTGATAACAAGGTTTATGAGACGGGAGCCCAGGTTCCTTTAACTTCAATACATACAGTGTAATATGTTTCATTGAGCGTGTTTATTGAGGGTAACAGAGGGCTAATAAGCGACCCAAGTTCCAAACTAGCTTACCCGTTACCCTTGATAAACACGACGGCGACTTGATTACCGAACTAGCGTACCGGACTTGAGTTCCGCAAAAAAGGGGGATTTGATTACCCGTTGAACGAGATCGGCGACTCAAGTCGTGCCAATAAACACAACACGACTTCGGTCGCATTTCCTTTGGGAACTTCGGACTCCTGTTTCCGGATGAGATAAAAAGTAATAAGCCTGCCAGATTTGACCTTCACTGCCGGGTCACTTGCAGCTGGGCATGATCTTGATGGTTTCGGGAACTCAGATCGCCACGATAAACACGACATCCAGAGAGACCACCCATCATGAGCGCGATTTTTTGTTCGCGACTCAAGTACCCATTTCTAATTTCTAGAAATTGAGTTCCCTCACTAAACACACCCATTGACAAACACGAATGCAGTCACTGGAAACAAAAAATGTTGGTTTTTCTCATAGACATATAATAAATTTTACTAGACTAAAAGCAGCATGCGCTTATATCATTACGCGAATGGCATTAGGCCCCACCTCTTTCAGATCATTTGAAGGTCGACCTAAGCACTCGTTTTTGTTGCATTATTCATATCTACTGCGCGTATGGCACGTATCACTGTTATTATGATACTTTGATTTAATGCGCATTTGTTGCGCATTAATTGTGCATCATGGCACATGTTTTTAGCTGATGGGCGTAATATTTTAAAACATTCACAAATGCACGTGACTCCTTGGGATCATCTTACAAAATGAATTATTCATTTTTGCTCAAAAATATTGATGGGTGCTTAGGTCGGCCTTCTAATGGATCTGGATAAAATGGCGGAGCTTTAGGGGCCTGGTTTTTCTAGACAGGAGGTTTCTAAAGCAGTTTTGACTGTTCACAGTGCTGCCAACCAATGACAAAAGGACCGGGCAAAAGGAAGCAAAGTAATACTGTATAAGCCAATATTTTCGCGTACAGATATTTTCACGAATCAGAGGCTCACAGACTTTTTCGCGAGTCGTTTATTTCGCGAGCGCAAGAGCAGTACAAGACGGGACTTGCAGTAAACTTATTTGTATGAAAGAGCCATATCGGAAGATTTACAGGATTTGTTTTTCAATTTTTTTTTTGCCAATACCATCACACTCGTAGCTTGCAATAAACAAAGAAAGCCATCATAAAACCCCTGATTTCTTGATTTATAGCGCGTTTTCGGCGACTCTCTTTCTTATCATCCCACTAAGTCCCCGTATGCTTTGGAAAAATGGCACCAATTCCGCATTTTTGGTAGCAGAATTTGGCTTTTTATAGCTGTTTGGGGGTGACTACGGAACTAACTTGTAGTGAGTGACACTTTCTGTGTGTGTTGTGATGCTACACACGGAGTGAAGGACTGCTGCACTTTCCGCACGCATAGTGCACGGCAATGTCAACAATGTGCTGATGACGCCGAGAGCTAAAGCAAACGTAATTGCTGATATTTTCGCGTGTTGTTAAATTCGCGATAGGTGAGTGATTCGCGAAATACGCGAAAATATAACCACACCGAAAATTTCAGCTCATACAGTATATGATTAAACTTATGCAAGTTCTAGGCACTTACGCAAGATTATAAGTCAAACTTTAAATCTTTGCCAAACACCCACTAGATCTGATTGTATGACATCTGGCGATGACATGAATGTTGTTAACTACAGATATGCAGATCTGAACTCAGGCTCCTCGGGGATCGTTGTTCTCTCATTTCGGAGGCTCTTGCTCATGTACTGGACATAATTATGTATACATCACTATTCTTGCATGTATTCTGCCTTTTTCTTATTTCTTTTTCTTTTTTCTTTCTTCTTTTTTTTTTTCTCTTTCCTTTTTTTTTTTTTTTCACTGATCATCCTAATCACTTGTAAATATTGTAATATGCTGTAATTTTTTGTAACCTATCAGTTTATATCTGTCTGTGAAGATTGTATTGTTAAAACACAAAAATATATTTTTTAAAAATTCTGAACTTTTAGGCTAATTCATGGAAATAGCAGAGTGCTGACCTCTACATCTACAAGCTAACAACTCTTATCTATGCTGATGAAATCATGCAAAAACAGGTTCATTAACTGGAGGAATTGTGTTTAATTATATACTTCACCAGGACAGTTTTGGACTTAAGAGCCACATCAGAAAATAGGGTGTATAGTAACTTTTTGAATTTCCACTGAAATTACAGAACTTGTTCTGCTAATTAAAAAAAAAAAAAAGAACTGTCCCCCCCCCCCCCCCACACACACACAAAGTAATTCAGCAAAATCCAGCATTCCATAAACTTCTGCCAAATAGGTTAATCAATAATGCTCTCATTAGGGATACTTGTTCCAGTTTAATACAATGCAGGTCTACTTGGATTTGAGGCAGGAAATGGCTGCTAATTTTAGACAATTGTTTACTTCATTTTTTAATAAATCATTCTATTATGGAGATGGCCTGGTTTTATTTGACCCATTTGGCACTGTTCCTGATGCGTTAGAGTACTGAATGAAGCTACAGGTGCAATCACATTGATTACAATTTAATACAGCAGTACACAGTTTTCTGAAGGGCTAAATTAATCAGCTTGCAGAAACATCGTGAGAAAAATGTATCTGACACAACATGTGTTGAGTTCACAAAGAGACAAGTAGTACATGTATCTTTAGAGATTATGGAGAAAATATGAAATTTTGTGTACAAAACATATTAGCTGTCATCCTAAACCTACCATTTAAAAGCAACGGTGCCAAATTGAGGATTGCCATTGAAAGTAAATTGAGACTTTTCAAACTTTCATAATTTTTTCATTTCATAACCGATTTCGATGGAACTTTTGAAAAATTGCTTCGCTCTATCCTCTCTTTTCATTAAATTGGATGTCTCCTGGGCAGGGTATCATTCTCCTTTAAGTTATAACGAGACTAAATGTATTTCATATACATTTTACACTTTTATATGTCTATATCTTCCCCATCCCTTCACCATCTCCTATCATCATCATCCTCTTTCCCATATTCCTCTACTCTCAAACTCCCTCTTCCTCTCTTCCCTTCTTTCTCCCCCTTTCTTTCCCCATTCCAGCTCTCTCCCTTCCTTTAATTTCCATTTCCCTCTCCATCCCTATCTCCTTCACCTTTCCTTCTTTCTCTCCCCCTCACTCTCTCTCTCTCTCTCTCTCTCTCTCTCTCTCTCAAAATCTGTTCTTCCCAACTGATCTACATGTATCCCCAATTTTAAACATTTATCAGCATATAAATGCTTAAACTGCAGCATGTACCCCTTTCCTTCTCTCTCTCTCTCTCCCTCCTTCTCTCCCTCCATCTCCTTCTCTCTTCTTTACCCATTCTACTTCTTTCTCCTACCTCTTTCTTAGAGTCTCTGTTTAAAATATAAAGAAATATAATCTTTCAAAATGTCAATGCTGAATACATAATCCAATGCAACATGAACTGTACTTGTGGCACATTAGCTTCACATTCATGATCAACATGATCAAGACCCATGTACTGTGTGGTAGAATTATGTACAATTTGCACATGCCTAATAAAAGTGTTCAGATACAGTACATGGAGGTAGCGCAGGCCTATGCAATGCAAAAGCGCACGTATACTACCACCCTAACCCTGCAAATTTGGACTGCAAACATGAGGGGGAAAAGCAGTCATTGGCTAATTGTGCATACATGTACAGGTAGCTCTTTAACGGCAATTCTTGCATTTTGAAGTCTCAAGACTACATTCTCTGCTTTAGTATTAAAGATAAAGGAAATTAATTATCCAACCAACTTTTCACACCTTGAGCAGGAAGTCTGGCCATTGACTTCAGAATGTTGAACTTCAAAATTCATACAGTACATGTTTGGCTTCAGTAAAGCCTTTCCTTTCTTCCTGAAACGAATTCATGCCAAATTTTGTTCTACACTGACACTGACTCTCCAGCCTATACTGGGCAGACGAAAATAGATCTATAATGATAAATTCTAAACTTAGTAACATAAAAAAGTTGAAAAAGTTTGTGTATGTAATTCAATTCAATTCATGTCAGTAGCAATAAAACCTAGCTGTCTTTCTGAGGAGCCAAACAAATAATCAAATGTAACCTCCAGCTCAAAGGTCAGAAGGTCAAGAAACAAGCATGTCAACAATGTCAGGTCGCTATGCAACCAAGGGTGGGAGAGCATCAGTTTCGCTTTTCTGCTCTGCTGGATATCTGAAGGGGAGAGGGAATTCCATGTTTTAAAAAAAAGAGCAAAATCTGAACTTTTTGAAACTTAGAAACTGAAAGGAACACTGTAGGAGGCATCTTAACAATTGACTTAATTCCCTTCCTCTCCCCCCCCCCTTGTATTTCTAAGATATTGTAATTGCAGTTTAACATGTCATTCAACAAATATTTATACTAATGAGGAAAGTCATGTTCAAAGGTTCATGGGTATGTTGTGAAAATAAGTTATTCTACACCTCAGAGCTAATATAACATTTTTCGGCAAATTCAACTTTTAAATAGCAATCAATCTTAGACTAATGATCTTATTCTCTTTGTTTCTCATGTATTTGCAGGTCAAGGAGTTCTTTCGCAAGTGCAGAGAAATGCTTGACAGTAGAGAGCAGGCTCTTTTGCAACAGATCTCAGAAGAGAGAAAAGTCATACAGCCCCCTCTACTGGCAAAGAAGAGAAAGTCTGCAAAGAACCATGCCCATCAGCTCAAGCTGAATCCGTTGGGGTCGATTGAGGAAGGGAGTGGAAGCGATGACAACGGGAGCAAACCTTGTAACAACAAGGAAGAGGAGAAACAAAATGGCTGCCACAACTGCAATGAATCAGAAATGCAGATGAATGCCAAAGACACCCTGAAAAGGAAACGAGGAAGAAAGCTGAGGACCGCCAGGCATGTAGACATGAAGGATGAGAACGGGTACCACCCTCCCACAAACCTTCATAAGTTTCACTTGAGCAAAGCGGACAAGAAGGAAATGAAACAATTTGAGAATGCGGTTCAGAATCTGGGCCTGATCTATGTTGGGAATGCGGATCCCTCGAAAACTATTGCTGTAGCAAGACCTGCCCTGGTGTGTGCAAAGTGTACTGCCAAAGTGAAAGCTATTGATAAGAGGGGTAAGGAATGCAAGCAGGGAGGGGACAGCTTTGCAGCTAACATGCAAACACCCGACGGAGGTTCAATTCCGTGTGAGATCTTTGACAATGACAATGGGACCTACACCATCGCCTTCAGGCCAAAGGTTGCTGGGACACACCAACTAAACATCAGTGTGTCAGGTCAGCCAATAAAAAGCAGCCCTCTCCAGGTCAAAGTTCAACCTGTCCGATTACAAGCCAAGAGTTCCTTTGTTGGTGGCCCTTGCATGTTTGGGTTGGACATCCCAAATAGATACAGGGTTCCATTTGGTGACAAACGCGATGAGAGTGAGTTGGAGAGAGCCCGGCTAACTCCGGATATGTTGAACATTGTTGTACGGGATCAAGAAGGAATATTAATGGACTCTTCGGTGGTAGGGTGTGTGTGCAATGACAAAGAAATCTCGACGTACAATGTACGCTTCTTGCCAGTATCTCCAGGTGATTATGACATCAATGTGACTTTAAAATCTTCTGGCAATGTCATTGCTCAGCAGGTCATACCCGTTCATGCAAGGGAACAGATAGGCCGCAGCGGAAGTGGTCTCGGTGAACTGCTCAACCCGACGGACCTCACCATAACCCCACATGGGGACATCTTTGTGGCAGACACTGTTGAGAACTCTCGTATCCAACGATTTTCCTCAGACGGCAGATACCTCGGTCAATTTCCAGTGAACTTCCAGGAGCCTGCCTTGATCGGCTCCGACTCTTCTCACATCGGAGCAGTGTTCCTCAGCTCCAAGCAGGTCGTTGTCTACACCTACGAGGGCTACCCTGTACATCAGTTTGGACATGACCAGCTGACACACCCTCACGGAATCGCTCTCAACTCCCAGGGAAACATCTACGTCATTGACCTCGCCCTACAATGTCTTCTTATCTTCACCAAGGTTGGCAAGCTCCTCACCCGTCTTGGACAGGAAGGATCCCGCCCCGGGGAATTCAATCATCCCCATTTCATCGCCATTGGATCTGACGACCACATTTTCGTGAGTGAGGCTCGTAACTTCCGCATCCAGGAACTCAGTAGCATTGGATCCTACGTCAAGGAGCTCCGTTCAAAGGACAAAATGGCAGAACCGGGTTCTATCGCCATAACAACTGGAGGGCATCTTCTGGTCCATGATGAGAAAAGCCAGAAGATACAGATTGTTAACCTAGATGAGAACAGGTTTGCAGGGAGCCTACCCCTAGAGCTCATCCAACCAAACACTGGACGTATTGACGTTACACATGATGGCTACATCATCATTCTGGACATGTTCCACCATTGCTTATGGCGATATCGTATACCTTATGAATCTTAGGCAAAATGAGGGCTGAGTCAAGACATTTAACCAACGTTTTTAAACGACCGCCGGAGGAAAACCATTTTCCATTTTGCAAAACAGTTAACCGTAAAAAAAACCAACAAAAACAAAACAGAGAGAAGAACCTTCCACACAACTGCCAAAATATTCCTAAAAAATAATTCATATCTCACACCTTTGGAATGGCCTGCCAATGTCCATACTTTCTTAAAAGTGGTTTAATTTGGTTGTTAACTAAAAATAAAAAGAGAAATTACCAGTTCCTTTTTGGCTCAGAAAGATCGAGTTTCGAATGATAATGTGTGATATTTAGCATATCAACACACAAAAGCACATATGTGGAAATGTAATGGAACAGTTTAATACATTCCCACATATGTCCTTTTTTCTTTTCATGGGTGTGAGATATGAATTTTACCGATTTTTAGCAGTTGTGTGGAAGGATTTTTTTGTCTATTATTTTTTCATCTAACACTAATCTAGATCTATTTTTAAACGGTTAAACAAAATCGCCCGTTCTTTAAAAACGGTTAAACGTTTAGCAAAAACACCTTAATGACTCAGCCCTAGGCAAAATGTAATCATATTTTGGGCAAAAAAAACCAAACTTGTGTATACTACACAGACTGACAAAGAATTTGAGAGATATATATTCAGTTTTTTGTGCCTAACAAAATTTTCTGCAGTATTGTAAGAATATGAATCATTCTATGGAGTAATGAGTTATTTCCCAGTCTGCTGTGTTAGTACTATGCTTGATGTAGACCATGCAAATGAACATACATGTACAATGCTTTATTTTCAAGCTCAAATGTGCCTCTGCAAATCATTTAGTAAAATACCAGTATTACTAGCATCAAAAAAAAAAAAAAAATCCTGATGCAAATGTCTAATCCTTAGGTCATCTTCTCCCATTATTTTTGCTGTCTTTTTTTTTTTTTTTTTTTTTTTTGGGGGGGGGGTGTGGATTTAAGTAAGAATAAATGTCAAGTGCAAGTCATCTTACAGAAACAAAACAGATAAAGATGTAATAAATACAAATGACACAACTGAATAAAAAATAGAAAAATCCTATTCATTTCAATAGTGTGTCTTTTCCAAAGATTGCTATTTCATTGTATAATTTTTTCAATTTTGATTTTAAAAATTTACCAGTATTATTTTTCACCACCATAACTGCCATTCTAAAGTAATGTGGATCTTTCGGGTGCAACTTAGTAGTGGTAGTGTAGAAAGCAGCTTGCAGTTCTGAGTTACTGTCTGACCTCGCTTATCCGGCCGCGTCAGGACCGGCACCCATCCACATAAGTGAAATGGCCGGATATGAGAGTAATGTAGTGTGACAACTGTTCTATGAAAACTTATAGGGTAGAGCGGTCTATTTGCTGTAAAATACCTATTTCCTTGGTGTTGTGGATGATTGTAAATGATCAATAATATCTTTGTACGAGATGAAAATGAAATAAAATAAAACGGAAAATTGCCCATGATGTTTCCATCTACCAGGCTTTTAGGGGAATGGGATGAAGAATAAAAGAGGGAAGCTGGAAGGGAGACATGGCTATTTAATAGAAGAGTCCAGATAAGTGAAGGCTGAATAAGCGAGGTCGGACTGTACATGTACTTGGATAATATTCCATATCGCAAATATGAGATTCAACAGTAGAGGGCGACATTTCCTGTATACCACACAGGTCAGCACATGCACAGATACAAATCCAGTACACTGTACCGACAATTTGACAAGATTTCTTCCAACTTCCATAAAAAATGTACAGCCAGATTAACAAATCCCTCATTTGACGAAAATATTGGTCAGGTTTCATAAACACTCTTGATGATTTTATTAGATCCATGCAGGTTTAATGGGACTCTTTAAGACTGACCTATTATGTTTGTATGGAAACAGGAAGTGCACGTGTCTAAATCTCGTATTTGTGACATGGAGAACTGAAAGTAACTCAATGCCATCTATATATAGAGGTCACAATTAAAGTGGTACTTTGAATTCATTTCTTCTACATGCCAGAAAAAAAAACAACTACCAAACAATGTGCACAAAAAAGAAAAGAAAGTATACTGGTAACTTTTTAACGCTATGAATGACTTTTTAAAGCATGTTTTACATATTCATAAGTTATTATTATTATTATTTTGTTTATGCCTCCTTCAAAAGGAACAGCATAATATCCTTCTCAAAACTTGATGAAATCTTAGCCTTTCTGCGTGTATCAAATGAGTTATTTCAATATTGCTGGAGTATTGCTTGTTCTTAAATGTTGTTGGGATTTAACTGTGATCAAAACAAAATATATGTACCTGTGGTATTTGGATTTGGAATGGATTAAATTATAAGAATGTAAATTAATTCTTTTTTTAAACTTGTCTTTTCTCCTGGTATTCAATTGTGAATGTGAATGAAAAGCATGGCTAGACACTAGAGTTTAACAGAAAGGAGTCAGAATCAAAACTGAAGATTAATTTGCCACACCCAGGCAAACCATTATACAGGGTGGCCCGAAAAGAACGGAACACCTGTGATCCTTAATTTCAGGGAGATGAATAACATATCAAGGAGAGAATTATTGACCATATTCAAAGGAAACTTTATTTTCCAGTAAATTGACGCCAGGATCATCCATTTTGAATCATGCATTTAGATGTTAGGGCTCATTTCGTGAGACAATGTCATTTTCAAAATTTACTCTTTTAGCGACTGAATTCCCGTTACTTGAAAAAAAAATCCTTCACCCGACGGCATTCAATAGAAATGGCTCCTTGCCAGAATAAACGCGTGGTTGATTTTCCTTTCATTGAAAACGAGATTATTTGGGCAGTGAGCCGTTTCTATGGAATGCCGTCAGGTGGAAGGTTTTCCCTTCATCTCACATGATTTCATTCGCAAAAGTAGCAAATTTTGAAAGTGGCATTGCCTCATGGAATGAGCCCTAACATCTGAGCGCATAACCCCAAATTAATGATTTTGGTGTCAATTTCAAGGAAAAGGAATTCTCTTTCGAACCAATAAACAACTACCACATTATGTCATTTATCTCGCTGAAATTAAGGATTACAGGTGTTCCGTTTTTGGGGGGCCACCCCGTATAGACCAATTTCACAACGCAAGAGGGCAGCAGACTGTTCGACACAGTTCGACATACTGCGGTGGGCGCTCCAACTTTTATAGTACACAAGTCAATAGCGCGTTATGTGCATTCGTTCGATTTTTTGTCTATTTTGACCAGTATATGCAGATTTACTTTAATATTTGCAATGAGAAATTATCAGGGAAGATCAAGTCGCAGCTGTGCGGTGCTCAAATGCCACAAGAATTAGAGAAAGTTTAAAAATTGGAAGCTGACTGAGTGCGAAATTCACTCGCTTTTGACTCATGAAGCCTGTTTGTGTGAGCAGCCGTAGTCCCTACACAGGTTTCCATAAGCAATGTGAAGGAATTCTTCGCCAGTGGGTAAAAACATCAACAGAAAGGACTGTGAAGTCAAGAAACCTTATCATTATGTACTTTGGCGTAACATTTAATGAGTGAAAACATGACTTTGTAAACAGGGTAGGATTTAGGGCTCTCCTTTACTACGGCTTCTATGCTGCAATCGAACTTTTACTGACAAAACTAAGTTGAAAACCATCGAAAGTACAAAAATACATCATACCTTCATCCGTCAGATATGACCATTGTCTTACCTCATCTACCCATGTATCCATGCTTTATCTTATTGATCTAGAATAAAGTAAATGGAACAATATCGGGGCATATCTCATATCTTACATTCATTTTGTACACAGAGCCAATCGCGGTCAGCGCGCTTGCCCACCGCAGCAATGGCGTCGCCGATAGAGGGCCAAATACATAAACTGGAGGTGAAATTGGTCTATAGTACTTTTGTACTTACAACCTGATGAATTGAATCAAGCTGCTGAAGGGGCACTGGCATCACTGGTGTGTGTGTGGGGGGGGGGGGGGGTTGTGCTCTTACTTGGAAAATAAAATGTGAATTTACAAGGCCACTCATTAGGACATGTTGGCAGGGTCCCATAATTTTCCTTCCTCTCATTGTTACCCTGCTCCCTCCCCCCCCCCTCTGTTTCTGTTATTTCCTTCCTTTCTCATTTTTCTTCAACGTTCCATTAATGGGCACATGCCCCCATGCCCTCCCTCTCCTCACCCATGCAGCAACGCCACTGATCATAATCATCATCTTCATAAATTCATTTTAGATGACCAGCCTTGAAAACAAAGGAATCCATTAAAAAAACATGAATAGGTTCTACTTACAGCTTGTCCTGACGAAGGGTCAATAAAATCGGCCCAGTAACCAGCCTCTTTGAGAATCCTGCAAATCTCCTTGGCACTCATCACAAACTGAAGTGAAAAAAGGGGGACATAAAAGAAAGATACGAGCATAGAGTTGAAACTTGTTATAAAAAACTCCTATGTAACAAGATTACTAATATAACAAGGTAATTTTGCTGGTCACAGATTTCTATGTTCTTTATCTTTTACACTGATATAAGGAGATTCCCAGGGGTGTTTCACAAAGTTGTGCGCAAAGTTACGCATGAATTTAAAGGAGAAGGAAACCCTGGGGAAAAAATCAATTCTGATGTAAAGAGAGGATAGAGAGAAGCAATTTCAAAAAGTTCCATCAAAAACAGCTACGAAATGAGAAAATTATGAAAGCTTGAAAAGTCTCAGTTTTTTCATGGTGATCCTCAAATTGACAATGTTGCTTCAAAATGGCAGGTTCAGGACAACTCTCAATATGTTTTGTACACAAAATTTTATATTTTCTCCATTATCTCTAAAGACGCTGCTTGCCAGGGAAAAGTTACACGAGGACTAAGGGCGATTCCCCCCCAAAATGTCAAAAATAGCCCTCGTAAGTTGCAAAAGAGTCCCCGTAAATTGCTATTAGGTTCAATACAAAATGTAAATTGGAGTGAACAGAAGTAGGAAAAATAGCCCCAGTACAGAAAATAATATTGTTTTCCCTGCTGCTTGCATCTTTGTGAACTTAAAGGGATTGGCTAACTTTGTGAGTAGCTGATTTTAAAAATTCTCAAACTAAGATGAAACATGTGTATGAGTACTTGTATTTGTACTCAAAAACCCTGAAACCAACCATAATTTAGGATGAAAAAGTGTAAGTTAGACGCAAACTGCGATTTTATTATCCTTCGTCTCACGAGACAATCACTGAGAGGACCACTTTGCTTGAATTCGAAAATGCCGTTATGTGCCTCCCGCCGCGTGATACGCCAATACACACAGTACAGTAAGGTGAGTCATACGTGCATGCGCACTCCTTATGTCTATTCTTTGCAACCGACCATCGTATATTTTTTAAACATTGGTTCACATTTTTTATATTTAAAAATACTTCCTGTAGATATTATACTTTGAAACTTTCAGACTGGTATTTTTACACTATAACCCTTATGTTTATCCCATTTTCAAGTAACAAAACAAGATTTTTTAAAATCATAACAATGCTAACCAATGTCTTTAACATATATTGTGTCAGGAATTCAACCGGAGCAGGAAATCATCCAAAGAGCATCTGTGAAATAAGTATGTGCCATGAAATCCCACCAATCCCCAAGACACAACCAGAGGACCCTCAATGTACTCACATTTTCTAGAAGTTCATCTCTCTCTTCCTCTACGTCCGATGACCACGTCGACATGTCATGTTGTGTTCTCTGACACATGGTGACCACGGTCAAACTGGAGTCTGCTTCAACGCCACTGCTTGGAAACAGCTCACTGAACCCTGCAGTCAAACAAAAGAAGAAGAATAAGATAAAGGAAGATTTTAGACATACAATGTACAATCAATTCAAATGGGAATGTCTACTCATTTAAAAGGTGAATCAATCTAATAATGGCTTACAAAGTACAACTTTGTTACAAAGAAAACTTTATACATGTAACATACCCTCTCTAAAAACAGTACATGTTCTTCTGCCAATCCTAGGTCTTCGTATTCTCTCAGGGTTTTTTTTTTTTGTTTTATTGTTATAGTTGTTTGTTTGGTTTTGTTTTTGTTTGTTTTTAATTTGTTAATCTATCTTTTTATTTGTTTGTTAATTTAATTGCTTTTATCGTGATTAGAATATATTTCAATAAAGAAGGTACTGTCACTGATCTTAAGTTCCTAAAACAAGGTTGTTACAGCAGTATTTACTATATACAACAAAGATTTTTTTCAAACTGCATACACGAAAGAACACAAGAGAACTGTTCAGGATTATAAACAGTATGAAAATTGGCAATGCTAAGGTGCTGGACTGTAGAAAGGCACAGCATTCTCAATATTGGACCCTAATTAAATGAACCCCAAAAATACCTCTGACCTGAATTCATAAAAGAGGTTTCAATCCAAAGTTACTATGACATAAAACCAGAATTCAAACCTCCACCATGGATTTTACGAAGCATTTGCATATACATCCTTGAATAATGCATTCCCTGATTCCCACAAATTTAGCCTCAGAATATCGCACAATCATGAATATTCATGTTGCATTTGTCTTGAGGGCCAGGCTGACTATGCTGAGGTATGAAAAAAAAAGTCCGGCCGGGCTGATTGTGCCGTACTGTGATACAAACTACAAATAAAAAGAGGCATCCAAAATGTATCCCCCATCCAAATGGCCAGATATCTCTTTACTATGCTTGCACTTTGCTTATGCTGTGACTGCATTCTCCAGCTGAACGATTTTTGTTCAAAGAGGTGCACCAAAATAATAATAATATATATAGCACACGTATCCACAAACAAGGTGCTCAAGGCGCTCCCTATACTACCCCGGCTAAGCTAGACTACCAATTTCAGTGCTCACAGCTTTCAAGGAATTCCTTTTTGCCAGTACCAATTTACACCTGGGTCGAGTGTGGCAAATGTAGATTAGTGTCTTGCCAAAGGACATTAGTGCTGCGGCAACGATTCAAACCCTGTTCCTTGTGGTTCAAAGCCTGGACCACAACACCTCGACCTGACTATAACTGGAATGATTACCAGTCTTTTATTGTTATAACTGGAATGATTAACAGTCTTTTATTGTTAAACTGGAATGATTACCAGTCTTTTATTGTTTAAGGGGTTTGAGACCTAGCTTGTTACATCTGATATCTTGTTACATCCGACCTCCCTGCAACTTTGGGACCATAATCTGATTATTACCGTCACCTTGTTATTTACCTCATTATAGTCGATCTTGTTATGCCACGTTTTCCCTGTACAGGGGCCATCAGGTTAGCGTAGGTAATAGGATATATGCATGAATGTACTGTTTGTTCTTGGGAAACGAGGACACGTACGTCTTCTGCTTACACGTAACTGGTTTTCAAGATTTACGCCATGATTTTGTATGATAAACCAACACTGTGAACTCTGTTCTAACCTACGTGTACTCATGGAGTCATATCACAGCTCTGTGATAAGATCTTGATGTTGAAAACATACATGTAATCCTACTGATTTTATTAGAACAAAGATAACTACATGTACATATAGGATAGATATAAAACTGGTACCAGCCATTTGCAGAACGTAAAACTTGTCATAAAAAAAATATAAAATATGTCCTCAAAATGTTACACGTAGTAATATTAATGTATGCCTTATATGTGTGAATCACGGATGTAAAAACGTGTTATGATTCAAGTTTATGGTTTTATATCATGCTGTAAACACCAAACAGCATGCTAATGTAAATCTTGGATTTTATGTGACCCTCACTTCAAAACAACAAGTTGTAATGTGAGTTTTACAGCAAACAGCTCAAACAGAAAGTTCTAGGATGAAAAACTGATTTCTCTAGGTTTTTAAAATAATTTCTAATAGGAAATATGTTTTTTTGTTTGATTTATAAGTTCCATTTGAGGGGGAATTTCACAATAATAGTACGTCAGCATGCTGGGTGAAACCTTCACATGAAAATGTGCGCGTAACTCAAAAATTTATTCACTCTGTGGCTTTCAAAATCTGAAGTGTCATGTATATCTCCTTTGAGACTCCAAATTTGAGCCTAATCTAATAATCTCTTTATAGTCAATAATGGGGAGTTTTCATTCAACTCTGAGAGGGGCAATAGTATCAATAAGGCTCATCTGGCCCATTTGGGCCGGATGAGCTAAAAATGCAAAATTTATGAGGTAACAGTCATATTGTAATGGGGGATCACATAATATTATGGTGAAATCATCCAAATCACTCTGAAATGCATGTATGATACTAAACAGATAAACTTACATGTATAAATGTTTCAACTCAAAATATCTCAATGAAATCACCAACCTAATCATGCATTAAATCATTGAAACCAGTCATTATAGCATATTTTTTAGCTAAAATTGATAAATAATTCAACATGAAGGGTTTCAATTCAACAACTCAAAAACCAATTAACTTTATTGTGCATTAAAACAGAACAGTCAGAGTCATTCTTCAGTTCAACTAACTAATAAACTGCAAGCAGTACATGCATTGTATGTAACATTTAACCTTTTAACAGAATTGAGCACTGAAAAAAAAGGAAAAAAAATGAAATATTTCATTATGAAATATTTCTGCACTAAAAATGCACAGAAATAGGGTTTCATATCAACACCATACATGTATAGAGCATTCAATCAAAATAAGAAAACATGAGTAAACACACAAAAACATGTACATTTCAAATCATTCAAAAATGAAGGGATGTTTTCAGCTACAATCAATAATAAGTGGTTTCAAACCAAGACCTCTTTCGGAAAATAGTAGTTCTCTGAATTTGGGATCAAAATAAATCATGGACAGTCTAAAAATGATATTAATGGTTGACAAACAACCTTGGAAATACATGTATGGCCAAAAAGAAAAAAAATACTAACACATAACAATGCAACCTTACAGGTTTCAGGTTAAGAACTCTTTTTGGAAACAGCGTGCTGGATTTGGGATCAAAATAAAGTATGGACAGCCTAAAAAAGACTGAACACTAAGACAAAGAACCATGGAAATAAGCCATAGAAAAGGACTACCATGGAAGAGTTAATGTAGTGTATTACATGAAACATACAAAGAAGGATATGACAATGTATTTCAGATGAAAAACATCTTCATGATGATAAAGTCATGAAAACGAGTAAGATGATGATGATGTAAAAACAACGATGACCACTGATAGGGACAACAATGACGGCGATGAAGATGACCTAAAAAGGATGACGGATGATGACCTTTGATAGGGAATAAACTGACGATGATGATGATGACACAGTTTCATTAAAAGTGACTTACCAGTTGTCTTAAAGGGGGTACCCAATGCTGAAACAATGTTAGTTCATTTAAAAGAGCATGACTTTATTAGCAGAAAATCATCTGCCTAAAGTTTTTTTAAAAGTTGTGTTGCCAAGGAAACCCTCAAATGTGGTAAGATTTCAGGATATTTTTGACCCCTCAGCTGTGACCAAGTTTCAACTGGGTACCCACTTTGACGTCAAAATGACGTCAAAGTGGGTACCTTGTCGCGCAATTCTAGCAAAATGCGTGCAAGGTATAATACACATTGTACAGTCTAGCGCGCAGCATAACTGCAATGCGCGAAGCTGGGTACCCACTTTCACGTCATACCTCATATTCAAATTTTTTGGTCAACTCTTGACTTTTTATGAGAAAATTAGCCAAAATGCATTGATTTCGATTGAAAATCATCAAATTTTTAATGTTATTCTTCTTAGAATTCTATTCTCGATCATGTATCAAAAAAAAAATTTACCATTGTGTAATCACTTTAAATGAAAATGTGGTTTGGAGTCCCTGCCACAACGTGAACTTTTTATCATGATATATTAATCTATATTTGCCACTTTCCACCGAGGTAATTCACCTATCATGAGAAAGAAAAAGTTGGATTGTCTATAGTCCTATGAATGTGTTATTGTTCGTGGGCCTGTGGATAGTTGTTTGTAAATCACATATCTACAACTTTTGGTGAACAGAAAGAACAGCTTGAGAAGAAACAACCAATCATATGGAAACGCACTTTATTTGGCATTTCATTTTGTCCCAATCATGAAGCAGATGCTTTTCATTTTGTTCTATCATGAATTTTAAAAGGAGTAGGGAATGTTTCATTTTGGTGATACAAAATATGCCTCAACAATCTTCTACATTATATTCCTATCCACACTGTTCCACAGTGTGCAGTGGAAATTTATTTGAGAGAGCTTTGATACAATCAACCATATTACGAGGCTTTTTTTTTACATTAACCCATTCGTGACAGAGGTCCACATTTTGTGGTTTGGCCTAATATCTTTTAATGCAAAGCCCTAAAAATCATACCAAATACATGAGCAGAAAGAGCAAAAAATTCTACACAAACTGTGCCCATTATGATTGCATCAATATTCATCGTTTGATGCTGAAATTTTTTAAAGGAAAATAAGCATTAAAATCCTTAAATTGGCAATGTGATAGAAAGTTTTAAAATCAACGTTTTCCCCTGCAAATTGGCAACTTTTTGACTTATCATCATAATTTCTGTCAATTTCTGATACATGACGTTTTATAAATAAAATGTAGCAATAAAATAACTAGATGAATCTTCGACCACGGGTGGTCGAATTTTATGCCTCCGCCATTACCAAATCAGAAATAAATGGCACTTCATGTCGATTTATTTTCATTTATACAATGACATCTCTGACCTTGACCTCTGACCTTGTAATCCCAAAATCTAATGAGAGCATTGCCCTTTCCATATGCATACATGCGCCAAGTTTGTTGAACCGTCAAATGGTTACTTTACTAAGTTATCACAAGAACAAACCATTTCTACGTACATAATGACCTCTATGACCTTTGACCTTTGACCTTGACACCTCAAAATCTAATCAGATTAATGTCCCTCCCATATGCATACCTGTGCCAAGTTTGAAGTTGATAGGTCAAATGGTTCTTAAGTTATCGCGAGAACAAGCCATTTTCATGTGTTTTATTACCTCTATGACCTTGACCTCTGACCTTGTGACCCCAAAATCTTATCAGATCATTGTCCCTCCAATATGCATACCTGTGCCAAGTTTGAGGTTGATCTGTCAAATGGTTCTTAAGTTATCGCGAGAACGAGCCATTTTCATGTGTTTTATTACCTCTATGACCTTGAGACCCCAAAATCTAATCAGATCATTGTCCCTCCCATATGCATACCTGTGCCAAGTTTGAGGTTGATCTGTCAAATGGTTCTTAAGTTATCGCGAGAACGAGCCATTTTTATGTGTTTTATTACCTCTACGACCTTGACCTTTGACCTTGAGACTCCAAAATCTAATCAGATCATTGTCCCTCCCATATGCATACACGAGCCAAGTTTGAAGTTGATCTGCCAAATGGTTCTTAAGTTATCGCGAGAACGAAAACGGGACGGACGGACGGACGGACGACCCGAAAACATAATGCCTCCGGCAACCACCTACGGTGGGCGGAGGCATAAAAAATGTTGGTGTTGCCAATTTGAAGAATAAAAGCTGATCAAATTAGGCTTAAATTAGGCTTTAAATAATTCCTGTCAGGAATGGGTTAAAGAATAAGACACCTCATATAACTTTCATGGTCCTCATTTCAAACCAGCTTACCCTTATTATGTTTCAATTTGGAATAACAGGTTTTATGTACGCTTTATATCTGATTGTAATGTACTTATGCTGTTATAATATGCTTTGCACTCCATATTTTGCAGTCCGGGGGCGCATTTCAACTCCATGACAGTCATATCTCTTGTCGATGATCTACGGAGATGTCATGAAGCCGACAAAGTGTTTCACGAAAGCCTGACATCTCCGAAGTTCAAGATATCGATACTACCGGCTGAAAAATACAGCCTTGATCATAATCCACTGGAATTATCATCAATTTATCATCAGTTTTAGACTCAACTCTACTCTAATTTTCGAAAAGTGTAGAAAACATCAATGGGATTCAACAAACATAATACAAACATTGCATTCACGTGAAAAATTACTTTACATGTGACATCTGAGAATTTCTAAAATTAATAAACGAAAATCTACTGTTGTGCTTCGCGAATTTAGATTTACAATTAAGAGGATATCGATGAGTTATTGAAAACAGACCCAAATTTTGTTTTGATTTTTGTAAAATGCTGAATGGGAATATCATGAGATCCAAATTTTGAAAAAAATTAATTCAATAATACATTTTCTATTTCAATAATTACTGTACTTGCAAAAGAGGAAAATATGCAGAAAATTCATACCTGTTGAATTGTCATCGTTCTTACGGGCCTATAAATACAGACTGCTCCGTTTTCTATGGGAGGTTGATCTTAGCAAATACGAGCATAATCAATATTAACCTCATTTGCGTGTTTGAGGGTTAAAACGACGCTAAAACACATAGATTATTTCAGTTATATTTTTATATCGACATCTGTAATAACTGTTTAGAGAATGAGAGTCAAGAACTCAAGAACTATTTGTATTTAAGAAATTAACATTCCCTTATTTTTCGCTGCCCACGGGCTGCCCATAGCAGACGCAAAGACGACATGTTCGGAGAAGTGACAAGTTATTTGTCAAGGAAGTTGTCGCTGGACTTGGCAAAGACGGCTTTGTGAAACACTTAGCGGACAAGATGACCGACAACTCCGAGATGTCGCTGATCTTGTAGTTATGACGGTTTCATGAAATGCGCCCCTGTACATTGCCCTTGAAAACCAGTAACCTCAATTTATTTATGTATATCTATGTTTTTGTACCAATGTCTTACATGGTATATTTCACATAGTCTTAGACCCCTTTTATACCAAGCGGCCGCGGCCCGGCCCCGCAATTTTGTGCGTTTACACCGGGACCGCGGCCGCGCCTGGTTTGTAATTCTACAATATTGGCTTCATGACGTCATTGGAAACGGAGATGGCCCCGCTCCGCGTTTACACCAAAACTGGCCGCGGCCGAGACTACCTCACGAGCTGGTCCGAACTTGGCCCCGCATTTGATTTTTGAGCTTTTACACCAAGCGCGGGCCGCGGCAGGGCCACGGCTCAAGGCTTGGTGTAAAAGGGGTCTTACATTCTTCATGCAGAGATGCTCGAGTTCTATGAGGAGGTGAAAGATAATTTCAGAATTTTCTCGCTTTTTTTTTTCTAAATGTTAGTTTGGAAGAATATCTTACAAATGTCCCTGAAAGATATTACTCTTCAAATGCCCGCTTCTTGAAATGTGACAAGAAACAACTTGATCGTGCGGCCAAATATTTCTATGTAATCCCACATACCCATTTTTATGAGCAGTTCATGTTTTATTCAATAAGATTCAGTTGATTTATCTTGTGATGTTTTTAAAACCCAATGGTACTCATCACCGTTCCCAAATGCTCTGAACAGTTTCCTTCACATCGCAATTGCATGGCCAGAAGTCTAGTTTATCTTTAAAAACTGGTATTTTCTTTTGTTTATGTACAAATAAAGGTAATACTGAAAAAAAAAGAAAAGAAAAAAGGAAGGTTCCACCGAATGAAGAAAGTTTCCTTACCTTTCCTGAGGTTCTCGGGACAAGCCTGCGCGATGCATTCTAGGGCTGTAGGATGGTTGCGTAAAGCGTTATAGGCATCTTTGATGTCAGAATCGGACTGCGCCTACGGGTCAAAGAGGAATTAGCCAACACCTTGAATCCTGTGAATATATCATCTAATATGAGTCTAAAAGGCATCAGCTCGCATGGATAAGTTCTAAGAGACAATACAGAGAGCTGGGTAAAATTGTGTGACCTAACATTTACTTGTGAATTATTTTGTCAAATAGTGATGAAAATACAGACATCTTGGCAAAATTGTCTGTCTCAACATTTACTCTGGAATTATGTCAAATAGTGACGAGGCTTTGATAGAGATTGGATTAAAGAATTGCTTTATGGTTAGGGTAGAGGGTGGGGGGTATGGGTTATGCATATCATTGTGCTTAGCATAAAGTAAAGCATTTGAATAGCATAAGATGATTACAGCTTTTGTGGTAGTTTTGCAAAAACATTGCGCTTGTAAGCAATTATATTTCGATCACACAACTGAAATGATTGTAAAAGAGTATCTGACATGTATACATAAGAGGGAATCAGTTCTTACTAACAAAAACCAAATCACAACAGGCAGGAAATCATGATTTTTTTTTATATTTATGGTAAAGGAATTGAAGTTTACATTAAAATTTACATTTAAATTGAAGTAATGAAAATCATTTGAGAATGAATATTAGGAATAAGATGACAAACTTACTTCTGATACAGCCTGGACATAGTAAGCCCACACAATGGCATGTCTATCTGATGGGAGTGGATGGGTCAGTACATCAGGGCCAGCTGATGGGCTGGGGATCTAGAGTCAAATAAAAGTAAAAACTGAAACACATGCAAACCAGTTGTCAAGAAATCTTCGGAGGCCAACTTATCTTCTAAATGAGTAATATTACCGGTAATCTTGAATTATCACTGGCTGAATTAGTCTTTTGAGGTATTACATTGGCCTCGATAATTTGTTGAGCAAACTGTGAAGCACTTCCTAGCTGCAAAAACTTAGGCCACTGAACCAAATACTTCAAGAAATGAATTGGAAAACTTTCCCTTTAAGGCCTGTTCACGTACGCAGCGGTAACCTGAGCTTCACATTTTTGCACCTTATTACAAACACAGGTAAGGTTTAGCGAAACGAAGTGGTGCAAAAAAGATGCGGAAGGAACGAAAACAAGACGGACAACAATAAGCATATTTTCGCAAACGTAACGGTTTCACAAAGCTACCTAAGTGACCAGTACAAGTGTTGAATCATTAACCTTCCTTTGCCTTCATTTAGCAAAAAGATTGCAATGCATTTTTTTAAAACATGGTTCACGACTTCTTGTGTGAACAAGCTTTCACTCACCTCAGGCTGAGGGGGCTGGAGTTTCAAACCCAGGCCAACATTCCCAGGTAGAGGGAAGCGTGGATCCTGCGGTGCTAGAGGACCCAGCTTGGTGTCAGGCCACATGGTGTAAGGCATTCCTGAGGAGCCGTCCTCGCCGTTGTTCTGCTTGTGCTTGGTGGACTCAGAGAAAGCGCGATGACCTTGGACGATGGCAGCCCGGAAGGCTGACAGCCCTGAGGAGTAGGAGAGGAAACCTGTCCGGCTGATCAGCTGGAGGAGAAAGGTAAAGGATCAAAAAGTTATTTTCTTTGAATGACAAGCTTGAAGAGTAAAACAAAATATATTGCAGTATGTAGACCGAGTTTAAATCTGACACAGTTGTACATATTAGGGTCAATATTGGGGCACTCAATATTATACTTGTTACAACTGAAGAATAAGACTGAAGTATCACAATACCAAAACACTTCTACATGAAGAATAAATCATGTGAGACATGCAATTTTCAACCTGCAAAGATTGCACTAATATTCAACTTCAACACTTGTCATTGGGAGGTCCACAAGACTGGAATAGTTCCACATCATATTAGATCAATAAAAACTGTAATCACACTCTGTATGCAATTTTTCACCAAATTATAGCATACATAACTGAAAGTAAGTCAGTGACAGAGGTCCACATTTTGTGGTTTGGCCTAATATCTTTTGATGCAAAGCCCTAAAAATCATACCAAATACATGAGCAGAAAGAGCAAAAAATTCTACACAAACTGTACCCATTTTGGTTGCGTCAATATTCGTTGTTTGATGCTGAAAATTTTTTAAAGGAAAATAAGCATTAAAATCCTTAAATTGGCAATGTGATAGAAGGTTTAAAATCACCGTTTTCCCCTGCAAATTGGCAACTTTTTGACTTCTCATCATAATTTCTGTCAATTTATATTCATTTCAGATACATGACGTTTCATAAGGAATATGTAGCAATAAAATAAAAATGCTGGTGTTGCCAATTTGAAGAATAAAAGCTGATCAAATTAGGCTTTAAATAATTCCTGTCACGAATGGGTTAAACCTGAAAGGAGATAAAGCAAGCATTTCCCTGTTTAAACATTTCTAATAAACATAATAAAATGTCCATCAGCCAGTGTGGGCCGACTGCTATCAGACTTACTTTCGCCATTCCGCCTCTTGAGTTCTGTAGTTGGTACCTGCAACAGTTGAAAAGGCATAAAGTGTTTGTCAAAGTCATGGATTTGGGAAAGTCGTTGTCACAGTGGCATCTTGATGGTCTGAAATCAGGGCCCCGTTTCATAAAAACTTGTTATCAATAACAAGTTGCAATAACTGTTATAATCTACTGAAATCCTTGCATCTGATTGGCTGAGAGAAAATTTGTCACAGAAATGTGGCAGTTGTTACTGATAAACAAGTTTTATGAAACAGGGCTCAGATCACCAATATTATTCTAACAAACTCAAAAGATACAAAGGGGGGAAAAAATCAGGTTATTAATCAGATTTTTAAACAAACACAGTCCCATAGGGGATATTCACTTGGGAATTTCAACTTACACAAACTCTGTATCAAGATGTAAATAGAACCTTAGTTGTCACTGTGCTAATTAAGAAAACAATTTTTAGAGTGAAATATTTTTTTGGCAAAGTGCAAATTGTTTTTCCAAAGATATGAATTTGATGAAATTAAAAAATGCATGTGTCAAAACTAAAAATCAGATTTTTAAACAAACTCTACTTTGAGGCCTTTCACACCCTGGTATAGAATCAGAAGTGTGATTATAAGGGGATTCTAAAATATATAAGAACACATGTTGATACTCATATATTCACCGTTTGTTTTAACATGCAATATTGAGCATTACTTGCTCTCGTTGATTAACTGATCACCAGACTATGACTAAGGTGACAAAAAGCTTCCGAATCTCAAACAGCACCTCTGAAAGGTCAGTCTTCTGAAAAAGAATGAGAAGAACATATCATGCTTCAACAAAAATACATCATAAATAACTAAACATGTATACACAATGATTGGGTGAATGAATGCTAGTGTCTATTTCTTACCCAAATGCACAGGGCAAAATATATTCAAACATGCTATTTATGCCCTACCCTATCAGGGACCATTCGTACATGTAGGTTGAGCTGTGTAGATTTCTGTGGAGGTTTAGCTATGTATCAATAATATATATCCCCACAATAAAAAAGGTGGAAAAATTGTGACCATTCTTACTAATTTTTTCTTATCATGGAGAAGAATATTGTATCATTAAGAGATAGTAAGGAGCCCAAGCTAAGCATGTGTATTACCTTGATGCCAGTTTGCAAGTCTGCTATTGTTCCAAGCCAGGATGGCACAAAAACACAAAAAGTCTTTTTTAAAATGGCACTAAATTTGCACAAGATTTGCACTGACAGGTTGTCTGTAAAACATCAAATCCTAAACTAAGAAATTAGCACCAATATGCAGCATCTGTTCAGGAAAATGGCGGCAAATCTCACTGTAAATTTCGTGAAAACATCTGCAAAATCGCTCGCATCTAGTTGCGCATCGATGCGCATGCGCAAGATAGTCACCATTTTCTATCTGCATTAGAATGGACGGTAGGGAAACATAAACATCGCCAAGTTTTTACCAGCTTCCGTACGATAAATTTTTGTTCAAATTTCATTGCTGTGTTAGCAAATTTTTAGTCCTGGGTGTCAGTCGAGTTCATTAATGACCACAGCCGATAGTTACATGTACAGGCTGGTAGTGTCATTGGCCCATGGGAAAGTCATTTCCAGGGGTTGTTTTGAAGTGGCGAAATGGCTACTACGTTAGCGAGATAGGTAAAAACACTAGGCTCTGTGGAGAGTAAGTAGCATCAGCATTTAATTTTTTTTTTAACTCTCTAGGAGCCTCTAGGCTTACTTAGTTAGCATGCTTTAGCGGCAAAGCCTGATATATATATATTTTTTTTAACTCTCAAGGCATGCCAGGACTCCAGGAGCCTTTCCAGGCTTCTCTGATTGGACGCAGTTTCGAGCCTGAGTCAGATCTTTCTGATGGTAACGTTGACGGTCGGTCCGAGACGTAAATAATCAGGCAAACCCGGAGAATAGGGGACTGGAACGCGCGGGCATATTTACTTGTATGCAAGCAAATGCAGCCCAGTGGCAGCGGCGACAGGGACGATCTGCACAAGATTCAGCGATGAAACATTTGTGAATTCAACAACATTCTGGCCAAAATCAAAATGATTTTCATCACATAACCAAAAATCTGAAAGCCGAGAGGACAATGTCATATATTAGACATAATTACCTGATTAAAACATATTTAAAGTCATTTTGAACTGTAAGACTTGATTATGGACTTGTCACATACCCTGACCCTCGGCTGTCTCTGCCGATCTCTGCCACGTATGAATGGCATGCGCGCGCATTCCAAGTCCCCTATCTCCGGGTTTGCCAATAATCATATCTGATAAGCTGATTGATACACGACTGTAAAAAACAAAATTAGTATTAACGTTAAGTTCGAGTTTCAAACGAAAAAAGATCCCAGCATGATAACCAACATGTGGGACCACATATAAAAACTGCGATACATTATGAACATATAATATTATTTCTTTCTCGATTATCTTGATCTAAATATCAGAATGAATTAAACAGCTCAACATGTAAATGTCAATTTAATATAAAAAATTTACAAATCATTTTCAAAAAAGGGCAAAAAGGTACCTGTTTTCACACACTTTCCACAATTCCCGATTGATCGCACAGTTCTTTCCGTTTCTATATATGTTTTATCATGGTTATTGCGTCACAAAATATACTTAACTCGTGCGCTGGCTCGTATACAGTCCACTGATGATCTCTACACTAATATGGAGAGTGGAGAGATCAGTGGTACAGTCTGACAACAGGCGGATTATTGGTATTTGTACATTTTATTTGAATTGAATTGAATTGACTTTATTCAAACACTATTGACATGTATTTTTGTTTCGTCAAGAAAACAAGAGAGAAAGAGATAAAAACTTATGTATTTTCAAACAACAAAACAAAACATGTAAAAATTTCAGAACACACAATATTACACGTAGGATGGGGGGTTGGAGGTCGGACACGTAACAAAATTGAAGCCTCCTTTTTTGTCTTTGATTAAATAAAACTATGCATTGATTGTGCTAATCATCATCAGTATTTGTTCGCTATAATATTGTCTAACAGTTTGTGCTAAAACATTTAAGATTTGCTTGTGAACCTTTTCAATTGGCTTATACAACACTGTCCGGACATCCAACACCATAGATAATGATATAACTCATTATTAGCTAGACTGATTATTACATAATCCTTATCTAATTTCATTATATGAACTTATGAACTTATCCGAAACGTCATCCACATATATGGTAGGCTACATGAATATTTTGTTTTACGATACATAGGCATTATGATTATTACAAATATCAAAAAGGGAAAATCAGGACATTCGACAAAATCATATACTTTTCAAAATCACAAGCACCCCACACCTCTGACCCATATACTGGCTTTATCAATGAGTAAATGATCATGTCACTAGCTAACATTAGGCATGCATGCAGGTTTCTTGTACCCAACGGATTACAACGAGCTATATAAAAACCCTTCTCGATATATTATTGTTCATAGTGTCATTGAATGTACCACAGTGAAAGGTTAGACCCAGGTAGGCCTCCTTGGAACAACTTCTGGGTTTTTTTAACGCCAATATTGAATTCTTTCTTTCAACATTTTTTCGTTTTCATTACAAATCGATCAGCATTTTTGTTTACAGTCTATATATTTACATTCAACAGCCATTAAATTTACTACAGTATTTGTCAAGTTTGTCTAGCAGTTGGCATTCCAATTCTCGACTTTGATAGTAAATAATCATAAAAATCATAAAAATTGCATTCCAATTCTCGACTTTGATAGTAAATATCGTGGGTGTCGCGGTGGGGGGGGGGGGGGGATGACGGATGCTGAATATCCTCGACCGCGGAGCTTATATTCTAATCTATCGTTCCTCCCAATTGTACCTTACAAAAAAATTGTTTTCAAACAATATCGCAGGGGTACATTGATCATTACTTGAATGAGAACTTTAGGGGACTTGAAACCATCCCGTCTTTTTTATTTTGTGAGCGAGCGAAGCAAGCCAGCCGAAAATTCCACTTTCTAGCTATAAAAGAAATGTTGTTTGCCCCTCAAAGTACTCTCAAGCAATATAAGATGTTTGACTAATTCAGCAACTGCTGGTCCAATTGTTTACTTTCCTAAACCACCCCTGTTCAAATATTACAAGTGAGGAGGCGAGATAGGAGAAAACACTCCACTATGGTCTACAAAATATCTACATTACATTTGATAGCCTCCAAAGATATCTAAATAACATTTTATCACCTAACTGTCAATATGATGCTTTTTGGCGCATCGCTTACCATCTAAAACCATTTTGTTTCTATGAACTAGCGGAGCGAGCTACCGACAAAAACTCAGTGACTCGGTTACCCAGGGAGTTATCGCATTCAAATGCTCTGGCAGGGTGCAGAGTATTTGGCCCTGATGGTGGGGAAAACCCATTTACCTAAATCTATACCTCAATTTCCCTATTCTCAAAATAAATCAAAATTGACTTCAAATAACAAATAAATTTGCAGTATCAAACACAAAGTAAACAAAATGCTTACAGATATAACTCCAAGTATCAGTAATGATACTCTAACATCTAACTAACAACCTATCATAACAAAACTACTAACCAGCACATGCACACCGCAATCAGGACCTGACCTTACTCCCCAAAATCCCCCCCCCCCCCCAAAAAAAGGGAAAATATTAATGAACCAAAATGACTTCAAAAAGTCAGTACGAATACAGGCGCAAATATTCTAATTTAGAAGTGATAGGCGCCTCTAAACTAAAAAACCAACCAACCAACCTGTTAAGTTGAGAAATCGGATCGATATATTTTGCTTTCATTACTAATTGACAGCGCCAACTACGGTGGTGAGTGACCATTCACCGACGCTGAACACATGTATGAGAAACACAGATTGGTTTTGTGAAGGAAAATGTGTCCATCTGAGATTCAAGCATCGGACACTTGTTTTGATATTTCTTCAGATATGGTGAAGGCACGGAGGTTAGTGTCCCGGGGGGGTCACTCTCCACATGGCCTGCTACGCACCCGCGTCCAGAAAAAGCCGTCGAAAAGGTCCCGTTTCAGGCACTCAGGCGTCGTCGACGTCTTTGGCAAAAAGGGTTGCTTTTCAGCACCATTCGCTGGTAAATCGCCTCTTAGGGTTAGCCTTTTCTCACTCTTCACGCCATTTAGGGTTGCTAATTTGGTTATGCAGATTTACGCCATTTAGGGGTGCAAATTTAGGCAAATTTGAACATATCTACGCCAATAACACCATAGGGATTCAAAATAATCCTGCACACGCCGGCGCGGGCCAGCACTTATGAGAGTGACCCCCGTACAGTCCCCCAAGCTAGTCTCTTACACCCGGCTCTATACTAGGCAGCACGCGTTACCATACACACGCCCATAGGTCGTTAGAGGATGTTATGCTATGGCTATGCTAATCATCGATGCTAATGCAACTGTTCCGTGCCTGTTTGAAGCGACTATGCTCGGCTGCACGGCATGCATTTGCACCATCGACATTTTAAAAAATGTATAACAGCAACAGTGCCCTCGTTGGAAGCGACCACAGACACCGGAAACACTTGAAAGTACTCTCAATTGCCACAATTTCTTTTTTATATCTAGCATTTTCCAAACGTCTCAAAACACATTATTATGGCATCATGAGTTTCATTTGACGGAAATTTTATTACCATAGAAGAGCTGTTTATTGGTGAGTAAATATATCAAGTCTGAGAAAAAGTTTTACTCGTGTGTACTTTGTTTCACTGGTTTTCTTTCGTGTTGTTATTCCTAGAGGCTAGCCCCATATACTGTTAATTGTGTTGTGTTTTTCAATTCAAGTCAGTAGTGGCCTAGCGTTACTTACATGTAGATCTATCCTGTCCTTCATTGACCCACTCACGGGAGTGATAGCTTGACTTGTCTTTGTGTACAATTCAATGCAAAAACAAAACTGCATTTCTGAATGAATAGACTAGTATATTTCAGCTTAATGAATTATTTAACGACAAATGATAGGTGCAAAAATCACACGAGTAAAAAATTATTCTCAGACTTAAAGGGTAAGTCCACCCTAGAAATTTCACTGTCTCAAATAAAGGAGATAAATTTGAACAGCATTTTAAAAAAGAAATGAGCAAAATATGGAGTGTCCGAGGCGTTGCAAGAAATTTGAAAATGCTCGATTTTTTTTTTTTTTTTTTTTTTTTTGGGGGGGGGGGAACTTTTTACAGTCTCCGCGACGTCTCCGAGATGTATCCATTAGTTGCGGAGACTAATTATTTTCGCGACTGCTGAGACGTCTCTGCATATCTCGGAGACGTCTCTGAGCCATCTCAGAGACGTCGCGGAGACCAGGAGGAGACCAGAAAGACTGATGAGACGTTGTAGAATGCAGAGACGTCTCTGCGACTCTACCTGATGATGTTTGACCCATTTTAGAAACCGCGTGACTGAACGTGTACTGACATTCCTCCTGGTCCATGATCCTGCAAATGCTCCATTATAATTATTTTGAAATTTGTTGCAGAGACATCTCCATTGGTGAGATAGGGCCTTTAGGTATCAAATTAATCGATTTCAATGTTTACGCCACTTAGGGTATCAAATTAGGGGATTTCCCTGTTTACGCCACTTAGGGTGGCTTTTTTCATGGGTTACGCCATTTAGGGTTGCAAATTTGGTTAATGTAGTTACGCCATTTAGGGTGCATTTCTGAGGTTGTCGGACACGGGTGGGTAGCAGGCCATGTGGAGAGTGACCCCCCCCCCCCCCGGGGTTAGTGTTTATGATATCGCCATTAATTTCTAGAAATGAGTACATATAAGAGTATAATTATGAGTTTTTCTTAGGTAATGTCACCATGTTCAGAATGTATGAAAAGCAATGTAATGCTAACGATACTTATAACGCTGTTGATTACGTAATGCACATTACAGTCAGTGCAGAGTGTATCATATCACGTACATTGATTATCTTTTTCTTCTGAAATGAATGTACCATGAACTGCACAAGTTATGAGGTTCGATAAATATGAGCAACGGTAAATGAAGTCATTATTTAGAGGAAGTTTATAAGCAGTCCTGTCAGAAAGCTATAGTAGTGAAGAATGAAGTTTTGTTTGTGAAAATTGAGGTCAAAGCCAAGCCACACTGTGAAGGTCAAGCTGAAGGTCACAGGAAATTGAATCAATGTTACTTGGCTAGATTATATGAAACTTGAAAGAATGATTCACATCAAATTATGTGAATGTGTAGATATACAAGGGAGACATCTTTACTGAATAATTAGGATCATGATAGTGAATTTATGTCTACACTGCAGTAGGCTTAAAGCTCTATTATAGGTTTTGATATGGATTTATTTATAGACTTTACACTGCACAATAACTTCAGTGTGTGACTTGGCTTCATTCCCTTCATGTATAAGCTTAAGATTGTACAATTCGGTGCTTAATTCACTAGTACAAATGACTTGTTCATAAGTAATATTTGTTAATGGGATACATTATGAATATAATTAATAAGGGTATACATGTATCTATTTTACATGTGGCCATATATCTCACCCCATGCAAAGACAGATAGAATCAAGTTTGTATCAACCAAAGGTGAAAGTCATTTATTTCATAGAGTTTGACATACATTTACATTGCTGATATGATATGAAAACAAGAACTCAAGCTTTAATTATGCATTTACAGTATTTAAACATAGATTTGATGAAACTGATATACCGTGATTATAAGTGAGAACTGGAATGAAATTTCTGTAGACCATGCTGACTTACATTTATTCACTGAGAAGTAAGATACTGATTTACCATTTATAATGTGATGTCATTACTTATGATCCCTTATTGTTCTCATTACAGTTTTCACGGGTATTTTGGATCTAGAATTACACTGGTATTGGGATGATTAGCTCTTTGAGCACCTCAAACAGAAATGCATCATATAGAACTGAATAAGAGATGTAAGATGATTCCAATGCCTGAACTCGAAATAAAAACAAAGATATCCTGTAGAAGCCCAAGTCTAGATAGTTTTTGAGATTCCTTCACAGCCAGCTACAAAATGCTTACAGATATAACTCCAAGTATCAGTAATGATACTCTAACATCTAACTAACAACCTATCATAACAAAACTACTAACCAGCACATGCACACCGCAATCAGGACCTGACCTTACTCCCCAAAATCCCCCCCCCCAAAAGGAAAATATTAATGAACCAAAATGACTTCAAAAAGTCAGTACGAATACAGGCGCAAATATTCTAATTTAGAAGTGATAGGCGCCTCTAAACTAAAAAACCAACCAACCAACCGAAGAAAGTCATTTAGATGTGAGGTTCAAGCGCCCAACAAAAAGAATGCTCAACAGCATAATCATCCTCCACCCACGTCAGCCCATTGTACCGGTGATCAATCTCTCCGATTACAACCTCTCAAGCTCCGAGATTAGTCTATTATCCAAAGGATTAAACTTCTGCCCTAACCCTCCCCTCATTGACTCCCTCCAGATCCAAACAGACGTGAATGAACTTAGAAGAAAAATGAGTGTCAAAGCCTATCACACTAGCAAAAGCCAATCTACCGACCAAAATCTGCCCAACAATACAAGTCAATATACCCCTAATCCCGAAGTAGAAAAGTTCAAGTCCTTTCGAAGGAAAGCCTCTGGACTCCACGGATTGAGAGTACACGCCTCGCTTTATTTTTCGAAAAGGTGGAAAAAAAATCTATGACTCAGTATCGAAACATGACCCAAGAAAATGTTCTGATAATTTGGCCAAGAGTGAACGTAAGGCACTAAAAATCTACGACAAAACAATCATATCGTGATCAACCTGCCGACAAAGGAACGGCAGTAGTAGTTATGTCAGCACAAGATTATGTAAACGAAGGTCTAAGGCAACTATCGGATCGACACTAACACGTACAAACAATTAGATCATGATCCCACACAAACCCATATACAAAAAGTCCAAGAAGCAACCACCAGTCTAGACGAGGATGCCAACATCAAAAAGGCATATACCCCAAAACTGCTCTCGCCCCAACTGTACCTCTTGCCAAAATTACACAAACCGAACACCCAGGGCGACCCATTGTCTCTGGCTGTGCCTGCCTTACTGTGCAGATCTCTAGATTTGGACCTCCATCTGCGGCCCCTAGTGGAGAAAATCCCGTCATATCTGAAAGATATCACCCAATTTTTACAACATATCCACAAAACTCAACACCGAATATGCCCCACTCTCCCCCCGTACCATCCTAGTGACCACAGCTAGATCACCTCCCTCTACACAAATATCCCCCATGCAGAAGGTTTTAAAAAAAAGGCCAAAAACGCCCTCTCGCGACGAGAGAACCCCCAACCCCCACCCACCAATTGGTACGCTTACTAGAACTGGTCCTAACGCTGAACAATTTCCAATTCCAGGACATAAACTACCTACAAATACAAGGCCCAGCAATGGGTACCCAGTAGCCCCCTCCTACGCCAATCTTTTCATGGCAGAAAGAGAAAGGGAAATCCTTGAACCAATGAAAACGACCATGGTGCAAAAATCATGGCGAAGGTACAACCCCGACATGGTCCAACGGCAAATAACCCGGGCATCACAGGCCCTTCGGGAAGATCTTCTCAGCTATAAGAAACGGAACACATCAGACGACATTCACTTCCCTATCACATACACACCCGCCACAGCCAACGTCTTCCGCATTTCACAAACACTTTTCCTTAATCAGCGAATGTGAAAAACTACGAAGCATCTTCCCTAGACCCCCAGTCACATCTTACGACGTACCAGAACATACGTGACATACTTGTTAATGCCAAATCACCCCACCACATACTTCAGATACAGACCAGTAAGAAACACAGACGCCCAGACAATTTCCTTGCTTGTAGATGCAATCGAGGAAGACGCCTTGCAAAGTAACCACTCAACGACAG
>CM057167.1:17969397-18026268 GCA_029962745.1 Echinometra lucunter
CGACAGACAACAATTCACACATCTCCTCAGACACATACCTTCCAGACACACCACCCACTCGAGCCACACAAATAGACACCATCTCTGCTAAACGTGGTTTCCACAGATGCAAATCAAAAAAATGCATCTTACATGCACCAAAACATCCAAGAAACCAACACGTTCACAAGCACATCCACAAAGAAAACTCATTTCATAACAGACTATATTGACTGCAAATCTTCCTGGCTGATATATTTAATCACATGTAGTGAATGCGGACTGCAGTATGTAGGAAAGACCCAAACATCCCTCTATACCCGCTTGAACAACACACGCTCTCAAATAATCAAGCACGACTCGCCAAACCACAAAATCCTACCGTACACCATACACTTCAATCTACCAAACCATTCAGTTCGCAACGTAAAAATCACAGGCATAGAACTGATCAAGAAAAAAGAACCCCACATCATACTGAAACGTGAGTCCTACTGGATCTCCAAACTACGCACCTTACGCCCACACGGAATCAACGCAGACCCTTAACCCTCTCAGGCCCATCCCCAAAGTCCCCTCCCCCCTTCCCCCCCACCTTAATCCCTACGATGTATGACTATAAAGGTTTAATTTTGCGTATTAGCAAATATTATGTTAACGCATGTGTCATGTGTATTTTAATCTGTTTCTTTGCATATACATAATTATTCTTTCCAGGCATGTTCCGCCTTGATCCCTACGAAGTATATAAAGGTTTAATTATGTGTATTAGCAAATGTATATTAACGCATGTGTCATGTATTCTTTGCATATACATATATGTCCACACAATTATTTCCAGGCTTGTTTCCACACGCGCACGGGAGTAGACGTAAAAAAGTTTTCATTGGTGCACAATCTTACATGCAAGCCCCCCCCCCCCTTCCCCGATTCCTGGCGCCATTAAAATTCGGCGCGCTTAATCACCCCTCCACACCCCACTGCCCACCAATAGAGTTCGGTGCCTTTGCCACCTCCTTCAAAACATAACCCCTCGCCATGTTCATTCGCTTAACAACACACGGCCAAGACACCCCACTTACAAACCCAACTCCTCCCTACTGCCAAAATCCAGGTAACTAGTTAGTATTGTTATGATTATACTCTTTGAGTTATATGATATACACTTTCCGTTCGTCTCTTCACTTTGATTTAACACTTTGATCTTAATTTAACTGTAACTTAAAAAGACTGTGTAATTGCTAACACCGTTTTCTGTTATTTACGTTTGTATTTGTGTTATAATGCTGTTTTCATTTCGTTGTTTTGTTGCATGCTTGCAATTGGTTAATTTTTGTTTTGTATCTCAAGCCCTGAGGAAGACCTGTCACAGGGTCGAAAGCTCGGCTTAATAAAGGCAGAGTGAACATACTAGCAACGTCCCGCCGCCTCCTTCTTCAGTCACAACTATGGGTATATATATATATATATATATATATATATATATATATATATATATATATATATATATATATATATGTGTGTGTGTGTGTGTGTGTGTGTGTGTGTGTGTGTGTGTGTGTATATATACACACACACACACACATATATATATTACTTCGCGCCATCTTCATCTTCAGCGCGTTGATTTCTTTTGAAAGGTGAGTTTCACAATCCTTCTGCCCATGAACAGACGTTTTTTCGTCTGTTTCAGAAACGGATTTTGATTTACAACTTTTTGTCACACCGTGGGCACTGACGAAGAGTGTGACTTCGCCTTTCATTTTTGAGAGCTATGCTCCGTTTTCTTTTGAAATCTATGATTTTATTTTTTATGGCATTCTACTACCAACTCTGATTCATATATATATATATATATATATATATATTGAAAGAAATTTGACGAATGTAAACAATTTGTCAAATTTCTTTCAATGTATTGTCCCCTTATTCTGACTTATGCATGTATCTAGGCTTCTGGCTGAGATCCAACTGCGCCACGCGGCTTCTCATTGTTCATTAACTCATCTGCACCAAAATAAAGAATCAAAAAGGGTTGGAAATCTGTCTGTCGGTCAATTGATTCGGTCACGCCTAACTGCTGGCCTCTGTGGTCTAGTGGTAAGGCATTGGCGTTCTAAGCCAGTGACCCGGGTTCGATTCCCGGCGGAGGCATTTTTTCAACCCTTGATTCAAAATGGATGACAGCTCTGGGGAACATTGAGGGAGCTACGTAATTATTATTCTCCCGTTTTCATTTCTTTCAGTATATATATATATATATACATCGTCGACATGGTCAAGGTTCAAGGCATGATCGAGTGGGGCCCTTTTGCAAACGATGGGATTAGTATGGTGGCCCTGAAGTATGCTCGACAACAGGTCATGGGCGACGTGAATTTCGGGGCCAACGTTGCGACCCAGTCGCGAATTTTGCGTCCTGGGTCATGAATTTCGCATCCTGGGTCATGAATTTCCATCCCGGGTCATGAATTTCGCATCCCGGATCATGAATTTCGCATCCCGGGACACGAATTTCGCATCCTGGGCCATGAATTGCGCGTCACGGGTCGCGAATTTCGCGACTGGGACGCAAAGTTGGTCGCGAAATTGCACATGACCTGTTGTCGACCGTACTTTAGGGCCACCATAGATTAGTCGTTTAAGTCCTTTTGTTAGTAGGCATTACCATCCTGATTTGTGGACCACAAGCTAATATTTTGGTAGCAGCTACCACGCAAAGGCTTTTATATTGTTCGATTACATAACGGGAGAGGCAGTATACTTTTCCCCGAAGAATGCAAATAATGTTACTGGTCATGATAGCCTAGTTTTCACGGTGTTATCTCGATGGTGTATCGATATATTTCTCTTCATAGTGATAAAATATTTGTCTTTCCTATATTTCTCTTTCTTTAAGCTGCGATGTACACTATCCACTCGAATGAGATATAGAATGTGACGTCACGCCGAGATGCTTCAACTTGCAGAATAGTTGGCCTTTATGACGTTGTAAGTGGTGTTCTACTAATTACTTGGGAGAGCAGCAGAGATTGGTTGTAAACTTGGGCGGGTTTTTTTCAGCAACTGTATTATGAATGAATAGCAAGTTGAGGTCTATCTAGGTACGTACATCAACGAAAATTGCGATGCTTATCATTATTGTTGCGGCGATGACAATTGTCTTTGCCATTGTTAGTGTTGTTGCTGTTACTGTTGTTGTCATTGTTGTTATTGCTGTTGTTGTTGTTGTTGCTGCTGCTGCTAATGAGGATGATTATGGTGGCAGTAATAACGATAATGAGCCCAATCTTGTTGGCGGTTTGAATGATTTTTTTAAAAAAATAATGGAAGGGAAATTTTTTGAAAAAGAAAGAGAGAGAGAGAGAGAGAGAGAAGGAAAGAAAGAAGAAGATAGTTGAGAAAAGATGATTTATTCAGTTTACGACAAAAGAGCAATATAAAATTCATTGCTCAAGGATTATAAGTGCCATGCCGGAGATCGAACCCATGGTCTCCGCGTTTCCAGTCAAGTATTTTAAACCACCCAACAACGACACGTCTACAATCGATGCCTTGATTATATTGTATAGGCTAAACGCTTAAAAGACTAAGGCCGGAATTCACAACAGTGGTTTATTTTAGTCCATGGTTTAAACCTGGTTTAAACCTGGTTTAAACCATGGACTAAATAGCACATCGTTTGTGAATCAGAAATGGATTTAAACCATGGGGAGGTTTAAACTATGGACTAAAAAAACCATGAGGGGGTTTAAACCTGGTACTAAATTAAACCTCTTTTGTGAATTCCGGCCTAAAAGTTTCACGCGTCACGCTGGGCGGTGCAGGCATACAATTCTTACAATATCCCGCATGTAGTGAGCCCCCTTTCTCATCCAGATTCTAACTCTTCCCAATATTTGATAAGATAACCGAAATTCAAACGAGTAAACATTATTTATTTTGGTCACTCCCCATGTCGTGCTGGCCTGCTGGGGTAAAAAGTACATTAGACTGTCAGAGTCTAGACACATTAACTCTGGAATAGTCTTCCTTCCTCAACCAATGTCAACGGGCATGCATCATCAATCGATAATTATATTTAAAAATCTCTTGAAAACTTATCTGTTTTAGGACAGTTTTCTGTAGACTTGTTTTGTTGTAGAACCAGTAGTCTTCCCTCTTAGCTATGATTTAATTCAGCCTATGCTATTGCTGCATATTTCCACTATGTTGTCATGTGCAGTGGAGTATATTCCTATAGAAATTGGGCAATATAAATTTCCAATTATTATCATTATTGTTATCATTATCCGTTTCGGTCAGTCGTGCATGGAAAAAAATATGCCTAGTTGTGAAGCATGAAACACAACAATGTATATTTCAGTCTTTGAAATTGTATAGTATGAAACGAAAATTACTAAAAAATTATCCTTTGTATTTTAGTAAGCCGGGGTAATACTGGGAGCGTCTTGGGCACCTTATGAGGTGGATATCTATTATGTGCGCTATATAAATATCCAATATTATTATTATTATTATAGTTTCGCTTCAGTTTCGATCAATGTCCAAGCGCCGTTCTAGAGCAAAATCTTTGCAGGGGTGGGGGGCTATACGGGGGGCGTTGAGGATTGTAATGTATATTATAATTTATATGAAATTCAGATTGAATCTATATTGTCTAAATTCTTTTGGGGGAAGGGGCTTGAGTCCCCAAGCTCCCCCTAGAACCGCGCCATTCAATTATGGAATCCAGGGGAAAGGGGGAGGGTGTCTCCTCTTTCCTAAAAAAGGAGCCCTTGTTTTTGTTGTTGTCGTTGCTTGTGAGAATTTTGAAGAGTATAAAAAAGCACCAGAGAAGGTGACGAATCCACGATGGTTTATAATAATTTTTCCCCAAAATTTTTGTACCGGTTCATTTTTCAATATACCGGTTCCGATTCTCCGATTGTATTTAATTGTACTTAAATGTTACTTCTTTTGAATTATTCTTGAATTACAGAATTGTACCCGACATTGAGGACAATATTGAAATAAAATGATTTGATTTGGCTTGATTTGATTTTATCCAGCACATCTCGACATCAGCGTCAATATAATAATGAGGCCAGCCAAGGTTGATATAAGACGGGTGGCCATCCTCGTGGTCATTGTCCTGGTCGTCGTTCGTTTCGGCAGCAAACTCATCAGCGGAGGTATGTCGAAACGGTTATACGACACTGGCAATAACTGCACTATGGTCAGGTCGTACATTACCAGACTAATACATTTTAACCATGGCTTAAATCTCTACCTAACGCTATCCCTAACCCTGAACTCTATAAAACTCAATTTGGAAAACCAAACCATCGTGATCACAGGCAAAGTCAAGCTTGAAGTACCATGTCGGATCACTGCGTGGCTACATCTTAATAACAATGAATGTAACTTATATCTAGCGCCAAATCCGCTCTGTGGAGTGCTCAAGGAGCAGGAAGGGCGGGGAGTGGGGGGGGGGGGGGGGGCGAGGTGGAACCGGAAGTATATGCCTATAAACATTCATGTGTGGAAAACCACTCTGAGAAACGTAATTATCTGATTATAGGAATAGTATAAGTTTTGAATTGTCTTAGCATCATCATCAGTCTAATGAAGTCCCTTAAGGTGGGTTTGATGGTTCTTTACCATTCGTCATATCTTGTGATTTCGCAATAACTGAATTACCAAAATAATTATCTAGGAATGATTTCCTACTGTATTATTTTCAATGCCAGGGGGTTGTTTCATAACGCTGCTCGTAAAGTTACGATTGAACGACTTGAATATGGGAAGCCAAATGGAATTCTCAATCATTATAAATCGCATCAGCTAAAGGTGAAATATGCAGACGTAGATTAACATTACTCTTGTTTACAAACATTTATGTTGTGAAGTATATTGTTTGCCACAAATTAATTCAAATTATGGGAAATGCAGTCACACTTTGTTAAAACGTCAGGAAAAACTTTGGGCATCCCCTATGGCACTTCATATTCAAGTCGTTCGTAAAGTCATGCTTAACTTTATGAGCAGCTTTATGAAACGCACCCCTGATTACATGTATGTTTCATGTATTTGAAAGACATGTTCTGCTGCATCTTTTAATGACTTTATTTCAATTTCAATTACAGATGATCATGATGATGGCCTTCAATTTTTGGAACGTTTGGACAAAGAATATTCCAATTATGAAAGTGATTCCGACGAAGTGCCGAGCCAATTCGATGGCGGCAATTTGCGGGATGAGAAAAACGAAAAGGAAATCGACTATGAATTCGCTGGCGGAAACGCAGAGTCGGACAAGACCAAGAACGTTCTCCAAAGCAATAACTCTGAAGGGAAGTATTATCATTATTATGATGGAAGTGAAGACAGCGTCAATGTGGAATTCGGTAGATGGTCGTCGTATTCGGGAAAGGCGTTTGAAAGCAGCTTGAAGAACACTCGTACAACTCTTAACGATATTTCTGCGACCATCGTCGAGAACATAGTGGCGAATGAAGCAAACCAAAACCACATCGATACGATGGGGAACGAAATCGAAGATAGCGTTAATGTGGAATTCGGTAGACGGTCGTCATATTCGGGAAAGGCGTTTGAAAGCAGCTTGAAGAACACTCGTATAACTCTTCACGATGTTTCTGCGACCATCGTCGAGAATATAGAGGCGAATGAAGCAACCGATAACCACAGCGGCAGGATTGCGAACGAAATCGACGTCGAAACTGACAACGATGACGCCGAGGTCGACGTGTACGAAAGTAATGCAGACGAGGAGATTATCAAGGAAAACGAGGAAGATGCGCTTAGAGAAGGCGTCGGAGGGGCTCCCATGGCAACCGAAAAACATGATGTTGCTGATTATCTGCCATATCCCCTGGTTACAAATTGGAAGGTTGAGCAGGAGGATGATATTGATTATGAGAATATTGTTACACAGGAGAATATGTTAGAAAAAAGTGAGCACAATTTTGATAATGAGAATAGTAAAAATGCTACTGAGAGTAATGTTGATCTTGAAAATAATGTCGCTCAGGAGAACTACGCAAATTATGAGAATAATATCAATCATGGGATTAATGAACAGAGCAGAGATGAGAAAAACGGAGGAATGGTGACGAAGGCGAAGGGAGAATTAGACTGATTAGACCAAACTAATCATTAGCAAAATCAAAATATCTTAGAACTTACTGTACCCTCGATACACGCAGCAAAAGAGAAAGTCCCCCCTGTAGTCAACCGGCTAAAAGAATTACTTGGTTTGTCTATTAGAGACACTGAAAATATTTTTCTCAGACCTAGGAAATGCACTTTGAATAGTAAACTTAGGGAATTCCAATTCAAAATGTTACATGGGATTATTTATACGAATCAAGATCTATATCGGTTTGGCCTGGCTCTTAGTAATTTGTGCTCCTTTTGCAAAAAGGAAGTAGAAACTTATCGGCATGTATTTCATGATTGTGAACACATTCGGTCGCTATGGAAGATAATCGGCGATACACTTAACTTGCCCATTCTAAAAGATTTGAACTGGGAAGAAATATTTTTTGGTGTGCCTTTGGGCAATGTAGGGAAGACGTATTTATTGAATCATGTATTATTGTTACTATAACATTTGATATTTCAAAGTAGAAAGAGAAATGTACCTCCAAACAGCCAAGAAGTGAAAGAAATATTAGTAGGAAATCAAGTTGAAGAAAAAAGATAGCACTTAATCGTAACACCCTATCATTACATTTGAAAAAAAAATGGGAGGCTTTTGATTTCCGGTGAATTGCGGAGTCCTTTCTTTTTTCCCGACGGATTATGATATGAAATGTTACGGATAAGAGAGGAGGAACATTTTTGTTGCGTCATTGGTTGTCTGCAGATTCTCACGCTCTTGTAAGTCACGGATTGCGAGGGGTATGTTCAGGGATCGGGAAAGGGAAGGGGTGTTGTGGGGGGGGGGGGGGCTGAAGGGCTGAAGGGCTGAAAGGGAGGGATTAGGTGTTGTGCTGGGATGTGCGGGTGCTTCTGTCTTTCCTTATTTCATTCTTAATCTTTTTTTCAGTGAAAGAAACGCAGAAAGGACCAGTAACATTAATTACATTGTTAGTCAACTGAAGTGATTTACAAGTCTATATATCATATATATATGTTTTGTTCTACTTTGATTTTACTGGTACCATTGTACGTAATATGTCAGTTTATGATTGTAATTTGTTTGCTATGTTTGTACATATTGATGTCACTGAAAGAAAAGAATAAAATGATATTTTAAAACAAAAAAAAAAAGAAAAAAAGAGGAAGATAACCCAAGTCCTTTGACAAACATAAATTGCATAAGAACCTAAAGGAGAAGAGGACATTAACCAGTTGACTACTGAAATCTCTCCTTCCCATAGGCTTAATACAGGTTTCATCCCTTTCCAGTATGTAGGCCACGGGTTAACAAGGAAGTGAAAGAAGTGGCCGGCGAATAAGATGAAAATCCAAACTGACAAGGGGATGATAAATTTTAAGATAACACAACAAGGTAACAAAATTGTGATTATAGATATTCGACGGATTTAAAGAAATACCATAATCATCGCAATCGATTTTCACTCTTATGGAATTGGTCGATACAGTTCTTAAACAGAACATTAATGGCGCCAGCTGCAGACATGGTTTTCTGAGTTTAAATCACATTAATAATCCTTGAATATCAAAGCCTGTTGAGAGCAGTGATTCCCTGTCTTATATGAAGCCAGTTATTTCGTCGATGTCTTAATATACGTGTTACAGTATCAACTGCTCTTTCATATGACAAACACAATAAATTGATTATTTACGGTTGAAATCAACCGTAAGACAATTATTGGATATTACTGTGCAGGACAGCCGCGGATCCAGGATTTGATGGGGGGGGGGGGGGGGCATGGCCATGGAATTTTTTTTGTGTAATCTAGCGACTAGAAAAACAAAAGGTTGTACATTACATTCCGGCAGTGAACACCCGGTTGCGGAGAGGTGATAAACGGGGGGGGGGGGGGGGGTGCATAAAAAAGGGGGTTTTTTTTACGTGTGTCTTAAAAACCGTATTAGGGGAGTAGGCGTATCCTATTATCCTATTGGTGTTGATAAGTATATGTGAAGACTGTTGGTATATTCCATTCTGATTTATGAAGTTTTTGTTCCACATGCAAATACCATGAATACTGAAACAATTGCGCATTTATTTGGGGAATGCCCCTTAACTAGTCGATTCTTAGATGATTTTGAAAAATATTTACCCTAAAAATGAAATCAAGTTAACTCTAAATACCTCGGTGTCCTCGTCGTCGTCGTCGCCGTCGTCGCGGTCTCAAAGGGTTTACAGTTTGTTTTAGGACTTCACCCAGTCTCAAGAAAGATACTCTCTCCTCTCTCTCTCTCACTCTATCTCGCCTCTCCATTTCTCCTCCCCTCAGCTTTCTCTACTCTCTCTAACTCACAGCCCTTTCAGGACTTACCACATGGTGAACCGTAAACCTCATCTACGTTAAATCTAAATAGTTTTATCCCGGCATCCCAGGTGGAAACTGTTCCTGATTTAATTTCATTATTATGTATGCTAAATACTATATATCTTGAGTTAGATGTTTGAAAGGTTCTTTATCTTTTCCATCCTTCTAAAAGATACTAAAATATCAGTATGAAATCGAAGAAGCAATTCATATGTAACAAGATAAGTTTATTTTATTTCTTGATAGATGGAGGCACTTCCAGCTTATTCAAATTCCAAAATATTGTTTTTTTAATTGTACCTTGTTTGTCAAACTTTCATGCATTGGGAAAACATGAATAAAGACTTTATTTTAAAAAAATGAATTGATTAAGAAGAGAATAGATATATAGTTTCATTAATGATTATACTTAATTGATAGAGCACTGACCAAATGCATACACTGACATCCAGGGGGAGTAATGTTACAAAAATAGAACAAGAGTTAGCCAAAGGTATAGGAAATATATTTTCTTGGATAACTGAAAACAGACTAGTTCAAAAAATAATGCCGATAAGACCAATGTAATCCTTATTGGTGAGTGGTTAATAGCGTAAATTAATTTTCTGTCACACTAAACGGCAGCTTTTTAAAAAGAGTGGCAACATGCCAAGGTGCCATTGACGAGGGGTTGTGACGGAACACGTAGAAAGGTTATTAAAACGGCTCAAAGAACATATCAGTGTGATTAAGCGTGCCAAAAGTTAAGTTCCAATAAGATCTCTGAAACTTATATATGCCTCTGTTTTACCTCACTTTATTGTTCCTTAGTTTGGTTTGATGAGCGATTTCAAATACAAACACTTAAACTGCCGAAGGTTCCAAAAACGCGCTGCACGTATAGTACTGGGAGAAGGATGTTTTGGATTGACAATTGTGTATACCAAAATTTAGGACTGACACATGAGCATATATAGTCCCGTGGTTTCAGGCATTAGGATATTGAACCAACTTGAAAGTTCTATTAAGTAGTCACCTACATTGAACAGTTCTAAAGGTACTTTGGAAGTTTTGTTATCTACAGATGGCGCGCAAGAACTATTTTTTTTCTTTTTCTTTTCAAACTTCACCAGTGTGTACATGCAAAATCAGTGTATATTTAGTAAACATAATAGATTGATATGAAATCTTTGAAATAAATAAATAGCATCACTCCATGTCAATTTTTAGTACTTTCCGTTGTAACTGAGCGTGCACATATATCCCATTATTCCGATATCTTGTGAAAAATCGAAATGCGTTACTTGGAGTTCTTGCAAAGCAATATATGACCATGATAACATCCTAAAATATACCGGTGTAATTATAGCCTCTTTTATTTATGGTATGCTGTATGCTAGGCTATGCAGAAAATATGTACATTTTTTTAAATGTCGCTTATGATTTTTTTTTTTTAATGACACGAAGCTGTGTTTAAAATAGGATGCTATCTGCGGTTGCAGAATGATACAACGACTGGCGTACGTTAGAGGTGTAGAAGGAAGTATGTTACTGAACGCCACAGAGATCTGGGGTAACAATACATTTTCCCATAAAAATTTTCGTACTCTCTGATTTGTTTGAAAAATACTGAAAGATCGATATTTCAGAAAAGGAAATAGTTATTATATTCTTAAAAGCTATTACGTGAAGGAGAGAGAGAGAAAGAGAAAGAGAGAGAGAGAGAGAGAAAAGAGAGAGAGACGAAGAAAGAGAGAGAGACGGAGAGAGAGAGAGTTTTTTTTTAATATATTAAAAAAAATAGTCAATATCCCTTTCTTCTTCTTCTATTTCTACTTTTCCATTTTATTGTTTGATAGTCATCACTGCTGTATGCAAGGACATATCATAGAAGATCAGAAGGGGATCGTTCTGGTGGATGCATATAACTTTTCATTCCCAAGTAGCCTGTCCTTGATCCTCGAATTTCCTGAAGAATCTTTCAAGCTTCATAAATGTTGCAAAAACAGCGCCCTATTTTCCATCGCCGTCAGTTATGACCTTCGCAAATTTCTTTTGCTTTTATAGAACGCCACAGAGATCTGGGGTACTGTCACATATTAGATGACATTCGTGTTATCAAGACGTAATCATCAGCATGATCAGGAGGCTGTTTCCACAAAGCTGTGCCTAAAATTACGCATGACTTTTAAGAACGACTTAACTATTAACAGGAATGCCCAGAGTTTTCCCTCTTGTATTTCTCATAATCTCAATTGAATTGTTGGCAAAAACTATACTTCACATTAAAAATGTTTTCTTGATAATGATAATATTAATCTACAAAGATATTTCAACTTTAGCTTATGCGATTAAATATGAAGGAGATTCCCATTTGGCTTTCCATACTAAAGTCATTCTTAAAGTCATTGCGTTACTTTACTCTGAGCTTTGTGAAACACCCCCCTGGGGAGCATTTAATGAAAAGTCTTGTCGGTGATTTTTCACTGACAACTGTTATGAGCTACTGAAATCCTTGCATCTGATTGGCTGAGAGCGATTTTGTCAGTGGAAATCACTGACAAGACTCTTCATGAAACCCTCCCCACGACTCATTCAGCGTGATATCTCTGGGTGAAGAGGCAGAGATACGGAATGGGAATAGTATAGTGCTACTCTTCCCTGGACGATAGAGGGTGTTAACGTTATTGCGGATGAAGTGACACGATCCTTGACACAATGTCTTAGGAAAAAAAAAATTATCAGCCGCTTTCTTGAGGTTCAAGGTGTCTGTATGATATGGTGGCCCTGAAGTACGCTCGACAACAGATCATGTGCGACGTGAATTTCCCATCCCAGGTCCTGAACTTTGAATCCCAAGTCGTGAAATTCACGACCCGCGGTGCGAAATTCAGGACCCGTGGCGCGAACTTTGCATCCCAGTCCTGAATTTCGCACCGCGGGTCGTGCATTTCACAACTTGGGATGCAAAGTTTGCGCCACGGGTCATGAATTTCATGACCTCGGGGGAGCGTTTCATCAACATTTGTTGTCTGACAAGTTGTCAGATCTGACATCTTTCCTTGATTTTGATTGGCTGAGGAGCATCGTTACTATGGCAACTGTCGGATAAAACAGACTTTGCCGGATAAAACAGACTTTGCCGGATAAAACATAAGACAAGTCCTTTCATGAAACGCTCCCCGGATGCGAAGTTCAGGACCTGGGATGCGAAATTCACGTCGCACATGACCTGTTGTCGAGCGTACTTCAGGGCCACCATAGTATGATGCTGTCTGTTAGCTCAGGGTGCACCAACCTCCGCAATACATACACACACACACACACACACACACACACACACACACACAAAAGGGGAGGGTGTTGATTTGAACCTAACCTTTCCAATAATCAAGAGTGACAATCAGGCCCATGCATATTCATGAAACCGTACTAAGCTAGTTGTCAACTAATTGCAAAGGTTACAGTACACAGTTAGTTGACAACTAGACCTATGAAAGTTTCATGAATATGGGCCCAGGAGTCATAGGGATCACTTAATTATTATGATTTTGGAAATCTACTCTCAGAATATTGGACGTTTTTCCAAATTATTGTCGAAAACATTCCGAAGAAGTGGTTTAAATGCCAATTTGGGAGTGGATTTCCACCTTCTTTCTACACAATGTTACCCAGTCCGACTGTCCGAGAGCTCGTATTGGAGTTTACTCGCTTTCAGAGTGGAATCCATGCTAGAGGAATCCATTTCAGTTAAATTCAATTCATTAATATGTTTGGGGTTTTTTTTAGTGATAGCAGCCAAGGGCTGAAATTGTGCATGCTAACATAATTCTCATTATCTTATTCATTACATCATAGTATAAAATGGCATTTTTACGAAGTATGCTTTAGAATAACAAATGAGAAAACATGATCATATTTCCATTATGGTGTTAACGACAATATATACATTTAAAAAAACTTCTAAATTTGAGAATGTAGTTTCATAAAAGATATTTTGGTCAATGATCTAATTAAGGAAATTACGTTCCAAATACCTAATGAAAATAAGTTTGAAATCCACTCCAATTTGGTCAGAGTAGTGGCTTGAAATGCATGCCCATTTTCGGATAGATTCCACTATATTTTTCAGAGTGGATTTCAACTCGAAAACAAAGTGATAAAAAGGGAGACTTTAAGGCATTATCCAGTCTGCCTGCGTTTCCATGAAAGATCCAGCAATGATACGTTTTTTTTTAAATTGTATTCCATTTATTTTCAATATCAATAAAAAGAAAGTCACAAAAGATATACAAGAACATTTACACAATAAGTTGTAACATTCAAAAAATTAAACAAAAATCTACACATTATACTGAAATTACGGAATCAAAAGCATAAATAAAACACGATGGAATGTGGAGAAGCAGAATAGTGAAATACTATCAAACAAACAAGTTTTTTGTCTAGGCAGGAATCCCTCTGTAAGAAGAATAAATTTAATTTAATAAGCAGAAAGTAAAAAAAAAATGTAAATGAAACATGTAAAAGAAAACCATCAAAGCGGTAGAAGAGAATACAAATTATTTACGACATGGACAAACTTATGCGAATCAGTAACATAAAAGAAAGGATACATGGCGAAAAAAAAAAGAGAGGACAAACTGATTTGGCATGGACAAAAGTTATATTTTCAGTTACAGTAAAGTTTGTACATTGCATGGATTTAACGTTAGTGAAAATAATGATAAAGAAGGAATATTATTGAGATGGCATGACCATGATGACAACCCTTTGCGCTTTGCACCATGGCATGAAAATTACAATGATATTCATATTCATAATTTTTTATTCCTGGAGTATGAAACAATAGTAAATGTTTTTCTTGAGCAGAGGGAAAGGCCATCATTGTATTCAAATAAGTAAAAACAAAAGAATGAGTCCAAAATCATGGACCTTACAGAAAATAAAATTTATCTTCCGAATACAATGAAATTCTGCGCGACAGATTGGATTCAATTCTTAACTTTTGGCACTATCGTGACTATAAAGAATAAGATTTTCTTAAACTAACGAACAAAAGAGCATTAAGTTAGGGAGGGATTCGGGGAGAGAGTGCCACATAATACAATATATTACAATACAAACTATTCAAAAGTGCGAATTATCAGTTGCCAGTAAATAGAACTGGAACATTGCCATTTGTGAGGTAGCGCGATTTTTGGGAGTACATGGAAAGTGAAACAATGGGTCCCCATTAACCCATTGAAATCTACCCATGGGTGTGACTTTTTGGAAGACAGTGTTGGTAGGGGTATCTCTTTGACAGACATCTCTGATGGGCGTGTCCTTTTAAAAGACATCTTTGATACATGGGCGTGGTCTTTTGAAAGACATCGTTGATAGACATCGTTGATAGACGTGTCCTTTTGAAAGGTCTACATCTTTAAAGCATGGGCGTAGTCTTTCGAAAGACATCGTTGATAGACGAAAGACTAAGGTTCGGACCTTCCAATCAGAATCAATTTGAAGGCGACGACAATGAGGTAAGATGGACGTTACAGCTAGACCGACTCCTGCCTCCCCTAGGCGCTAGGCGTAGCCTTTTGATAGATAAGGTCGCAAACTTTGGTCTTTAGTTTATTCCGAATCTGACTTTGAGACCTCGATGTTTGTCATAGATGTAATTGTATAACTCGTAATCGACAGCGAGCCGTTTTGTAGCCGTATCGTGGAGCTCCTGTGTCAGGGGCTGCTTGTTCCTCGTCTTGCTGAGCGTTGACCGACTGTCCTCTGTAAAAAGGTGGTATTAAAAGAAAATAAAGGGAAAATGTGAAAAACTATTGGTTTTGGTTTGTCTTAGCTCATGGCTAAGAAAGCATGAGACTTGTAAATAAGTAACCAGAAGACCGACGACTTTATGTTTTTAGGGATCTGGTAACGAGGATTAATGCCCTACCAAAGGACACTGGCGCATCGACTTGGTTTTGAATCCGGGTCACCGGATTACGAGACCATTCCTCCTGAGCTATCGCGCCCATGATTTCACTCATATTCTTTCTTTATCCGTGAAAACCTTTAAACTTTAATCACGAGCTTATCTCACACAATCAGTTAATCAAAAATTGATGAAATATTGAAATGAATACATTGTGTTGTATTAACAATTTTTTTTCCTCAGGACAGGTGTCCTGATGGTGTCATTTTGGTGGGGTCATATAAATGAACGAATAAATAAAAAGATAATAATTAAATAAATAATTCATTGATTATCTGAACAAATAAATAAATAGGTATATGAATGAATAAATGAATGAATAAATAAATAAAGAAATGTTTTACCTTTATCGAGAAGTGAAAGGTAGAGTTCTGTTGTACCATTGTACATATCTGGCAAGAGGTGTTCTAGAACTCTGAGAGATGCTTCATAATCCTCGGTGATACCGATGAATGTGTAGTATCTATCAATGTTTGACTTGGCCTGCTCCAAAGCCCATTTGAAGTCAGTCCTGTCATGATGGAGGAGGAGAGGAGGAGAAGAGGATGAGAGAGGCATAAATGAATTATAATCTACCCCCCCCCCCCCCACGGCGTAAATCCGATTCGAGGAGGGAGGAGATGACAGAAATCTATTTTCCCTAGCGCAAACTCACACGCACGAGTACACGCGCTCCCTCACACATCTGCACGCACATACATACACATACTCTCCTATCCTATCTCTACTTTTAATAGCATTCCAATAGAAACTATCAGACTATAACCGTCGTTTATGATAGATTTATCAAAAATTTCAACAGCTGACTGATTCTGATATTATTTTTTCTTTGAAAAGTGTGTGTGTGTGTGGGGGGGGGGGGTATATTTTTTGTAAACGCCATACCCCCTCTCTAAAAAGAAGAGTGATATAATACTCCCATCCGCCCACGATTTAAGCCAATGAAGGATCTTAGCTTACCAGCAGTGCAGAGTTGTTTGAAAATGATCGTTTCAGTTACAATTCTTCTTTTTCTTCTTCATCATTATAATTATCATGGTCATCATCATCATCATCATCATCATAATCATCGTCATCACCACCACCACCATCATCATCATCATCATCATCATCATCATCATCATCGTTATCTCTATCATTATTATTCAATCATCATCGGTAGATTATAGACAAAAAAAAAAAAAGATTACTCCTTCACTAACCCACATCTGTCATCGAAGCCGCAGAATATCCTCAGATACATCCCTGCCCCAATACAATTCCCTGGGCGTAAAATGCAGTCTTCTATCGATACATTCATTCTATCCTGGATAACATGAAATGGGAGCAATATTTGTTGGTTACTGTATCACATTATGCAATAGCAATGTTTGACAATGCTTTTACATGTTAAAACGAGAACGCTTGTACATGATTACATATAGCTGCCGGAGTAATGAACAGGGGGGGGGGGGGGGGCGCCCTATCATTTTTCAAGTGATCAGAAAAAGAGTTGGGAAGAAGAAGAAGAAGAAGAAGAAGAAGAAGAAGAAGAAGAAGAAGAAGAAGAAGAAGAAGAAGAAGAAGAAGAAGAAGGAGAAGAAGAATCGAGAAGGAGGAGGAGGAGGAGAAAGAAGAGTATAGGGAAGAGAGGGCAGGGTCATGCAACACGTCACGTTGTCCCCCACCCCCGATCAAAAAACCCTGGCGCCCCTGGGGGTGTTTCATAAAGCTGTTCGTAAGTTACGACGACTTTACGCACGACTGGAACATGTTCTAGGGTGCTAATCAGATTCTCATTCATTTACATGTAGCATAAGAAGGTATCACCAGTCGTGCGTAAAGTCGTTGGTAACTTACGAACAGCTTTATGAAACACCCCCTGGTAATGTATAGACCAATTTCACAACGCAAGAGGGCAGCAGACTGTTTGACACAGTTCGACATACTGCTGTGGGCGCTCCAACTTTTATAGTACACAAGTCAATAGCGCGTTATGTACATTCGTTCGATTTTTTGTCTATTTTGACCAATATATGCAGATTTCTTTTAATATTTGCAATGAGAAATTGTCAGGGAAGTTCAGGTCGCAGCTGTGCGGTGCTCGAATGCCACAAGAATTGCAGAAAGTTTAAAAATTGGAAGCTAACTGAGTGCGAAATTCACTCGCTTTTGACTCATGAAGCCTGTTTGTGTGAGAAGCCGTACTCCCTACACAGGCTTGCGTAAGCAATGCGAAGGAATCCGTCGCCAGTGGGTAAAATATCAACAGAAAGGACTTTGAAGTCAAGAAACATTATCATTATGTACTTTGGCGTAAAATTTAATGAGTGAAAACAGTCACGACTTTGTAAACAGGGTAAGAGCCCTCGTTTACTACGGCTTCTATGCCGGGCTTCTATGCTGCAATCGAACTTCTACTGACAAAACTAAGTTGAAAAACTATCGAAAGTACAAAAATACATCATATCTTCATCTGTCAGATATGGCCATTGTCTTACCTCATGTACCCATGTAACCATGCTTTATTTTATTGATCTAGAATAAAGTAAATGGTACACTATTAGGGCATATCTCATATCTTACATTCATTTTGTACACAGAGCCAATCGCGGTCAGCGCGCTTGCCCACCGCAGCAATGGCGTCGCCGATAGAGGGCCAAATACATAAACCGGAGGTGAAATTGGTCTATATCAAAAGATGATGATATAGAATGGCAATAGCTGTTTAAGCATAGCTTGACATGCTTGCAGCCCAAAGACATTCAGCTCTAAACAAACTAATAATAAATACAATAATGATAGCATTTCATTTTTTCATGAACACGTGAGTAATTTCTTTTCGTTTGGAAAGATTTCAAAGCTTACCGGGTCTTCAATCCGTTTTATTTTCCAAAGATCGCCGTTACGAGTAAAGTAGAACGCAGAAACCATGCGTGAAACCGGCTCTCGAACAAAATTGATGTAAATCGGCCGTGGACTGAAACAAAAATACAATGAAATTATATCATATCAGTTTTTTTTTTCTTTTTATCTTAAAAAGCAACGCTCATGGTTATTAATTTTATTGAGATAGTTAAGCGACTGCGAAGAACAGTACTGACGATGAAATAATATGATGATAACAATATTTCATTCAGATGCAAGAATCCTGCAAAAATGGCATCGTCTTTGCAAGAAAATGGGTACCGGACACTTTATTGCTCCATTCGAATATTTGATATCGTTGTTCTACAGTATGTCTCGTTGGGATTTTTTTAATGAAGTGTTTAAGTACTCGGTCTACATGATGACTTTGACGGTAAATGACACGTTTCATTATTAAGAAACAACAACCTCCGTATTGAGACCAGAAGAATGATGATGAAAATAAAACCCCATTCATAAAGAACTAAGAGAATAATTTCTTCTCACTATGAACATGACGGACAAAGAAAGCGGACAAAATAAACAACCCTCATTCTACCCTTCACAATGGTTCTGGTAGTCAAAAGAACATCCCTTCACTGCCATTGTCTAAAATATGTGGAACAGGTGTCACATGCATATTCACCTGGAACTACATGATTAAACATAATAACTGGATGGGATGTTCTTTTGACTACCAGAACCATTGTGAAGGGTAGAATGAGAGGTTGTTTATTTTGTCCGCTTTCTTTGTCCGCCATGTTCATAGTGTCTTCTTTTCAACAATAAGTTTACCTAACAAAGAAAACTTTCATCGGTTGGGGGTAATCATACACTAGTAGTTTAAGCTTCTACCAACCTTAAATTTTGCTTTCGTCCACTCCTGTGGACTTTCTCAAGAGGATAGATCCTTCACTGAATAGAGACTCTGGATATTCGATTGTCACCTATCTTTGGTCCAGTGATCGCAAGACAGCAGCCAGCAACTAGAAACAGCGTGACTGATCACTTGGCTTGAGAAAGTCCACAGAAGTGGACGAAAGCTTGCCTACAAAATTTAAGGTTGGTAGAAGCTTAAACTACTGGTGTAAGTTTACCTAACAGTTTGATAGGAGATATAGTAATGAGAGCAATAGTTATCCAAGAGGGGGAAAAGGGGGAAAAGGGGGAAAAGGGGGAAAAGGGGGAAAAGGGGGGAGGGAAGAGTTTAAGCCGCTATCAACCTGAGATCGACGGGTAGAAAATTTCCATGTCCTTGGCAATATGCAGGCGCGTGGAGTGCCTCTAAAAATTCTTTCATCTCGCTTCGAGTTCTCGTTGTCTGTTGATATAAAAAGAACGAAAAAATGCAGTATATTCATTGATCAGCCTATGATATAAACAATTCCAAGAATCAAATAAACGGTTTATTTCCATGCTTTAAGATGCTTCTTCATTTTTTTTTTTTTGCTCATATAATGGATATTATATAGAGGTGTTTCTTTATAATTACCATTTTTACATTATTACAGAATGGCGTTGAACACACATATAAAGCTTTTCGTCATGAATTCATTAGAGTATAGGCCTACAGCGTGGATGAACAAAAGGTCGAAAATAAAACAAAAATCACTATTTTTCCTACCGATAACAAACTAAAATTGCCCATGATAATGTCACCCCCCGTATATGCCAAACAGATAAAGGGGCTTACATGTTTATAGAATGAATTAAATACAAGGAAATCGATCACAAAATTTGAAAAGAAATATTTTGTCGTTTGTATCAATTATGGAAACTAAAAGTGTGACGTAATCACTGGTTTTAGCAGTTACAAAATCATCCTTTAGCAAGAATTTCATAATACTGGATACGGAAATGGGACTCAATATCCTCCACACAAGGTGCTCTGAGCGCTACATCATTACCTCGGCCCAACTATATATAGGCTTTACTAATTTAAGGGCAGACAGCATTCAAGGAGTTTCTTCCCACCGCACTCAATGTAGAATGGCAAACTGAGATTAACCAATTCGTTACATAATTCAATTCAATTCACTTCAATTCAATTCAAACACATTTATTTCCAATTATTCAAACAAACAGCAAAATAATGAAAATAATCATGATAATAGTCCATATTTTGTGGTTTGGCCCAAAATCTTGTGATGCAAAGCTGTAAAACATACCAAATACATGAGGAGAAAGAGCAAAAGATTTGACACATGCTGTGCTCATTTTGGTTGCGTCAGTTGATTCTAAAAAAAAAAAAAAAAAATCAAATTTTCAAATTTTCAAAGCATAATTATAGCAACACAATGGACAGTTTAAAAATCATTGTTTATTGAAGAAAACTAGCAACTTTTTAAATTTCTCCACAAACTTTCCGTCAATTTATTTTCATTACAGACTTGACTTTTTGTGAGAAAAATGTAGGAATGAAAGAAAAATACTGATGCTGCCAATATCATGAATATGAAGAAGAAAAGCTGATCAAATTAAGCCTTAAATAATTCCTGTCATGAATGGCATGATGGGTTTGCCAAAAGGCACTTGGGTCGTGGTAGGTTCCAAATCACGTGACCTTCGCCTTCCAACTGGAGTGTTAACCACTCTACTATGACACCGATAACTTTGTATAATATGCAATCAGCTTATCCCTTCTAACAGAATAAATTTATTTAAAAAGGATTGAAAACTCACACCATCTCCCCTCAACTGGTATCGAGGTAGATTTATATAGCGTTTCTTGAAGATCCTTCTGCTTGTATCTCCTAGCGTGCGACTGCCGCATTTTGGTACACTGTTGTAGATGATTATGTGATGCTGCAAAAGACCGGATCAGTCAGTTGATAATAGTATCAATAAAAAAAATGCTTCTTTTGTCAAATTGAGCTTAATGCTTTTGTACTTTCGTGACTTTTCATTTTGCGTTTTTCAATCATTATTTTTGTAATTAACTTATTAAAAGCTGAACAAAGGCGATTTCAGCTTATCAATGTTTTTCCGTGCCGGCTGGTATGATAATTCACATTCAAACAAAACATTTTATAGCGGTTATAAACCATAAGGGGAGGGTCATCCTCCTCCCAATAATGAATTTAAATGTTCTACGCCATGCACCGATATAATTTTACCAATAAAGAGGCCTATAAAATTAGTAAAGTTAATGAAGTGACAATTTGTGAACAATAATTCATTTTTTTTCCAATATCGCCTTTTTTGTTACAAAAGTAAATTAAGTGAAACATAAATAAATCACGTTTATCATTTTTTTCAGGGCAGTGTACAGGACTGCGTAAAATAAGCGGTCCAAGTCATTGGAAAAATACAACAGCAAAGCATATTACAATGAGGTATAAAACATACATGTATACGTTAAACCTGTTTTATCACATTGAAAAATACCGAGCTATTATGGAATTATGCTACTGAATAGTGAATATAACTGGAGAAATGAATATCATGATATTTGGTCTGATTCAAGCCCGTGTGGGGCTGTGAGCTTGGTTTCTTTTCTCTATTTTTCTTTTTTCTTTTTTTTTTTCTTGTTTTCGGGCAAAAAGAATGGCACGATTTTTTGGCAGGAGACACCTGTCGGAAAATTTCTAATGTGTCCCCTCGAAAATTATATAAAATGGATTGACGCCCTATAGACTGGAGACTTATTCAATAGGCCTGTAATTTTTGAAATTTCCTAACAGAATTTCAATTTTAGTCCGCCCCTCGCTATCAGTAACGTCAGGAACACCACACCTTGAGCACGCTTGCCCGCATTATACACCACATGACAGAAACCATTATGTCTCTCAATATTTTTCGTGATAGACTATAAAAATGGAAGAACTTGACCGACTTACGGTTCCATAGACCACTTGACCGTATCGCATTTCTTCTTGTTTTAATTGCTTCGACGGAGATGTGTTGCTTTCTTCTGTTTAAGGAAAAAGGAAAAGCAAAAGAAAAAATACGAAAATATGAAGAACAGAGCAATATCCCTCTTTTTAAAGCAACAAATCACACAGACCTATTTAAGAACTCTTGAAAACATACCTCTTTCCTTCCCTGTCCTTTCAAACTCTGTGTATGATTCTGATGAAATCCAAATATTAACAGCAACAACAACAACAACAGACAATTGTAATAATAACAATGAAAAGGGGGGAAAGATTACAAATACCCAGGGTGACCTCTTTAGTACGAGATACTGTCCTCCTAAAGGCCCCTCCACACATCTGCATACAAACTCCTTAAAACAGTCGTCTTCATTAAAAATAAAATCTATCTACAAAGAGTTCTTGATGAAATTCTGTCCTCGTCACCAATTTGAAATGAATAACATCTAAAAACTTATGCAGTTTACGAAAATAGTCACTGAAACCTCGAGGACCTTTTACTGATATTCCTTGGACCCATCGAATGCTATTCATAGCATTCTAAAAGTAGCATTTGAAATGGCTTGGCACGATTTTGTTTGTAATGATCTACTGATCTACTGAAGTGATTCGTGAGTCCTTTTATACCGGGTGTCCTAGAAAAAGCGGAACGGCGGATTTTCAGTACCTTACCTTCAAAAGGTAGATAATGTTTTCACACAGTGGTTAAAGCATCTTCTACCAAAGAGAATGATAAAAAGATCATTGAATTGCGTGAAGTAATTTTGATTCTTTGCCCGTTTCATAAAATACAGTAATTTTCAAATTTCGCATGTTTTTTTGCGACAGATATCTGTCGGGAATGGCCGTTCATATGGCACGCTTTGTTATTCACATGCATCAATGGGCTTCCTTCAACCATCGTATTATGAAAGGCCATCCCGACACAGTTCTGCTCTCATTTCTCGCTCAAAATTTGACAATGACTGTAATTTAAGAAATGGGCATAGACTCAAAATTACTTTACCAAATTCAGCGATCTTGGTATCAATTTTCTCGATAGAGGATACTGTACCCAATGATGTAGAAAATTACATGCTGGTAAATTTCTGAAAATCTGCCGTTCCGTTTTTTCTGGGACACCCGGTATCATGTAAGCTTGTAGTCTTCCGCTCAGTTTTGCAATAAGAGGATGAGTAAATATACAGTGTAAAGAAATTCAGTTCGATTCAATTTAGTTAAAGTCACTTCAGTTCCGTTCAGCTCACATCACTTTATTTCCGTTCAATACACTTCACTTTATTCACTCATAAAAAGCAAGATAAACATATATACAAACTAAAGGACAATAAATATGTACATAAATATGAAAGAACAACAGCTTCAATGAGTCAGGGAGAAAATGAGAGATAAAAAACTACTTTCGTGTCAGATACAGAAGAAAATTCGAGTACTCTGTTTTTGTAAGATTCAGGGGAAGCGCTACATGGGGGCGGGGGTAGCCACCATTATTAAAATTCAAGTGATAGATAAGAAGAAGAAAGAAGAAGAAGAAGAAGAAGAAGAAGAAGAAGAAGAAGAAGAAGAAAGTGGGGATCCACATTCTACAAGCCCTGCTTTTAGCGGATCTTTCCATTACCATATTCTTGAATAATAAACAAAAACATACTAGTTACCGTTGTTATATTATTGCATATCTATGTATATTATTTTTTTTTTATAATTCAAGTATGATCACAATCACATTATTGTACAATGGTTTATAATTTATGTTTGATTTCCTTTCAAAAATGTTATGAATTGCTTTTGTTGGAAATGGAAATGAATTAAATTGAATTAAAGAAGAAGAATAAGAAGAAGAAGAAGAAGAAGAAGAAGATGATGATGAGTTTGTGGGAAGAGAAGGCAGGGTCATGCAACTATAATAGCTTTATTTTTGCTTCGCTCAAGCACGACGTGCGACGGCCTGCGACTGCATTCGGTTGTCATGGTTGTGGAAATTGGATGTGACCAATCCACTTAAATATCACAGACCGGTCCTCAAACCGCACATCGACCAGCCCGGCCGGCCCCGAAGCCAATCACGGAGCCGCCTGTGACTCCCCCCCCCCCCCTCATTCCCCAGCTATACCTAAGTATTTTTAGTTGAGAATGAGGACATAATTTCTACTAGCTATACTTTACAATCTAAAAGATCTAGAACATCCCCCCTAAAACCCCAAAGCCCAAATGCCACCCCCCCAAAAAAAAACAACCTTCCCCCCAAAACACCCAAAACACAACCACCACCTAAGAAAATTAAATCATTCACTCATAATGTAGACCCCTATACATTTCTCAAAGAAATGAAATCCATTAGGCCAACATAAAACTTAAACAAATGCATCAATACTGGCATAATGGAATATCATCATTACTTACCAGAACTGACTTTTTGTTGAAATCTTTTTGCCGTCTTAGTCAAGATCGTGATGGGGTTTTGGTCCACGAACAAGGTTTCGAACCTGTGCATGACCACCGCACCGGTAACGAAGGATAATACCATCGCTAGCCCAAGCGTCCGAAATTTCATCTCATTAGAATTCAAGATAAACGCCGTAACATGTTAAAGGTGATAACAAAAACACCGTGTAAGAGTATTCCTATGATGGGCAGGTCCAAGATTTGAAAGAGATGGATAAAAACATCATTACAAAGCAACGTTAATCTCCAGATATCCTCGGGAAGCAGGTTTTAGGAGCATGTGAGCACAGTATTGGCAGTCTGCACAACAAAGAGACTCATCCACCATGTCCACCACACTCTTACTATTGGAACTGTAATCTCAGGACAGTGGTGACGACGCTGGTTACAGAAACACAATCCTATTTGTCGTCTCCTCAGTTCGACAAAAAGAGATCACGTCCTTGAAACTATATGGCTTCATCACCCCAATTCAGCGGGTCCATGTCTCCAATCGTCAGGTGGAGAACAACCTATTAATAGGAGCTCGAAATTGTTGGAGTTTTACTCTTTAGCACTGCAGTTCTTTCCTCGTGCAGAGCTGATATTATACTCAAGCTTCTAAGTCATACCGTTCACTTCTAAAACAGCAATAGTACTGGTAGGTCTACATGTGACTTCACAAAAATCGATACCTATTACACCCTCTCAGATAACAATGAATCAGAAAATCAATAGCCTCCTCGCCCGGGGGGGGGGGGGGGGCGGTCAGTCCGGATATATCACTGTACACACGTGTGACCAGAGGATTTGTAAAACCACCCTATACCAGTTTTATCCATTGCTCAAAATCATACCCTTTTCGAGTTTTTCTCGAGCGTTTTCTCGAAAAAATTACCACTTTAACAAGTATAAATGCATCAAAACTACACCCTAAAATCTAAAATCTCAATGTGTTTGAAGTGAAATTGAAAGTGAATTGAAATACCATTTTATCCCTGATTTGGGGCCTTTTTGGCATCCTTAACGCTTGACGTGCCGTAATCGGCAAAAATACACTTTCCACGCGTTTTCTGGTCGTGCTTGTGTGTATATTGCTTCCCCATTCCGAGAGCCTCCTTTGAATACGATTAATCGATGTGTGATTTTGCATTAAAAGAGAAAGGTAAATAAATGCAGATATAACATAAAAACAGATGAAAGGGAACGTAAAATATTAATTTATTCATGCAAACAAAAACTGTCTCTCGCAAGAGTATAGTCATGATATTCGTGTTGAAAGTTTATATGCCCCATGGTAGAGCACTGGTCTCGTAATCCAGTGACCAGGGTTCGAAAACGAGTCGATGCCTTAGTGCCCTTTGGGCATTAATCCTCATTACCAGGTCTCTCGAAGAGGACGTAAAGCTGTCGGTCCTCCAGTTGCTTACTTAAGCATGCACGCTTTCTTGGCAGTCCTGTAAAACAAACCAAACCAAACCAATCCTCAATAATCATTTATTTGTAGAGGCATGCTAATTCTGCTAATTGCTGTCTAATTTTCATGCTTATGATTATTCTGTCTGAAAATGAGAGTTTATTCTTCTTCTCGGATGCGTCTTGATTAGGATTAGTATTCAGTATATTTCATTTTCATTCATTTATTGAACTCTCATCAGTTTAGCCCGTTCGAAAAAGTATTGATCTTCCATAGGGCACTGGATAGAACAATACTATACACATGTGAAAGGACAATCGGAATAGTATGAAAACAGCCACTGAAATATTGACAATATGACAATAGTGATTACTATTACATAATCGTACATAATCGTATATTCTCCATAATATGCGCTGTACAGAAATTTGATTACAATTAATAATAAAATCATTTTGATTACAATTAACAGTAAAATCATTTTGATTACAATTAATAGTACAATCATTTTTATTGATTAGAGAATGGAACTTAGCAATATACAACCATAGAAGACAGAAAGATTTACTTTTTCTTCCATGGAAATTTTGCCATCAAGATATCAGTATATATTACGCCCCAGTCATATACCAACCAGACCGACACCGGAGCAACGCCAGACTTTTACGTAAGCCCTAAGGCCTCTAGGATCGGTCAGTTTGGAGTCTGTCGAGCAGTGTGACAGGGATAGTTGATTCTGTACTGTATTGCATATGTTCGTTCACGGTAAAAGCCTGCCAGCAGCGAGAAGCTGCTTTTCGGCAAGGTTGTGAACAATGTTAAAACATAACGATACATGAATACAAAATAATATACAAAGAAATTGCAGGAAATATTATAGAGATTATACAACGAATAAGATAAGAACAAAATTAAAAAGAAAACATTATGAAGAAAACATGAAATGAAAAGCAACATTTAAAAAAAATAGATATTTTCCGTCATTTATGTTTTCTTTTTTTTTCACTGTACTCTTTCTCATCTTTTTATTTTTTATTTTTAAACACAACACACACATGCACATGTTGGTATCAATATGCATATAGCACATCAATTTATTTGATATACGATAAAACAGCAATGTAGATAAAAATGCCTTGCTCAAGGGTATAAGTGCCGTGCTCGGGATCGAACCCCCGACTTTCGCGTCTCCAGTCAAGCGCCTAAAACCACTCGACTACGGCACCTCTACTTCTTGCAACTGTATGTGTGGTAGCCCCCCCCCCCCCCCTAACCCAGACCCTACCATCAATTTGCTCCTCTTCCTCTCCATTGAGTAACATTTGTATTTCTCCCTCTGTCAATACCTCATTACAAATTTCCTTCCATCTTTCTACATTCAGTTCAAATGTCTGCATTCTCCACTATATAAATAGTTATAAAAAGATTCTTTTGGGGTGTATCCTTCAGGATTATCTTTTCAAGATGTGCACTGGACCGACAATTAGACATCCTTTGAATAGCAAAGGAGTTGTTCTGTCGATGCGTTCAGCCAATACCTCAGCCTTAGGGCAAATAATAATCAGAGGTCGTATTCACCTGAAGGGTTTCGTGGAGCACGGTTGACTTGTTGGACTACTTTTCTTTTCTTCTGGATGTTATAGGAAAAGAAAAGTCACCATGATCGCAAAATCTAAACAAGCATCGAATTGGTGATCACAGATTCAGCAGTGAAGTAGTTCTGGGGTGTTTGTTGAATATTCCTTCTCAAGGGAGAGTATATACTCTTTGGGAGCATAATTGCCCGCGGCATGTGTTCACAATGAAAGGGCGGCAGCATGTACGTTCAACTTGACATATTTTGATATTTTTCCAACCTTAAAAGTTGGAAAAGAATTATGAATTGAAAGTACAGGGAAAATGGACGTGTATTTCTGACAACGGACTCATGACTCCTAACTCTGTACTTACTGGTCTCATCATCTTAACTTTTGCTGACATTTTTCTTCAAGATAAGATATCCTCAACTATCGACTCGATCCTCTTTACTTCAACCTCTGCATTGTTATTTTCCATCAGCGGTAGCTGCTTGTGGGCATAGTCAGAAAACAGATGAGAATTTCGTGCATCTCTGGAGATCCAATTGCAGTTGAAAACGCGACAAGAAATGTCATATGCTCTTCCATTGATGGCCAACCACAAGTTCACAACTGGACCACACGTTTTGCCAAGGAAAGCAGAGAAGAATAACGCAGTCTTGGGCTCACTTGGCCCATGATTGGTTTAGTAGGACCATGCAATGGACAGGATGGAGGAAACCAGTCGTGGGGTTACTTTTATCCGTCACGTTTGGATTGGCGTCCCTTTACAAGTTCAAGACCTTGACGAAGGTTGCATCCGGATGTCAACGGAAGGATATACTACGTTAGTATATTTATTTTATAAAGTAGATCTTGGACTTTAAGTAATACTTAGGGGAGTACTAGGATTGAAATTAAATTTGGGGATTTTGATATGTCTGTTCCACTCAGCCTGTATATCAGTATATCAGACCACAAATCGACTGGCATTATTCCCTTCGAGCTAAAAATTGATCGGTCCGTGAGAAAACTCCTTCCCAAACTCATCAACGTCCGCCTGCCCCTGGAAGTAAACATATTAAAAAGCAAAATTACCCCGTCGATAGGGATACCTTATCGTGCTTATGGATCCTGTGCCTTTCCGATTTCATTCACCATGGAAAATCAATGGGTTTACTTATAAGTTCTCCTCGAAAAGCCATTGCTACTATGCAAAAGAGTTTTCTTTGCAAGTTGTATTATATATTGGAGTTCCTTTAGGGCCTGCCCAAAGAAATTGCCACACACCTGCCAGTTCTCTACTCGATACGCAATTTTATTTCATCGTCGAGTCTTGGGTTTCTTTTAATGATGATTGCCTTGTTAATGAACATCAATTATGCAGCAAATAAAAGGGCCAACAATTTTTTCCAATGACGTTCATAGAAGTCTGAGATCAATCAAACTCAAACTCTTACATTAAAATAGGAATAATATCAAGAAGTATCTATTATGATTGCTGTACGCGCGCACGTACCTGTCAAAAGTATAAGTGTTTCATCTTAAGAATGAGACGTTTTTATCATTTTCTTTTTCCCCAGATGAAAGTGCCATTTCCGTAGAGCACAAACCAGAGCCAGAATCATCGCGACGATACGGCAAAGTGATTCGTGGAACTGTAAGTCGTATAAAGTCATTTATCAAGAAAATTCTTTGATCATATAAAATAATCCACGGGCGAGGGGAGGGGGTGCATTACTGCACTGAATAAAAATGTGACCTTTATTTGAACATTATCCAGGGGACGGGAGGGGCGTCCCCTTCGATTTGGAAGGTGGGGAGAACATAATATTAAGACGTAGATCCTGACCCTCAGGTCAGGATGCAGTCATGGTCAGCTCAAGAAAATTCACATTCAACATAAATGTCTAAAAAAAAAAGTCAATAGAAAAATGATTATATAAAAATTCCATACTGAGCAGTTGGGTAAAAGTAATATATAGATAGAAACAGAGCTTTATGCAGGTTATCAATCTGAAGATTGAAATGATTATTTACCCCAAGATTTCATGTTTTAACCGTAATTATTTTCTAGTATTATCTCTGAATGTAAAGAAATCATTTGATTCATTTGATTTTTGTATGTTAAATAAAATTTAAGGATGTATCCGAGAGTTACGGGAACCTCGTATTTTTTCTTATCTTCCTTCCTAAATCATGCGGCAACGTATCACATGAACACCTCCTTCCATGTCGACACTTCTTATCGAATTTTCATTGGTTCCTTTACTAGGACCACGTGATCATATACAACAGCGTGCCAAAGTGTGGAAGTCGAACCTTCCAAGAATTGAGCGTCAAAGTTTTCAAAAAAGCTGCTCTTCCAGTAACTGTGGATACTTTAAGATCGCCAGCTGCAATCAAGAATAATGTAAGCAATAGCGGACACCTACCCCGGACAACTATCCCCCATAGGAAATTTTCCGATAGTTGTCTCCGAAGGAAGTGTAGTCCTGTGGGTAGATTTCAGGGGTACAGTACTCTTCTTCTTTTCTTTTTACTCGGTCAACCAAAGACCTTTTTTGCTGTATATCTTCCACACAGTTTCATTATACTTTTCCATTGCTTTCATTCTGTTACTTTCTTCATGAAGCTTGAATTAAGTTTGTGAGTACAATCATGCAGGTACTTCGGGTTTAATTTAACGCATTCATGACAGGAATTATTTGAAATCTATTTGGCATGTTTGGTCAGTTTTTTTTTCTTCTTCAAATTAGCAACACCAGTATCTATGATTTTTTATGGCTAAATTTTTGTTGTAAAATGTAATGAATCTTAAATGACTCTAAATTGACAAAAAGTATTTAGAAAAGATGAAAACTTGTCAATTTGCATGCAAAAAAATACAGATCTTGAACTTTCTACATGTTCTACCACGTTGCCATTTTAAGGTTTTAAGTAATATTCCTCTAGTAAAATTCAACATCAAACGACAAATAGATATACAACCAATTTGTTGCTCTCTCTGTTCATGTACGTGGCATGTTTTTAGGGCCCTACATAAACATTTATAGGGCCAACCCACGTAATGTGGACCCTCTGTCAGGAATGAGTTAAAAAGTTATTCCTCGTTACTTTCGTTGTGGCTCAGTGGATAAGTCTCCGGACTTTGAACCACAAGGTCCGGGGTTCGAATCCCTGCCACGGCACTAATGTCCTTTGGCAAGATATGAATCTACATTTGCCACGTATTTCGGATGGTGACGTTATAGGTCGGTCCCCAGACGTAACTAATCATATTTGATTGATCCACGTCTGTAAAAACCCAATTCAACAACAACAACAACAACAAGCTTACATCTCTTGTAGTGTGGCTTTACGAATCTCTTTATTCTGTTTTCCGAGATATTTGTATTTACACACACACACACACAAAATGTTTCATGTCCTTTAGTCAAGATCATGATAAAAAACCGAGCTCTTGCCGATCATGTTTCATCATAATAATGTTTCAATAAAGCAATTAATGAAAATGTATGCTAGTTATGATCATATAGGAAACAATCCTATAGGACTATGAATTATCGTAGTTTTTATTTAAACATTTTACTAAGCAGAGGAGCTACAAACCAGGTTACGTCAAGGGGCTGATAGCCAGAGCTAAATCACCTGTTTACTTTCAGGGGCATGGACCGCTTGTGACTTTCGACAAAAAGTGAGTAAAAGGAATTCCACAATTCTGTTGTCTGTTTAAAACTCGAAGGTAAAATTGCATTCATGTATACATCAACGCATTAGTAATGTTATCCTTGTGTATTTATATCATCAGATGATGACTATATCTTAATCTAAAATTCTTGTTTCCCTATTCCATTGTACTCGTGTATAAAAATGCATTTTTTTAAAAACACTTGCACGCGTTAGTACTCAAATGCCTATAGCATGTTCATTTATTTGATATACGATCAAAAGAGCAATGTAGATCAAATGCCTTGCTCAGGGGCATAAGTGCCGCGCCGGGGATCGAACCCCTGACTTTCGCTTCTCTAGTCAAGCGCCTTAAACCACTCGACCATGGCACCTCTATGTATGTATGTAAGAAATGGACTATAGGAACATAAAAATCGCCTTAAATATCGTCAGCATAAGTCATTTAGTTTACAAACATTTCACTGGGTTCTTCACGCAAATTTCACTTTGTACCTCAAACGCCTTACGTTGGCTAAGCATCAATACAAATCATTCGTATGGATATGGCTGTATTTTGTATCTTTTTTTTTTGTTTTAATTTTGTTATTGTTGTTGTTGATTGGTTGGTTGCTCTCTTTTCCAGTCCGCGACCCGTTTACATTAACTTCATACGAGACCCGGTTTCACGGATGGTATCTTCGTTCTACTTCAGACGTTACGGAGATGGAAGGCCGGAAGTCACTGGAGCGCTGGCGACGGAGACCGAGAAACAAATGGCAAGATATAAGTTTTACTTTGGCGTTCTTGAAAAAAGTAAAATATAAGATTTTGAATACTTTTAATTGAACAAATAGTAGATAATACGAATAAATATGTATGTACGGTATATTAGATAAGTTTTAAAAATCTTTATAGTTGAAAAATAATGAATAAGTGACATGTGTCCAGGGGTGGGCAGATGGGGGGGGGGGTGACATCAAAGGGAGTGCATCAGCCTTGCAAGATGGATAATAGTTATTCGAATTTATAAGGTCACTGATTGTAAAGGGGAGGGGTTTTGCATGTCATCCTTTCTCAAACTCCCTTTCCTTTTCCCCTTCCTTTCTCCCTTACCCCTTTGCTTCCAATTGCATTGCAAGGATGCAAATCGTAAACAAAGTGAAGGAAGGATATGGATTTTTTTTAAAGAGCTGTGTAATAGGGAGCCTTGTGTTTAAACACCTAAAACGAATGTGCGAAAAAAATCCTTAAAATTAGAGCACGACCAGTTTAAGATTTTTACTTGAGAGGTGGTGTGTGTAAAAATCATTTCCCGGGTTGGGGGATATTTTGTTACCGAAGGACATTACGCAAGTTAGGTGTAACCATAAATATACCGTTGGTGGTGTGCTCTTTCAATAGAATCCTGAGCATTTGTAAGCACAATGGGAGGGAAATCTTCTTGCACTGTATAACACATCGTGATTCTATATCAGTCGACTCTACATTTTTTTTTTAAATTACATTGAAGCCCTAAATGATGTCAACTTTCACAAACCCATAAATCTTTTATTCTCAGTCTGATTTTACTCAAACTTCGACTCTGTTTCAATCTACTCTACATTCTTTATTTTTTATCACATTGAAGCCTCACTGATTTATCTTCATACAGACTATAGAGGACTGTATATTGAACAGAGGAGGGGAATGTACCAAACCGGGCAAGTACCCAGAAATATTTTGCGGCTTCCATCCAAGATGTGGGTGAGTGAATATATACTGATTTTTTTATTCATTTATTTATTTACTTACAATTATTTATTTATTTATTCATTCATTCATTCTATTTTATTTATTTATTTATTTATTTATTTATTTATTTATTTATTCATTTATTTGTGCATGGTTCATCACATTACATAGTATGATCATAACCAGAACAAACAGTGTTAATAAACACAGAAGGAAATTACAATCATTATATACATGTATGTACAAATAATAGAGAAACCTACAGAGGTATGACAATACTATATGCTTGAAACATCGCCAATGCACATATACAATCCAACATTCTATATATTTTTGAAGTGGTAGAAAAACAAAGTACTAGCAGAGTAGACTAGAATATAGACTAACCAAGGAACTAAAACATGGCGTTACATTCAAAATATGTACAATAATGTGTTATTTGCAAGTTTTTTGAAAAAGAAAATAGAAAAGGGACAGGATTTATGAATAAGCATAACAGAAGAATGGGAAGAAGTAGCCTTTACACAATATCCATTTTCAGGCCGGAATGAACGTTTTTAAACATTTTGAAATACTATTATTTTCGAATTCTTCGTTTTGCAGAAACTTGGTTTCACAACAAGGTTGCAAAATTTACAATAGGTGATTTTCAAAACAGTGTTTCCAAACTGTTTCATAACATTATTTCAGGATCTTTCAAGTAACTCTGATTATGAAAAAAAAAATCAAGGATGAAATGAAATTATTGATAGATATCAGCTAACATGATTCTGTTTGTTCATTCAGAGAATTATAGATTAAGACACCTGTCTGTTCCCCTTTTTAACATCCCTATATACAAACAAGACACACTGACAATTCAAACCTTTGCTAAAAACTTGTGATTCACATGATTTCGGCTTTCAGTTTAGGTGCAAGTCGAAACTCGAAAGACTTTAGCATGTCCTTTTTAATGTCATTTTTCGATTCTCTAGTATTAATAATCTTTTCAAAAATATATAGGCCCATATTTAATTTATCAGTTGTACTCGGTAATCCATGACATTTCCCTCCTGCTTTCGTCTGTGTACTTGCGTTGAGTACATTTCTAAGCGCATTCACAGTTTTTTTTTTCAAAGGCATACAGTAATGCACTTGCGATAACTCTTCCGCTTCGTTCTCTCGTAAAATCATTGAAAAATAAATATTTTCAGCAAATGGAATGATAACTTGCATTGTTGAAATCAAGGCCACAAACTGAGTTAATCAATGCATACGTCATGGTGACGAGATGAACAAGTAGTGAAGAACAGAAGAACATGGTGACGACAAATCAAACGACTTTGTTAATGTGTCAATCACTGGGTGAGAAGGGAAATGACGTCTTTGTGATAATGTCAAGCATATAAGCATGATAGGTGTGAAGCTCTTTGATGACGTCACAGCTGCGAAACCCTTGGATGACGTCACCGGAATGAATCCTTTGAATGACGTCATCAGCGTGAATATATTATATCACGACGTTGAAGTGTGGATAGGCCTACTCTTGAGATTTCGGAAGACATGATCAATCCGCAAAGCGCATGAAAACCGAACTATAAAAATGAATATTCGAGTAGGAATTTGATTGGGGGTATAATGTTAGGGGTTACTCGGCTTGGAGTTAAAATCTGCCCTGAAAAAAAAGAGAAAGAAAAAAAAAAGAAAGAAAATGATCTAACCGAGTAGATTCCACCATAATTTAGAGTAAATTCAGCTCCAAGTGGACTTTTGATATTATATTACCCTAGCTTAAGTTCCAGCAACCGCAGCGCTAAGCGCATTCAAGGGGTAAATGCTAGCAGATATACCTGGGTTGAGTGTGGCAAATGTAGATGAATGTCTTGCCAAAGGATATTAGTGCTGCGGCAGGGACTTGAACCCCCTGCCTTGAGGTTTACAGTCCAGAGACATACACCCTAGACCAAAACACCTATTCCTATAATAGCCAAACCGATAGTCAATGAAATGTACTTTCAACGAAGTTTAGTATCTGTCATGACTTTAATAATACAATAAAGGTGTTGGTATAAAATATTCACATAGGGTATATAGACCCTACTTTAAGAACAGTCCGAAGTCATTAGCACTTTCTAATGACCAGCTACACGGGGGGGGGGGGGGGGTGTTGATGCACTTGCCATCGTCCATGTCCATATATTGACCTAAAATGCGTGGGCGTTAATGGGGGGGGGGGGGGGCAGGGGGACACAATACGATATCCCCAATTTTTTTTATAAAAAAGGAGAGACACTTGCAAGAGGCAATAGGGTATGCCCCTATCGAAAAATCCGAGTACCTTTTTCTTTTCTTTTTTTCTTTTCCTTGTCAGACAATTTTGGTGTTTAAAAAAGAGACAGAAAAGCCAAAGGGGTATGCCCCCCCAAAAATGGAAAAAAGGCCCAGTACTTTTTTTCTTTTGCATGTCAGAGAATTTCCCCTCTAGTTCCCCCCCCCCCCACTCCCCCAACCCTTTTACAAAACGGATTACAAAAGCTGGTGTTAATGTTTGTTTCCCGTTCTTTTTCTTACAACAGGACCGACCATAAGTGGGCTTTGGAGCAGGCCAAGTCAAACATTGATAAATACTACACATTCATCGGTATCACCGAGGATTATGAAGCGTCTCTCAGAGTTCTAGAACATCTCATGCCAGACATGTACAATGGCTCGATAGAGGTTTATCATTCCTTGCTCAATCGGCGAGGTAAGAAATATATGTTTTTAAAAAAATTTGCATGGGGCCTATGAATGCAAGTCCAAAGTAGACCTATAGTCTGTTAAAGGGTCTTTCATTTTCACATCAGAAAAAAGTTTATTCTGAGAAAATCTGTGAATAGATATACTCCAACATTACATCACATCTGTTTGGGATATTACGGAACAACGGCTCATTCCAGGGTTATTGCACCCCCCTCCAAAAAAAAAGGGGGGGGGGGGTCGCCGGTCGCTCAAAAGAAGAACAATCAATCAAGGAACATGGTGAAACAGATCAATTATAATGTCTTGTTCAACTTAAATCCTTGCAAATCGCTTGTCTGCAGCTAGCATAATTTTTTTTTCTGAAGGGGGAAATACGACAACGCATTAAATTTTACAGATGGCCAAATAAAGACGGATGCGCAATATCAGTCATCAGCCAGATTTCGCATTTCAGTCTACAGACCTCCATTAATGCCTTATGAATCATTCCGAACATTTCCGAATTAAATACCGTCTATTACAAATCATCTGTGCATCTGTATTTATTTCACCATTTGTAAAATACTCGTAATTGTTTATAACATGTTTAATACAAATTATCAAGGATGGGGCAAGATATGGTATATCGAAGAATGGCCAAATACAAATACAACAATAAAGTATATTTTACAGATGGCCAAATAAAGACAGCTATATGAATTATTCGGAACATTTTCAACAATTAAATACCATTAATCATCTGTTTGTTTGCCTCTATTTGGCAATCTGTAAAACACTCACAATCATTGTCTGTAACATGTTTAATAGAACATATCAAAATAACCAGGCATGTTATCTCGGTTGTAGAGCGTACGCCTCGTGAACGGGAGGTCGTGGGTTCAATCCCCGGCCGAGTCGTACCAAAGACTTACAAAAATGGACCTTCTGCCTTTTAGCCAGGCGCTCGGCGAATAAGAATGAAAAAGGGTAATAATAACAAATAATGTTAAACAGGGCCCGCTGGAAGATTAGCTGATAAAGCTAAAGTGGTTACCCTGGGTAAATAAGGTCTGCTACTACTACTACTACTACTACTACTATTATTATAATTATTAACATGATTAAGGATGGGGCAAGGAAAAGTAAATTCACGAAGGTCGTGTAAATACTTTCTCATCATGCAGCAAGTTCCATTGAACGAAGCAAGACGAGAAACAAGAAGCCCCTTCCCAAGAAACTCAACGATACAGTTACCAAACTACTGGCCGTCGACTATGAGCTCTACAATTTCATCTATGACAGGCATCGACGTCTGAAAGTCAGATATGGCATTGGCTAACCAATCGACAGATATCTGTGTTGAAACGTGAGTGGAACGCATCAAAACAAGAAATGGTCCATCGCCATTTCTGCTCGCCTCTTTTATACCCCAGAGTTCTGTGAAGAGAGAAAAAGTAATCACTTTTGGGGTGCGTTTTTACTTAAAAATTCATTCTGCTTACTAAAAATTTAAAGACGAAATCGAATGGGGGGGGGGGGAGATTCCATATTGTGACGCGAGGTGTCTCCCGTCGCCCCCCCCCCCCCCTCCTGCCACAGGATTTAGGCCCATGGGCTAATCATATATGAAGAGAAAATACCCAGAGTATAGTATAGACACAGCGCGTACGTATGTGTACTCATCGACAACACTATCTTGACTAGTAGTAGTGTAATTTCTAAATCCATTCAGTGGGCATGCTGTGGTGTACGTTCTCTCACATAAATGCTCTTTTGAACAAATCTGGAAACGAATGAAATCAGATATATGGTCGCATGAGAACAAGTCCGTGCGACGAAACTATCCTTAGTCTGAGAAACATGTTTCTAATGACATCTGGAATGTGAAATTTTTAAAGGGGTACACTGTAAAAATAAAAAAAATCCTATGCCGATTGGTTATTTATCTTGTTTTTGTTAAGTAGAATTTACTTAAAAATGGAAGTCTTTCCCCTTTATACGCACTCTATTGAAGTCTTACCAACTCAAACTTTCAGTTTATTAGAATATACGTGATATTGTAAATTGAAATTGAATACACAAACACTGAAGTAATTTGGAATTGTATAAATTTAGTGATTTTAACTCCAATTAAGATATCATACGTATTACTCAAACAATTTATGTGGATTGTATTTATCTTTTTCAAGTAAAGACCGATGAAACGTTCAATTTAAGTATTACCATAGTTGCATGAATATTCATTTAGACCAAATTCATTTCTTTTAAAATATAACGACTCATTTTTGTGTTTCAGTGAAAATTAATATAAAAAAAAATTAAGGTGTGTAAAATAATTCTTAATTCATTTAAGCAAAGAAAGGGCAATTTTGAATTGGCACTCAATTCGAAGCAAATTAAATCTTGATATTTATTATATTTAAAGTTCAAAAGATCTGCAAGGGGTCAAAATATCAAAAGAAAAGACAAAAATATAAATGAAGACTCCGTTAACAAAATTTTAAGGAGAAATCTCTCCGCTGATTTTCGCTAACATTCGTCAAAAAGTTGAATCGAAAATTCGCTACGTTCGCAAGCGTTCGCCGCCCTCTGGGATACCTTCTTTATGTAAGCGATTCAATACTGGGGTATTATGCTGTTTCATGAAATAAAAGAAATCTGCGATAGCTCATGATTCCATCCATCATTACCGTATTAAATTAAACCTTAAGTGTACTTTAATTTCTGAATTTGGTTAAGGTACTATTCAGCCAGTTTCCTTTTGAAGACCTTTATGCATGGTCTGAAATTTAATTGATCAATTAAATATCGATTGAAGAACATAAAGCAATGCATTCAGTAGAGTGAATCCTTGTAATGTTTAAGCTCAGTTTTTTTTCTTTTCCTTAACGACCATTTTCCAAAATAATGTAACCTGTGCACTTTTCCACGATGCCAACGTTGTTGCGACGCATGAAATGTTGATAAATTCCATTTTGAAGTGAATGAAAGTGAACTAAATTGAATTGCATTATTGAGTTCAAATATTTTGTTAAAAGTATTATTTGTGTTTAGGGTATCTTTATTGGTTCAATTGTGCACCCTAACTGCAACACTGGCAAGTGGCAGCACCTTTTTGAGTGCAATCTTGCACCCTACAAAAGGTGCAAAGATGCACCCTTTTGTACTTGTTTGCACCCGGAAATGCCCGGCTGCACCCTTAAGGGTGCAACTATGCACCTTTAAAGGTGCAGAAATTTTTGCATTCAAAAGGATGCGAATTTGCACCTTCTCTGAAGGCCACAACTCTGCACCCTTAAGGGTGCAACTATGCATCTTTAAAGGTGCAGAAATTTTTGCATTCAAAAGGATGCGAATTTGCACCTTCTCTGAAGGCCACAACTCTGCACCCTTAAGGGTGCAAAATGCAGCTCACTGCATCTTTATAAAGGAGCATAATGCTTCTTTGGGTGCAAAGTTGTACCCATAAAGGAGCTCCCAGTGTTGCATTTGAACGGTGCAGAATTGAACCTTTTATTTTTAGTATGTAACACTTTGAACTAATTTACGTCAAGTCAAGTCAAGTCAAGTTCAGGTTTTATTTCCAATATAACACAAGACATAATAATTTTTCTTTTTCTTCTTTTAAGCAGAAATATCGTAAATAAACAAACATACAACATTTTTCCCTCTAATTAGCATCAAAAACAAATTAAATGTCATGACCCACCTCCGAGAAAATTCCCCAATTTTTTTTTACATTGCCTCTCACAGATATCATTCCTTATGCGAGAAGGAATTACAGGATAATTCAGCTCTAATGTTATTCTTTCCATAGCCATTGAACAATTCAGGTTATGGGATAAATTTGACGAGGAATTTCATTCATTAATTCATTAACATTCATTAATTCATTAACATTCAAATGTAGTTTATTGTGCTTTACGTTATAAAATTGCGAATTATGCAGTATTGCACAAAATGCTGCAATGTAGTAATCTTATAAAAAGGTATGTGCATAAATCAACTAACATTTGTGAATGAATTTTCTGTTTGAGGCGTGAACACTGGTGAAAGTTATTATAAAATGCACCAGGCCTGCCATATTTTCTAGGGAGACAAATCATTACCGTGATTAGAATTAATAATACATCGTACCAGTTTCACATGAGACATGATATATCTGTCGTATTTTGACCTTTTGTTTGTGATCAATATACAACACAATGAGAATGAAAACGGAATAATGAATTTTACTTCAAAATTAGTCCAGATTTAAGGGGGAAAGAGGCCTATTTATTCATTTCTTTTTGTATGAACGCATTGTCCTTTCCAAACTTTCCATCTGACATTTTCATGTGTAAGATTAAAGTAAGATGTGGCAAAAGGAGCGTTTCGTCTCCAAACCACAAAGAAAGCTAAAAAAGAAAGGGAAAGAAGCACGCTAAATATAGCAAAGCGCGATGACATATTAAAAAAAAAGAGGAAAGTACGTCAATCACAAATGCGATAAAATCAGCATACAGAATTAGACGTGTATATATTGATTGCTAGTGAGCCTTTTTCATATGTCTTAAGAAATGTGCCAATTATATGGTGGACACTGGCGTACTGGAGGGGGGGGGGGCTTGTGGGGGCGTCAGCCCCCCCAAATAAATTTCAACCATGGTTTATTTTCAATTTTATATTAGTGATATCACGCGAATTTCATTACTTCTCCCTAGACTCCCTTTCTACTGTTAAGTAACGCATTCACAATTTCCCAAATAGCATGCATAGCAAGGCAGAAAACACGCATAATATCAATACTAATGTGGTTTATGATATAACACTTGGTTTTATCTGTTTATCTGACAATGGATTCAAACTTTGAAAATGAATATTCTTAGATTTACCAAAACTGGACACGGGCTTCAGGTTTGTAGTGCCAAATAGTGTTCTTTTACAGAGTTGCAAACCATCAATACTGCAAAAAGCTCCTTTACCATGGGAGTGCACTTGCGTAGCCGGGGGGGGGGGGCGATGGGGGCGGTCCCCTCCTCCAAAACGCTAACAAAAAAGAAAGAAAAAAAGTAGAAGGAAAAAAAGCGGGAGCGAGAAAAGAAAAAGGTAAGAGAACGTAAGAAGAGCGGGAGCAGACAAGGAACAATTCAAAGAAACGTCGGAGCTTCCGCGCTTGGCGTGGGAGGGGGGAGGGGGGGGGGAACTGATTCACACGCTTCGCGTGCTCACTACCGCCCCACTAAAATGAAATCCTAGCTACGCCACTGTGGGAGTGAAACCCTGGTACCCCACCGCATCACACCCTCTCCATGCTCCTCCCTTTTATTTCATAGTGTCTTTGTCTGTATTATTATCATAAGTAATAAAGTATTTTTTGTCACGCTGGCATTTGTTTGAATTTACAAAGATTATTTGGGCTGCATGTTTTCATAATCATGTTTCCAAGTTCATGAAAAAAAATCCTTTTCCGGTCGGTAGATTCATGACACGCTTATCCATAATAGTACATGTCATCAAATTTGATGTTTCATATTGCATGTATTCTACTTCAAATGTTTATTTTTCATGATATTTACTTCTTTTGTTGGAAATGAGAAAAAATAAAAATTGAATTGAACTGAAGTTGGAATTTCCTTTTCGGGTTTGCAGATTGCACATTTTTAAGTCGAAAAAATGAAAAAGCTCCGTATCGTGAGGGGGGGGGGGGGGGGTACCCCGGCTCGGTCGCTACACTCCCTCAGGGTTGGTCGCTTCGCTCCTTGCAAAGATTGGGCCCCCCAAAATATTTTGGCTCATTACGCCACTGACAGGACTAAAAAGCCAATCTGTTGAAAACTATATGAAAACGGAAAGAAGCTCTAATAATTTTTCCTCTCGATCATGTAATGTTAAATTGGAGCAGAGAACCACCATCGCTAGAACAACCACTTCTCCACAGAATTAATTGCTGTTCACCATCCTGCGTTTATCATGTTTCGCCTATATTATGATCTAAAACTGTCATGAGTATAGCGTAACAAAATAAACACGAAATGCAAAATGAAAATTAATATCCTCGATTAGCGAGGATAGAGAAAACAGAAAGGTACGGGGGAGGGGCTACACCCTTCCCCCATTTGGTTGCTTTGATAATTCATATTTTACTCAGCAAATAAAACCATGGTCTAGATGGTTGAACCCAGCATACTTGAAAAGGTCGTTGCCTTGGGAATACATATACCACCTTTTTTGCGAGATTATGCGGTTAGCATAACCATAACTTTGAGTCATTATGGAAATAAGGCTTCATTTCAATGATTAATTTGCTAATGGAAAGTTTATCACCAAAATATTGTCTTGGAAAGAGGTAAATTGCATGGAAAGGGATTTCGTAATATTGGAAACGTTTATTGTCAAAATGATCAGCAGATTTTGTGTGCATAGAAGAGCTTGTATTAAATCTAACAACTTTAAAACAAATGGAAAATGCCTGTGGGAATGATTATCCGTCAGTCTTGTTAAAATATAATTTTGCATTTCCTTCAAACAAGTAAATAATAAACAAGATATTTCTACAAATCCTTGAAATGTGAATTTATTTTTGTCTTTTCGAACGCGTAAAAAAGGGCGTTTTCCTCTTTAGAAATTAATGGTTTAAATGAAACTTTCAAACGGATATTCAGTTCTAATTCCAACTGCATAAAAAGTTTTAGAACAATATGTAATTGTACAAATCTATTTTTGCTTTCCCTTGAGAGCCACTGAGCACCTAAAACATGTAAGCACGTATACGTATGTACTATTGAGAAAAATTTAAGGCTATATGCAGTAGTGTATTGTTGGGAGTTATGTTACATTTCAGTACAGTCAATGGCAGTAGAGTATATTAATATAGTATGGCTGCGCTGCGCTATATAAATTTATCTAATTATTTTTGGACCAATATCGCGATGGAGGCTCTAGTGTCCCTTGCCTCAATATCAACTTTTCTTTCTTTACATTTGTGGGCGAGCAAAGCGAAGGAACCAAAGCCGAAGCAAAAGCCTTAAAAAAAACATGGCCGAAGTATATATTAAAAAATTAAGAAAAAAAACCCCACTCAATTCATTTAGAATTGACGTCCAATGATTTCATCAATTATGATTCACCTCATGGTTTATGGAAAATAATCTCTTCATAATAATCTTCAAAAAGGAACCATCATGTCTAGTGAGCTTAGAAAGAACATGCAATGGATTGCCAGATATGGTAAAGGTTATATATATATATATATATATATATATATATATATATATGCCATATATAAATATGGCAAGTCCAAGATATTTGGTCATTTGTTTGGTGTTCCATATACCTCGCGCAATGTAATGATATCATAAACAAAAAAATTGACATTAAACTGTCATGTTAGTTAACCCATTAGCAGCCTTAGTCGACTAAAGACACAAACACTGGGCTGACACTGCCGACTCTTCTCACACGTAAAGTATATACTTTATTTACAATACACTCCAAACAATGTGACAGTCCTGAGTTTTGATCCACCGCCAATACATTTTGTAACATCTAGCAAGGCTTGCAAATTAAATGCTACTATCAGATAAACTTAGAAAAAAATAGATTAGGTTGTATGGGATGAAATAGCAAGGACTTACTCTATTTAATTAAAATGAATATCCGCAGCTTCAAAAATGTTTACTTGGATAAATAAAAAACTTGAGGAATAACAAAAAAAAAAAAACCTTAAGGAATATAGTTTAAGTTTTTATCGAGACCAAAGGTGAAAAACAAAGCTCAACATGATTTACACAGCGTGTACATCACATTGAGAACTGCTCAGATACAGTATCCTTAACCCTTCCCCATATCCTCTTTTGGATTCACCCCCTGCCTGTTAGTATATGGATACACCCCTGCTAAAAAGATGAACCTATTTCAAGGATTCAGAGCCTCGAAATTTTGGTGTCGCAGACACGCATAAATTTTACCCGAGGGTGAAAATTTGATGAACCCTCCATTTACACAGACACTTAGGCTGTCTACGCAACTGCTCAAATTCATAAAATGGCGTGTAAACTAAACCTTCCCTCATGATAATATAAAAATCATGATAGTGCAATATGTTTCATTCCCCGGGGTCTGCGGGGGTTGGTGATTCCCCATGCTGGGTGACAAAAAAAAGACATCAACATTCCTGGAACCGCGTGAAGGCTGTCGAAATATAATAAGGGCGAGTTGTTAGAATCTGCCACTCCAGCGTCAATAAACTTCACACCCTGCCTCAGCTAAAAACCAGTTACAGGATTCCCACAGAGTTAATTTTCCTCACTCTCATGATTTTTGATTGGCAACAAAGCTCAGGAAATGACGTCTAGTCGTTGTTAGCTGACATTAATCGGGCTGGAGGATACCCTCAGTTTTTCGAGTAGACAAGTTTCATGATGCTTATGTAGGAGTATATCTTCATTCGCATTCTCGTTTGGAGAAAGAATCAGCCGCCCCTTTAAAGATAAGATTATTCATCCACAACTACATTACGAGTCTTGAAGACTCTCAGAAACCGTGCACCCAGCCCCTTCCAGCCCCCTCTTTCTAACAATCTTGGTAGATTCACCCATGCCAAACTGGGTTTTCTTATGTTGTGTCAATAATTTTTAATATTTTCTCATCCTAAGTCAATATAGCACTCACGTTTTACAACAATCAGACAAAACGAATTACAATAGACAAATCAATTTGAGGTGTTGTGGTGTAGTGTCCGGACTGCAGTCTCTGGACTACAGGTCACAAGGTACGGGGTTCGAATCCCAGCCCGACACTATGCATATGCCACTCTGCGCCCACGTGTAAATGGGTATACATGATATGAAATAAGCGCTAGTAATTTTGGTGGCTCTGCTATGACTGGGATAATAATGTCTAAGCACCATGAGCGTCGCAGCGTAACGGATATGAGCGCAATATAAATGACTATTATTATGCTTATTGATCAGATATTCCGATATAATTATGAATCATTTGAATTGGTCATGACGGGCTCTGGAAACTGAAGATATCATATGCCACATGTTCAAAGAATAATTAGCATTTCCTTAACAATACTTTGAGAATGAAGCACACGGAAGGAGAGAGTATTGTTTCTTTTGACGTATTCTTTAGTTGTGTATTGTTTATACTAAAATAATAATGACAATATTGGTGTCTTCTAGCGTCGGTATCCGCCAAAAGAGGGCTCATGGCGTTTGCTCCAATATGAAGATATATATATATATATATACAAATGTAAGTTTAATTCATAGGTGCCCTACCTACGGTATTTACAATTTTAAAAACAATGCCAAATATGACCGGAAAGATTTTAACAATTTTAACGAGCACTGTCAATATATCAAGGTAAATACTAAATAATAATTTTTCAATCACAATTTTGTTGAATGTTGGATGTGAGAATCAATTCCTTTCCTTACTATCGTCAGAGTGATTTTTAACTGTGTAATGTTTTAAATTGTTCGAGTGTTTGTTGTATATCATGACGTGTGGGTGTGAGTAGATGAAAGTTTGCAGACGCCCGCACTGTAGCCCATTCCACAAATCTCCATATCTTATCTTAGAAGATGAATAATTTGTAATGAAATATAAATTATAGAGGTGATATTCAACCATATCGAGGGTAATAGTTCTGTCATTCACAGATGACACAGTGCCTCAACAATGTCCTTAGCAACAATGGAAGTGGCATCAAAAATAAAGGAGATCGGAAGATGCCTTCATCGACCACTGCATAACCTTAGTTCCCACGAAAACGTCAACATCGGGAGATAATATGCTTTCATATTGCCCTTAAACTTTGTTTCATGACTTTTATATCAGGGCTCTGCAGTTTTACATCTTTGATAACAACAGACCAAAAATAAACTAATCAACAAACCGGAAAACACACAAGCAAACAAGCAATAACACTGAATAAGAAAAAAAAAAAGCACAAAAAAAAAAAAAGGGAGGAGAACGTCACTAAAAATGGACAATAATCTAGTTGACCTCACAAAGTTTCGTTCCCGGACGTATACTGGGCATTAATATGGTTTCTTATAATTTCCTTCACGTGATAAGAAAGAAACCTAAGAATTCATTTAAAAAAATGGATATTCAACGGGTCGGGTGGATTGATAAAAAAAAGCTTAACTTGAAATATGCATAACATCCCCATTATTTCAACTTTCAGCCATTTGTCATCATAGGCAGACGCGCATGTATAGCAGGGATTTTCAAAATAGTCACAAGAAGAAACTAGATGCTTTTCGCAAACATGTTACAGAACAATCCAATCATGTAGAGCACTGGAGCGTAATTTGAATTTGAAAATGGCGGTTTAAATATTGCCGGGACACCGGTTCCATGACACATGCTCTGTGTCAAGTACGTACACTATTCCAAAATTGAATTTTATCCCTCGACTTAAACACTTTGCCAAACGCCAACCTTATCAATGACTCTATACGCCAAATCCGAAGCCCCCTTGCAGCCCTCACTCTAACGGTGTATCTTTGGCAAAATGAAGTCCGGAATAGTTGTCGCCGGAGCATACCTGTTAGGACACCGGGACACCAAAACATAATTATTCAGATATCTCTTGTATATTGGATGAAATTATTTGAATAGAATATAGTAAACTAGGAATAAAATATTACTTGGAAAGTACATTAATGAAGATGACACTTAATAATAATAATAATAATAATATACAGTTCTTGTATAGCGCATATCACATTATGATATAACGTCTCTATGCGCTTCCAAAGGACTTGGATATTATTACCCTGGCTTTAGCCCGGCAGCCGTTTTTTTTTTTACAGCGCGCAAGCATTTCAAGGAATGAATTCCTGCCAGGTACCCATTCACCTCACCTGGGTTGAGTGCAGCACTTAACACAGGGCTTGTTCTCCTATTTGTTTAAAATCCAATCTGTTATTCTATGGAGTCCAGGAGCAGCAAGGAGAGAATGTCTATGGGTTCCATGACATATGCTCCGCCGACAACTGCTCCGGGACAATTGCTCCGCCGACATGTGCTCCGCCGACATTTGCTCCGCCGACATTTGCTCCGCCGATATTTGCTCCGCCGACATATGCTTCGCCGACATATGCTCCGAAACGACGACATTTGCTCCGCCGACGTTTGCTCCCTGATGTTGCCTCCTTGTCTGTACGATCTGAGGAAATTTGGAGCGGTTTTAACAAATTTTCAACTACAAAGTCATACTGCCGACCCGTTTTATATAACAAATAATGCACAGATTTAAATTCGTGATGTTAGTGGCGATGTAGGCATCTCGGGTATTTACAATATTATGCAAAAGCACTCGGCGCAAGCGCCTCGTGCTTGTCGCACATTGTAAATACCCTCGAGTGCGCTGCATCGCCACTAACACACTCACATCTGTGCATTATTTGTATATTATACATTTACTGAAAAGGTATATGGACTGCTAATGCATGCTACTTTATACTTATAATTGACTGTGTATGTATTCCGCTTCATATATTTACACATATGGAGAATGAACATTGACTATTTGTATTCCATATTTTTTTCCATATATTTCTATATATGGAAACTGAATATTGACTATTTACATAGTTTATATTCTATATCACATATTTACAGAATAATGAAAAGGGATATTGTCTGTTTATGCATTCCACTTCATATATTTACATATACAGAAACTGAATATTGAGTATTTGTATTTCATATCACACATCAACTGAAAAGGGATATGGACTGCTTACGTATATGCCTCTTCATACTTTTACATGCATACATGGAAATTGAATGTTGACTGTTTGTATTCCATATCATATATTTGCATAGCATTATGAATGCTGAAAAGGGTATTGGCTGTGTATGTATTCTACTTCATATATTTATGTATATGGAAATTACATGGTTTATATTCCATATCACATATTTACATAATTACGAATGCTGAAAAGGGATATTCACATATCCCTTTCATATTACTAAAACTCATATTACCATAATATGTTATGATTTCACTCTATAATACATTAATTCTACCTAATCTCACTTATTGTTGTATGGTATGGGGAAATGCTTTTAAAACACATTTGAATAGACTATTCCTAACTCAAAAGAAAGCAATAAGAATGATTTATAATGTACCATTTAATTATCATACAAACCGTTTATTCTCTGAATGTAATTTATTGAAAATTTCTGATTTAATACATTTATACACTTGTATTTTTATGTATCAATACAATTCAAATATCTTGCCTGATATTTTTAGTGGACTCTTTACTATAAACGCCTGTTATCACTCTCATTTTACATGTCAAAAATCACATTTTCATCAATACTTACCTAAAACAGTAATAAGTCAAAATTCTTTACGGCACAATGGAATCAAATTATGGAATAACTTACGTGATGATATCAAATTAAGTAAATCCGTTGATAGATTTAAAAAGCTCCTCAAGCATGTCAAGAATGAAATGTTCATGCAGTACAGAAATATGATTGAACTCAGCAGAGCATCTTTTTTTAAACTCCATTTGATTGTGAAATACTTCTTATATCTCTATGTTTTTTGTTTTTTGTTTTTTGTTACTACTTCCCCCTTTTTGATGTTGTTAATTACATGTATATTTATTTCCTATGCCATGGTTGGTGCCCCACTTACAAGTTCTCTTTTGAACTTCTTAGGGGCTCCTAACCCCATGTTTGTATATTTTAACTGTATATGTTTTTTTATATGTAAATGGTTGGTTGAATAAATGAATAAATGAAAATGAAATGACTGTTTATGCATTCCGCAACATATATTTACGTAATATGGAAACTGAATATTCGACCGTTTGTATTCCATATTACACATTTACTGAAAAGGGATATGGACTGCGTATGTATGTTACTTCATACTTTGACATACATATATGGAAATTGAATGTTGACTGTTTGTATTCATACATTTACATAACAGTGATATGAACGCTGAAAAGGGGTATTGGCTGTGTATGTATTCTACACCATATATTTCTATATGGAAATGAATACATGGTTTACATTCCATATCACATATTTACATGATGATAATGAATACTTAAAATGGATAATGAACTGTTTATGCATTCCATTTCATATTTATTTACATTTACAGAAACTGAATATTGAGTGTTTATATTCCATATCACACATCTACTGAAAAGGGATATGGACTGCTTATGTGTGCTACTTCATATTTTTATTTACATATATGGAAATTTAATGTTGACTATTTATATTCCATATCTCATCCGAATACCGTAAGACGGTCAATATTTATTTTTTAGATTATAAAAAGTTGATCTCCTATATCGAGAACTCAGCAGCATGTACACACATGCATCATTTTTTATAGAAGAGCATTTACTAAACTGAATTCCACTGTGTATGAATTTACAGTAAAGCAGCCATGTTCATTTTTCCTGATACTGGTAATATTTCCCTCATCTGATCATGTATAACTGCAATCCTATTTTCTTCTTCTTTTTTTTTTTCAACCATAGGGCTAAAGGCTACCTTAACAAATACGTTTCATGATGATCATGTATTCAAACTCTCGTTTGCTTGTTATAGCTATCCACTGCTAAGCAAGCTAGTATACACTCAAACGTGAGCAGGATGCTCTTTCTTTTAACTTCTCTTTGTTAATCAATTCTTATCAAATAACATTTACTTTTTCAATGATGAATTCGTGAACCATTATAAATTGAATTGTCTTGATCTTGTATACATCATGAAATATCTTTCCTTACGTATTCAAGTTCACCATTCACTTCGCTTGTACAATCTTGAATGTTATTGTTAGCAAAAACTTAGCAATATCCAAGCAGGTAGAAATACCTACTACGTAACACCCACAGAATTTCAATACACTTATTGAGCGATTATGGGTTAAGGAAAACTGAGAAAAAAAAACGCCAAAGAAATCTACATACACACCTTTATAACGTACACTTATTGATTAGTATCTTGAAAGTAAATCCATGCAATTTATTGCGGAAATCATGGGTAAATTTGCATGATTACAGGCAAAGCATTGATACTTGGGCATGCTGTGCATGGTTGCATCTTTAGGACTTCATTACCATGATTACGACTACCTTGAGCGAGTAGTTACCACAATGTCAAGCTCCATGTTAGTTCTTTTCTTTTTTTGCATTTCGACTTCGCCGTGAAAACAAGCCATCTTCGTATCATGCACTGCTGAGTTCGATTTTCTTTCAATCTCCACGTTCCGCCGTTGTAAATTCATTGGGTGATGTTTCAGTGAACCGGCTTTTTTTTCCAGCATAGGCTATGTAATAGTATGTTGTGTGTGTTATGTGACACACGCTGCAATAAGGCGATTGCTGCTCCGTTTGTCTTGATCTGACTTAGTTTTCTTTTATTTTTTCCTTAACACACAGCGGGGATGGTTTGTTCACACGCCAGTGTCGACAAACCATGGTTTCCTACATTGATATTTTTTTTTTCTGATTTTACTCCGTACATCTATTTTCCTGATAATCTCTTTATCTCTTCTATTTCCCTTTCATAATATGCTCGAAAGGTCGTGCATTAAATTCCATCTTTAAGTATAAACTAGTTATGATGTACACACATGAATTTCACTTTTTTTTTTCTTCTAAAATCACGTATAGGAATGTACAGCCATTCCCCTTTTATTTTATTTCTAAGTTGATAATGGTCGGGCTCCGCTCAGTTAAGTTCGTCCTTTGTTGGTCATGACGGGTGTTATCCATTTACAGATAACTCCGTATATTGCTTTTTGTACTCGCACATGCACCTGCACGTAACTGCACAAGCACCTATGCATGTTTTCTTATCTATATTTCCCTTTATGGGGTTTCAGTAATTTATCATGGCGATGAATAACAATCCTTTTATTTTTGACAACGCTATAAATGAATATCCTTTTGAGAGCAATAATACTCCTACTGAATTCAATGATACATTTCAAGATGATATAGAAGATATTATTGTTGCATATCAATGCTAGAAGCTTAAACAGGACTTTTGATGATCTTCAGAATCTTCTCAATTCATTAAAACATTTTAGATTCACTGCAAGTGGAATAAGTGAAACTTGGTTACACCAATCTTCCCCACCACTGTTTGATTTACCAAACTATAATTTGGACAGAGCTGGTCGTGTAGGTAAGAGAGGCGGTAGCGTCGCATTTTATGTAGCTAATCATTTAAATTTCAAAATTCGAAATGATATTAAATTTGATCAAATAGAAGTTCTGTTTATTGAAATTGACAATCTTTAAAGCAAAAACTTAATTTCAGGTGTAATATATAGAGCTCCTGACACTCACTTTGATCTATTTTATGATAATTTCGAGCAATGCGGTAGCAAATTAGCAGACGAAAATAAGCAGATATATTTTCTCGGTGATTTTAATGTTAACTTTCTTCAATTGCATCACAACAATCTCTCTAATATAGGTTTCTCCAGCTGATGAATTCATATGGATATTATTCTTTCATTGGCAGTCCAACTAGAATTAACATACACTCCTCAACCTTAATTGATAACATATTTTCTAATATACACACGAAAGATAACTGGAGGATTGCTGTATTCCGAAGTATCTGACCACTTACCTATATTTACTATATGTGGAAAATCATTGTCTCGTTTTAAACCACCGCAACATTTTATGTATCGGAAAGAACCCCCTCGTAATACTGAAACGTTAAAACAAGATTTATTATTTGAAGAATGGAATGATATCCTGAATACAGATGATGTGAATACTGCGTATGCAAATTTTTAATTCAAAGCTACAATATTATTACAATAAAAACATTCCACTTGTAAGAAATAAACTTAAACGTAATACACCTATAAACCCATGGATAACGAAAGGTATACTTAAATCTATAAAACCAGAAACCGACTTTATAAACAACATGTGAGGAACCCCACGGATATAAATCTACTTGTTCACAAAACGTATCGTAACAAATTAACAAAGTTAATTCGTTTTTCTCGCGAGTTACACTTCTCAAACAAATTACAAAGGGTAAAATCCAACTCAGGAGCCACATGGAAAGTTATAAAAGAAATTATGGGAACAAAAAATGAGACGATACCTCAATGGTAACAAAATCACAGATTCTAACGACTATGCTGATTGGTTCAATTCTTTCTTCTCTAATATTGGTCCTCAACTTGCCACCCAAATTACTACTCCAAATAATGCTCATTTTACGGAATTCTTTTCAGAACCGATTCAAGACTCTTTATTTTTAAAGCCGACAAACCCGAAGGAAATCATTAATATTGCTAAATCATTAAATTCTTCGAAATCCAAAGGTCACGATAAAATTAGTACTTCACTTTTAAAGGAAATAATCCATTTCATTGCTGATCCACTAACACACATATTTAACCAGTCTTTACAATCCGGTATTTTTCGAGACTTGTTAAAAATAGCCAATGTAACCCCCAATTTTCAAAAAAGATGACCAACATGAAATCACTAATTACCGTCCTATTTCCATTCTCCCTAGTATATAAAAAATCTTAGAGAAATTTGTTTATAATAGATTACATAATTTTCTAAACTTCCATAAAATACTAAATCCAAATCAGTATCTAGCTCTGGTCCAGATATACGATAAAATTACAGCAGCCATGGCCAAAAAAGAACACATTATTTGTATTTTTTAAACCTTAGTAAAGCCTTCGATACTCTTAATCATGATATATTGTTTTCCCAATTGTATTCCTGTGGTGTTCGGGGCTCAGTGCTCTTATGGTTTAGAAGTTGTTTAAGTAACCGAAAATGTTACTTTCAATAGTACTGATTCACTGTCTCTTCTAATCAAATGTGGTGTCCCCCAGGGATCTATTCTGGGTCCACTTCTATTTTTATTATATGTCAGTGATATAATCAGTACGTCATCATTGTTATCTTTTGTCCTATTTGCAGATGGCACTAACATATTTTATTCTCATATGAGCCTTAAGTCTCTAGAAAATACCTTGAATGTAGAATTAATAAAAGTCTCGAAATGGTTTAAATGGAATAAACTTCAATATTCAGAAAACCCATTTTATACATTTCAAGCACAACAATATCCACGTGAATAATAATCCAATTAATATTAACAATGACAACAATACTATTGAAGAAAAGGAGAGTTCGAAATTCCTTGGTGTCATTATTGATGGGAATTTAACTTGGAATGATCACATAAATCATGTTACACTATGGATTTCTCGAGGCGTGGGAATTATTCATAAGTTAAAGTTTATGTTACCACGAGTAACTTTGTTTTTACTATACAATACACTAATACTTCCTTACATAACATATTGTAATATTGTTTGGGCCAACTGTGGAATTACTCAACTCAACCCAATTCTCACCTTACAAAAGCGGGCCCTTCGTATCTGTAAAGGATCGTCTTATTTTTCTCATTCTGATCCACTATTCTTTAAGCTTAAAACATTGAAGGTTTCTGATTTGAATGTCATGCAAGTTGCAGTTTTTATGTCCAAATAAAAAAACAACCAACTTCCCCCCTCATTTTAAAATTTATTTAATCTAAATAGTACATTAACACATACCCTACCCGTATTTCTGGAAATTTTCACCTAACAAACCCAAAGTTATTAATACCCATAAATCAATTAGACACCATGGCCCTGACTTATGAAACAGTTTACCCGCAACTGTAAAAATATGTTCCTCACTTTATTCCTTTAAAGCCACTATGGAGCGCAACCTAATATCATTGTATTCAATCCGCCACACTGACTATACTTGTACTTATTTTTAAATCAATTATCTATTTTACTCTTAAATGAATTTTGACCCCTCCTCTAATGCACTTACACAGCACTTGCACTTGCACTGCACCCTCATGACCTCTTGTTAAAAACTGTGTAAGTTTTACATGTCGCTTTTTTACCTTGAGGCCGTCGTCAACATCAAGCAGGTCGCTCATGACGACGGTCTCCTGCGTTCTGAAATTCAGTTAAATAATATTTTTCATATATTTTTTTTTTATATTCAGAAAGAGATTGTAAATTATCATGTGTCTAAAATGTATATGTATAAAACTATGTAAAAATTGATTATGTAGTACCGTGTTGAACATGTTGAACGCAGAAATAAATTTCAAACAAACAAACAAACGGGTTATTTTTTTGCTTTAAACTATTAAAGCGATATTTGGATCATCTCTCTTATCTAAAATCCAGCTTTAAAAGTGATTTCAATATAAATATAGCGCATGGAAGCCGTATTTTGTTAAGTTCACCAATAGCAAACCCTCTCAGGGGATGATATCTATCTCTTCGTTAGGAGAAACAGGCACATACCACACCCACGCACGCACGTACATACCATACCCACACACTCACACAGACGTAATTTTAAAGAGGAATGGTTCCCATCAGGTGGTAACTATTGAAACACGCACTACCACACCCAAACACGCACTTACCATACCCTCACACTCACATGAACGTAATTTGAAAGAGGAATGGTTACCATCAGGTGGTGGTAACTACTGGAACACGCACATACCACACCCAAACACGCACTTACCATACCCACACAATCATACGGTCGTAATGTGACAGAGGAATGGTTCCCATCGGGTGGTAACTACTGGAACCACGCATATACCACACCCGCACACGCACTTACCATACCCACACATTCACACGGACGTAATTTGACAGAGGAATGGTTACCATCAGGTGGTGGTAACCAGGACATTACCAAATTGCAGGAATGCAAACCACGAAAGCTCATAGGGACGCATCAACCTGTTTCATATCTTGCCCTAAAATTGTCAGACTTCCCACCTTTCCTCAAATTTACTTCATCTCGATGCTGTTGACAATTTTCTTCCAAAAATGGATATCCAAACAAGTCAGTTTCATTTTTTCTCTAAAATAGGAAGTAGTCATCGTGTTCAAAGGTCGTACTCTGATTGTAAAATAAGTTGCTTTTCAAAAATAAAAGATGAAAAATAAGAGAAACCATTCAAAAGAAGTTTGATGAAAGTTATAAAACCATTGTGACGATATGCGTTTTTAAATGATGTAAAGATCTTGTAAAATTAACCATTCAAATAATTGAAATGAATGATATGTATTTTGGAACTTTTAATTTTTTTAGGGCAGGATGCAAAGTCACAAATACTTTTACAGCTTATCTCTATTAAAACCTTTAGTGGTTATCAGTCATCTCTGGAGATCTGCAAAGCATTAGCAGTCTGTGTTCAAAATGCCCTTTCTGTTCTTCACTTTGTTCTAGACATGTTAGAGGTCCATTTAAAGGTTTCGAAGAAAGGTGAACAATTTTTTTAAAATATAAATTCTTTATTCTGAATCGGTCAACATGGCCAACATTCCACTAATTTTTTAGGCTTATTTTATGTTCTACCTCGGTTTATTTTGTTTTGTGAATATTTACATATGTTAATTTTTGCCTTGTATTTTTTTGGTTTTACAGGCCATATCAAAGACCTCAGATTTATACTTGTATCTGGAAGCCTCCCCCCTTTTTTTTTTTTACAATAAATGGTTAAATGGTTAAATGGTTCGTTAATTTAACTGACTGCTAAGAAAGTATGTGTATGCTTGCTAGTAAGCAACCAGGCAACCGACGGCTTTAAGTCCCCTCCGAAGGACTTGGTAATGAGGATCAATACTTACCAAAGGGTATTAGCGAATACACTTGGTTTCGAAGCCGGGTACTCCCTGTTACGTGACCACTGCTCTATCCACTGAGCCACAGCGCCTCCTCTGAATGAAGTCTGTAATGAAAAAAAAATCACTTCTATTTTCAGCAATTGGGGCGATTTAAAGTACACCGAAGTACGCTCATTCATTAAAGCTTAATCAGTGTTTGACAGATGTTTGAAAGGTGTGGACAGAATGACAGTTGATGCCCAAAGTTACAGTCGTTTGTGAACGCAGTACATACATGTAAGTATTTCGCGTATTAAAGGCGGATGATAATAGTGACGTGCTCTAAGAAGCCGAAACCGTATAGGCGGGGCACAGGTTTGTAATTTTTTTTTTTAACATTTTTAGCAGACACCTATATATTTTTTTCTTTATTAAGTCCAATTTAACATACGATACATGGCATAGGCACAACAAACTCGTTTCAGAGTACAAAGGTTTCTGTACAGTACATCAGTAATTAAGTTCTGTCATTTTTCTTTCACACGTTTCCAGAACACATTCTTTGGTTTTTGATCTCCATCTTAATTCTCCTATGAATTCGTCAAAAATTCCTTTAAAATTTAATTTTCTTTTATCTTTGAATATTTTTGTTCCTAAATTAATCAATACAGTATAAAAAGCATTTTTTTTTTGCTTTGGTGTTCCCCTTGTCTACCTATAACTATTTGAAATATGGAAAAATATTTTGAGCCATGAAAAAAATTCAAATGGATAATTCCACTGGAAGTTATTTCCATTTACAAAACCAAAATCCTGTTCCAAGTATGAAACAAGATACAAACAAAAAATTAAAAATTCTCAAAACGATTGTATAATAACTTGAGTAGAACAAAAGTTCATCAGGTTTGTAACTTTGTTTTCAGTCATAAAAATATCATGTTAAAGGAAACACGATGACCTTCATGAAAAACAATTTCAACAGCCTAGTGTTTCCATGGGGGAAATGTGAAAAATTCTTGCGAACACTACAATAAAAATTACATAATATGAGTATGATTTCTATAGTAATTCAAAAGGATATGGAAAAATGCCGTTGAGTTGTTTTCTTGAAAACTCTTCGCAATCTCGTTAGAAGTTAATGAATTGGAAAAACTAGAACTTAAGCTCATGGAGTTTGCTCACAGTTATGGGTGTAGTGTAATGAATTCAGTAAAAACGCATATGCTTTAACTATACCCATTATCTTAGCATATCATAAGTGGCGTTTCGGCTTTTATAAAAACAGAATACATGTATATACATGTAAATCATGAACCCAATTGGTTAAAGGGTTTTCAAACTAATTGCATAAACCCACTTAGTAAGCGTCAAGTATACCCAAATGCCAAAGGCAATACCAAGAAGGATACAGAGAAGTTATCTAAATTCATAACCCTAATGGATGGGAATTAGATGTGGTTTTTTTTGTTTTTTTTTTGTTTTAAATTCATCTACCTTTGATGTGCCATTAGTGAGAAA
>CM057167.1:18026768-18061768 GCA_029962745.1 Echinometra lucunter
GAGAAATTATCCGGAAAATATTTCACCCCTATTTGGAACTCAAATGTAGAATAACGTCACTGAAGTATGGCCCTTAATTACTTGTCATCATGGTCATCTTCAACTTGGTACCTATAAGAATACTTTTGAAATGTGATTATTAATGGTCCACACTTTTCTATACTCAGCGCTTTTATTTTTCAAAGAAGTAATGGGTAAGATTGAATGGTTTAAGTACTTGTTATTTTCAGCTTGATACAAATATAAACAGATAAAGAAACTTTTGAAATGTGGTTATTTATTATCCACCCTTAGTTTCAACTCTTATCTTCCACACGTATGATAGCAAAAGATTGCGTTGTTTGATAAACTTGGTTCCGACATGCACTATCGATAGTATACATGGCATAGGGATATTTGTATTCTCCGTCGGATGTATACTTACTTCGATATTAGAGGCGTGTCTTCATTTATTGATGTGATCACGTGGCGTAGATTGTATCAACTCATGAAGCAACAGCAAACTGACCAATCAGCCTTGAGTGGAAGTGATTCAACTTTATCATCTACCAAGCTTACGTCAGAGACCCCGTCTGTGATCAGTATGGCTTCCTATATGCCCCGCCCTCGAGATATCTGCCAGGCTTAAGTAACCCTTGGGACGGATCATGGGTGGAATTTACTGAGAGCATGACTTCGCTTCCCGCGGTTTTTACTTCGATCCATTCATGACAACTGACTATAGGTTTTGCGCTCTTGCTCCCGCTCGCCGTTTTGTCGTCCGATGACTGCAATCTTTCTCGCACCGATCTGATACGCATCCTCCGGCCTCTGCATCATTACCGAGTGCTTAAAGAAATATAAAGGTAACCAAATCAGTGCAATTGCCGAGCACGTGAAGACCACAAGAAACTGTGCTATACTGACGCCAGTCTTAATAACTCGAAAGTATCTGTTTGCAATATTTCGATCCTTGCCTCATCCAACTATACCTGTGGAGAGAAGTTCAACTTCACTTGGATATCCGTCTGGTTTTCTTCCAGCGTTTAGAAATTGTCATAATTATTTTAGGTGAGTTCTCTTTTACTAATTATTGATTATTATTGTTGTTTCTTCTTCGTCTTCTTCTTCTTCTCCTTCTTCTTCTTCTTCTCCTTCTTCTTTTTCTTCGTCTTTTCTGATCTTCTATACCTATATCTGTCTATTATATACGAATATATATTGTTGTTGTTTCTTCTTCGTCTTCTTCTTCTCCTCCTTCTTCTTCTTCTTCTCCTCCTTCTTCTTCTTTTTCTTCGTCTTTTCTGATCTATTTGTGCACTAGATATGTCTATTTCCACATGGTATTGTTCTGTTTGCAAGCGACATCCTATTTGCTGTTTTTACATGCTTATATTCTGAAATTATTTTTCAATAATGATATCAAATCACCCTTATGTACAATACAGTTTTATTGACATAATGTCATGCTAAATTATTACACATTTTTTTCTCACTTTTTGTCATCTTAAACGCCATAGGCATGATAGCGTTCTCATGGAAGATGACGGCTTTCTATCAAATGTTTGAATAAAGTCATAGAGTGGAAATCCACTACTTAGGGGATCACTTCTTTTTGGAGTGGAAAATAAATCTCAGAAGAGTGGAATCAAGTCCAAAGAAGTGTGAATTGCTTTTGGAGAGTGAATTCCAATATATCCCGAGTAGATTTGCTCATCAAAAATATGGAGATCATTAAAAAGACTCTTTCAAAAAGTGGCTTTTCACTCCTGCGCATAAAGATATTAAATTGACGTAGGCTATTAGGCTGAAAATTACGAATTTTCAAAGGAAGTTTAATCAAGCAATCTTTGTCCAGTCCTCAAAGTATCTAACATTTTCAAGGAATCTATACTGCATTATTGCAGATCTAGAGTGACGTGCATGGTTCATTTTTGACATTTTATTGAAATTCTCAGAGTAAATAGGTGGTAAATTCTTCCAAAAAATCTGTTAAACACAAACAACGACATATTAACTAGGGAGTTCTAAACGAGTACGTTAAGCTACGTCATCTAAAACCCATATCGCTTGAGAATAATTTCATAGATACTTAGCTTCATTTATGAAGAGCGTTTTATTTGATTAACCAGATTTAAAAGAAAGCTCATTTTATATGACAAATCTTATCCAAGAAAACAGTATCCGAGAAAGAATTTCATAATGGTTAAGATTAAGTTTCCACAAACGCAGACGATGTGATAATATAAAGTTATACCATATAGAACTTGAAATAGCTTCAGGGATGTCGGTTGTTTCTAAAATAAGGAAATATTTTTCTTTTGAAAATTCTTTTTGAGAATTTCAAAAGGTCTATAAATTATAACCATGATAACAGAGTCAGGTAGCAAGGAGATATTTTCCTTTGATCTATCCCCTTATTTTCCTAAATTAAATATTAAACTAATTTACAGCATCACAGGGTTATAGGTTTACTCTGGATCCATGTTGTATTGAATAATATTTTGAGAAAAATCCCTGCCAGGTATTTCCGATTTTCTCACACCACCTTTCGTCAGGTCAGTACGACTTTATTCCACCGAAAAAACGCAACTGGCCTAGAGTTATTATCGCAATATGGAGAAGTGTTTTGTGCTGCTCTTTAAAAAAAAAATCTAATATGCAAACCTTTGTAGTTCCTTAGCCGGTTTTAATAGTTCAGAATCCAATGTTTTATCTGTCATACCTGCCAGGTATTTCCGATTTTCTCACACCGCCTTTCGTCATGTCAGTACGACTTTATTCCACCGAAAAAACGCAACTGGCCTAGAGTGATTATAGCAATATGGAAAAGTGTTTTGTGTTGCTCTTTAAAAAAAAAATCTAATATGCAAACCTTTGTAGTTCCTTAGCCGGTTTTAATAGTTCAGAATCCAATGTTTTATCTGTTATACCTGCCAGGGTATTTCCGATTTTCTCACACCGCCTTTCGTCGTGTCAACACGACTTTATTCCACCGAAAAAACGCAACTGGCCTAGAGTGATTACAGCAATATGGAGAAGTGTTTTGTGTTGCTCTTTAAAAAAAAAAATCTAATATGCAAACCTTTGTAGTTCCTTAGCCGATTTAAATAGTTCAGAATCCAATGTTTTATCTATCATACCTGCCAGGTATTTCCATTTTCTCACACTGCCTTTCGTCATGTCAGTAAGACTTTATTCCACCAAAATTACGCAACTGGCCTAGAGTGATTATAGCAATATGGAAAAGTGTTTTGTGTTGCTCTTTTAAAAAAAATATCTAATATGCAAACCTTTGTAGTTCCTTAGCCGATTTGAGTAGTTCAGAATCCAATGTTTTATCTATCATACCTGCCAGGTATTTCCGATTTTCTCACACCGCCTTTCGTCATGTCAGTACGACTTTATTCCACCGAAAATACGCAACTGGCCTAGAGTGATTATAGCAATATGGAGAAGTGTTTTGTGTTGCTCTTAAAAAAAAAATCTAATATGCAACCTTTTTAGTTCCTTAGCCGATTTAAATAGTTCAGACTCCAATGTTTTATCTATCATACCTGCCAGGTATTTCCGATTTTCTCACACCGCCTTTCGTCATGTCAGTACGACTTTATTCCACTGAAATTACGCAACTGGCCTAGAGTGATTATAGCAATATGGAAAAGTGTTTTGTGTTGCTCTTTTAAAAAAAATATCTAATATGCAAACCTTTGTAGTTCCTTAGCCGATTTGAGTAGTTCAGAATCCAATGTTTTATCTATCATACCTGCCAGGTATTTCCGATTTTCTCACACCGCCTTTCGTCATGTCAGTACGACTTTATTCCACCGAAATTACGCAACTGGCCTAGAGTGATTATAGCAATATGGAAAAGTGTTTTGTGTTGCTCTTTTTTTTTTAAATCTAATATGCAAACCTTTGTAGTTCCTTAGCCGATTTAGTTCAGAATCCACTGTTTTATCTATCATACATTTGGACGAACCATAATATTGATCTTGAAATCCAAAATGAACTTACATTTTTTTTTTCAAAAGTTTTATACAGTGTATTGCTTTTTTATATACATGACAATGGGAAAGACAAACAAGGACCGTTTAGTTGTCTCGCAGATCACAATTGCAACATTTGTTTTGAAAGATTATTCTTTAAGAAGGCATTATCATGTGCATCGAAAAACAAGATTTGAGATAAAATAGGAGGGCCACTGAAGTTAAAACCAGTCGGCATTCGGACATTCCAGTTATGCCGGTGTAGATTTCACAGCATCAGACACTTTCTCTCACATGGCGCGAATTTAACTGCCGATTACGAAGAAGGTGGTTGACCTAGATACAAATGTATATTGAAACCATCACAGTCAAGCAATCCACTGGTTGGGCTTATAAGGGCTTGGAGAGGAAAATGTATCTTTGAAATGGTTAGTTCAAAAGTGAGTAGCCCCTACGCTTAATTACACTTACACTACGAACACAGCAGACAATGATTCTGTTTTTTTTTTTCTTTTTTCATATCATAACGCTCCTTTTAACACATTATTATGGAATAACTAACTGAACATTCAAGTTTAGCGGGGCTACACCTGCAGATTGTCAGAAAAGGTTTAACAAGTTCTACCACTGATGGGCCTTCTTTTGAAATATTTTGATAAAGTACATGTCCATATTGTACCGGCCGTGTTGAATTTTCAGATTGAAAAAAAAATCATTTATATTTCTTCCTTTGTTCTCAGTCGAGTCATCTGAAAATTTTTTAACTCTGCATAAATGAAAAAAATGAACTTTTCTACATGTTCTCTTCACGAAATAATTTGACGTTACTACTGAAAAATCAATCATGAGAGAAACCATGTTGAATTTAGTGCTGGCTGGTCTTACTCATTTGTCTGAGGAGGTAAAAAGAATTATTCACTTTCGGGCCCATCATTATTGCCTCAGGGGGAAATTTGGAACGACATTAAAGCTTCCTCTAGATTTTCCTTTTATTGAAACAATTCTAATAATGATATTCGTTATTCATAGAGTTCCTAATATTCACGTTCCGCAGCGCTTATAAAGAGATATTTCTTTCCCGGTCATCTGATTCATGATCGCTCAAAACATGTGCACCATCTCTATTTTCTGATGATTTATTGTTTGACTGTTCGTCATTGTTTAGACTATCGACTTTATCAGTGAAATCCAGACAAATCTTGCGGGCCAAATTGCAATATTATCATATCCTTTTGTCATTCATATGAATCAAATAAAAGATAATGTTTACAGTAATTTTGGTTCCGAGGCGTTTTTCATTTCCTTGAACAGAGCTCCTTGAGCCTTTCAAAGCCAAGTAGTGTTCCTTGTGCGTGTGTGCGTGCGTATGTGCCTTTGTGCGTGCGCTTATATGCGAGTAACTGCCCCGTGGAAAGTCGGCGCATTGATACGGCACGGCTCATCACAGTCTGATCATTAATTTCATTAATGCGCGGAATAATTTATGTAAATCTTGATGTGCATCCATGGAAAGAGGAGACTATTATATACAAGAGTTACTCACAGCACCAGTGAATAAGCTAGAGACTTCATTCAGCAAGTCAATTTATATCAACAAATTCAATGAACGTGTTTAACCTTTCCGTTATCTCTCTTTAAAACCTTAATAGATGTAAATGTAATTGCATAATGAGCATACAAGTGTGCTTGTTAGTTCTTTAATGAATGGGGAAAGATTGTAGGCTATAATATATGCTATTCTGTGAAACACTTTTCGAAACAATTTTAGAAAGCATTTACATCGACGTAAGTTCCATTATGCCCCGTTCGGGGGCGCTACTGCCACAAATTTGTGTCTCTGGCTTACATTAGTTGATACAAATGAACAAGATTTGATTAATTGAGGGAGAGTCTTCGAGACTCCTCTATGAATTATTTCATTTCATTTAATTACCGGAGTTAATACACCATTTTCTTTTTGAAGAATAAAAATCTCTGTATCAGGATTAGTAGGAGAATGCATAAAAGGCTTATTTCTTTATGTATTATTCTGTAACTTTAACTAACGAGTAGGGATAACTCTGTGGAGAAAAAAAACACTGCAGGAACGTAGAGACTTTTTGTTGCCTCTTGATTAATTTCAAATGTGCCTATAAATTATTTTTTTATTCTACAGCAATTGATGGAATTATATTTAAACGGAATACGTTTCATTTAATTCACAAAAATGAAATTGGTGATGACTGATCAGTAAATCAATTACGTAATTTTATGTTTAATGCTATTTGAAACCTGATACTAATAGTCGTTGAGTTCTGTTCGTGCAAGGTTAGCGTTAGCTGAGGGGAACTGTCTTAAAGTCCTTCACATTCCCCCGCCCCCCCCCCCTTTCCCCTCCATCTACTATTTCGAGTCGACTCTAGCGTCAAACGAAACTGATATCCCCGTTCCATTTCATTATTTTCATGTAGGCGTGTTTTGTTCGATAAGGTTTCTATGTCAAGTCGTTATTAACATTTGAGCTTCTTGGATTATTGATTTAGACCTTGTCCCAAACCAGGGGAGCGTTTCATGCAGAGTTTTGTCGGTGATTTTCACCGACTTATTTGCTGTCAGCCAATCAGATGCGAGGATTTTCAGTAGCTTGTAACATTTGTCAGTGATTTTCACAGACAAAACTCTTCATGAAACGCTCCCCTGATCAGCTCGTGGTCTGAGTGAGATCTTCCTCAAGCTATACTTAAGCTGTCTCCAGAAAAGAAAATTACTTTCTATTTTAGAAAAGAAACAATTTTCGATAAGATTTAGAATATTCCCACTACGACGAGATGCACTTTATATCATTTCCGCTTCGAACTCCTTCTCTAAATATAAAATAAAAAACTTTCAAGCAGAGTATGAAGTGTGTTCGATGTTTGTATTTGTATTCTTAATCAAATATCGTCATGTTGATTATAACTACATTGTTCTGAATACAACTTTATAGATGATACAAACATTCATATTATCAATGATTATGAAAGTATGAACAAATAGTTTAGACATAACTAATAAAATCGACAAAACATTAATTACTTCTCTAATATAAATTTCTTATAGTAGTGAAATTATGGAGTTCGTATCAAAAATTAGATTCTAGATAATCTTTGGTTATTTTTCAAAAACAAACAAACAACAAACAAACAAACAAACAAACACAACAATAAATACTCTGTGTCAAACAGCTCTTCGCTCATTTGTTTTTCTTTTCGGCTTGTCCCATCATCATATCGATTGCATTTAAGAAAAGATCACGCGTGTATCAAACCACAATTGCCCTTTCCAAGCATCGGAAAGTTTCGTATTCAACATTCCGACCATGGATTCGTTTCCATCTCGTGAGAACATCCTTACTGCAACATTCCATCCCACTCATCTCTCCGACGAACACTCATCGGGTATCATAGGTTAGGTGATGCGGCAGAGATGAATGGTACTCCAGGAAACGTCATGGAAATACCGGATAGAGGTTCTATATATATCACAGCTAGGTGATTAGAGTAAAGACCCAATTAGCCCTCCAGCGTCAGATACTAAACGCCCCAACCTCCTCATTTCTTTCTGTCGAGAAGGATGAATGGAACTGAATGAATACAGCAAAAAAAGAAAAAAGAGAGAAAAAAAAAGAAAAAAATGAACTATTTCAGTCTGAATGAAACTTTTTTCTTGAAAGATTTAGATAAGAAATAAAAGCTTATAAAAGTTTATTTCTAGCAATTTATGTTTATTTCTCTCGTCTTTCGTGACAGAACTAAAAGGGGCTGGTAAAAATATCCTTTTATATTCATGTCAGACTTGGCAGTCATTTATTGTTTTTTTCTATTGACTACCTTTATTTGGTTGGAAACTATTATATTCATTCTTCTTTTCTTAAAATCTATTGGTTAAAACTGCGCTTTGCTTTATGGATTCAGAACAGTTAGGAACTATCATCAAGCTGCCCCCTCAAAAAAAAAGAAAAAAAAAATGGTCCGAGCGGGTTTCAAGATATATTAAGAAATCTCACGATAATCTTCAAATCATTTAGTAATGAAATACATTATTCAATGAAATATGCACTCTGAATATGGTATTCTCATTTCCCAGGTGAACAAGATTACCACGTTGCTTTTTAAAGTGGAATAAATCATCCTTTTCCTCAAGGCTTGAATTGTAAATGATTTTGGTAAACAAGGCAGAGACATCAGCGAAAATAGTCTGTCAAAGAAAAAACGGGAAGGAAATTATTCCTGATGAGATGGATGTATTTCTTGCTGTTAACTTTTGGTGCATGTCTTGTTCGTCTGTTTTCACACTCTCAGAAAAAAAAATTAGGTTGGTTAAAAGAAAATCCCTTATGTTCTACATACAAATTTGTTTTAACCAACAGTTGGTAGGTTCATATTTTAACCAACCTAAAGATTTTTAACCAACCTTTCTGGGAGTGCACAGGCTAAGACAATTGATGGGCTTTTATACGCTTTAAAAAATTCTTTATTTACTTTGTTTATCCGCCATAATTTTTAAACCTACAAAATGTCTGAATGGTATAACAGGATATGTTTAGGTGTCTCAGTGAGATTTTAAACTGTAAAGATCGCACTATACGTGCTGCATGAGGCTGATTAATGGGGAAGAAAATTTAGAAGCTATCACCTCTTTGTAATGTTATGAATTCATCCTGCTTTCAAATTGTCACTAAATAGTTCAAAGTGAAAGAAAGATCTTGATATCATCAAAGAATCGATTAGGTACAATTAATCCAAAATATTTTGCTGTTTCAGTAAATATTTCTGAAGAACTCATTTGTTATATTTAAACAATCATATAATTGAAAATTACTTTTAAATCTTTTATGGTTTCTTTGGTTTGTTTTGTTTTTTATTTTTCTAATGTTCAGTTGTTAAGATTGCAATAACAATTCTTTTAACTTCTATTCTGATAGATTATTCTGCATATATACAGAAATAAATTAAATTTCTTGTATTGATTTTTAAATGAATTAATTTCTATAGTTTTTAATCAACTATTTACTTAAGATAAAGCGACAGGGCTGTTGCGAAAAGCAGTTCTGTATTAAACGAACAACGCTACCCTCTGTAAATAAAACCGCCAATAAATAAATCTACATATGCATAAATAAATATCATGAAACAAAATTTCGTCATTATTATATCAAAATTTCTTACAATACCTTCTGAAGATAGATTAGACATCAGAAAACATTCCCACACTTGTCTTCATATCACAAACTTCAATGAAGTCTCAAGGTAAAAAAATCAAATAAGAATAATGAAAGTTAAATCTCTACGATGCTTCCATTATTATTCATTGATAAATAATCCTCATGTTTAAATAGACCAAATCATTAAACTTAGAGGCAAAATATTTGGATAACCCCAAATCCTTCATGATTCCTCTTCTGTCACTTGGCGTCTCAATGATTCTAATTCATCTACCATGTCTACAACGTTCAAAGAACATAACTTTAAAAGAGCAGACGCAGGGATAAGTAAACTTAGATCTGATTTCGTTTGCTTGCATTTTTCTGTTTTGATTAACATGCTTTGTTTCGAGACTTCTTCAGCTTCCTGAAATTATGAATATCTTCCTAGCGATTATCTGCAATTTAAGAAAGTCGACGTTTTCACATAATGATACTACATAAAATATAGAAATGGTAAGTGAGGTTTTGCTTCTTGGAATATACAATGCATCTAAGAATTACTTGTACATTGCACATAAACCACACTATAGAGTAAGAAGATGAACCATGCTTGAAGTCGAAGATTCCTAGATTATTAGCATAAAACCTACTGAATTATATATCAAATCAAAGAGAAATGTATAGCCTTTGATTTGCATGCAGCTGCAAATCATGATCAGTCATGCATGGATGATCATGACTCATTACACGCAATAATGCTTATTTTCAGACCTTTCTGTGATCACTGAAGCATAACTTGTGATCCGTTGATGATCATGGCATGATCATTCATTTTCCTGAAAGATAACATGATACCCTTCGATTCGATATACAGTTCTTAGTATTTCGATTCGTATTACTCATTTTGAAAACATTTATTGGTGAATGAATTTCTTGCTACTGTTGCCTAATTGACTTTTGTACAGGGGTTACAATCGGATTAATAATTCATATTTTCAGTTCACGTCAAAATGAACAAAACCAACTGAAATGCCTAGAATCGTATATCAAATGAAAGAATATCATCTCATCTCTCGGAAAAAATAAGAAATATGCCATGGTCAGTGAAGCACTACGAGTTATGCTTTACTGATCACAGAAATGTCAGAAAATAGGTATTAGTATGCATAATGGATCATAACTATTCATGCAGTGAATGATCGCGAGTTGTAACCACATGCAATTCAAAGGCAATTGATTACTCTTTTATTTGATATACAATTCAGTAGATTTTAGGAATTTTTCTTACTTCTAGCATGGTTCTCCTTCTCTTTTTATGGTGTGGTTTGAGTGCAGTGTACAAGTAATTCTTTGATACATTGTATACGAACATCCGTTTCTAGGACTAATGGCTTCCACAGAGACTAAAGTGATTAGTCATGTTAGTAATTTATTGTATACATGTATGATTATGCCTCATTCCTTTTAATCGCTCTTGAGGGTCCAGTATCAATAACTACTTTTCGTCACCTCTTCGAATTTTAAGGCAGATTGATAAAATTCAATTTCTGCTTATTCCGAAAAGATCATAATAGCATAGGGCAGACCATAAAGAGCAGGTCATTAGTAATCACATTGCATTACTCTGAGGCAATTGAAATAAAACTAGACTGATTTTTTTTTTTTTTTTATAATTAAAGTCACTTTAGGTAAGTATTGCACTTGTTTTCCTGGTTGATTGAAATTGAATGGGAAAGGCAAATGGCCTGTTTGTCGGTTTTGTTTTTCACGTCTCCAACTATTCCGTATTTAGTCATCGTCTCTGTTAAGACAAGGTTATGTACAATGGTAAACTAAACGCCTCTATTACCTCCCCCTCCCCCCCCCACACTCACTTTCTCTCTCTCTCTCTCATTCTCTCTCTCTCTCTCTCTCTCTCTCTCTCTCTCTCATTCAAATCTATACGACTAATTAATGATGCCAATAAAGACACAATATAGCACGTGCACTGGGGGCACGTGCCCCCTGGCCAAAAGCCGTAATGTTTGGCACATGCATTCATTAATCTCCGAGCCACTAACTCCCTGTCATCGTTGTGCTCTTAATTTTCAGATCTTTATAGGCCCCAAAGAAAGATAAGATTCCCGGCGGACACATTTCTCCATCCTGTGCAAAAAGTTTTTAAAACAGGAGAGGACAATGATTATTCCGGGGAACTTTGATTTAAGCTGCGCTACTATTATTCTCTCATTTCCTTTTGCATCATAACTATGTATATGCATGTGTGCGTTTGTGTATGTGTGTGGGTCACAGTGGGTTTGTATAGCTTTGCAAGCGAGGACAGTGAACAAAGAAAATTCCTGAGAACAATAGTCCTCGGTTGTCAAACAATAGTCCTCGGTTGTCCAAAAAAATGGTACTCGGTTGTCAAACAAAGGATTTAAGGTTTATTCCGTCAGCCTTGCGAGGACCGGAGACAATAGTTGTCAGGCTCGGGAGTCGAGTGATGTAGACTTGTGTGTGTGTGTGTGTGTGTGTGTGTATTTGTACAATAAGAAAACATCAAAGTTATTCACACTCTCAGCCAAGTTTTGATTTTCTTTATTCAATTATGCTTGACCTATTAACCTAGTTTATCAGTCTATTGGGGTGTTGCAAGAAAGTTGCAATCAATTGTAAATAATTGCTAATTTTGAAACAACTATTCTGATCGACTCAGGGTCTGCCCTTTTGAGAAGACATGCATGCAACAGTGATTTTGCTTGGCCAGTGACAATCAGTTGACAAGCAGTTATAACAATATGTTTCACTTATATAATCAATATTAAATAATTAATCGTAGAATGCACATATTTGACCAAATAAAAAATGAGAAAACAGTTGGACATGTTAAAAAGCAAAGCTTGTAAAACACATGCCCAATAACTTTAATGTAGTCTTTTTTTAAATTGGTCATGAGATGATAATAATCATTACGCAAATCAGATGAATATTGTTCAGCTATCGTTGACAGTTAACCCGTTGGCTACTGAATTCTCAAACTCCCATAGACTTAATACAAGGACCATCCGGTTCCAGTAGGCAATGAGTTAAAAGAATGATAAAATTAAGAACAACCTGAATTCTACTATTCCACTCTTCTTTCTGAAGAGAAACACGAAATACTTCAAAATTGCAAGGGGTTATTGTATAACTATGTAACTATATTATGCAACCTCTTTCTCTCTCTCTCTCTCTCTCTCTCTCTCTCTCCTGGATCCGCTTTTACACGTTAATTAATTAAAATGATCTTATGACTATAAATGGGGAAATCCACTGCGCTAGAGAAAAAACAAATCACAAGTATACTTATTTATCAGGTTTATAAAATGCATTCACTTAATTAGTTTGATTAGATCGCCATCGGATAATACCTTTGGTTGAGAATATATCCAGTGCTTATTTTGATTCAGATTTGTTCTTATTTCAACCAGAGGTTAAGATCATTTGCAGTAGAAGTATAATAAGCCGCAACATGCATGCGCTAAAATAAACTCAATAACGAAACAAAGTGTGCAAGTGTAATATGGGGAGGAACAGAACAAACCTTACTTGGCGAGGGAGTATAGGGTAGGATTCCAACACGCTTTAAAACTTGCATCCATTACCGTTAATATAATCTCTAAGGCACGATGATCTCTTTGAAGTGCTTTTGGCAACCACGAAGGATTGATAACCCATATTATGATTTTAGTCCGATGTTTCGAACCTTTTCCGCCGAACTAAGGTGTATTTGCGATATTTTGTGGTCTTTGTTATTCAATGATTGAGCGGGGTTCATAGATCTTCGTGTCACGATCTGAAAGGATTTTAAACCTATGTGTCACACAATTAACATCGTTTTTACACTCGATGGCTTTATATAGCCGAAATCGAAGCAATCCATACTTCCACGGATTTATCTTATGCCTCTGAAACAGATTAGCGGCTCGGATGGAATTCTTATCCGGTTTTCGACCCAGTGATAGGACTTGCTGGCTTTTGATATTGTAATTTTGACTTTCCGATTTTTTTTTTATTAAATAAGTTTAAATTCTTTCAGAAATAGTCGATTCATTATCTTGGGAATCATGTGATACATTTTGCCAGTGAATAATTTGCATACTTGTCATCATTTCCAACCTTCAAAAAGATTACTAGCATGCCAAATGATAAGATACTACATTATTCGAAAACAATCAAGTGAAGTAATTTTGAACCTATTCGTGAGAGGATGTCCACATTCACGAGGCCGCCATCCATTCAAGCTTGATCGCTCATGATGGCGGTCTCCTGCGTTTATATTTGATTTTCTGTCTAGTTTAAAAAGCATTATATTATGTATTCTTACTTGTATGTTTTATCATGATTATTATATAATATATTTTGTACATTATGTTTTATTTATGTATTGTTTATTTAATCATGTATTGATTTGTATTTGTTATTATTTTGAACGCAGAAATAAAATCAAACAAACAAACAAACAGACATAATGTGGTTTTGCCTAATAACTTTTGATTCATAGCCCTAATAAACATACCAAACACATGAGCAGGAAAAGAAAAGAAAAAAAATATCTACGCATACTGTATCCATGTTGCTTGCCTCAGTATTAGCTTTTGATGCTAAAACTTTTTAAAAGGAAAATAATCAAAATTCTTAAATTGGGAACTCAATGGAAAGTTTAAAATCACTGCTCTGCCATCCAAACTGGAAACCTTTTAACAATCAACATACTTTCTGTCAATTCCAGTTTATTTCAGATAAATGACTTTTTATAGGAAAAATATTGGATTAGAATACTGGTGTTGCCAATTTGAAGAAAAAAGCTGATCAAATCAGGCTTTAACTAATTCTGGTCATGAATGGATTTTAGAAAGTCGAATTCTGAGTTATTCGATTAATTCTTCATCTTTTCTTTTTTCTGCTAGAAATGGAACCCCAACAGCTGACCTTGACTGTAGTTATTTTAAGTCCTCTCTGTTTTGATGGCTGTGACGTCATCAGCTGCATTCCCTCAAGAGGTCAGAGGTGACACGAATCACGTGATGGACGGTTACAGTGACAACACGGAGCTATCATTACAAGTAAGACTGTCTTGTATATCATTAAAAACAAACAAATAAACAAACAAAGGAACAAAATTTAAATATGCACATATTTTCCATTCGGAAAGACAATTCGGAAAAACAATGAAAATTTATGAACCTCGGTAGGGTAATAACATAAAACTATTTCGAATCAGAGATAGTTGCAAGCTTCAAAAAGAGAGGATCGAGGCGCATATGTGAAATAATGTTCACCCTGCTCTACGCGACGGCTCCTCAGCCCCTCTCAGCCCCATTTACTTTTAAAGATGAAAGGAAGTTGCCTGTTTTTTCAAACAACGATGACATTTACCCAGCACTGGGGAATGTGTCAAAATACGATATTTTTGGCATCTTTGATTTTCAAGCAAATACAGAACCATGAATTTCGAATTGAATCACATGGATGTTGATACGTTATTACTCCGTTGGGTAGATAATGATCAAGGGTGGCTCATGATCACAAGCCTTTCCAATTTGAGTAAACTAAATTTGATGCAACATTGTAAAAATGTCATGTTTCATCAGGTGTACTATTAGCGTGGATCCCATGGGGTCACGGGAGGACATGTTCTCACTATCTTCCTTCGAATAGAGAATTAAGAGACAGAGAAAGAAACAGAAAGAAATGGGTGTAGAAGGAGATAGACCTCTCCTCAAACATTTACACATCCGACACATAATGATAATTGCTTTCTTGAATTACAAATACATGTACATCTAAAATTTTTAGCCCCTCCCCTCACACACACACTCTCTCTCTCTCTCTCTCTCCCTATCTACTTGACGCTACATTATTTTGTGCATGTACATGCTCTGCATTTCAAGTCATAGAGATTGATTTTGAAAGAGGAAAGTTTTCCATAATTCCAAGAAATGTAGAACTTTATAATATCGCAGTTTTTACTAATCGAAAAGAGCTGATTAGCCGCTTGTCTATGACACCACGTGACCAATACACTGGTCAATGATTCTGATATTGAAAATTCGGCGTAAATCCGTCGTAAATCGAAATCTTTTGCCGGAGTTTCTGGCGCGAACTCATCCACAGGTTCACACACCACACCCACACACGTACTCTCAGGATCTTCTAATCCTATCTTTGGTTTTTAATAGCATCTTCGAATAGAAATTTTACTACTTTTACCGTCGTTTATGTAGATTTATCAGAAAATTCAACAAATGACCGATTGAAATATAAATTTTTCTTCGAAAAGTGGGCGGATATATTTGTACACGCCAGCCCCTCCCCGCTCCCTCCTCTATAAAAAAATGTGGGGGGGGGGGGAGAATTGTAAAGCCCAGAGATGTCAAAAGCACCCATCACTAATGTCAAAATACCCGCAAATATCATAACACGTCAACCGCAAATGTCATGATACCCGTTGAGATTAGTCTTTTTTTTTTTCATTTTATCTCAGTTTATTTCATTATTGTGATACCATCTTAATATCATATTTAATATTAGTAAAATCCTATTTAACTTTATTTTATTTCTTTTCATTCAATTTCATGTCATTCGATTTCAATGTAGTTCATTTTAGTTTTTTTTCTATTTCATGATTTTTCCTCATTATAATGAAAGCGATGAGTTCTGGCATTTGCGGCTGACAAGTTTTGACATTTGCGTTAGAATGGAAATTTTGACACTAGCGGGCGACGTGTTACTTCCGATTATACAAATTCTCACATTCGCGGTTGAGGTGCTATGACATTTGCGGGTGTTTTGACATTAGTGGGCAATTTCGACATTTTGTGGGCTCTATAGGGACATGTACCCCTTTCGCCCCGGGATTTACGCCAATGAAATGTTTTATACAAACATGACAAAGACGATTTTTGTTTTGTTTTGTTTTGTTTTGTTTGATTTCTGGATATCTGTCGTCGTGGCACCAAGTACTTGCCTCATAATATATGTCCCACTAGATCATGTAGATCTTAAAATCAAATTGCACTGAAAGATCTTGATGAAAATAATAAGGATAATGGACACATACGTCAGAAAACTATAATCCGAACCGCGGGATCCAACAGTCTACTGTCTACTTGTAGGGATGATCCATAAATATTTCGCTTTTTTATATTGACCAGTTAATAAAGGCCTTGTCAAAGTGTGACATTCTCATGGCACAACTTCCGAGAATTCATCTACTAGTAAATCCTCTAAAATCGAATCAATTACTTTATAAACCCCCTTCTCATTAGGGATGGAGGCTATTGCAAGATACTCGATTTTAGGGGATTAGTTCTAACTCGGTCTATTTTCATTGCGATTGGTATTGCAAGTTGACAGCTATTTGATAAGCAAACTTTGTGACGATATTTACTTGCTGCGTAGGCAAAGGATGATGAATAATTATGGTCATATAGCAGAAGAGAAAAGGAAAAGGAGAAAGTCAAGAAGGGAAAGTTTTTATTATTATTATTATTAAATTGTTTTTTACAATATTTGATACCCCCACTGGCGTGTGTTTACTCTTTAGTGTCCCTACTTTTTTTTTTTTTTTTTTTTTTTTTGGGGGGGGGGGGAGGTTTACAACGCTTTTAAGAGAACTGAAAAGTGAAGTTCCGATCCGTCAGTTATTCTTGCTTCTCTCTCTCTCTCTCTCTTTCTCTAAATCTACCGCCTAGACGACTGATAATTTTTATAGCCCCCTCTCCTCCTCCTCCTCCTCCTCGACGACGACGACGACATTCAACCCAAAGAAATCACACTAAACCTCTCGTTCCGTCACCTCATTACAAATACAATGTTATGAATGGTAAGAGTAAGTGTCAGAGACATCAGAAATCAAATCAAATCCTGCTTATCATCGAATATAGATAGGTTGCGGGGGGGGGGGGAGTCATCACGCCTATCAATATATGTACAAGTAAATAATTTCAACAAATGGGAATAATGCAGTATCAAAATAATAAATCTCCAAATGTTTTTTTTTACCTTACGTTGACAAGGCTGTAGAGGAAGACACGTAATTAAGAAGTGAATGGTTTAAACAAACCCATTTATCTATGGTTGCTGCTACTGTAACTTCATGTATTTTAGTTTAAGTCCCGCACTGTCCTAGTGGGATTTTAGTTATAAATTCAGTTCAATAGAAGTGTCGTACTTTGCAGGGGTTTCGTGGTTTAGTGGATACGTCACGATACCGTGGATTTCATGGTTTGCGGTTCAAGTCCCGTTACCGAAATAACATTCTTTTTGCAAGACATTTATTCACATGCCACTCCCCTCCCTGGAGCAAATTGGTACTTGTGAGATTGCTGAAAGCCAATGTGACTGCCTTCGCTATCTTTTTTTTGTGTGTAATTAAGTATTTATTAAGCATGAAAAAATGACAAATTAACAAGAATCATGAGATTAATCAAATTACCAGAAAAAAATAAAACAAAACAAAACAAAAACAAAAATAAAGAATATTAAGAAGCAGTTTAGCCTGGATGCATGCATGTGACTGGTGCAAAATGGTAGGAATGCTCTCTAATGAGTGGAGATGGTGTAGAGGCTATAGGCTAGGATTCCAGACTAGGGGGTAATGACTGTAACATTGAAGTATTTTCATAATGCTCTATATAAATCTAACATATCATTTTTATTATCAGTATATTAACTCAAATTACGGTTTGCATATGTAAAAAAAAACCCCCTCATTATTCATATTTTCTCTTTGATGAAAGTTTTTTTCAGACATTATTTTAGATTCATTTTAGGACATAGCCTATGAACTGAATAACGTGACAGCAGATTTATTAGGTGGACATTTCTACAATATTTTGGAACCTTGTACAATACTGACATTGAACCATTTTAAATCGACCTTTTTCAATATTACGGTAACAACCCTTTTCTTTTATTTTTAAAAGCTATTTTTAGACATGGTTATATAGAATAATTTTTAGTATACATCCTGTTTCGTTAAGTCAAAATTACTTTTACTTTCTTCAGACAAAAGATTTATTGTATCTTGTTCATATTCTAAAGCCATGATACGGACTGGTGATATTGAACATGTTGAATCTTACAGCAGTGCGCTGACCACTATAGAAAGCACCAATTAAGATCAAGGCTGAAATTATTTCCTGTTCTCTATGTAATTCATTGAAGAATAAAGGCAAGATAGGCATTGGGATATGATTCTAAATATTGGGTTTCTTAAAGGTAGGAACCTGATATCTTTCTGACCATTACCACAAGATTAAAGTCTCATTGCTGTACGGGTTGCTTATTCCCTTAAGATCCTGATGCTGGAAGGTATGCAAATGGTCAGTTACGTGCGATGAGACTAATCTTTGGTATCAAGTAGATACTGTCTAAAATCGATGCGTTGAAATATAATCTTTTGATGTTTCATTTCCACATTTTTCAAGGCCAGGATCTGATATCACCCCAAAACAAAACCAAAAAAGAAGACAAGTTTCGACAAGGAGGAAAGCCTTACTTCATCGAACTTATAAATTCTAATGGAGCGCCTACCCTTGAAAACCATCCCTGACGTTATATCAATTTCAGGTCCACGATTGGTGAAAAGAATGGTGATGACACGTGATTGTCATGACATTTCATTTCATTCAGTTTTCATCCCAGTGGGCCTGCACTTGTTTGTCTGCGCATACGCAAACCAAAGCATGTAAGTGGACAGTTTTGAGTGAACTGACTTGGGTCGTTTCAGTTCGATGGGTGATGTCTCGCAATCGTCTCTCGAGGCGGCTGTAGAATTCGCTGAATGTTGTTTGTCTATATTTTCAAATCAGCCTTTTAGTGTCTTTATCCGTATTCATAAATGACTAGTCTCTGCCAAACAATTCTATATATTTTCAGCATGTTTAATAAGTTTTAAGGACGTTCAATCACCCTCCCCCCGCCCTCTTGCCATAATATTTCACGTTAATATCACTTGTGGAGTAGACACACAGTCTATAGTTATATCGGATGTGGGGGTGTGTGATGAATGGATCCTATCATTTTCATGCCCTACATTTCAAGACTTTGGCAAAGGATTTCAGCATGCTAAGTTCGGATTTTCATACCCCACTTCTGAAGACGTAGCCCAAGGTATTCGAGTTGCCGCAGTTCAGAATTTTTGTCTGCCATAGCATGCTTTGTACTTCCTGTCAGCGTAGCCAACTTTATGAAAATACTTCACTAACGGGAGCCTAAATAATGAGAGCGAGTATCTTTCTTCTTTCTTCCTTCTTCTTTTTGTTTTTTCTTTCTTAATTTATATGAAGACATTGCCCTAATTTAAGTATTATTTACTTCCTTCACTCTCTGACCGTCAAAACATAACGTTAATTATACTCGATTAAATTAAGGTAACATAATTCAGTTATTAAGTACTCTTTTACCATCAGTGAAAAAGAAATATGTATTCTTGTGTTCCTATTGTTCACGACATTTCTCGCCTATTTGATCGCAGTAACTCGCTGTTCTTACGATGTCCAATATCGTCCTTACCGAACCCGGTGTCTTTGTTTTTGGCCTATTTGTTTTTATCCTCGTCTTCCTTTTTACGTCATACTTGAAGCCATGACATAGAGATGTATATTTTTATCTCTATTAGCCATGACAATAACTTAATTTCCTGCTATTTCCTATTTACTTTTAATTTCAAAGGTCAACCCGCGCTCTATTAAGTCTTACTCATAATTACAGGAGTCGTTATGATGGTTTAATTATTGTTATGTTTTATAGACTGCGTAGTTTGCAACAATATCGGCAGTGCGACCTATGGAAAAGCAATAATGGCAACATTGTTATAACTTCTGATATAATGATATTTAGACTTTTTAAAGTTTGAAAATATGTCTATTAAAATAGACATATTTCTCTGTTCTCTTCCCACATTGATATAATTATATCTGTAATTGGATGCTTTGACATTTACAGATTAAAGTTTGGCTTTCATAAATACATTGTTGTAAATGTCATGGGTTTGACTCAGGGGGAAACTTGATGCATTGTAGGAGGAAAGGGGGGTGGTCACTGGGGGGGGGGGGAGTGTCACCAATCTGGAGGAAACATACAAGAGAATGAGCTTGTCAAGACATAGTAAGGGAGTGTATGGAAAAGGCCATATCGTCCTTTTTCCACGTTGCCTCCCCTTGTCTTACCCTTTCTGTCTTTAACTACCACGACTGCATCCCCTTACAAACGTTCTTCAGTTGAGAACAAGGTCCTCCCCGCCCCCTCCCATTTTTTTTTAAAGCTACATTTAGAGGATGAAATTCATTTCGGTCAATCGATGCGCATGATTTATAAAACTTGGTCCAAATATTCCTGCAAAATATCCCTGCAAAATATTCCTGCAAAATATATCTCCGTATTAGCCAGAAGCATTAAACTGATTACAAGAAACTTGAATTTTTAAGGTGAGTAGGTCAGAGAATATTTGGAATGCTGCGATCAACGAATATCGATACCTCAGTTGCAACTGGATGATATTCGTTATTATAAAGCTCCCTGAGCTCAGAGTTCGGTAAATGAATGACAATATTCGTATCAACGCAGACCCCATGAATTATGTCCTATTATGAGGTGAAATTTATGTGGGATAATGAATTCTCCCTCTCATCCTATATCAATCTTTAAAGAAAGAAAGAATAGAAACGAAAGAAAATGAGCTTAATCACGGAACTCAAAGAAGAACTTCGCCACCAATGATGTATTTTCAAAACAGCGACTTCTGCCCCGAAGCTTCCCGCTCGTACATCATGTCGCGCAAAATTATTTCTGATTGATTGTCGGCAAATCTCACACAGACAAGGGAGGGAAAGTATGAACATAATGGTGCTGTAGTGTTTTGCAAGCATATCCGGGTTATTTTCCCAGTTATCTTTAATAAATTCTCTATTCAAAAGAAAATATTAGGAGTACAAGGTTGTACATTTAGAATGTTCTATAAAGCTCACGTCAAGTAAAATTCCGGTTCAATATAGGTTAATAGGCTTACAAGCTTGAGGCTCTTTTGCAACGACACTGACTACTTTAACAAAATTAATATAAGGTAATCTAATGTGGAAATTGTCTTCCTTTATAATTATGTTGTTACAAATAAATACAAGCTTGTGCCTCAAGTAATTTCTGGTGACTGTTTATAGAAAAAGGAAGCGTTCATTTCCCTCAGATTACCTTTTATCCTCATAAGACAACCACACTTCAGAAATATTCCATCTCAAACACTAAGCATGATCGAATCACCTCCCCCTTCCGACGTGCTTTGCTTTTTCCTTTATTGCTTCCTCGTCAGAGATTCTCTTAGTAAAATTTTCACATAGAAATGTGATAGCCATTTTCCTTATTTGCTTGTCATTCTCTCTTTTTTTTTCGAAATAAACCCGACCTCCTTTCCCACATCCTGGATTCGCCAATGGGTAATGAATAAACTTGAAGGGGCTATATGTAGGGGACTCTTCGGGTCCTTTTTAATGCCTTCCTTCCACCCACCCCCTTTTTTCTCCTTCTGTTTCTTTAGGGTTTCTTTTTATTATTTATTTTTCGGTCTTTCTTTTTTAACCACTCGTCTAGGGTAACCACCCCCCCCCCCCCCCCACGTATCTATGCCGCTGCATGATAATAACTGCTGGTCCCTAATTTGTGCATAGCATGTTATCAGTAATATTAATTTTACACATTCATAATGTTATGTTTAATTTCAAAGGATGTAAAGTCTTTATTCATGTGAATATTTCTTTCTTTATCTCCTCTTGCTGTACATAGAATGATTTCATATCACAAAATCACGACAGCGGTGTTTAAAAAAAATCAGAATAATGCTGCAAGTTTGGATAGGAACCAATGAAATGTGAATTGATTCGAAGTGAATATGAAATAAATTCACTTGAAATGAACTGAATTGAATCAATAACAATTAAATTACAAAATTGATGCAAGCTACTGAATTCATTGCATTCGATTGGCCAACTGCAAATTTGTCTTATAGAACTTTGTTACTTGTTAATGACATCATTATTTTATGAATATGGTACCCGTACACAAGCTCACTACTTTCTTTTTCTTCTTTTTTTAAATTTCAGTTTTTAATTCTTAGTATTTGACATTTTCACTTTTTCCTTGTATGAGTGGCTCTAATATACGATGGTTGTCGAACATACACCTGTCATATAATACTAAAAGGAATGGATGACTGCTACCTTAATCGTTCTTTATGTTTCTCTCTTTTCCCTCTTTCCTTCCGCCTTCCGACTATATAGGAGCACACCCTTAATAAACGTAGCCATACATGCTCACCACTTTCTTTCTCTTATTTTTTGTATTTTCAATTTTTGAAAAGAATCTGTATAGGTATTTATTATGAACTGCACTGACATTATGAATCAATATGTTGCTTTATAATATAGAAATCATTGTAACACGATAAAAACTACTTTTCGAAAAATTGACTCAAAGGCCTTTTGCACTGCTCATACAAATCATGTTCGGATTACGTAATAGGCCACTGTAAAGTCCGCACATTTCTAAAGGTGATGCAGAGCTATTGGCGTTGGCTTAAGTTGATTTTTCGAAAGCAGTTTTTATCGTGTTTTGTACTTTTACCTATTCCTCCGCAGGAGCTGGCTCTTATACGATTGCTATCAAACATACATCCCTCAGAGTATTCACCAGAAGAAGATGAAAGCTACCCCATGACAGCATCAAAGAGAACCCGATCGGGGAGAAAGATCAGGTTTTGCATGGATGTCATCAGAAACACATGGCGAATATGCAGGAACACCAGGGTGAGTTTTATAGCAAAGTAAACCAGTCGGGTCCCCGTTTCGTAAAACTTGTTATCAGTAACAAATGCCACATTTCTATGATAAATTTGCTCCCAGTCAATCAGATACAATGATTTCAGTAGCTTTTAACAGTTAGTGCAACTTGTTATTGATAACAAGTTTTATGAAACGGGGCCCTGGTGGTTACAACTGGCAGACGAATGCATGGGAAGCGTTGGGAACGTATCGAAGGCGTAATTTTGCCCAATTTTGATTTCAACAAGAGCATTCTTACATGCCGGTATACACATAATTGCCAGTAATATTCGTAATATACCTGTATAGGTATAGAAAACAAATCAAGATAAAGTTCCATGAGTTTCGTGGGAGCTGAGACGCGAACCCTTGACTTTCGTATCTCAAGTCAAGACCACAAAATCCGACAGAAAAATCTTTTGGTTTGGGGTTTTATGCACCAGGGAGCCTCATCAGTATTGCTACTGTTCTTCCTACGGGCCCTGCAGTTGTTATTACCCCAACAAAAGCCAGGTACCTATATTTAGTACACCTGGGTCGAGAAGGACACGTTCATGTGAGCAAAACACCTTGTCCAAGGATGTAAGCACCGGGCGAGGATCGAACCCAGGACCTCTCGTATGAGAGGCACGAGTCTGTGCACCACACTGTGCCACAATGCTCCCAGAATTGTACTTTTCCCTAGCTGTTCAGATAAGGGTGCATGGATTGTATAATAAAAAATTACATTAACGAAATATTTAGAGGAGGAGGCGCTAAGGCTCAGTGGTAGAGCAGTGGTCTCGTAACCCGGGTTCGAAACCAAGTGGATGCCGTAATGCCCCTTGGTAAGATATTAATACTCATTACCAAGTCCTTCGGGGGACTTAAAGCCGTCGGTCCCCTGGTTGCTTACTAACAAGCATATACATGCTTTCTTAGCAGTTGGGTAAAATAACCAACCAACCAACATTTTAACACTAGTTTCTGCTTCATTGTCCTTGTTAAAACAATTGTAAACGACCTCTCTTTTGAAAATCACCTGCTTAATATAAAGTCGGCCAGGGGTAACTTTCCTGAACGCCTGGAGCTTATGAAGTGTTATGTCTTGTCAAATAATACCACTTGTTCGTTTAAAGTCACTTTAGTTGTATGATGTATTCAGAAAGTGGCCCCAAGGAATGACTTTTTGAAATCAATCATGGGTAGAAAAAAAAACTCATTCAAATAAACAACCTGGACGAAAAAAAAATTAAAAAATCTCTGAACTTAGGTGTTGAATGGCTTCGATCGATGATCGTGGCCAAATAGCTAAAGGAAAGAAGGTCATCTGCGAGCTTCCAGTCATCGCTTTTGAAGGGCTAAGTGACGCTGGAAGTGAGGGAAGTGATGAGAACAAACAAGCTAACGACTAACAAACACTTTTCTGTTTTATTTAGAAATCATTAGCAATCAACTATCCATGCTACAAGACATTTAAAGGCACAATAAGTTTCGGCAACTCATGAAATCTATAAATGACGTTCCAGTTATAGTTGCCTAGTATATCACTATAGTGTTGGGGTGTTGACCAGTTTCGATCCTTTTTTTTTCTTTTGATGAAAATAAACACTATCGTGGGTTACCCCTTTAAGTTTTGACACATATTCAATGATTATCTGAACCCCTCTTCTATGGGGACACACTTTGATCTTTAATCTCACATGGCCCACTCCAAATAATTACTCTTATTTCAGTGGCTTATATCTTGCCTGTAACTATGATTCAATATTATGTTCAAAACATTACAATATCCGGCGTCAAAAGCATGATAACTACTAGAGGTGAAGATGGTTAATGATCTAGCTTGCAATCAATGCAATGCGTGCTGTATATAATTTCCCGTACACCTACTCATTTTCTCCCGACCTTTACTCGAAGTATATCTTGAGTGTTTAATTGCTTCTTCATTAATCATGAGCCAGCAGAAAGCGAGTAATTACTTCAATCGTTGGAACTTATAATGGATGATTTGTATCCAGTTGTCGTAAGCAGAAGGACTATCCTTCAAGGTGTCGTCATCATTAATGCAAAGAATTCCCACATATTGAATCACATAGAGCACTGTGCCACAGGCCAGCCCTCGTAAAGATTAATCGTTTCCTTTAAAGCAAATACTTCATGAAGAATACTATGACCACTATATCATTTAAGACTTTGCCTTAACCTTCTGAGACATGACCTAAATGTGGCAGAATCGAGAGAAATGCTATTACCTTAGGCATGTTAGGGACCACACCCTACAAACAAACTAGATAAAATTATTAGATCAAGGGTCAGCTGGGTGCTACTAATACATTTAATATGTCTCGTTATATACCTTACTATATTCTAGTAAGAAATGACTGTGTTCTGGTCAAAATACGACTAGAAAATAGTTTTTTTTAAACAGTCAAAGTGACTAGAATAATTTATGATTGCACCCAGCTGATCCTTTCGCCTAATTGTTTTAAGAGTGCACTGGAGAGAGAATAGACAAAAAATGACTTGTTTTTATAAGTTTACTTACGACAGAGTGTTTTTTTTTCACAAACGTATTTATATTTCGTCTGATTCATCTTACGCTGGACGTTACGTGAACTCCGTTTTAGTTTAGTTTATTTTTCTCATTTTTCATAAAAAATACAAATTAAAGACATATATTCATGCAACAGATGTATATGTACATAACAGTATACACATTGGATAATAAATACCTCAAATTAACAAATGGAGTTTGATAATAGACAAAACATAATTGTTAGAGAAATGAGAGGAAGTCATCTGTTGTAAGAAGTTTTCCCTACCGTGAGAAGAGATCTCAAGCTGCTTTCGTGGCACGTCGAAATATCTTAACACCATTCGGATATGAGATTGACCAAGATTCAAATCAATGCAGAAATAATTGAAGTGAAAAATGGAACACGCCTACGACTGAAATGAAAAGGGTCTTCGAACAAATAATCAAAACCAAACAGACAACTTGTCACGTTTCATCATTTCAAGTGGGGAAGTGTTTTAGATTTGAAGTAGTGCTTGTGGGAATAAATGAGAAGAAAAGTGCAAGATTCATCATTCTATTGTAGACAATTTCTCGATTCACCGGTTGCCTCTATAGTGATTTTTCTTCAAACTATCTTCATGTTAAGTAACGATATACATTTAAAAATGACTCGCAGTTTTCAATTATTTTCCTACATAATTGGCTTCTTCTTGAAAAATGGCAATGACTATAGCGTGACAAAAAGTTCATGAGAAAAGTCACGTTTCTATAAATCTTCTTTGACAAGCATGTCATGTATGTATAGCCTTCATTCAGTATGCTTATCCCCTATATCTGGCATGTCTGGTGTCCGTTTCAAACTTTGAGGAGTGACTTTTGGCACGTCGGCCGATCTGTCATTGGATTCACACACGTCTTTCACGCAAGCGAGATAATGCAATCAAACCCCCCCCCCCCCAAAAAAAAAAAAAAAAAACAGGGTGGAGAAATAATGCTAATCTGAGTATGAGCGAGAGACAGAAAATCAAAATAATGGAGTTAATCAAAGTACATAAGAAGATAGTCATGATAGTGGAAAGACATAAAGGAAACGAGGATCCTATGATAATGGCGTGAAGAGTAGAGAGGTTTTAATGTAAAATAGAAGAAATAAGTCACCTTTTTTTCCCCGGCAAATAAACTTTATTGTTCGTACCGAATCAAAGCATATTTACAATATAAACCACCTAGGTTACTATCTGCATTAAACAGACAAGTACAAGGTATAACAAAGGAAAACAACAACATGTAGATAAAGAAGTAAAGGATTTAGCGAACGTAAACAAGGAACATTAAATGTCCTAAATGTTGAAAAGATATATGATTATTCCCTTCTGTTCTTGTGCGAAGCACAAACAGCTTACAAATTATCAAGGAATGAAAGGGATGATAATTTTTCTTTGAAATAAGTATTCATAATGTTTTGGGTATTAGGCCTGCGGGGAATACTTTTTCAAAGCCTTTCCCATGTTCCTGTAATTTTATTCTCGAACGACATATATTAGGTCTACGAAACATAAAAACAACTCTACCGCAGAAAAGATGATTAGAAAGGGTTTCATACGAGTTTGCCTGAAAAGAGGAGGTAATGAAAACTAGTTAGAAACTACCTGGAAATGATGTACGATGGGGGGACCCTTGTCTGCGCACCTAATATTTCACTTAAAATTGACAAACTTTCCTTTTTGTATTCCTCTAATGGCTGACCTGATTTTAATTCTCATATCCTAGGGAGTAACTGTGCCAAAAATCTCATCGAAATCTGAACAAGAACAATGTGATTTTTACAAGAAAAGGCGATGGTGTAAATTTGACGCTAAAAAGAGGAAGGTGCCCTTGTCTGCGCACTCATTCACTTTACACGCAGTTCGGGATTTTTTGCATGAAAGTGGCATTTTCAAGGCATGTGAGTAAAAAACACATAAAATAGACGCCTTTCGCCCGTTTTTCGTCATTTTTTCAGTGATACATATTGCTAAAATTGATTTAAAGATGATTGTGTTCGTTGCGTCTTTTGTGATGTTAGAATCGCGCCGTTACGCGTATGCGCAGACTTGGGCACTGCGCAGACAAGGAGCATCAGACCATACACTGTATCTACACTATTCTTTCGAGAAAGTGACTGTCACTGCTAATGACAGTAAGATTTGTCTAGTTTCCGACTAAGCAATGTTGCACGGAACGCTTTTTAAATGGAATCTAAAGCGTTTTCATATCAGAAGGGAAAGTCTTACACTGTAAAAAGTCTAAACACTTTTATAAACGCTTTTCTGTAAAACTTTATAAACACTTAAACACGTTTAAATGGAAATCATAAACACTACTAATTAGAAGTTATCATTATCGCCTTTATCCACGTTTATTTTTGGAACTCTTCATAAACACTCAAACATGTTTACATACACACTAAAACACGTTTAATATGAATATTTTGGAACACTTTGACACGTTTAGACACGTTTAATATGGATTCATGTGTTCATAAACTTATCGTCTATAAACATCTAAACACACATCTCAACGTGTTTAAGTGTTTATGAAGTGTTCAAGATTCCCAATTAAACATATAGGATAAACGTGTCTAAGTGTTTACGAAGTGTTCCAAAACTAAACAGGGACTTTTAATATCATACAGGCGATAATGATTACTTCTAATTAGTAGTGTTTATGATTTCCATTTAAACGTGTTTAAATGTTTATAAAGTGTTACAGAAAAGCGTTTATAAAAGTGTTTAGACTTTTTACAGTGTATCGATTTCACTTGACAAGATGTTCATTCGAATAACTATAGAAGACATGGTAGACGGGTGAAAAAAGCACTGATGATAAAGAGATCCCAGTTGAGGAAGATGGGATTTAAGCGGAAAAAGAAATGAACACCTGACGCATTATACTACAGTGATTGTATGGTCACGCGGAGCGTATAATGCTGTCGGATGTGTACTGTCACTCGAGGTAAACACCTACTGTCACTTCTGAATTGTTTTTTCTTCTGGTTCCTTCTATTTTGAAGGGAATGTAATTCTTTCACCTCAAATCATCGTCCATTAAAACCTATTGTACATCTGTGCATCAAATGAATAATGAATGTTAAAATGAGAGACACACAGTTGCCCGGCATTGAGGCCCCCCCCCCCCCCACTCCAGACGTAATTGTGGCTGCTAGGAATATGTGATATTCTTTCTTTATTTTTCGTCTTTTGTCCCCCCCCCCCCCCCAAGAAAATAATGCCGCTGAGACTGCTACTTAGAAAACTTTTCAAACAGTGTTTCCGGTAGGCTCATCATATTTCAACTCTCAGTTACGATGTCCTTATTTCCCATCTTCTCAAACTTTATCCATTATCCACAATTTAGGCGTACCATTTTCGTAATCAGATATCATAAGATACCCAATGCAGAACTGGTAATGGGTATAGAAGGAAGAGGCGTTCTTATTATTTCTAAAGATATTTATTAACAAACCTTGAGGCTTGTGGTCTATCCTTGACGTTTGGTGACCATACACCCTGCAGTGAAAAATACATTTAGCAAAATGAAGATTTATTTACAGACCGGCTATCCATCGACCCTGGGCCCCGTTTCATAAAACTTGTTATCAATAACAAGTTGTACTGACTGGTTATAAGCTACTGAAATCCCTCCATCTGAGTTGCTGAAAGCAAATTTGCCATAGATATATGGCATTTGTTACTGATAACAAGGTTTATGAAACGGGGGGTGCCCTGGACTCATCATGGAGACGTGGTGATTCTAGACCCCGGGATAAACGACTATACAGTTACACTGGCTGCAATGGCTGCTGTTTTTTCACTCTTAAAGATTAGTACCTTCCTGTCATAAAAAGAACAGCTTAAAGCTGTGTCTCCTGGGTGAAAGAAATGGGGCGATCGGATAATTATGCTAGTTCAGTTTCAAAAAGCAATCATATTAAAAGATTACGCGGTAATGATACCTTTAATCACATTTTTTGTTAGCTTATATTACAGATAATGTCATGCACCTACAATTTTCTGTTATTTCTTTGCCTTCAGCGTTAATAGACCACAGAAAGCAAGGATAATGTACTCTGTAAAAGGCATGCAAGGAAGTATCATTTTCTTCATTTAAAAAAAAAACAACTACTTATCCCTTGATTAATATCGACTGATAATTTAATCGTTACACCCGGGATGGAGACTCTCATTCTCACAGGGACAAATGTGAACGCCTTGCATATCAGATGTATATATTTTAGGTTAAATATGGCCATCTGTCAGAGGTACTGAGGTGGACGTGTCTCCGAACTGTGAACCGTAAGGTACGGGGTTCGAATCCCCGTCGCAGCACTAATGTCCTTTGGCAAGACCTTAATCTGCATTTGCCACACTCGACCCAGGTATAGTGAGTGGGTACCTGGTAGAATTCATTCCTTGAATGCACTGAGCGCTAAACGGTCACCTTGCTAAAGCAGGGGTAATAATGATCGCAGGGCCCTCTGGGAGAACAGTACATAGGCCTAGTGTACTGAAGAGGCTACCCTGGGTAAACAAGACATTATTATCTAGCTTTCATGAATGAACACATAAAAATGCAATAAAAAATTACGCACTTTGTGTATAGGGCATATCGTTTTGTGAAAAAATTAAGACAGAATTAAAGTAAATGATTTATTTGGATAAAAAGCAACATCTCTAATACATGTACAATCACGATAGCAGCTTAATGACATCATCAATATTCCTTAAATGATTATTCTATAAAAAAAAAATCATTGGATCAAATGAAAGACATAAATGTGAGCATACCGGGGGAGATCATACATATACCGAATATCATTAACATATGATAATGGTTATAATAATGGTATTCTGAAGAATGATATTACTGAAACAAGATCAAGCCTCTTTTGGACTAAAATGAATTGATAGCTATCAGAATACAAATTTTTGCGCTTCAGAGTTCTATGTTCAATTTCGTAATATTATAAAACTAAAATACTTATGTCATCCTTCCCATTGATGCTTTAGTTAACTGAAAATTGATTGAGCGCCCCAAATACGTATGAACTATAATTAATGAAGAACTGATTTTAAAGTAGATGATTATCAGGTATAATGTCTACTATCGTCTTTATACTCTTATAAATTAAATTAGTTAACCCATTCGTGACAGAGGTCCACATTTTGTGGTTTGACCTAATAACTTTTGATGCAGAGCCCTAAAAATTATACCAAGTACATGAGCAGAAAGAGCAAAAAATTCTACACAAACTGTGCCCACTTTGGTTGCGTCAATATTCGTTGTTTGATGCTGAAAATTTTTTAAAGGAAAATAAGCATCAAAATCTTTAAATTGGCAATGTGATAGAAAGTTTAAAATCACTGTTTTCCCCTGCAAATTGGCAACTTTTTTACTTCTCATCATAATTTATGTCAACTTATATTCATTTCAGATACATGACATTTTATAAGAAAAATGTAAAAATAAAATAAAAATGTTGGTGTTGCCAATTTGAAGAATAAAAGCTGATCAAATTAGGCTTTAAATAATTCCTGTCACGAATGGGTTAATGTATATCATCACTTATTCTTTTCATCCTTTTCTTTAGAGCAACTAATGGAACCTCGCTGGCGATCGTCCACACAACATTCATTTTTCCTTCGTTACGCAAGAAAGGATGTTTTGTTTTTTGTTTTTTGGGTCTTTCATAACTTCGGACTTGGAACGTAATGGTCACCTGACATTCATCTTATGACATCATAAAGAAGACAACGCACCACGTGATGACTACTGTGAAAACCAAACGATATCTTCACGGCGATAAACTCAATATTACGCAACATGATGTTCAATAATTATCCATGAGGCTAGTATGCCCGAGGTAAAACTATGAACACGATATGAATTCTATAAACTAAATCCCTGCAAGGGGCGCCGATGACAGCCCAACGGTCAAAGTTAGAGCATTTTTCCCCTTAAATTTCTAACTTTAACCTATCACTTCCCAACAATTTTTAACCCCTGACATGCTAAACATACACTAAAAAGCCCGGGGTAATGTCGGCGGAGAGAATGTCGGATCATCACTGAAGTGAAAAATGTTCCTTGACGACATTATTATTCATGCTTTTTATAGCGTGGTTGGGTCTTTGAAAAAAATATATATATAATTTTTATTCAGTTTCATCTTTTTTTTCATTTCCCAGTAATCAATAAGAACTAGGCATTTTCTCCCGTTGTTTTTCAGCATGAAACATTTTCATTTTTTTTTCTTCGAGAAACTGTAAAACGACACGAAGCATATCCATATTTGGATCGGTTTTCCAATGCTTGCCCTTATTAAATTGAAAGTTTTCCATTTTGCCTACAGGAGAAGGGGGGTGGATGTCATACGCAGGCGATCATTATTCACAAGTCAAGCAAAAGGGAACAGTCCTACGCTCATTTTTACCAGATACCATGAGAAATTATTGTATGGTATTTGTTTCCAATATAGATCATGTAGATCGGTCAAAGGTATTTGCTTGAAATCACCCTGCGGCTCACATCGTTCAATGTGGTTCTCGATTTCCGAGTATGCATGCATCAATGTGCATGTATTACATACAGATGGCTGGGATTATATTGATAAGCGATAGCATTGGTGACAAAAGGGAAATTGAATAAGAGAAATGACACAACTCATTTCCCTTCGTGTTAACATTCAAAATATGTTGATACATGTATTGTAACTTTGATTTATCCGTTTTTACGTCATAGAGGTGCATTTGATAACAGAACCTTTCCTTTCTTTGCGTGGTATAGTTGTACTTTGATCGAATGGTTTTGCTGATGCATGAAAACGATGATCTATCAAACTATTATACGTGTATAGAATATATCAAGCTATCGTTTCATATTTGCTCATTGTTTTCATCAAATCAAGGAACGCCATGCTGTATATACATTCACGTAGCATTTTATCATGATTGTGTATGACTTAACATTCCAGTAATATGCTCGTGCATTTTCAAGTGTCTTCATATTCTGAACATAAAAAGTGGTTCACATGGTGTATTTGTAGAACATTTCACTCTGTGTTTGCTGCGTGAGGCAAGGCTATGATTTCGAGCATGCCACTCTGTTTTGGGGTTATCATGCACTTACAGTTCATAATAAAATTCTTCTCAATTTATTCAACATGTTAACTGGTTTTAACATAAGTTTGTCACATTGTTTTATTATATTGCTTCATGTGTTCACAGGCTGAATAGTTTCTATGTTTCATATACAACGGAAATGGCATGTACAAACTGAATGTTAAGTAAAGAAAATATAAACAAAAATACATTGTCACTGTAGTTGCAAAATAAATAGAAGATACAAAATACCAACACTACAGCTTATATTAATCACATGACTATTAATCAAGTTGTATTAAATAATGTTCGTATAGTGGATATCATAGATTATTTTGATTATTAAAAGCCAGAACCGCATATGATTATACTGTGTATTTTTTGCATACACTTTGTATTCAAACGCTGTTACCCCCCCCCCTTTTAAAGGTAGCAACTCACATTTGCACAACATTGTTTCAGAATTTGAAGAGAAATAAGCCAATTTCAATTTCAAATGACAGATATCTATGTCAAACTATCATGTTATCAAATTTACAACAATATTCCAAAAGAATAAGTGAAAAATGAATGGTTTTACTCTTAAAGTGTCAGGAAGACGCCTTTACAAAACAAAGAAAATAAAAGAAAATTTGTGTTGAATATTTCCTTCTCAATCCTAAACAGGAATGTACTGGGATCTAAAACTTTCCGAGTGTTTTTCTGTGGCTTAAAGCAATCTAAAGTAAAACTTTTTGTGTAGATTGGGTGCCACTTGCAAATGTGGGCTACTACTTTTAACATGTTTAACAAAGAAACAGATAAAAAAAAATGAAACGATAAGTTTATATCGGAAAGGTGTTTCTCCCTCTTTCTTTTCTTTCCTTCATTTTGAAATCCAAAGGAGCTGACTGGGAATGATGCGTGGACCCATCAACTAGTTTTAAGTTTAAACGCCCCTCGTTTTCAGTTCTGAGTCCAACTGTTTATTTAACTATTATCTATTTTGTCTTCTTTATTTTATACTGCAGGGTCGGCCTGTTCAGTTGTGCAAAATTGCTATCCACGGGCACCCTGCAGTTTAACAAATCATTCTACTTGAAAATACAAAATACAGTAAAGTAACATGGTAAAATACAAAAATGGTGAGTGAATTAATGTAAGCCTACATATTTGAATGGCACTTTATAATTCCATTGATTCAAGATTAAGACTATACCATTATGATCCCCCCCCCAAAAAAAATAAACATAAATAAATAAATCAAATTAATAGATAAAAACCACATGCAATTATGGACCTGATAACTCATTGGCATTTTTCAATGAAGACTTTTTTTTCAAGAAATAAATGAACTACATCAAGCAATACGTAGGTAAACATTCTTAATCAATCGTACCAAAGATCCAGCAACAACAACAACAACATCAAAATCAATCAAGCAAACAAACAAACAAAATGAACAAAATTATAATCCTGTATATATCTTTCAAAGGGTAGTGTGGAGAGAGTTACCAAATGGGCTTGCATTTGGGGGGCATCGTCTCATCACTATTTGCTCTGAGGGGGTCACATATCCTTTTCTCATATTTCCTTGAAACTGCACCTCTTCTTCATCATGTTCCTATTATTCTCCAACTATATTCGGTAGTCCATCTTTCATCCTCTGTATTTCGATATGGATATCATAAAATGCATCGGACAAACTTAGTCTGGTTTCAATTGTGATCATTGTCTTTTAAAGGATATGTCCTTTTGAAAGGGTTTTCATTCCCCGTCAAATACAGTATATCTCATTTTCATCTCTGCGTATATGGTGTAACTTAACCGCGCCCATATAATTATTCCGGTTCACCTTAGGGTGAGGGTATATACAGAGAGGGATAGAGGTGTCGGTGGGGTAAAGGATGGAAAAGGGAAAATAAGAAAAGAGAAGAGAAGAGAAGAGAAGAGAAGAGAAGAGAAGAGAAGAGAAGAGAAGAGAAGAAGAAAGGAGGGAGAGATGGGGTTTAAAAGGAGAGATATGTACGGGAAAAGCGAGACAGTGAGAGAGAGAAAGAGAAAGAGAAAGAGAAAGAGAAAGAGAAAGAGAAAGAGAAAGAGAAAGAGAAAGAGAAAGAGAAAGAGAGGGACAGGGATAGGAAGAGGGAGAGAGCGGTGGAGAAACCGGAACAGGAACATGAGGATATTAGAGGGGGCAAAATGGTGGTTGAGAGAGAGAACACCAGACAGAGAACGATAGACAGAAGTATGGGGAGCTGAAATGAAGGAAGAAGGCAGAAAAAGAAGGAAGGAGACAGAGAGAAAAAGGGCGAAGGAGGAGAGACAGACAAAAACAGGGAGAGAGAGAGAGAGAGAGAGAGGAGCAGAAAGAGAGAGAGAGAGGGGGGGGGGAAGAACGAAAGGGATTGG
>CM057167.1:18066768-18071820 GCA_029962745.1 Echinometra lucunter
TAACCAAAAACGTGTCTTCAGCTTAAAAGTTTCGTAGGGGACACACACACAAGTCTATTTTATGATTATGTTTTGTTTTCGTTTATGTCTGTTTTGTTTATATAGGCCGACTTAACGTTATCTACTCTATGTTAATTTGAAAAATGCCAATTCATAATTATCTTCATGTTTATGAATGAAAAAATTACAGAATATTGATGTTTATCAATGAATTTTAATAAATACAATACAATACAAACAATACAATACACTAAGAATTTGCTGACAAGCAAAAAGAAAAGGTCCTCAGCTTAAAATTTGGGGCAAATATTTTATTGTGTCCCCCACCCCTATACAAGTTTCAATTTCAATTTTTCAAATTTCACTTCGTATTTATTTCATTTCCAACAGAAAGAAAAACAATAGCATTACAATATTTTTACCGAAAATATATGTACGCATTCATTTTTTTCTTTGATTAGTATATACAAGTACAACATACACATAAATGTATTATTGTAATGAATCATATTTTTTTAAAGTTTGGGGGACGTGTCCCCGGTCTCCCCCCCCCCCCCCCCGCTCCCTGATTGACGCCCATGACGTTAAAGCAGTACTTTAGAAGGAAAGTACATTGTAATTTAGGCTCATAGCAAAGGATAGAAATTCTTGAATGGACCGGGGGGTGTTTCACAAATCTCTGTGTAAAGTTACACATTACTTTTAAAAACGACAGTATATGAACAGCCAAATGAAATGCCCAAAGATTTTCCTCTTGTTTTAACAAGGTATGACTATATTTCCCATAATCTCACTTGAATTGTTAGCAAATATACTTCGCATTAAAAATGTTTTGTTATTAATAATAATCATGTTAATCTACATAGATATTTCAACTTTAGCTTATGCGATTAAATATGACTGATAATCCCATTTGGCTTTCCATATTCAAGTCATTCATAAAGTCATGCGTAACTTTGTGCACAGCTTTGGGAAATACCCCCCCCCCCCCTGATTCAGGAAATGATGAAATAAAGAAGATGTTACTTTTAAAATGAGATAACTTGTACATCGTATAACAGTGAGAAGGAGATGTTCAATTACTATACTTCTTTATCGTGTGAGAAAATAAAACGGAGATATTAAAAGAAAATATTTATGAAGTTCTAATATGCGATAAAACGAGGTCTAAATCAAATTTCCTTCCCATCTTCCCCTCTAGCTATTCCCATTTTATTTGAGCTGTTATATATCTGAATTTGCCAAAACTAGGGCCCTGTTACTATATGCATGAAGTTGAAGATGTAGAGAATGAAAAACAAACACAGAAGGGCGAATAAATGAGTTTGCAAAGGGGAAGGTAATTTATGTTAGAAAATATTATGACAAAAATGAGGTCGACTCGTCACACATTATTTTGGTGCCTTAGTCCTCCCAAATTCTCTGACAATCAAGCAAGAAAATGAAGAAATTAATTTGAAAAAAGGAAAGGGTTTATTACCTCTGAAAGGGAGCACAATGTACGTATCGGTTGCATAAGAGGCACGGGTCGTAAGTGCTCCCCCCCCCCCCCCCATGAAAAAAAAAAACCGCTATACTGAACGCATTCCAAACGCACGTGGTTTAATGGAAACGAAACAATTCAACACCAAGAACCTTGCCTAAATGTCACCTGGTCACATGTAGTAAAAAAATGTATTTATTCTGTATGGTCGTTGTGTCTAAATGGGTCGACTTTATTCCTTCAGTGGACCCACCAGCCGATGAAAGACGATGAAGAGCGAAAGCTCAGGAACATTTTCGGAATGTGCTATACCAAGATGGTATACCACATATTGATTGATTTTTATTCACTTGTATAATTCATTTTAACAAAGAAAGCAACTGCATGCACATTCACATACTCGCAGTAGGAAACAAATAAAGGGGCCTAAGATTCTAAGTCTGATCAATGGGACTTGGAAGAAAGGATTGGTGCGTTACCTATTGGTTCTAGAACATCCATTTTGGTTTCGAACCCTGGACCCAAAGATTACGATACCATTGGTCTGCATAAATTTATAGAACCATGGACTCCAGTGGAATCATGCATGTTGATCATAATAGTTCATTAATCATTGTTGACAAAAGACTGGTAAAACTAATAAAATGTCATTAAATCTAGTCGTAGGGCCTATCTACCATGGACAAGCATGTATCGAGATTATCGCTGTTATGATATGAGGCAAACGATGTAGGAATGCGACTGCGAGTATTATACGAATAGATGATTTATATGATTTAAACATAAGTAAACGTTATGATTATTTTTTCAATCAACTACACGAAGTGCAGCCAGTACATCAATCTGAATCCCTCCAAGACATTTAGGTTTCGTGTGACTTGTTTTATCTTGAATGTATGATTTCAATGACCCTGAATAAAAACAGAAATGGATAGCACACAAACAAAAAGATACATGCATGGCATCTTTTTTAATATTCAAGGTGCATGATTACAAAAACACTGATTAAAAATAGAATCAGAAAATAATCGCTATATATATCGCATAGTGTGTGTAACAGGGTTTTTATAGGCGTGTATCAATCAGATAGGATTATTTACGTCTGGGACCTATACGTGTCCATGGTGATTATTATTCTGAAAGACGTGACTCAGATTCGAACTTGTGTCCGATCAGAGCCAGTTTGTAGGCGAAGACAAAGAGCTGACTGTGGGCATTACCACTTGACTACCTACTACCTACTCCTACTCCCCTCATACTATATGCTAAACATATTTGTGTTTGAGATGAAGGTAAGAGAATAAAATGCTGGTCTAAATTTAATTAGAAATTTAACTTTATTTCACGTTTTCAATACACAGCAGAAGGTTATCTATCAGAGACGTGTAAGTTTTTATTAAGCCGTTTTGATATCAATACACAGGTGTGTATAGTAGCTAGATCACTTAAGGTGAAAAGGGTAGAACAAGATCACTTTTCCAGACAAGCAAGTTACTTTGATAGCTCAAAACAAGTAAAAATCTAATGAAGGGGAGGGGGTCGAAGGGCTTTGGGTCATTGATCTTTTTCTTCAGTTTTTTTTTTAAATCTTTGAGGCGTTAACAAATTAACTGGAAAGTGAATTTGCCAATCAGCGTTGCTATAACCCTTCGTTTCAGTTGCAGCTCTACAAGAATCGAAGCAAGATTCGCAGCATGAAATTAGTCTACAGCACAGTTAAAACTTGGGGATTCGGGCGCAGCTAATCATGCATCGCAATGAGATTGAACGCAATCATATTTAAAGTGCGAAATGATTGGCACATGATATTTGAAGTGGAACTTCTACTGTACTGAAGTACAAAGATTAGGTTAATCTGAAATTTCTAGATTATTGTATTGCATTAACCTCCATAAAAGAAAACCGCGAGTAGTTATTATCTCATCTCTCAGTCTCTTTAAGAGCGTCCATGCATATATTTCATTTTATAATCACTGCAAAAAGGAGCGGGGGCTTATTGTTTATAAATACCTTTATAAAATAAAAAAGGAGAAAATTATGCTCTTCACACGTTCATTTGGACGGCATATTGGTTTGAATCAGAAATGAAAATAACCCTTAAGCTTGCATGGTCAAACTTGCAAATCTTATTAAGACCTTTCTTTCTCTTTCTCGGCTACCATGTCCGCAAATTAAAGCGACGCCCCCATTCGATATGTTTATGTTTTAGAAAAAAAGGGGATATAGGCCGAGCCATTAACCTCTGAAATTAAGTTTGCCTTCAATGTTATAGGAAACTATAGATAGCAACAAACTGCCTCTCTTGCGCACATATTTTGGCTCAAATTCCCCTTCCCTCAGTGCCCCTTCTCTCCCCATCACCCCCTCCCACTGTGAGATCACTTATCAATATTTTCGTATTTTGAATTGGGCTACTCATCTCCCCCCCCCCCCCCCCCCCCCCCGTATAGAGGGCTGTCTCTTCAGTACGAAAAGGCCCTGAGACAATGTTGTGCAACCTCCACATCCGACTTGGAAAAAACATTTGGCATTGTCGATTATTCTCATGTCATTCCAAATTTTCCAAAAAGAAGATATAATTATGAAATAATCATTTTGTCAGTTTTCGAACGATTTTATGTATTGTTATGTTTCCATATTTGCCTGAAGGGTATGATTTTTGCTGAATTTGTTTGATTTGTATGAATTGTACGAAGAAAAAAAAAACGATCTTGAAATCTTGATATTCAAAAGAGCAGGCTAATGACAAAAAAGAGAGATAGAGATAGAGATAGAGATAGAGATAGAGATAGAGATAGAGATAGAGATAGAGATAGAGATAGAGATAGATAGAGAGAGAGAGAGATAGAGAGAGAGAAAGAGAGAGAGAGAGAGAGAGAGAGAGAGAGAACTTATCAAAATTCTGAAGCAAGCCAGTCAAAAAGGTGAAATCTCACAGCCACATTGCCATTGGCGTCAGGGGCAGGGGGGGGGGGGGGGCGCAGGAGGACTCTTACGGGGGGGGGGGAGGAGACACAATATGGTTGTGAGCAAATTTTTGGTGTAATCCTTCTCCTCCCCCCCCCCCCCCACAAAAAAAAAATAGGCCAAGGACATTTTTTCTTTTGCTTGTCAGCAAATTTCTGGTGTATGACCCTCAAAGTCCATGCCCCAAAAATGTTAAGCTAAGGACCTTTTTTGAGTGTCCACCAATTTAAAAAAATGGATTGACACCCCTGCGCATTGGAAAATTTCTTATATCTACCACTCTTTCATCCTACACCCAGTCCACTTCTCAAACATGATTTTTTAACAGTATTTAAGGTTTAAAAAAAAAGCCCAGACCTACTCGCAACATTTTTAGTACATCATTTTTATACTGAGCTGAAGACTGAAAAAGAAAGCTTACTTTGCTGCACTTCCCCCCTCTGTCGTTCCCTCTCTCACTCTCCTTATAAATTTCTTTCTATCTTTTTTTTTTCTCTCTCTCTCTCTGAAGTAGTCTATGCAGTGCTAATCATGTAATGCATGCACACATGGATGCTCCGACAAAAGTCCGCTAGGCACAGATACATTTAATTCTTTTTTTT
>CM057167.1:18072320-18149159 GCA_029962745.1 Echinometra lucunter
AATGTTAAAATTATTACATGAAGAATAAACAGAAGAATACAACACGACTAGAATGAAAAAATCTATACTGAGGCTAGGAATACTCCCTCCCCCCCCCCCCCCCCAAAAAAAAAAAAAAAAAAAAAAAATCCAATGGAGGAATTGTCATGGAGCACATGACATAGGTATTATTTTTCAATCAACTGAAAAAAAAAACCCAAAAAAGTTTTATTACTTATTACGAGTCATACCAGAGAACTGAACACGTGATTAAGACAATATAGGCCTATTGAATAAGTTTAGGGAGGGGAGGGGGGGGGGGGGGGTGAGGTCGTTCTCCTTTGCGTAGGCCTATTTGATTATAGGTCAACTGAACCATTTTCCTTGCCAAAAATATGAGAGAGAACTTTGCGCAGTGCAGTTAGTTCAGATTACTTCATTATACTGTTGAGATCCGCTGTCATGAATTTTTCTTTCCCAGTTACAAACGTTCATCTTTTTAAAAAAAATTATTGAAGGAAATTTAGAAAATTGCCCATTAGCATCAAATATTCATAGACACCGTCCATCAGATTTAAATTAAACGTCAGCTGGAACTGAGCTGGTGTTATAAGGAAATAGTTGTTGCTCGTAACTGTGCAAGGAGTAATAGCCCTTTATTAGATACAGGAATGGCAGATCTAGGACATAATTATAATCGTTCTTTTATCGAACAAGCAATTTATGCCGCTAATTCTAATTACATTCCTGAAAGATTTCGTCATCCACACATCAAGATATTATATCCTGCTCATCAACCATCTCCTACCATAATGTCATTTTGACGCTAAATACGGCAAGAAAATATGATCGATAGCCAAAAAGAAACTTGGTGAGATAATTGCCAAAGTGTATTTGACTTGCTCAAGATTCATGCACATCACTTTCCCGAAAGCTCGACAAAGGGCGGTAGGGGACCTTCTAGAATTCTTTATAGAAATATAAATATATAAATATTCTATATCATTATAAACTCCTGGCATTCACCATTTTAATCGGAAGTGGAAAATAAACGATACTTTATACTGTATACTACTATTTCAAATAAAGGAAAAGAAATGAATTTTTAAAAAGAAGAAGATTAAAGGTCGCTCCTGCGTTTCGAATTGCGATGCAAAGCGAAATAAATTGACATATAATTAATGACATTAAAGTCAAGCAAGGGCGCCAATCCGTTTTATATTGGGGGACTCTAAAATAACATGGATAAGGTCCTCAACCTAAAATGGGGAGGGGGGCGGCATACACAAATAAATTTGGTAACAGCAAAAAGAAAATGATAACCAAAAAAAGGGTCCTCAGCTTAAAAGTTTCGTAGGAGACAACACAAGTACTATTTTATGGTTATGTTTTGTTTTTGTTTATGTGTTTTTATATACTTAGCGTTATCTACTCTATGTTAAATTTTAAAATGCCAATTCATAATTATCTTCATGTTTATGAATGAAAAAATAACAGAATATTGATGTTTATCAGTGAATTTCGATAAATACAATGCAATACAATACAGAATTTGCTGACAATCAAAAATAAAAAAAGTCATCAGCTTAACTGGGGGCACATATTGTGTCCCCCACCCCTACAAGTTTAGGGGACGTATCCCCTCTCTCCCTCCTCCCTCACCGCTCCCTGATTGACGCCCATGATGTCAAGCAGTAGTTTAGAAGTACATTGTAATGTAGGCTCATAGCAAAGGATAGAAATTCTTGAATGGACCAGGGGGTGTTTCACAAATCTCTGTGTAAAGTTACACATTACTTTTAAAAACGACAGTATATGAACATCCAAATGAAATGCCCAAAACTTTTCCCTTTGTTTTAACAAGGTATGACTATATTTCCCATAATCTCACTTGAATTGTTAGCAAATATACTTCGCATTAAAAATGTTTTGATATTAATAATAATAATGTTAATCTACATAGATATTTCAACTTTAGCTTATGCGATTAAATATCACTGATAATCCCATTTGGCTTTCCATATTCAAGTCATTCATAAAGTCATGCGTAACTTTGTGCACAGCTTTGGGAAATACCCCCCCCCCCTGATTCAGGAAATGATGAAATAAAGAAGATGTTATTTTTATAATGAGATAAATTGTACATCGTATAGCAGTGAGAAGGAGATGTTCAATTACTACTTCTTTATCGTGTGAGAAAATAAAACGGAGATATTAAAAGAAAATATTTGTGAAGTTCTAATATGCGATAAAACGAGGTCTAAATCAAATTTCCTTCCCATCTTCCCCTCTAGCTATTCCCATTTTACTTGAGCTGTTCTATATCTGAATTTGCCAAAACTAGGGCTCTGTTACTATATGCATGAAGTTGAAGATGTAGAGAATGAAAAACAAACACAGAAAGGCGAATAAATGAGTTTGCAAAGGGGAAGGTAATATATGTTAGAAAATATTATGACAAAAATGAGGTCGACTCGTCACACATTATTTTGGTGCCTTAGTCCTCCCAAATTCTCTGACAATCAAGCAAGAAAATGAAGAAATTAATTTGAAAAAAGGAAAGGGTTTACTACCTCTGAAAGGGAGCACAATGTACGTATTGGTTGCATAAGAGGCACGGGTCGTAAGTGCTCCCCCCCCCCCCTGAAAAAAAAAATCCGCTATACTGAACGCATTCCAAACGCACGTGGTTTAATGGAGACGAAACAATTCAGCACCAAGAACCTTGCCTAAATGTCACCTGGTCACATGTAGTAAAAAAATGTATTCATTCTGTATGGTCGTTGTGTCTAAATGGGTCGACTTTATTCATTCAATGGACCCACCAGCCGATGAAAGACGATGAAGAGCGAAAGCTCAGGAACATTTTCGGAATGTGATATACTGCAAGATGGTATACCATATTTTGATTGATTTTTATTCACTTGTATAATTCATTTTAACAAAGAAAGCAACTGCATGTACATTCGCATACTCGCAGTAGGAAACAAATAAAGGGGCCTAAGATTCTAAGTCTGATCAATGGGACTTGGTAGAAAGGATTGGTGCGTTACCTATTGGTTCTAGAACTTCCATTTTGGTTTCGAACCCTGGATCCAAAGATTACGATACCATTGGTCTGCATAAATTTATGGAATCATGGACTTCAGTGGAGTCAAGCATGTTGATCATAATAGTTTAGTAATCATTGTTGACAAAAGACTGGTAAAACTAATAAAATGTCATTAAATCTAGTCGTAGGGCCTATCTATTATGGACAAGCATGTATCGAGATTATAGCTTTTATGATATGAGGCAAACGATGTAGGAATGCGACTGCGAGTATTATACGAATAGATGATTTATATGATTTAAACACAAGTAAACGTTATGATTATTTTTTCAATCAACTACACGAAGTGCAGCCAGTACATCAATCTGAATCCCTCCAAGACATTTAGGTTTCGTGTGACTTGTTTTATCTTGAATGTATGATTTCAGTGACCCTGAATAAAAACAGAAATGGATAGCACACAAACAAAAAGATACATGCATGGCATCTTTTTTAATATTCAAGGTGCATGATTACAAAAACACTGATTAAAAATAGAATCAGAAAATAATCGCTATATATATCGCATAGTGTGTGTAACAGGGTTTTTATAGGCGTGTATCAATCAGATAGGATTATTTACGTCTGGGACCTTTACGTGTACATGGTGATTAGTATTCTGAAAGACGTGACTCAGATTCGAACCTGTGTCCGATCAGAGCCAGTTTGTAGGCGAAGACAAAGAGCTGACTGTGGGCATTACCACTTGACTACCTACTACCTACTCCTACTCCCCTCATACTATATGCTAAACAAACTTGTGTTTGAGATGAAGGTAAGAGAATAAAATGCTGGTCTAGATTTAATTAGAAATTTAACTTTATTTCACGTTTTCAATACACAGCAGAAGGTTATCAGAGACGTGTAAGTTTTTATTAAGCCGTTTTGATATCAATACCCAGGTGTGTATAGTAGCTAGATCACTTAAGGTGAAAAGAGTAGAACAAAATCACTTTTCCAGACAAGCAAGTTACTTTGATAGCTCAAAACAAGTAAAAATCTAATGAAGGGGAGGGAGTCGACGGGCTTTGGGTCAATTATCTTTTTCTTCAGTTTTTTTTTAATCTTTGAGGCGTTAACAAATTAACTAGAAAGTGAATTTGCCAATCAGCGTTGCTATAACCCTTCGTTTCAGTTGCAGCTCTACAAGAATCGAAGCAAGATTCGCAGCATGAAATTAGTCTACAGCACAGTTAAAACTTGGGGATTCGGGCGCAGCTAATCATGCATCGCAATGAGATTGAACGCAATCATATTTAAAGTGCGAAATGATTGGCACCTGATATTTGAAGTGGAACTTCTACTGTACTAAATACTGATTTCAAAGATTAGGTTAATCTGAAATTTCTAGATTACTGTATTGCATTAACCTCCATAAAAGAAAACCGCGAGTAGTTATTATCTCATCTCTCAGTCTCTTTAAGAGCGTCCATGCATATATTTCATTTTATAATCACTGCAAAAGGAGCGTTGGCTTATTGTTTATAAATACCTTTATAAAATAAAAAAAGGAGAAAATTATGCTCTTCACACGTTCATTTGGACGGCATATTGGTTTGAATCAGAAATGAAAATAACCCTTAAGCCTGCATGGTCAAACTTGCAAATCTTATTAAGACCTTTTTTTCTCTTTCTCGGCTACCATGTCCGCAAATTAAAGCGACGCCCCCATTCGATATGTTTATGTTTTAGAAAAAAAGGGGATATAGGCCGAGCCATTAACCTCTGAAATTAAGTTTGCCTTCAGTGTTATAGGAAACTATAGATAGCAACAAACTGCCTCTCTTGCGCACATATTTTGGCTCAAATTCCCCTCCCCTCAGTGCCCCTTCTCTCCCCATCACCCCCTCCCACTGTGAGATCACTTATCAATATTTTGGTATTTTGAATTGGGCTACTCATCTCACCCCCTCCCCCCCCCCCCCCCCCTCCCCCGTATAGAGGGCTGTCTCTTCAGTACGAAAAGGCCCTGAGACAATGTTGTGCAACCTCCACATCCGACTTGGAAAAACATTTGGCATTGTCGATTATTCTCATGTCATTCCAAATTTTTTAAAAAGAAGATATAATTATGAAATAATCATTTTGTCAGTTTTCGAACGATTTTATGTACTGTTATGTTTCCATATTTGCCTGAAGGGTATGATTTTTGCTGAATTTGTTTGATTTGTGTGAATTGTACGAAGAAAAAAAAAACCCGATCTTGAAATCTTGATATTCAAAAGAGCAGGCTAATGACAAAAAAGAGAGATAGAGATAGAGATAGAGATAGAGATAGAGACAGAGATAGAGAGAGAGAGAGAGAGAGAGAGAGAGAGAGAGATAGATAGATAGATAGATAGATAGATAGAGAGAGAGAGAGAGAGAGAGAGAGAGAGAGAGAGAGAGAGGGAACTTATCAAAATTCTGAATCAAGCCAGTCAAAAAGGTGAAATCTCACAGCCACATTGCCATTGGCGTGAGGGGGCGGGGGGGGGGGGGGGGCGCAGGAGGACTCTTACGGGGGGGGGGGGGGAGACACAATGGTTGTGAGCAAATTTTTGGTGTAATCCTTCTCCCCCCCCCCCCCACAAAAAAAATAAATAAAATAGGCCAAGGACATTTTTTTCTTTTGCTTGTCATCAAATTTCTGGTGCATGACCCTCAAAGTCCATGCCCAAAAAATGTTAAGCTAAGGACCTTTTTTGAGAGTGTCCACTAATTAAAAAAAAAAAGGATTGACACCCCTGCGCATTGGAAAATTTCTTATATCTACCAGTCTTTCATCCTACACCCAGTCCACTTCTCAAACATGATTTTTAACAGTATTTAAGGCTTTAAAAAAAGCCCAGACCTACTCGCAACATTGTTAGTACATCATTTTTATACTAAGCTGAAGACTGTAAAAGGAAGCTTACTTTGCTGCACTTCCCCCCTCTGTCGTTCCCTCTCTCTCGCTCTCCTTATTTCTTTCTATCTTTTTTTTCTCTCTCTCTCTCTGAAGTAGTCTATGCAGTGCTAATCATGTAATGCATGCACACATGGATGCTCCGACAAAAGTCCGCTAGGCACAGATACATTTAATTCTTTTTTTCCAACCGCCCACGATATTGATCACTTTTAGCTCTATAAGCTTCATAAAGAGTATTGAATTATTTACATTGCTTCGATTTGAGCAGTTACTCTTATTTTTGTTTTTGTTTTTATCATAACCCTCTCTCTTTCTCTGACACTCTCTAACACACACACACACACACTCTCTCTCTCTCTCTCTTCAAAATGCGGACGTGACGCCATTCCCTTCATGATCCACACCATTACCGAGGATCATAAATGATATCGTTTGCTGATGATATCATGTTGTATAATTTAATTTTGCCATTATATTCCGTGATAATCTTACAAATAGTTCGTTTGAGAGCTTTTCCAAAATACTACAAGGAAATTGGGTTTGAGTCTTACTCAGTGATATACAAGGACCCCCAGCCAAGGACCCTGTCAAACAAAATGATTCTCGTTGAAACATTTACAATTTCAAGCAATTGAAAAAAAAAACCATTTATTTTCTGCCATTGAAGATGTAAGATTTAATCTCTATTTAATGTAACATTTTGCTAAAGCATGAACAATATACACAGTAAAAACGCTTTATACAGCCTGGTTTACTATATGAACTGGGGGGGGGGGGGTGTAACACAAAGAGATACAATCAATCTTACAATCAATTGTATCTCTTTAGTACATGATTTGCCATAGACTTACGATTGGTATCAGTCGTAAGATTAATTGTATTTTTTATGTTACACCCACCAGGTACTGTTTAAAAGTTTAAACAACTGTTCAAAGTTTTAAACAGCAATGTTCAATTTTTGATATTTATTGTTCAAAAACTGAACATTGTTTTTTTAACTTTTCAAAACACTTGTTTAAACTTTTAAACAATACCTGATCAGTTCATATAGTAACCCAGGTTGTATAAAATTTATACAAATTGTTTAATTTTATTTTTTCTGTGTATGGATCATGATGACGATGATGATGAAAGAATAAGAAGAGGAATAAAGTGGAAGAGGTGGAGGAAGAAGAAAAAAGAAGACGACGACGAAGAAGACGAAGAAGAAGAAGAAGAAAAAGAAGAAGAAGAAGAAGAAGAAGAAGAAGAAGAAGAAGAAGAAGAAGAAGAAGAAGAAGAAGAAGGAGGAGGAGGAGGAGGAGGAGGAGGAGGAGGAGGAGGAGAAGGAGGAGGAGGAGGAGGAGGAGGAGGAGGAGAAGATGAAGAAGAAGGAGGAGAAGAAGGAAGAGAAGAAGGAGGAGGGAGCTCTGTTGTGTGGCTTTTCGGTGTCTGATTCGGTTCCGAATATTGAGGCCATCCACGTGCGGGTTTGTTTTACATTTTATTTTTGACGTGAAGTTTACAGGTTCGATGTCAGCGACGGTCATTCTACTTGAAAATTTTCTAGAGAGTATAACACAGGGGTCTCTTTACCGGATGAATTCAAAGTTCGACACCAAATTTCTTGCGACTCCTAAAGTTGCAAAAAACTTGGGAAGAAAGATCCTTTCCTCATATGTTTCCTACACAATGGCTCTTGGGTAATCATTTTTTAATGAAATAAAGCCAAAAGGGATCTTTGAAAAAAAAAAAAAAAAAAAAAAACAGCCATCAGGTCATATTGAATCGTAATAAGTCCTTAGACTTTCAAGTTTTGTAAACAGCTCTGTCGTTGATATGTTTAAAGAAGCCATTGTCTAAATTGTTTCATCACACGAAACCATACAAGAAAACTTTGAGAATACCGAGGGTACGTCATCAAGACAATGACGTAAATGATCGCCAATAACAAAATTGGGTATTCCCAGGGTAGCCACATCCGTATCGATACTGCTTTTTCTGCAGGCCTTGTAATTATTATCACCCTAACATTGCCAGACCTGGCTGGAGAGGGACATTAGGTGGGCAAAACGTCTTTAAGCGCTTAGAAGCAACATATCAAGAGCTATATTATATATCATCATTGTTGTTGAAAGGATGTAAGCAATTACTAGGAATAAGGATGGAACCCGGGACCTATTTTAAAGTTAGTAGTTCACATTTGCAAGTGGCACAAAAGTTTTACTTTAGATTGCTTTAAGCCACAGAAAAACACTCGTAAAGTTTTAGATCCTCTTACACTCCCGTTTAGGATTCAGAAAGAAATATTCAACACAAATTTCCTTTCATTTTCTTTGTTTTGTAAAGGCGTCTCCCTGACTCTTTAAGAATAAACCATTCATTTTTCACTTATTCTTTGGAATATTGTTGTAAATTTGATAACATGATAGTTTGACATAAATATCTGTCATTTAGAATTGAAATCGGCTTATTTCTCTTCAAATTCTGAAACAATGTTGTGCAAATGTGGGCTACAACTTTTAAAGGAGAATGGAACCCAGGCATCAGTGTGTTTTTAGTGAATGAAGATGAACAAGAAAGAGTAAACAGAGAAAGTTTGAGCAAAATCGGACAATCTGTTCAAGAGTTATGAATTTTGAAAGTTTAAGTAAATCCCTATCATGAAAATCCTTAAATTGGCAACTTTGCCAGCATCTGTGATGTCATGATGGACAACTCTCCATTCATTTTGTGCATAATTTTTCAAAAAAATTGATTTATATAACCTTTTAAGTCAGGAATCAACATAATTCTTCCCAAAATACTTGTAGAATTGATGTAGCCATGACATACTCAAAGAGTAAATCAAAAGAATTTCAATTTTTCTTGAAAATGAAGAAAATGTTAAATTCTGTGTACAAAATGAATTGAGAGTTGTCCACGATGACATCACAGATGCCTGTAGAGTTGCCAATTTATGGATCTTCATAATAATGATTTACTTAAATTTTCAAAATCAATAACTTTTGAACAGATTTTTCCAATTTTGCTCAAACTTTCACTGTCTGTTCTTTCTTGTTCTTCTTCATTCACTAAAAAAACACTGATGTCTGGGTTGCATTATCCTTTAAGAGAGGCATAGACAAATATACTGCAGTGTTCCCAGGGACGAGCTGGGACTAAAATTCAGGTTAGGGTTTTTGATGTGACCACCTTGAAACTATACAGCTGGCCCTTAGACCAAAAAATGGACGGGTCTCATCTGCATGAGAGTATGGAGCAGATCGTTGGGACCCCCCTTCCCCCAATTCCCCCCCCCCAAAAAAAAAAACAAAACTTGCCCAGTCCGTCCCTGAGTGTTCCCAAAGAGAACAAGGCCTAATTTACACACTAGGCTTGACAAGTGAAAAACACATTGTGCAAAGAAAAGTGTTTTTTTTTTAAAGGAATATACATGTGAAGTTCTGAACATTTCTTCTGTTGGTTACTGCTTCATCTTCTAAAAAAGATATTTTCATTAAAATCTATATCATTGCTAATAATGATAAAGATTACTCTTTATGTAAAGCCCATAGAAAATCAAGTATTATTATACACTACATAACTTGAACATTATTATTACTGTTATTATTATCACAATAATTATCATCATCATTATTATCATTATCACCACCATCATCATCATAATCATTATTATGCTTATCATTATTACAGGACCCGTGGAGAGTTTTTGAAAGGGGGGGGTGGGGCTGCGTGTGCAAACAAGAATAATCATTGCCGCATTATTGTATAAAGGCCAACATGTCTATTCAGAAAGGTGGGGGGGAGGGGCTGAAGCCCCCCCCCCCCCCCCCGGCTGTACAGCCTGTGTATTAGTAGTAGTATTAGCATTATCATAAGGCCCTATTATTATCATTATTATTTCAAAAGTTACACAAATATTTGATTACACATATTAAAAATGAAACTAAAGAAATACCGGGTATATTAAATGCATGATGAAGACTACATAAAAAAAACCTGTTAAACTTTCTCGTACAATTGTAAGTATTTTACAAAAGTACTGCTTTTAATTGCTGTTATGAAATTTCATCTGAAACAAATTGAAACTGACTGAATTCGTAGCAGACTAGACTTTCTGTCTCTCATTATGGAACAAAAGAAAACTCTCTCGTGTCCTACATGATAATCCTGATGAAGCACCTCTCCCAAGTTTTTGAAGAAAACACTCTACTTAGCCTCATTAGTCTTCCCTCTGCATTCCCTTAAAGCTCTACAAGGTGAGGCGTTTTATACATCTGGTTTCATAAGACGTCCTTCCCCTACAAATATGCGAAAGGTGTGGTAAATTTTATACAGAAGCACTTTAAAAAGTGTCAGTTCTTACGCAAGCCAGGGTAAGGCCAAAATGATTTTCTAGTCCACTAATCATGCATGCACTGAAGGTCAGAAATATGAATACATACAAAATATGAATATATACTGAAAAGTAGAACACCATCAACAACAAAATGTCAGACAAGTACAATGTGTTGCCACAGAGTAGATAGGTATTGACCCTTTGGGACCTAAAATGCGCAGTCCCAATAGAAGGGAGCTTTAGATTGACGACACGAGTCCTGTGATGCGGAATCTTGGCAAAAATGTTGTTATGCGCATGTGCGAGACAGCTGTTTCCAGTCCATCCTGCGTCCTCCTATTTTTCATGACGGTTCTGGGGCCAGTTTACTGTCCTCTCCAATTTCGAGAGGTGAAACCTTTTTGACCTTTTTTACGTCACAACAATGGGTCACATATGACCGCGCGCGCTTTGTCTGATAAACTGTGTCTCCTCGAAATCTAAAGCCACTTTTTCAACACGACGTGAGGAAAGAGGAGAACGTAAGTCAACCAAGGAAGATTCTGCGTCACAGGAGTCTCATCGCCAATCTAAAGCTCCCTATTAAGAGATATAAACGGTAAGAAAAGAAGCAATGAAATGTTAGGCAAAAAATGACAAAAGATCAAGAATGGCATAGCAAATCAAAACGATTTTCTTCGGCAAGCTTGAACCCATACGGGTACAGTGTCTCCTTCAGGAGATGCTTGTGCATTATCTGTTGGTCCAGAATGCTGGATGGCAGGATGGGCATTACACATTATACATCAGCACAAAGAGAAAAATTCACTGAAAATTTGAGTCCATTTCCAACGCAGTATAGTGTGGCATTCTCGAATTAGAGCAATTGTAACTGATCATTAAACTCTCTAAATTGGCAATGTAGTGAATATTATATAATTCCTCTTTCTGTGTTCAAACTGGCAATGTTTGATTAAATTTTACAATTATAATTGATTTTGTTCATGTCATATCCATATTTATTTTTTCAAACTATGTAATAAGTGTAGCAAAAAATAGTTGTTGCCAATTTGAGGATTGAAGATGATCGATTTAGACCTCAAGAAAGCTGTGTACTTCCATGGGTTAAACCCATCAAGATTACCATGTACATAAAGGTTGGGGTTGTCTTTCAGGGAGCTTTATTTTACCCTAACAATCTGTTCTGTCAAACTGTCAATCCCAATTGTCCATCAATTAAAATTGCATGAAAAGAAAATTCCTGATGGAAAACATGTATCTGTCTTAAAATGAAAATTCAACCGTTCTTTATTTCAAAAAACAATGTTCAACAGTCAAACTTTGGGTGGGTGTTTGCCACCAACAGCAAAGACGGAACTCAAGATGGAAAACAGGAATATACTTCACAGAATCCACAAACATCAGGTAATGACGATAATCCTTTTCTTCAGATCTTCTCGAAGCTGACTTGACCAGCAGACATTCTACCCAGTCTCTACAACAACAAAAAAGAAAAAAACACACACAAACATACAAAGATATAAAAGTACATAATATAATTGTCATGTTTGATATCACGGTATGTTGCACACCACTACTGATAAGGGCACACAGAATGGGGACATATTCAGCTTAAATTTTCAAAACAAATAGAAACTTAAACAAATCATTAAAGACATTGGTTAACATTGTAATGATTTTAAAAAACTTTTGTTACTTGAAAATGGGATAAACATAAGGGTTATAGTGTAAAAATACCAGTCTGAGTGTTTCAAAGTATAATATCCACAGGAAGCATTTTTAAGTATCAAATATATGAACCAATGTTTGAGAAATATACGAGGGTCGGTTGCATAGAATAGACATAAAGAGTGCGCATGCGCATATGACTCACCTTATCATACTGTGTGTATTGGTGTATCACGCGGCGGGAGGCACATAACGGCATTTTCAAATTCAAGCAAAGTGGTCCTCTTCGTGATTGTCTCGTGAGACGAAGGATAATAAAATTGCCCTTTGCGTCTAACTGACACTTTTTCATTCCAAATTATGGTTGGTTTCAGGGTTTTTGAGTACAAATACAAGTACTCATACACATGTTTCATCTTAGTTTGAGAATTTTTTAAATCAGCTACTCACAAAGTTAGCCAATGCCTTTAAGTCTCTCTAAGCACTTGATTCAGTCATCCTGCTTTAGCTGCCATCTTTACTGATTTATAACATCCCATTTTCAATGAATTAATTTTTCTGTGTTTCCTCAGAATTAAAATGCATGAAATTGGATTATCTACTACGAAAAATAAAATATTAATTCCAGGCATATTAACCCCCAACCATCGAGCTTCTTATCAAAATGGTTACGAGCAATAGCAATGTCAAAACACTTCGCAAACTTACCAAAGTGTACGCTTTTATAATAATGATTTCAAAACTCATTAAGTAGTTATTTGAAGTATCAGACATTATAAAAAAAATAATAAATAAACAATAGTAATACTAATAATGGATTTTTATATAGCCCACACATCCACCAGAGAAGGTGCTCAAGGTGCTCAAGGCACTCCAATATTACCCCAGCTGAACTAGGATGCCAATGTTGGTGCTCACAGCATTCAAGGAATTCCTTCCTGCCAGCACCCATCCACACCTGGGTGGAGAGTGGCAAATGTATGTATATGGCAAGGAGGAGAATTGTGCTGCCCCACTTTGACAAAAGGAAGCAAGCGACAAAAATGACATTTTCCGTCAAAGAGCAAAATGTGTCTGTCATTTGTATTAACGTCAGTGGAATATTGTCACGTCTTATTAAATGTATCTCTCAGCAGGATGAGTGCTTGTGCATAAAATTTGGCCTGGAACAAGAGCACATTAGATATGGAAACATTAATAACTCAGATTCAGTTGGTATGCCACTTGCTTCCTTATGTCAATGCAGGGCAGATTGTATTGACCTGGGCTGAGGGTCAATCCTCTTCAGGTGGCATATAGGCCAGGATATCTTGCATCGACCGGGTGGAGCAGGTCAGACAGGAAGTAAATGGTACCAGCCATTCCTGTAGATAAAGCAGAAAACTTCAATGTCACGAGGTGAAATAAACACAACTTTCCTTTAAAATTGAATAATATTGTTATTGATGGCCCCTATGACAATCGGAGAGTTCAGTATTCAGTGGGTTAACTCTTACAGTGCCGATGTTTGTTTGTTTGTTTGTTTGATTGATTTTATTTCTGCATTCAAATGATATACAATACAAATGTATATGTTTACATAGGTAATACATAAAAGATCAATAACGATACAGTCGTAATATAAAGAATAAAAACAAATATAAAACAAAATATTATACTTTCCATTAAACAGAATATGCAATTCAAAGAACGCAGGAGATCGCCATCATGAGCTGTTAGGTTTGATATTGAGCGGCCTCGTAAAATAAGTTTCGTGACGTAAATTGTTCACATATATGTGACAAAGAGACTTTGCATTTTTAATCGACCATTACTCCATTTAAAAAGAAGTATATGGTGATGAAAATATGTCAGAGGTTAGAGGATGATGAACATAGTGTTTCAAATATCTATCAGCCACTATATGCTACCATAGGATTTTTAAAAGAAAACTGCAGATTAGGAAAGGATCCATTGTCACTTTAGCATAAAACAATAGCAAACAAATGAGAAATGAAAATGCAAAGGCCAAGAGGGAAGCTCACTGCTGTTTCACAATAATTTTCACGCATTACATTGAATTAATAGGAACACTTGGTTTCATTTGAAAGGGTAATAAATTTTCTACAACTTTTGTGTACAACATATTTGTATAGGAGTTACTGTTGAAGATTTGCAGGCATTTGAAAAGTAAGCATTGTTCATGATTTGGTAGAATCTTGAAACAGGCAAAACCCCTTGGCACCGTAAGAGTTAATACTCTGTATGAAACCTCTTTTTTATAAATACTTTGTTTTCCAGGTATGTATATTTTTATAACCAACTTTCGTTCAAGATTATAGCTCTGATTTAGAATAATTCTTAATTTTTAGCGGAAAAACTACCAAGAATTCCAGAGCTTCTTAATCCACTGACATGAAAAGTATCTTCAAGAAATTCAAATAACACAAAGCAATTACCCGGTATATAACTTGGTATGATTAATGGGCATCTGGCCAAATTAAGTGTTCCTCTTGACGTATTTCCTGTTTTTCTTATGTTTTCCTCATTTGGTGTATTGTCTTCATCTTCCAATCTCTCTCTCTTTCTCTCTTTCTCTCTCTCTCTCTCTACTTTCCTCTTCTATGTTGAATAGCACATGAAATAATTTACTGTCTCACTCAAATCCATCAACTATTAGTGAACCATCTTTCAAACTCCCTTACCTTCCATGAGTGAATAAGGTCTATCTGCAATCCTGCAGCCATGCTTACCATAGTCCATACACCACTCTGCAAACTGATCATATAAACCACATCAAAACCAATCAACTATTTGTCATGAGGATCTATCATAATAACCCATTCGTGACAGAGTTCCACATTTTGTGGTTTGGCCTAATATATTTTGATGCAAAGCCCTAAAAATCATACCAAATACATTGAGCAGAAAGAGCAAAAAAATTCTATGCAAACTGTCCCCATTTTGGTTGCATCAATATTCATTGTTTGATGCTGAAAATTTTTTAAAAGGAAAATAAGCATTAAAATCCTTAAATTGGCAATGTGATAGAAGGTTTAAAATCATCGTTTTCCCCTGCAAATTGGCAACTTTTGACTTCTCATCATAATTTCTGTCAATTTATATTCATTTCAGATACATGACGTTTTATAAGAAAACTGTAGCAATAAAATAAGAATGTTGGTGTTGCCAATTTGAAGAATAAAAGCTGATCAAATTAGGCTTTAAATAATTCCTGTCACGAATGGGATAATAATAACATAATGAAGATATTCATACTGTGCAACATATCCACCCCAAGGGTGCTTAAGGCGCTTACAACTGATTATCAGCAACATTATTATTATCCCAGCAGTGTCAAGTACACATTTATACACCTGGGTAGAGTGCAGCAAAGGTGAATTAAATGTCTTGCTTACAGCACATAAGGAGCCAGTCATCTGTCGCAAATGAACTTCACTACAACACCTCGACCTCCCTAAAAATACAGGGCTCAACATTAAAGGGTAAGTCCACCCTAGAAGTTTCACTGTTTCAATAAAAGGAGATAAATTTAAACAGCATTTTAAAAAAGAAATGAGCAAAATTGGTCAAAGAATAAGAAAATTACACTCATTTACATTTTCTAGTAAACTACTCTCGGCTCTGCAAACTGGCAACACTGATGACATCATATGCAAGCAGGTCTCCATTCACTTTGTACATGAAATGTCACATTTTCTCAATTTTCTTGGAAGTTACACATTTTCTAACCCCCATAATCAATGTATGTTCAGAAGAATTGCTTTATACAGAACATACTTTGACTATGGGGTAAGAAAATGTGTAATTTCCAAGAAAACTGAGAAAATGTGAAATTTCATGTACAAATTGAATGGAGACCTGCTCGCATATGATGTCATCAGTGTTGCCAATTTGCAGAGCCAAGAGTAATTTACTAGAAAATGTAAATGAGTGTAATTTTCTTATTCTTTGACCGATTTTGCTCATTTCTTTTTTAAAATGCTGTTCAAATTTATCTCCTTTTATTGAAACAGTGAAACTTCTAGGGTGGACTTTCCCCTTAAACAGGCACCTGGAACACATAGGCCACCTAAATTTAGATCCAGACCCTCAAAACTGAACAAGGGCTCAATACATTCAGAACCTGGAATTCCAATCTGGACTCCTCCACAAAAAGGTAGTGTGGAGCCCTTACAAATAGCTTAAATGATATGCCTGTCATTTTTATGAGCACTGTTAGGACATTTTTCACACTACATATCCAGAAAGCATTATAGGACAATACGCTTAAAGGTCAACAAAATACAACTTTTTCTGGTCCACGATTTGGAATACTCTCCCTTTAAACATTCATTCCTGCCCTTTAGCTGAATCATTCAAAAGAAATCTTATGACTTAACTGCTTTCTTTTTGATTGGTTGTGGATAATTTATCAGAGCTTTACATAACAAATTTTCACTGTATGCACTTGGAGAGCAAAATGATTACTCTGTTTCATTTAGAATTGTAAAGCACTTTGAGTGTGTTAATTATGTAACTTAGGTGCTATAATACTATCAATATGCATGTATTAAAGTGTATGTATACTCCACTCAATTGCATGTTTTAAGCTTAATAAGTACATTTATTCAATAATTTATTGCCACCACAGGTTAGATTTCATATTATAAAATCAAACCCACTGTCTGGCTCTAAAAAGATGATCAAAATGCCGGGAAAAAAGAACAGTATTACACCGAACATTGACCCAAGGGTCACAAATCAGTCTATTTGGACTAAGTCTGGTTGTGATACTGGGGTATCAGTCTATAACTAGAATTAGGGTCAAATACTTTGCCAAAAGATCCAACCAGATGCCAATGTTATGGCATTAAACTTGGGGAAAATACTCAAATTTCTAATGGAGTACTGAGCTGAATACTAGCCCTAATTATCACATAACCAGAATCACTGTCGTCAGTGTCAGAACTCCTAAGACTTAACAGGAATCCCAGAAAAATGATGTCACTTCAAACCGCAAAAAAAAAAAAAATGAATCTGTATGATTTCAAGTACCATGTGTGGGCCAGGTCTGAACCAGAAAATGAGATCATTATTCTAGGAAGCCTTGAAATTTAACCATACAATCACTAATCACAATCTGAAAGCGCTTATCAGCTTTTATAAGGTTATCTGTAGGTGTGGTAATGCAATTTATAATGATCGAGAATCCTACTTGGCTTGCCATATTCAATTCGTTTGTATAGTCATTCGTAACTTTACGAACAGCTTTATGAAACACCCCCCCCCCCCAGGTAATATTGTAAGATGTGCAATAAATGTCCATTAAGCTTTGTACTGGAAAAGCACAATGAGACACCTCTCGACCATGAAATTCCAACAAGGCCCCCCCCAAAAAAAAAAAAAAAATGTGTAAGGGACATTTGACATAAAATTCTGCTTTTAAGGAGTTTTTTTACAATGTGGTACAAATATCAGAAAAACAATGACAGCTGACACCTTCACGCATCGCAGCTGTAGCGCGCGGTAGACTGCACAATATGTATTATACGGCACTTGCGCGAATTTTGCTAGAATTGCGCGACAAGGTAACCACAATGACGACATTCTGGGTACCCAATTGAAACTGGGACAAAGCTGAGGGGCAAAAAATAGGCTGAAATCTTACCGTATTTTGGGTTTTTCTTGGCAACACGACTTTTTTCAACTGTAGGCAGATGATTTTCTGCTAATGAAATCATGCTCTTTTAAATGAAGGAACACTGTTTCAGCATTGGATACCCCCTTTAACCCATTCGTGACAGAGGTCCACATTATGTGGTTTGGCCTAAAATCTTTTAATGGAAAGCCCTAAAAATCATACCAAATACTTGAGCAGAAAGAGCAAAAAAAGTCTACACAAGCTGTGCCCATTTTGGTTGCATCAATATTTACTGTTTGATGCTGAAAATTTTTTAAAGAAAAATAAGCATTAAAATCCTTAAATTGGCAATGTGATAGAAAGTTTAAAATCACCGTTTTCCCCTGCAAATTGGCAACTTTTTGACTTATCATCATAATTTCTGTCAATTTATATTCATTTGTGATATATGACGTTTTATAAATAAAATGTAGCAATAAAATAAAAATGTTGGTGTCACCAATTTGAAGATTAAAAGCTGATCAAATTAGGCTTTAAATAATTCCTGTCACGAATGGGTTAAGACCACTCTGGTCAGTAGTTTGAATCACTCCCTTCACACGAGTGCATATTCATACCTTACATGCTCTGTATAAATACTGCTCTTCTTTTGTTGCCTGGTAGAGGGCCAAGAATGCGTAGGCGTTCCCGGCGGTTCCATGACACAAGCCGTAACCCTTGCGTAAAATGCCGCGCTCCCAGATGACTGCACCGCAATCTACCGCTGCACTCAAGTACTTGTCTTCTCCAAATACCTGCAAATGATACAACACAAATGCTGGAAGAAAATGTAACTAGATCCCCCCTTGAAAAAAGATATGCAAAAAGTCACTTATACTCTCTGTTAAATCCTGCAATACGTATGGCACACTGTGACACATATAAAATACTTTCCCCCCATGCAATCTGAATTTTATTCTCATATTTCACATAGCATAACATATAACAAATATTGAACAATAACATAGTACATAAGAAAAATGTGACAATGGCATGAACATTCGTGTAAATCATACATAATGGAGTGAGTCAAAAGTAATGATGGAAGATGTTTGAATTGGGTGAAATGTGAAGGAATATGCATGAATAGCAGAGCTTGTTGAGTCTGCAGGTTTCTTGAAGTGCTTTAGAGTGTGCTCATACAATCCACTACAGTCACATACCGTCCTTACAGTCCTCGGCCGGTATTCAATTCAATACTTGGATTAAGTAAAACCTTTACTAAGTATTTTACTTGGCTAAGAAATTTGCTTAAGTTATATTCAATTCAATACTTTGAATTTTACTTTAGTAAGCCAACTTTAAGCCAAAATTCTTACTGATATGCATTGTGACGTCATATTTTCAATGCGCAATTAACATGTCGTATCAATTCATACGCTCGAATACGCTGTGATATAATTCTGCGCAGCTCATGATGACTGCGTATAAAAAGCTATGCCTGCCAATCAAGGCCTTCAAAATAACTGGCTTAAGTCTCCTAGGTAGGTGTCTTAGATTTAGCCAAAATATTGAACTAAATACCAAATTTTGCTAAGTATTTTATCTAAGTAAAAAACTAAGAAAAATACTCATATTTCTGACTTAGTATTGCATTGAATACCGGCCCTGATGTCTACCGGTAAGTACACGATGGGATAGTAGAGTTAAGTGTGCTACTATTGCACTGTGAACTAATACAAGCATCATAGCAATGGGTGTTGGAGTATCATGATGATAATGGTGAATTTTATTCAGATAAAAAGCTAATGTCTTGCAGTCTGAGAGAAGAAATTAGCATTTTTTAATTCACAATTAAAAAGTATACACCTGTACATACAATATACAACAAACAAACAAAATCAACATAATCAGTAATCTTAAAAAGGGAAAAAATGCTAGACATAAGGAAAAATAACATAATGAGGTAGAGGTTATTGCTTTCATACTCTGTGTGCACGCTAGAGTCAGCCTGATATTTTTTATTTACTCATCATTGCATAATGATAGGAGGATCTTGGAGTTTTGTTGTATAAAGCAATTGATGCACGTCTTCTATAGTTCCTTATAAGATCTATTTGCTCTCCATGGGGCTGTATGCATCTATCACTTACACAAACCCTATACTCAAGAGGGAATAGATTAACCCATTTTCATGCACCATTTGCACATTAATAAAAACTATGGTAGTCAGAGATCTAAAAAAAAAATTAAGTCAAGGGGGTGTTTCACAAAGCTGTTCGTAAAGTTGCGCATGACTTTACAAACAACTTGAATATGTAGCGCCAAATGAGATGCCCCAATTTTTTCCTGATGTTTTAACAAACTGTGACTGCATTTCCCATATTCTCAATCAAATTGTGGCAGATAAGCTTCTCAATACAAATGTTTGTAAACAAATGTAATGCTAATCTATGCCTGCATATTTCACCTGTAGCTGATGCGATTTATAATGACTGAGAATCCCATTAGGCTTGCCATATTCAAGTCGTTTGTAAAGTCATTTGTATCTTTACGAACAGCTTTATGGAACACCCCCAGGAATGCAATCACCTTATGGGCTTGGAGTAGCATGTGAATGACGCCTGGAGCGCCGTGACACCAATGGATGAGCTTGTCTGATTGGTTGCCCAGTGACGATGGGAAGTTACCGGAAGGGAACCGGAGATTGAGAATGAAATCCACGGTGGGTTTGATGAGAGAGTGCAGGGACTCCGTCACAACAGAAGACTTTACCGGAATCAAACAAGATAGTCAAAAGTACCACTTAATACATGATTATATACCGATAAATGAAAAGGAGTGTATAGCTCACAAATTTTTCTTTAACTGCATGTACTTGAAAAAGGCATATCTTTAGCCTTCACAGCTCCATCAACATATTTTAGCCATCAGATGGTGAAGTATCATATTTTCTTTATGAAATATTTTCTGATGAAGAAAATTGTTTTTTCTCCTAGAAAATTAAAATGAGTTCATAGATGAAAGATGAAGGTTATTAATTTTTAAAAAATGGAGTATTCAACCTGACGATTAGTGAATTCTCTAATTCCAAGAGAATTGTAATGTACCAGTATTTGTTTACAGCTATGTGCAAAATACTCCCCCCCTTCCCCCCAAAATATGAATAAATAAATAAATAAATAAATAAATAAATATCCAGTTGTGACCCTCTGACTGTTGTCTTGGAGTTACTGTTACCTTTTGTTCTGGATAGATTTTGAAGAGACAAAGAAGCGTTTTACTGCAAACTTTCTTCTTTCTTCGAGATGCCTTTCGCATTGTGTAAGTGTGTTTCTGCACTGATGCTACGACTTTAAGTACAGGGACCCCCTGCATCCCATAAGCAATGGATTGAACAGGCCTCTTGCTAGTCTGCAGGCACAGACCCCAAATGACACTTTATTTAAATGCAGTGCGTCTTGAGAGAAGCCTAGCAAGTCAGCCTGCTGGCTGCGTCATGATCTGGAGTAGCTATAGTACACAATCCCCATTGACCTGCTTTAGTCTCCTACTCAGACCTCTGTCATGTGTTTCGGCAGACCAGGGTTTGTGCACCCAAACTGGCCTCTTGCCTGATCAAGAGAGGAAGGAATGGTTTAGTTACCTGCAGGAGTAGTGTAAGGATACCTGCCATGCCGTGAGCAGCTCCAAGGTACTTCTTCTCATGCCACTCGAACATGAGAGGAGACTTGGACTTCTCTTTCCTGGCAAGCCTCTGACCGGAGTCAATGATGCACCTGCAAACCTTGCGACAGAAACGAAAGGAAAAAATAATCAAGAGGCTCCACTTCAGGCTCCTTCTGCACATCGCCCTTCCAAATTATAAGATTGATTACTTGGTTTATAATGCCTGTGCATGTATTTCTATGAATATGCCCTCCCCTCCCCCACATTCTAAAATTTAACAGCGGTTTATACCTTATCTATGATAGCTGCATTTTTGTACCTCTCTTTGAAGTGTTTATCAGTTATGCATATACCCCTGCCCTCACCTTACCAAATAAATTAAATTGGCAATGCAATAGAAAGTTCAAATTACTGTTTTCCTGCAAACTGGCAACATTTTCAATTTCTAACATACTTTCTGTCAATTTATACTTATTTCAGATTTATACATAACTTTTCATACACAAAAAAAATGAATAAAAAAAATACTGGTATTGCCAATGTGAAGAAGAAAATCAGCTCAAATAAGGCTTTAAATTCCAGTACTTCCTGTCACAAATGGATTAGTGTTGGTTTACCTTGTCTATGATATCTGGATCAATGTGCCCCTCTCCTAGGTGCTTTTGTATGAAGAGCAGGGCAAAGAGGTACCCCACCCTGCCGTACAAGAGTTCGTCCGGTAAGCTTGGATCCTTGATCGACTGGACAAGGGCCTGCAATCTAAAGAATATGGATTAAACAACTTCTTGCATTAATGAGTGAAGTATTAGCGATGCTTTCATGGTGGAGAAACTTCATTTTAGACAAAGTTTTAAGGTTCCTGAAGACGATCAGAGCACACTGATCTAACGTTGAGAATCGGAGCCCTTAGCAAAGAGCTCACCAGCCTTTTCAGGGCTCTTATTCCTTGAAAGAATACATGGTGTAAACCTGAAAGCTTTGTATTAAAGCTTCATGCATGTCTTGATGCTTCTCTTTTCCACCACACATTCCGACAATTAACTCTTTGACTGGCAAAAGAATGTAATGAAACATTTTGGATTTGGCCTCCAGCTGAGCTCCAGTTGGGCTTAAAGTTTTAAACACACTCTTAGCAGAAAAAACAGTTTTCTTCCCATTGTACATTTGTTAGGACTTCAAATATCATGGATCATGGTCATTTCTCAGAGTGATTTGAATTGATGCATATAAAAAGAAACACAACATGTATGTCTTCTTGAGGAGGAAATTTGACAGAAATTAGTGAAGTTGTGAAAAAATGTAGAAAAGTGTTTTCTGCCAGGAGTAAACATGTGGGCTGAACTACATGTTGCAAAGATGTTGTAAATGTATAGGAAGTCAACTGAAGCATGTCCTAAAAGTCTTTCATAGTAACAACAAAAATTTAAAACAGGCTAGGCAGTTGCTTAAAGCCAGAAATTTCAGTCCTAGCAAAACAGCATCATTTTTCAGAAGAAAACACAAACAAACAAGCGCTAATCTGTTGGTGTAACTGGTATTTCACGCATAACCTCATTGATTGACTTCCCAAAGCCTCGTGCCCTGAGCATGATCTGACCAATGCGGTGATGCGTAATATACAGCACGCAACTAGGAATTTACATGTAAGTGCCACTTTAAGTCCAACTTCACTCTTTGTGAAACAACCCCCCCCCCCCCCCAGAATGGATAAATAAAAATCTGAGCAGCACAATGAACTTCTTTGCATATAAGTATAAGCAGGAAACAGGACTTTAAAGATCTCTTACTTGTCAATGCATTGCTGGGCTTCTGATTGGTTGCCCATCTTATGATGCAGCAAGCAGCCCACTGCCAACGGTCCCGCATCTCCACACATAAACGTCACTCTCCTTCCTTTCAGATGGCGTAGAGGGCACTTTACATATTCATAGCACTTACTGAGGTACTCTTGTGTTTGAGTAAGGGTGTACAGGTGAAGGTACAACAAGGATATGCCTAGAGTGAGATGAATTAATGAGAGGATCAAAACAAATGGGTAGAAGTCTTTTTCAATATTACTGTGTCATGGTGTCATGGCCCAGTGGATATTGTTTCTGAACTAAAGATCACTAGTTATGGGGTTCAAATCCATTGACATAAACATACAAATGTTAATTTTATATTTGAACATCAAACTTAGCCAGTTGAAAACAAGATATTCAAAATTCATATTACACATAGTACACTGAAAGGTATTGGATATCTCTGTTGCTCACTACTCTATCGTCAATCCTTCAGCATCAATTTTCTACAATACCAAAATACCTTTTCTACAAAGTTTCAGGGGAAAGATTTTATAAACTTGTAGACGATGTGATATAGCCATCATTATCAGAATATGGGATTGACATTTATCTTGTTCAATTAACAAAGACATGGTACATGTACTTTCACACTTAGTCTGTTTGTTATTGACCTGTTACTCCAGTGTAAACTGAATGGTCACTTTCATCACAGTCCCTCCTTAGACCAGATTCCATCTGACCAAGAAGACGGACAATCGTTTGATTCAGCGACTTGCAGAAGGAATCTGTAATCTTTATAAGACAAAGTGACAAATTTCAAGGTTGTATATCGGGGAGAGCATCTGTGTGGTTTACTTCCGAGAGGCTTGTTCAGATATGAGGAGGGGAACCGCAGGGGGTTTTAACTCTTACAGTGCCCATGGCACGTATATGTGCCCAAGAGCCTTTACATTTTTCATCGACCATTACTCCACTTAGAACAATGGATATGGTCATGAAAATATGCCAAAGTTTAGAGGATAAATATAGTATTTAAAATATTGATCAGTCACTATACGCTACCATAGGATATTTTTTAGAAAACTGCAAATTTTTGAAAGGATCCATTCTTATTTAAGCATAAAGCAATAGCAAACAAATGAGAAATGAAAATGGAAAGGTCAAGAGAGAAGCTTACTTCTATTTCCAAATAATTTTCATGCAAGACATTGAATTAATGGAAGTGTCGGTATCTTTTGGAAGGGTAATAAATCTTCTACAACTTTTATGTACAACTTATCTGTAAAGAAATTACTGTTAAAGACTTATAGGCATTTGAAAAGCAAGCATTGTTCATGATTTGGTAGAATTTGGGAACAAGCAAAACCCCTTGGCACCGTAAGAGTTAAGCCTATTTTTTGTGTATGGAATAAGGCGTTTTATCTTTATGTTGTCGTGCGAAAGAACGTGTCCAGAAAGCAAAATTAAAATGTCTATTTTGACATATTAGAATAGAATTTTTGCAAAGATCATGCCACAAGAAGACTGAATATCAATTTACAAGGTCTACATGCTATCTATTAAATTATCAATCATTGTTTGAAAAATTAGATTTTCAACACACGGGGCAGTCCCAAGATGGAAGCCCAAAGCCCTTAAGTCATCTTCATATTACTTTCCAGGGGCAATATTCTGAAAATTGTGTTATCTTTGATCTTATTTTAATTGTCACAGCAATCAGAAATAGGGTGCGCCATTGGCTCACACCGCACACTTTAGACTTGCATGCTGGTCCATGGGCGCAATTTTCCACAGTTCAAACCAATCACAAGTTCGCCTTCAAAATTTATTATGACAACTGAAAGAGTGAAGATAAGATCAAAGATAAAACAATTTTCAGAATACCGGCCATGGTATTATTACTCTAAAAACATATTAACCATTCAACACTATAAAGCCCAAGATAACTCAGGCTAGAATCTATGGAAATTAGGTGTTATGCTAAAATCAAATCGCGCTAATCAGGTAGAGAATTTTCAAAATGAACTGTAGACTACTATAGTGAGTGCAATAGTACGATCCAATGTTAGACCAAAAGTTCACTAGTCAATAAGCTCACTGGCTGAATAGTCCTCAATTATGATCATTAGAGCCTGTTACCTTTCCATTTTGAATGATGCTGGTTGCTAATTGCTCTGAATATGGTGGATACGGATTTGTGAATTCTCTCCTGTCTGCTGATGATGAAGCTTCATCATGTTTCCGTTTACTCATTATTCTCACAAGTACAACTCTTCTCTGACTTCAGAAATGTTGCTCCTGATTGACAGAATAAAAGAAATTAAAACAAACAAATTGTTAGAGTTTTGGGGATGTATTCTGGGGAGCATTTCATCAAGTGTCTTGTCAGGTATTTTTACTATTACTGTTATAAGCTACTGAAATCCTTGCATCTGATTGGCTGAGAGCAAATTTGTCATTAAAAATCACTGACAAGACACTTGATGAAACATCCCCTGATACTAGTAATAGTTTTATCTCTAATATTGTTGTATCTTCAGTGTTAAGACAAAAATCGGTATTAAGAAAATTGTCTTAACTCTTGTTGTATCTTTGTTGAACCTTTGTTCAATCTGCACATGACTCTGAGTGTTAAGATAATATCTTGAGATAATACCTTTTAGATTTCACATACTGGCAATGATGTAGGTTGTAGATAAAGACAAAGAAGGTGCATTAACACATGAATGCATAATGGCTAGTAAATTTGTTTTTATCTCCTCAAATTTTCAACCCTCCCTGACGTCTTCATCAGGTGTCATCTTGAGATGATCATAATAGGTATTCTGAAAATCTGTGTATCCTTTTGTTTATCTTATCTTCCACAGTGATTACAAAAATTTACAACAAGAATTTGTAACAGCTGGAGGCAACTTTTGTACACAATCAAAAAGCAAGAAAAACGGACTGTTTGTAAGTCGAAATGTCACAGAAGAGACATTTCAAAGAAATTAAAGAATGGGAATCAATGATTTCAGTCAAACTGAGACTTCGTTGGAGCAAGGGAGGGCATGAGCCATGTGGTTAATTGTAGTCGATCGTGCACAGTGCATATAAAACACATGCATTAATAACGCCTAAAGTTGATACGCCTATCTACACAAGACTCATCTTGATTGGTGAAGTGCCCCCCCAAAAAAAAAAAAGAAGAGAGAGTGAGAGAGAGAGAAAAAAAAAGGGTGACAAGAGATAAAATATAGTTGGTCCTTACAAAGGCAATTTTCAGAACACCAATTTACAATAAATTTATTGCGGTAATATCTTTGCAGAATAAGACAACAGTTAAAATTTTCAGAATACCACCACTGTCATTGGTAAAGGCTAGGAGAGATTGGAGAGATGGAAGAAAAGAAAAACAAAGAGAAGGAAAGAACAAGAAAAAGACAAAAGGAAGAAATAAAATAAATGGAAAATGGGCCTGGGGAGAGTCAGTAATTGTACAGAGGCAAATCACTAAGAAATAAACCGAATGTAGAGGAAGGGGGGGGGGGGGGGAATTTGTAGTCTTAGTTTCAATGGCACAATGCTGGGTCTAGGTCTACTCTTAAAATAGTGTAATTCACCCTGATAATTACAACCACAAGCAATTAAAAGGACAGGGAAATCTCACAATTAATGAAAATAAAACAGATGACATTTGCGTCAATCAATATGAAAGTAGATTTCTTGCAAATGAAAATGAAAACACAGACTTGACATTTTGTCACGTTAACACTTCACACTACATAAATATCAACATGTGGGACCGATAGAAATTCATGACGGTTTGAATTATGTTTTCACACAAAGCTGAATAATCACAAACAAAACACAGGATCATGTTCGGTCCTTCACTGTCCTGTCTACTAAATAAATCTTCAAACCCTTTCAAATTACCAATTTAAATGATGATCTAGTGCGTGACTTTTCCTACAAAGAAATGAGCGACACCAATCTCAAATTTTCTCAACTAGTACAGTACATAATTATCAGTGTGGCCAGCGTCAAAAATGAAATTATGCTAGGGAGGACCGCAAAATTATGCTAAAATTATGCCAAATGAAATAACAACATGGAGCAGCAAAAAAATACTAAATTATGCAAAAAATTATGCCCCGAAATGGGTGAGATGACTAAAAAAAAAAATAAAAAAAAATAAAAAAAAAAAGTCCTCAAAATTTTCATTTTCGCAGTTAAAGATGACTAAAAAAAAATCAAATCAAATCAAATAAATGAATAAAATAATAAAAACTATAAAAACAAAAATTAAAATAAAATCTCCTCCAGCAGTGGTGTACCGTCGGTCAATGCATTGGGGGGGGGCACCAAGCATGGCTATACACAGAAATTTTTTTCCGGGGGGGGGGCAAGGCGCATCAAATTTTCGAAGAAATATGAAAGCGAGGGAGCGAAGCGACCGAGCTGGTCATGAGGGCGCATTTACATTTAAAAAATTGAAATTTAAGGTTCTGGTACACACTTTTCGTGGATTTTTGGACAATTGGACGTCCCTGGTCTATTGTGCTTTCTGTCCGAAACCACCATGTCTCTAACCATTACGAGCGAGAGAAGCGAGCGAGGAAACACACACACCAACCCTTCAGTAAATTACATTGTGAGCATATGAAACATCGAATTATTTATTTGATCATCTCTCGCCCAATTTGTTTGCTTTAAAAAACCATTAAACAATTATATAACGAGCGAGCGCAGCGAGCGAAGAAAAATATACACTTTTTTCATTGTAGAAATGATATTTCGTTATAAATATCTAAATAATCAATTCGATCCCCATTTGTGCTGAATATGAATCCGTTTTGTTACCTTCCGAAATCATTGTTTTTATAAGCGAGCAAAGTAGACGACGACCACTCCCCCCTTACACACAATATATATATATATATATATATATATATATATATATATATATGTATACCATATATGTATGGATTTGTCAGCAAAATAGAGTAGAATTTTTTGTAATTTTGTGAACCTCATTGCATGCTGCCCAAATATTATGATACTTTCCCAACTCGCTTCTGAAATATGATTGCTGTGCCCGAAATGATTTTGTGTGTAGCTTTTACTAGCGGGAGGAGCGGGCTGGCGAACGAACAGATGGGAATTTTTGGTTTTTGTCCACTGAAAGGGCCCTTTTTAAGTAAACTTCTTGGAGTGAAATCCAGATGTGATATTACTAATATTCTATGAGTGGAACATCAGCCGCCTTTAACATCAGAATGAGACAAAAGATGCAAACTGATTCCTTTCATAAGAATAGTAATTAGGCCTAGCATTGACATTGGTTAAAATTACTTAAATGCTAGCGAGTGAAGCGACGGAGCGGTTCCCGATCTACCATTTTCCTTTTCCTTCTTTTCCCCTTTCTTTTCTCTTTCCTTCTCCTTTCTTTTCTCTCTTTTTTTTTTTGGCCTGCTGATGAGGCCCCCCCCCCCCGTGGTTACGCCACTGTCCTCCAGTATAATATTGCACAATCTCCGGAGTTTATGTAAGAAATACAGATCTACATATGGTAGATTGTCTTTTTTCCCCTGCTTGTTGTTTCTGTGGCTAGACGTAAATTTATAACTTGGAACAATTAGTGATGGTGCCAATAAAGTGTGGAGATACCTACTGTACTAAGACGATGCGGTAATTAAAAAGTATACAGTGCAGTATCATGCACAGTGGCGTAATGCGCCAAAATATTTGGGGGGGGGGGCTCAATATTTGCGAGGAGCGAAGCGACCAACCCTGAGAGAGTGTAGCGACCGAGCCGGGGTACCCCCCCCCCTTCACGATACGGAGCTTTTTCACTTTTTCGACTTAAATTCCAGCTTGAGTTCAGTTCAATTTTTATTTTCTCTCATTTCCAACAAAAGGACTTCATTTTAGTGGGGCGGTAGTGAGCACGCGAAGCGTGTGAATCACTTAATGAGTGCGCTTAATAGGCGACGCGCGCTCCCTAGGGGGGATGGGAGGGTGCAGAAAGGCTCCGCGCGAAGCGCGAAAGCTCCGACGTTTGTTGACATGTACTGTTATGGATAAACATGTCATGAATCTACCGACCGGAAAAGGATATTTTTTCATGAATTTGGAAACATGCAGCCCAAATAATCTTCTTAAGTTTCAAACAAATGCCAGCGTTACACAAAATGAAAATACTTTATTACTTATGATAATAATACAGACAAAGACACTATGAAATAGTAAGGACGAGCATGGAGAGGGTGTGATGCGGTGGGGTACCAGGGTTTTACTCCCACAGTGGCGTAGTTAGGATTTCATTTTAGTGGGGGCGATTGTGAGCACGCGAAGCGCGCTCCCTGGGGGGAGGGTCCAGTAAGTGGGGAGTTTTCCCCCTGACGCGCGAAGCGAGGAACCTCCGACGTTTCTTTGAATTGTTCCTTGTCTGCTCCCGCTCTTCTTACGTTCTCTTACCTTTTTTCTTTTCTCGCTTCTGCTTTTTTTTCTTCTACTTTTTCTTTCTTTTTTGTTGGTGTTTTGGAGGGGTGACCGCCCCCATCTTCCTCCCCCGGCCCCCCTGGCTACGCAAGTGCACTCCCATGATAAAGGAGTTTTTTTCAGTATTGATGGTTTGCAACTCTGTATACTATTTGGGACTGCAAACTTAAAGCCTGTGTCTAATTTTGGTAAATCTAATAATATTCATTATCAAAGTTTGAATCCATTGTCAGATAAACAGATAAAACCAAGTGTTATATCATAAAACAAATTAGTATTGATATTATGCGTGTTTTCTGCCTTGCTATGCATGCAATTTGGGAAATTGTGAATGCGTTACTTAACAGTAGAAAGGGAGTCTAGGAGAAGTAATGAAATTCGTGTGATAACACTTATATAAAATTGAAAATAAACCATGGCTGAAATTTATTTGGGGAGGGGGCTGGCGCCCCCCAAGCCCCCCCCCCCCCCCCCTCCTCCAGTACGCCAGTGATGATCATGCATGACCCGTCGTCGCAGGTCGCTGCACAGGCAGCATACACCCTGACCCCAGTACGGTGGCATTTGCCATGCATTGGTGCATAACGTACCGAGTATGCGCTGCACAAGAAGTGCGTGACGAAGTCGCAAAGGTGAAAGCACCATGCTGCGAGCCTGCTACCCATGACGTCGACCTAGTTTACGAAGGAGTTTTTTAAATTTTGGACAACTCACCCGGCCCGAGAGATAACTCAGTCACCCCGAGACCGCTCACCCTCGGTTCAGCAAGGGCTAGTTGTCTCACATTTTGTAGGGTCGGGGGAAAACGTTTCACCAAAAAAGTCCCAAATTATGCTAAAATTATGCTAAATTGTGTCAAATTATGCCAAGCATAATGCCAGATGCTGAAGCGGTCAAAATTATGCCAAAAAGCATAATTATGCCAACTCTGGCAACTATGATAATTATACGCGTTGTCTGATGGTGGGCGTGGCTGATTTATCAACCCCAAATCCGATCGAGGGATCGGGAGGGAAGGCCACGCCTATCCCAGGGGTGAGTTATGTAGGCTGTTGCTTTAGGGAAAACGGAGTTTCTAGCTCAGACAGGGGCGGTGGAGCGTCTTTGAAAGTGGGGGGTGGGGGCACCAGCGAAAAAGGGCACTTTGGGGGAAAAGGGGGCACTTACAAAAGGTGAAAACAAGAAGGAAAATATACACCCTACATTCTATTTAACACAAGGGGCATTTTGACCTGTACTAATTTCATCTTCATATGATAACTGCTTTGCAATTTATACTGCTCTGTCTTACTCATTAGCGAGCGAGCGAAGCGAGCAAGCAAAAGTGGTAGGTATTTTTGCCGAAGGCCATGGTATTTCCAGTATATTTAGAATGGCCTAGGCCCCATCTTCTGACAAAAGCTACCGCAAATTCATTTCATGGGTATTTCATAATTATCACTGTTTTCTTCCATTTACTCTGTAGTGTTCCTTATGGTTACCAAGCTATAATGTTTTCAATGCATTTGTGAGGTCTCATAGCGGCCGATTATAATTATTTTATTAGAGAAAATATTCCAAATGAATGGGGCTTTAAGCACAATACCATCAGGAATAGGAGAACAGATAAAGACTTTATGGTTACAACATACTACTTGAAGTGCCTTGCGCGAGATATTAAGTGCCGGCATTAAGTGACTGTGTGCGAGCTACCGTAGCGAGCGAGCTTTGGAAAGAAAAAGGTAAAAAAAAAATACCCTCATTGCTTAACCTATTTGGGGGACCGTTCCTTCCAATTAAATTTGTGGGAGGCGCTGTCCCCTCCTCCACTGCCTCGCTCCGTAAAGCCTCTCAGATTCTTTGGAGCTATTTGTAAATGGTTCTTTCGAGAACTTTAGGGAGCTTACCGGAGGTGAAAGGGGAATTTTAAAGAAGAGGAAATGGCGCAAGAGAGCAAAGAGGCCTTTATCAGATTTGAAGGGGGAGTTTATCAGAAGGAGGACTGTACTATTTTAAACGAAAAAGGGGACTGAAAATGGGCACTTATCATAATCAAACCGGACACTCATCAGAAATGAAAAGAGACACTAACTTATCAGATTCGAAAATCTAGAGCACTAAGTCGTGAGGAGAGATGGCATTTACTAGAAAGGAAAAGGGGCACTTATCAGAAATCAGATAGGAATTTATCAAATGTTTAAAAGGGGCACTTGCCCGAATGGAAAAGGGACACTATTAGAAAACAAAAAGGGCGCTAATTGCAATGATCTTACATTAACAGATGGAGAAATTGGACATACTAGAAAAGAAAAGGGGTACTTATCAGAAGTAAATGAGGGCATGACAGATTTCAAATAGGGCACTTATCAGAGGTGAAAAGGGGCACTCTGCAGAGGAGGAATAGCGCTATGAAAAAGGAAAAGAGGTAGTCAAGAGGGGCAATAATCACATTTTAAAAGGGATGATTCATTTGAAGTGTAAAATATATGAACTTCTAAGGGAACAGAGCTCTTATCTTAAAAGAGAAATGGGCACTATAATCAGGCATAAAAAGGGCTGTTTTAGAAGGGTAACTTATCTGAAACGAAAGGGGCTCTTAAAAGAAGGCAAAAGGGCACTTATTAACAAAGAAAATGGGCCCTTCTAAGATGAAAGGGGGCACTGAACAGGTTTGAAAGGGGGCATTTTTCTTGGGGAAAATGGGGCACTTTTGGGGTGCTTCGAAAAGTGGGGGCACTGTGCCCCCCCCCCCCCTGCCCCCCTCCCGAGAGCGCCGCCTCTGAGCTCAGAGCTCAGGGCCAGGGATCGGTTTGTATTTGTACTGGGGCCTCTTGATCTGTGATCTGCCACGTGGGCTGGTTGAATAATGTGATGATGAGGAGGAGGAGGACGACGACGACGACGATGGCGAGGATGATGATGGTGGTGATTGATGATGATGATGATGATAATGATGATGATGATGATGATGATGATAGTGATGATGATGATGGTGATTATGATTCACGAGCCAGAATTTAAATCGGGCCATATTTTTGTTTCAAAAAATTTAAACGAAATTATGTACAAAAAAAAAATAAAAATCAATGAACAGAACGCGCTTTTCTCGGGGGGGGGGGGGAGATTGAACTCCTAGAATATCAGCATGTAGATCATTCTTATAACTGATTCCATTACCAATATACAGGCCTGCAAGCTATTAGTCCTGCAATAATGAAATGAAACTCCTTCCATCAGTGACGAATGGGTAGGGGGTGGCTGTACGGGGCAGTGGCAAATCCCTGTCTCACACGATTCAACACGAACAACATAAAACAGATCTTTGTGAAAAAAGAAAAAGAAAAAAAGATTTTGTTTCGTTATCAGGTACCTCTAACTGAGAGAAAAATGTACATAACACTGGTGTTATAACCTATAGATTTAAAGCACACATACGCACACACAGAACAAAACAACACAACAAAAGTGCTTGGTAGGCTAATTGTGTTCCTATCATTATGCTTTTTTTTCTCCCTCCCCCTCGTAATCCAGGCTCAATAACCTCGGTGGCTAGGGTGGAATTTCAGTGCTTGTCCCAGGGCGGTATCCTTTCCCTTAAACGTCACTTTAAAATCCCAGAACAAAAGAATAAGAATAGCGGGTTTTTAAAAGGGGCCCAGTCTGAACGACTGTAAGATGACTGTTGAAATAAAAGATTAGAACTCTCCAGTGGAGGTTCACATTCCTATCTAGTCTCTTGTCATCAAAAACTGGGTTTGATTTTGGATTTAAGACAATGTTTTCGCATGCATGATTTTAGTGACATCTTCAGGCACTGACCTAAGGAGTTGGCATGTTTAATGAGAACAGTATCATCTTTATCACGGCGATGTAGCTAACTCCCGCCGCAAATAAGATGAAAGCGAAGAAGACTGTAATAGCCTTTTTACTGTCTTTCACCGTTGGTATGGTTACAGTGTTTGAGTTGAAGGGTTTAATAAAAGAGGAAAATCTGGTCCAAGACTTGGCGAAGATCAGATCTCAACGGAAAATCAACTCAGGTTAGTATATAATTTACTGACTGATTTATTTTATGAAATGAATTGATTAGTGAACGACATGAGCCCTGCCACTTCTGGAGGCTGGTCAACGCGTCTCATCAAACCCGAATCAGTTACAACATTCATGTGTCTAAATTTTGCGATCCATGCGGCAAAGAAGTCTAACAAAAATATTGAAAAATTATTACTGCCATAAGCATATAGACGTAGAGCCTTTTGGATGAAATTGAAAAAAAAACCTACTTGAATTTGAATTTGAATTTAGAGAATAGTCCACTGAGCTATCAGAATATTTCTGTAATTTAAAAGCACTTAGACACGTCTCAGAGAGATGTATTAGGCGCTGTATGAATGCAGAATATTATTATCATTAAAAATAATAATGATAATAATAATGATGATAATAATAATAATGATAATAATAATGATGATGATGATGATGATAATAATAATAATAATAATAATGATGATGATGATGATGATGATAATAATAATAATAATAATAATAATAATAATAATAATAATAATAAATATTAATAATAATAATAATGATGATAATGATAATAATGATAATAATAATGATGATAATAATAATAATAATGACTGCTGCTCGAAAGAAGGTGACGATTTCCCGAATTCTGTTCGTATTTCTCCGGCATGTCCGGGGGTGTATAATGTATAATGTATGTGTGTTGGGGGTTGCAACCCCTAGCCCCATACGTTTGCATTATACTCATTTATTGATTGATTGATTGATTGATTGATTGATTGACTAATTGACTGAAATAGTTATTCGATTAGCTGAACTTGAAACCCCGGGACTGGGTATTTTATATGTAATTTAGAATAATGGGCCGAAATGCACCCCTTTATCAACATATAATCTAAGTTACACGATTTGTCTTTTGTAAGGGGAGAGATCAAGAGAAAAGGATCATTTGAAAATAGTCAAAATTCTATTTGCTTTATCTGTGTTTACATGTCTAAACCACAAGTAATTTCTCTTCTTGGTTTATTTCTGCAGTCATATATCATTTAATTCCAATGTTAATGTTGTATTCTGTAACATTTCATGTTTAAAAGCCCCTTGATTTTCAACCAGTGACTGCATCAAAGTCCACGTTACAAAACAGGGATCTTGAAAAATACCCCCTAAAGAAAAAAAAAATAAATCATGATAAAAAAACATCGTTAACATACAAATTTTGTTCTGACCGATGCTAGTAAAGATGAAAAATGATGACTTTGTGGCTATTTTAGAGTTGTGGGTGTTTTTTTTTCAAATCTATGATATATTTTGTGTTTACATGTCTAAAGCATTACTGATTTCTCTTCTTGGTTTATTTCTGCAGTCATATATCATTTTCAAGCCCCTCGTTTTTCAACCGATGACTGCTACAGCAAAGTCAACGTTACAAAATAGGGATCTTGAAAAATAAAGATATATAAATAAATCATGATTAAAAAAAACATCGTTAACATACAAATTTGTTCTGACTGATGCTAGTAAAAATGAAAAAAAAAATGATGGATAATGACTTTGTGGCTATTTTAGAATTGTGTTATTTTTAAATCTATAAAATATTTTGTCTATAAATGAGCAAGGTTGAATCGACAGAAAGGTAAGGTTCATGCAGAGTAAATGTCATTGATCTCAAAGAAACAAGGAGACGACCTCAAAAAACAAAACAGAAAACTATATGAAGCCGTTGACTGTTTTTAAATTTTGGTGCCACAAAAGTCAGCAATAATTCATGACTTTGTATCATTATGTGACATCTTGGACAAAAAAAAGACTTTTGTATAGAATCTTCATATCTTTTATGAAATCATTCAAACAAGACTGCATCGAGAGTGTATAAGGCTCCAGTATGAAAGAGACTTTTTCGTATGGAATTACTTATATACAGGAAATAGGGTCTTGTTTTTTTTTAGACTTTCAGAAAAGTACTCTACAAAATCGTATTTATTCTTTTAATGCAATTTTTTCCATTATTTTCTTTTGAAACGTTGATTTGCAGATATAAACTTTGAGTCTGATGATAACAAGATGTTATCATTAGACTCAAAATTTAAAGTCAGTGTTTTTTAGTGTGATGATAACAAATCATTATTACCTTTACAACAGGAGGAAAATATTTTTTATAGTCGCTCTATTTTATGCCCTTTTTAAGTGTATGTGTCATTAGGCTTGTAGATATACCCTATACAAACAGAAAGGAAAGCTATGAGCACATGACTTTATGTTAGAATTTCAAATTCATCATGATAATAAAATTCACCAACATGTGACTAGAAGCCCACTTTGTCTCTTTAAACTTGCCTCTTTGGATTTTTGTAGTTATGTTTGAAATATGGCATAATTATTTTGAAGAGCAGGAATTACTCTGCTGTGATTAATTTTCCATACACCAAAATGAAATTAATGAGATAGTAACTCCACAATATGCCTACTCATTCCGTACGTAATTAACCAGTAGAAAGAGATTTAGTATTTCGAAACCAAACTTAATAGATGGGTTATGTAATTCCAGCTACCATTCAGCATGTTCAGGGTGTGTGCTTAAGTACCTTTCGGGTCTTAAGCAAAGCTATACAGGTTGTTGAAACTCAAACATTCAAGGCAGAAACAGTAATCTTCCTGCATGACAAATATGTACCCTCGAAGTGAATACGTTTGACTTATCTGACACAAAAGGTGTGCTTAGTTTAATCCCGCTTTTTCCCCCCTTTGGTCATGCTATTGAACCAGGCTACTGTGTACCACACACAAAACTCTAAAAATAAGTTTCTATTCCGTCTCTGCTCCCTGTGCAAACAGTGCAAGCTCAATCTACTCTCTAGCATCTCTCTCTCTCTCTCTCTCCTTCTCACTCTCTCTCTCTCTCTCTCTCTCTCTCTCTCTCTTTCCCCTCTCTTCCCCCTTTTTCCCTTTCTCTGTTGAGAAATGCCGATTAAAGTTTGGAACCAAAGGCCTAATATTGATGTCTGACCAATAATGGTAACGATAACTTTAAATTACTTTTGTTCATTAACAATGAATGTGCTCGGATGAAATGTATAATACTGTATAATGTCCAAAGATTTGTGATAGCGCCAAGATAGAAAACGACCCCCCCGCCTTTCTCTCTTTCCATCTCTTCCCCATCTTTCTCACTCTCCCCCCCCCCCCCCCTCCTCTTTCTCTTACTCTCTCACCGATAACATACATGAGGGCGTGGGTGTGTGTTTTTGAATTCTTTTCCGCCATTGTGTGGCATAATTACGAAACACAAAAATATAAAAGAGACAAGTTTATTTTCAACACCGGACATGACCTACATGTTTATGTACTGTATCCTACTTTTCTCTATATTTTTTTTTTCTTACGCAGAAGATAATGGTAGACCCGGATCGATGTCGACCCAAACACAACTTGAAGAATTGAGATACGGTGCAGTTGTTCATGGAACAGTAGGTCACTTCGAGAATAAAACGATCTAGATGCATGTTCATTTGATTATTTCAATGATTGTTGCGTGGAGGGGGGGGGGAAGGGTGGGCTTGGAACATAAGGGAGCACGCGACTGCAGTTGAATGAAGAAAATGATTAACAAGAGAAAAGGGAGGTGCACGGGAGAGAGGGGTGGCACGCCAGACAGAGAGAGAGAGAGAGAGAGAGAGAGAGAGAGAGAGAGAGAGAGAGAGGAGGGAGGTGGGCGTGCGACAAAATGTTATATGCTGGCATAATTGTTTTCTTTTCTTTCTTCTCTGTTATTTTTTGTTGTTTTTGTGTGTGTTTTAGTTGTTGGAAAGGCAAAATGGGATATGGATCAGAAGTTGAGAATCACATAATAATCACTGTTATCACTACTTCTCTTCTTTAAAATGATAATTATTGGGCGTCATCTTTGGTTTATGATTTTTTTGTCGATGTATTCTGTGTATACTGATGTCTTATTCAATGTACTTGTTATTACTTTAGGATCACATAATCATTTACAACAGTGTACCAAAATGTGGCAGCCGGACATTCGGAGACACAAGCCGAAAAATTTTCAAAAAACGCTCCCTTGATTGTACACGGTACAGCTTAAGGAACGAGAGCAGACCAGAAAATGTAAGTTTCATCATGTTTTCTATATTGATTTTTATTTCAAATGATAATTTATCATTATTTTCTTTGATATCATTTCAACCATTAAAACTTCATAATTTTATGTCAGGTATTTCACAGATACACTAGTCCATATGCTGTATTTATCATAATAGAGAGTTATAATTTGAACAATACAAATTTACCCTAGCAGTATCAGTTTGCAGAGAGCATTGTAACAATAGGGTTTTCCCTTTTTCCAAATGCAAAACAATATTGTACATTTTAAAAATCTGATTCATTTGCTTCCCTGCCACATATTAACAGGGGTAGATCACACGAATACCCATTCGTGACAGAGGTCCACATTTTGTGTTTTGGCCTAATATATTTTAATGCAAAGCCCTAAAAATCATACCAAATACATGAGCAGAAAGAGCAAAAAATTCTTCACAAACTGTGCCCATTTTGGTTGCATCAATATGCATTGTTTGATGCTGAAGATTTTTTAAAGGAAAATAAGCATTAAAATCCTTAAATTGGCAATGTGATAGAAAGTTTTAAATCACTGTTTTCCCCTGCAAATTGGCAACTTTTTGACTTATCATCATAATTTCTGTCAATTTATATTCATTTCTGATACATGACAATTTATAAATAAAATGTAGCAATGAAATAAAAATGCTGGTGTTGCCAATTTGAAGAATAAAAGCTGATCAAATTAGACTTTAAATAATTCCTGTCACGAATGGGTTAAGAACTGTTATTGATCCCCTACCTCTCTCCGCCCCTCCATTCTCCTCCCAATCACTTTATCCTTCTCTCTCGTTCTCTCTCTCTCCCTCTTTCTCTGATTCATCTCTCTCTCTCTCTCTCTCTCTATCTCCCCGGTCTTCCTCTTTTTCAACTGCCCCCCTCCTATGCAGGAGAAGAGACGGAGCCGTGGTGAAATAAGACGTTTGATTAAAGGAGTAAAAACTCCTGCATACATCCAGGGCCATGGATTCTTTCTACCATTTGAAGATCAGTAAGTCTAAGATTTCAACCCGGGCAACACCCTTTATTTTCTTGTAGAGTACCTAGATAAAGAGAGAAGCGACAACCCATGATTTGAACGCCATTTTGTTTCCACTGTTACGCAACATTTCTATTTTATTAGAATTTATCAGAATGAACAATAATCATTCATGAAAATAATTCAACTTTTACTTTTGTTAAAATTCTGCTCCCTAACTGTACATTATTGAATTTTGGTCGATAGGTGAAAGAATAGCTTTTCCAGTCCCACGTGCTCATTGAAACGTGACCTTTCAATTAAATGCCTTGAGATCATTGATACATGTAAACCGGTCATAATAAACATGCTAAAATGTTATCAATAAGATTTTTAGTGCACAAAAATAAGGCCATAATTACTGGATAATTTCAACATGGTGATATTTTGTTTTTATTATGTGTTCATTCAACCGTGAATGGATAGGTATCAATGGAAAAAGTTGCAAACACCCTTCCAAAACATGAATTCCTCCGCATTAGATCAAATTCACCGCGCAAAAGATGTCAAAACTGCAGTTTTTGCCATTTTCACCTTTTGCTCATTCAATCATGAAATTTGATGCACAACTAATTTGACATGTTTGGTAAAGAATGAAATTTATGTCGCATGCCTTCAAACGCAGAAAACTTAAAGTATGTTCCGATATCACTGCATCAAAGTCATGGCACGAGGCTTGTGAACTTCAAAAAAATGATAATTTTGCATAATTTATTTGCGTATAAGCGTGGCTGAAGGGTTTGGCCTGAATTTTCCAGGACATGTAGCTGAAAAGTGTATAGCTACATGATTCTGTATTCAGATTTCATCAAAGGTTCCTGATCGAAAAAATACAGGGATATGTTTTGGGGGAAACTTATTTTTTGTTTTGTATTTATATATAAGTTAGTCAGAAATGTCAATGCTACTGTTTCCATGAATGCTATAGTTTGAATTACGTGCAATCCTTACCCGTATGATTGCAAGAGGCTTGTCTAACACAGCAATAGCTAAAGTGCAATGTTAATTATTGCTATCAAAATGAAATAGCTCGATAACACAATTCCATTTTTGATTGACGAATAACTTTATTTCTCTGTAGAGCCAAGAGATAGTGTCCATTAAAATCCATGTCAGTAATGAATTCTGTGAACAGTGTTATTAAAATAATTTGATTGGTTTGACTGTAAGGATCTCCTTTGCGTTTTTTTTTCAGTCCGCGACCTATTTATATTAATTTTATACGAGACCCGGTTGCACGAATGGTTTCTGCGTTCTATTTCACACGTTATGGAGATAAAATGCTTGAAAGGGGAAACATTAACGAAAAGAGCAAAAATATGGTAAGTTGACGATTTACAGTCTTCCACCAAAAATCATCTAGTATACCCACAATGCATATGACCAGGTACTCTCAGGCAAACGCAAGCCCTATGAGAACATAGGCCCATACAATAAACTGAAATCGGAGAAGAAAATTAGATTCTTGAAGTGATCTATGATTACCGAATGGGGATGATATTAGAATGTTTTTTTAGAATAGAATAGCATCGTATTTCAAAATTGTGGGTACTATCGTTACATGCGGTGGATTCTTAGGATCTGTTCTAGTGCAACTGACGTACTCCAGAAAGATACTCTCTTTTTTTCTTTTCTTTTTTTTTTTTGTCCAAAAATACTATAGACCAATTTCACAACGCAAGAGGGCAGCAGACTGTTCGACACAGTTCGACATACTGCGGTGGGCGCTCCAACTTTTATAGTACACAAGTCAATAGCGCGTTATGTACATTCGTTCGATTTTTTGTATATTTTGACCAGTATATGCAGATTTATTTTAATATTTGCAATGAGAAATTATCAGGGAAGTTCAGGTCGCAGCTGTGCGGTGCTCAGATGCCACAAGAATTAGAGAAAATTTAAAAATTGGAAGCTAACTGAGTGCGAAATTCACTCGCTTTTGACTCATGAAGCCTGTTTGTGTGAGAAGCCGTACTCCCTACGCAGGTTTCCGTGAGCAATGTGAAGGAATTCGTCGCCAGTGGGTAATAACATCAACAGAAAGGACTTTGAAGTCAAGAAACATTATCATTATGTACTTTGGCGTAAAATTTAATGAGTGAAAACATGACTTTGTAAACAGGGTAAGATTTAGGGCTCCCGTTTTCTACGGCTTCTATGCTGCAAACGAACTTTTACTGACAAAACTAAGTTGAAAAACCATCGAAAGTACAACAAAAATACATCATACCTTCATCCGTCAGATATGACCATTGTCTTACCTCATCTACCCATGTATCCATGCTTTATTTTATTGATCTAGAATAAAGTAAATGGAACAATATCGGGGCATATCTCATATCTTACATTCATTTTGTACACAGAGCCAATCGCGGTCAGCACGCTTGCCCACCGCAGCAGTGGCGTCACCGATAGAGGGCCAAATACATAAACCGGAGGTGAAATTGGTCTATAGGTAAACATACACCATGTCAAATCATAGTAAGAGAGAGAGAGAGATAGCATATGTTGACCATGCTTCATGCTTTGATAAGTCTATAATGTCGATGATTGCATTTTAACCGACGCCTTACGGGTGTATTGCCGGGCAGGTGTTTGAAAATTTAAACATTTTTCGTTTTATTTTGTTTTTGCTTGTGTGATAAGTCTATAGAAGAGTGCATTCTGGGTCGATATGAAACGTGTACCAAACCGGGCAAGTATCCGGAAATTTTCTGCGGTTTTAATCCAAGATGTGGGTGAGTAGATTTATATGATGGTACCGTAATCATCATAATGATAATGATAATAATAGTATTAATAATAATGATGATAATGATAACAGCAATAATAAGAAATAAAGGATGATATTGGAATATTCTCATAGCGCTCTTATAATATCCACCACACAAAGTGCACATCACACCATTCAAGAATCTCCTTACATGTACCCATTTAAATCCAGGGCCCTGTCGCACAAATCTTACCAGTGATGGTAGCTTTGCCATCTATGGTAAATTCCATGGAAACTTTGAATTTGATTTGCTGTTGAGCAATGTTAAGATCGCATTTACCATTGATGGCAGCGTTACCATTAATGGTGAGTTTTACGCAACAGGGCCCAGGGTGCATGGAAGTGGCAAATGAAAGACACTGCCGTGCCAGCTCTTGGGTCGTATACAGCACAACGTGCTGCATAAAAAAAAAAAACAGACTAAAAATTTTCAGTGATTTTTTCTCCGAGTCTTTCTGCTCATGCATAATAATCATGAAATTCCTATAGCATTCCGGATCAAGAGATCTGCAAAACTGTCACTCCGGCTGTCACTATAAACATGCTATAAGGATCCTGCAATGTGCTGATATTGGTTAATGTGTACTTTCTATTTTTCTCTGATTGAACAGGAGGGATCCTAAGTGGGCTTTGGAGCAGGCTAAGTCAAACATTGATAAATACTACACATTCATCGGTATCACCGAGGATTATGAAGCGTCTCTCAGAGTTCTAGAACACCTCATGCCAGACATGTACAATGGTACAACAGAGCTCTACCTTTCACTTCTAAACGAGGGTAAGCCAAGTTTATTTTCTGTCTTCTGCAGTTGGCATTTTACGGCCCCAAACAGTCACTCACATTAGCGGGGTATAAGTCGGGGCGGAGGGAGGCGGGGACAATGTGCGATGAGCATGTTTTTTGTTTGTTTGTTTGTTTCTATTTATACCAGAAATTCGAATTTAACCCTTCCTTACCAGAAAACACGGGAAAGTGAAATTGTGCCGATGGGGGGGGGGGGGGGTGCACAAATGTCTCCAACAAAAGTAAACTGCTATCATGATTACTATAGGTTATCATTTTTGTATTTGTGCTGAATTGTTCAGGCGAGCCCTCCAAGCACTCGCTTTTATTGGGACCTCGCCTTCTTCCATGATTTAAGTTATTGTAAGATAGTAATGTTACCATACTTAAATTGTACAATTAGAAAAAAATGATTGTTAACTCCTGCAAATTCAGTGAAATAAAATAAATGTGTGTTTGAGTTTGAACTTGAAAAAGAGGCAAATGTTATGAAATTCATGGCAGAAAAGTGTCTTTTTGTTATTTTGAAAGAGTCTTTGGTTATTCCTTGTATTCTACAGAAAGCGGCCGAGTGCAGTCAACCAAGACGAACAACAAGCAGCCACTGTCTCAGAAGCTTAATGATACGGTTACAGAACTTTTTGCTGTTGACTATGAACTCTATAATTTTCTATATGATAAACATCGAGAGCTCAGAGCTAGATTTGGAATCGACTAGTCCGTGCCGATTATACCCTGAGCATGCCATCCGGCAGCGATCCAGTTTGGAAGGAGGAAAAAAAAAAAGAAAAAAAGATATTACTGACTATGTGGTTTACCTTCTTGACTAATATTTGTGCAATGGTCAAAATTAATGGACAGTAAAGTAAAAGAATTACAAAGCATTACAAGGTAATGCAGGTCTGTTTTGATGGAGGTAAAATCCAGAAGGAAAGGAGGGGGATGAGAAGGAAGATGAGAAGGAGAAGTACAAGAACACGAACAAGAACAAGAACAACAAGAACAACAAGAACAAGAATAAAGGAAGAGAAATGACAGGTTCGCCACAATGCATGATTTGAGAAGACTTGTGTATAAAGTAACGGGTACAGGGCACGTACAGTATACAGAGGAATGTGTTTCTTGTTCAATAGGACCAAGGAGTTTTGAGGGCTGGAGTCCCATCTGGCAACAAATTATTTCAAGCAGCTGCCCCTTTCTAAGGTTGCACAATAGAATCTACAGGTGTGCTGTTGCCTTTGATGTTCGAGGTTCTATGCCGTTAACATCATGGGAAAGCTTGAGTCACAAATAAAATATCGTTAATATTTCACTTTTTATTTGAATTAACAGAGAGAAAATTGAACAAATGATAAAATATGAATACAAAAGCCTAATTGTGTCCAGAAATTTGCGTATGTCGCATGATAGCAGTTTTAATTTGTGAAAAATAGTAAAATTTTACAATCCTAAGACCCGCAATTTGACACTTATTTTTTCCTGGAGGCATCGAACATTGTTCAATGGGAATGAGTTAGATGTGACTCCAGCTCTTAAAACTCCTTGATAGGACACAGTTTTATTTGAATTATATTTTACGTTATATCTTTAAGTGTTTAAAAACTTTTGAGTACGGAGAGTGTCTTTCGAAAGTTAGTTTGATCGTAATATGGACAGATATCTGTCTTGGATGGGGCCTCAGCCTCCTCGGCGCCTCCAAAACTCCATTCCAAAGGTGTACAAAATCATGGTGACTTGGTGAGGAGGAGCGTACCAGTCATGCCTGTAGATGCATTGAAAAGGTACGTAACATGACTATCTTAGTAAAGAGTTAAAATACCAACTTCTGCACAGAAAATCGTCGTGAGACTTGCAGAAGAATTCTGGTGAAAAAAAAAATCCATAAAGATCAACCAGAAGTCAATTTGCGAATTCATTCAAGCCTTTTCTTGTTGTTGTTGTCTTTAATTTTCCTACCCTTACTTACAAGTTTGCATCACAATAATAATCGAATTTTTGTGATCTCCATGCGCCTTCCCCTTCCCTTTTATCCTTTCACCTTTCCCCCGCCCCCTCCCCCCCCCCTCCCTCTCCATACAAAATGAGGACATCTTTTTCTGGAATCGCGGGAATGGTAAGTGATAATGAACAGACTTTGTAGAATATTCAGGCTCTTTGACTTTAAATACTATATAACATAATTCATGGTATATCTTTAAGGGTATTCCTAATTCTGTTCAAACGAATGAATACAAATCTGAATGAATAAAACGTAAATACACTTTGCTGAACAAAAGAAGTCTCTGAGTCTCTTTTAAGAAGAGAGCCAGACTATAAGTAACCATAGTAACACAGTGGTAGCGACAAATTTCAAGCACATGAATTATCATCAAACATTCATGTTGAAATTCGAGAGGATTCAGCAAAGTGCAGAAGTAGTTATTCAGGGTCAGGTTTGCAACTAATGCGTTTACCATGTTTACACAAGTCATGATGTAAAATAGGGAAAGAGAGAGAGAGAGAGAGAGAGAGAGAGTAATGTTAAAACGTATTTTTATTTCTGTTTACCTATTGGACAAAGAATGTTCTATTCTTTGTTATGTTAACGTGGATGCATGGCTGTTGATTGAATTTCTGTGATCTTCACAAAAATGCGTTGTGATGATGATGATGATGATGATGATGATGATGGTGATTATGATGACGACAAGAAATGATTTGAAATTTGAAATTGAAATTCACATCTATTTCCTTCTGAGTCAACAACATATAAATGTACACAATTCCAAATTATAATACAGTATGTACAGAGAAGTTGGCGAACACCAGGGAGGCGAAGCTTGTGTTGATGACAGGGATGTCGATCCCCGGGGGATGGGGGGGGGGGATATATCCCCCAATATTTTGGTCAGGGGGGATGACCTGTACAATCATCCCCCCAATAATTCACCATGAAAAACATGAAAAAAAATTATAGCCTCCAATAATCCTCGAAAAAAAGTAAAGACAAAAACAAAGAGAATAAAGAGCGAAGAAACAACTTTTTAAAAGGAAAGGAAAAGGAAAGGCTTTCAGCGCGCGCTCGCTTCGTTCGCTCGCATTTTAAGTATCTCAACCAATGAGGTTATAATATCTTTATGAAAGCAAATCGGTTTCCATCTTGTCTTGTCAAATAGTATTCATGCTATTATTTTTCCACTCGTATTTAATATCTTTTGTTATCTTAACCAATCAGAGGCGTCGATCCATTTTTCGGATTGGGGGGGGGGGGGGGGTAAGACGACCAAGCGGGGATGAACCCACGGCTACTGATATATAAGTATATATATGTATGTGTGTGTGTGTGTGTGTGTGTGTGTGTGTGTATATATATATACGTATTTGTACACACACACATACACACACACACCCTCACATATATAGGCCTATATCATCGTGAAGAATTTTCAATTTTGTGAAATTATGCATCTTGCTAAATTGTGAACCATCCTGCCTTTTTTTTTTTAAATTTTACGAGCGAGCGAAGCGAGCGAGCAAAAAACAACAAATTTCTTGTTATGAGAGAAGGGTTTAGGGTCAAAATACACTATGGGCATATATGATACCTAATATATTTATATATGTTTACATCGCTGTTAAATATGAACTCTATTTTGTCACATCGCTGGTCCATTGTTGCTGCCGCCATAACCACTTTGTTTTTTAATATTACGAGCGAGCGAAGCGAGCGAGGAAGCACACACTGATTTTGATGGTAGAAGCAGTAACCCTTTCGGCAAATTACAGTGTGAGCCCATGAAACATCTACATTATCTATTCAGTCTCATCTCACCGAATTCGTTTGCTTTTCAAAACCATTGATATCAGACGAGCGAGCGCAGCGAGCGAGGAAAAATATACCTTTTCCATATGATAGAAGTGTTATTTCTTCATCATAAATTTATAATACTGTGATAATAATGTGATATGCGCCACACAATAACGGATTATCATCATTATTATTATTATCATCATCAGAATACACCAAAAACCTGTCATGCCTCTATGAAATCGAAATGATACATCCGATCACCTGTGTGCCGAGTATGACACTGTTTTAGCTACCTCGCTTGCAGTCCGAATCCATTCTGTTTCTACCATAGAGAGCAAAGTCAACTACCGATCCCGGCAATATTATACGGATTCGTCCAAAAAAAATTTCAACCACCTTGCTGCCGAAATATAATGATATTTTGAAATTTCGCTGCTATAATAAGCTACTTGCTGCTCGAAATCATCATGTATCTAGCTTTTACCAGCGAGAGTGGCGAGCGAGCTAACAAAAAATATGTTGTTTTTTTTTTGTTTTTATCTGTATCTAGGCCATTATCTCCTGAAAGTGTATCTATTTTAGGTCAACTGGCCGCTCGATTTCTTGGAGTGATATCTTGTTTGGTTATATCACTTCCTATGAGTAGAAAAATGATATAACATTAGAGAGAATCACAAGATGTAAACCGATTTCCTGTCATAAGAATAGTAATTATCATCGGCATTGGTTAAGATACTTAAATGCGAGCGAGCGAGCGCTTCCCAGTGTCCCATTTTCTTTCTTTTTCCTTGTTTTCCGCTTTCATTTCACTTCCTTCATTCCTTTTCCTTTCTTTTCTCTTTCTTTTTTTCCTTTTCTTTTTTTTTTTTTTTTTTTTTGGGGGGGGGGTTCGGAAATTATTGGGGGGGGGGGGCAAAATGATATCTTTGCCCCCCCCCGAAATTTTCTTTGGGGGGGGGGGGGGCAACTGCCCCCCTGCCCCCCCCCCCCCCCCCCAGGATCGACCGCCTCTGTAACCAATGCCAGTAAATATTTTTATCATGGTTTTATTATGAAATGAAACTTGTTTGCATCTTCTTTCTATCCAATGCTATACATGTACTATTACAATAAAACTGCAAGGAGTCGCACGGGAAGAAGACCCATAACAGAAGAGCTTTCATGAGATAATGGCCTGTGTCCGGTAGTCTATTCCTATCTTACCAAATATGAGAAAGGAAGATGCTGATAAAATATACGTTATCAAAATCATAAAATTGGAGTAACGGTACACTAGAACCTAGCTGTTCTCAGTATTAAAATAATAATAGCCCTTTCTCGCTCCTATATAGAAACAAGATCAGGAGGCACGCGCTCTTGTTCACTCAGCAACATGTCTGAATATCATATTTTTACAGCGAGACGTAGAGCTTTTCTCGAATACAGGGAAATGGTACATCCTAAAATTCATCTAATTCATTTTTGTGGAAATTCTGCGTTTAACTAGTTTTTGTCGGTAGCTCGCTTCGCTCGCTCATAGAAACAAAATGGTTTTCGATGGCAAGCGATGCACCAAAATGTATCATTTGGCAATTAGGTGATCAAAACTATTTAGATATCTTTGAGGCTATCAAAGTGTAAATTGTTTTCCTCGCGCCCGTGGCGCTCACATGAATATGTAATGTAAATATTTTATAGACCTATGGTAGATTTTGATGACAAAATAACACTTCATCACTAAAAGAGTGTGTTTTCCCCAATCTCGTCTCCCTCGCTTTTAATATTTGAAATAGGGTGGTTTAGGAAAGTAAGAATTGGACCAGCGAGGTGCTGAATCAGTCAAACATCTTATACTGCTTGAGTGTACTTTGAGGACAAATAAAATTTGTTTTATAGCTCGCTCGCAAAATAAAAAGTGGGATGGTTCATGCTCTAAGTAAAGGTTTAAGTCCCCTAAAATTCTCATTCAAGTTATGAGGATGTTACTCTGCGATATTGCTTGAAGACAATGTTTGTGCTGTTAATTGGAGGAACGGTAGATTAGACTATTAATGCGGAGATAAGGGCAGCAAAAATAGGTCCTACACCCCCCCCCCCCCCCCTCCCCGTTTATTTTGTCTATCCTTCACGTTTGAACCTCCATACCCTTTCCCAGCTCGGTCGCTTTGTTCCGTGGTCGAGGATATTCGGCATTAGTCATCCCCCCAACTGCGAACACAAATCGTTACCCATGGTTGATGATGATAATAAATGATTATCATGATGATAAAAATGATCATGATGGTAAAAAATGACGACGATGATGATAAGGATGATGAAAATGATGTTAAGGATGATGAAAATGATGATGATGATGATGATGATGATACGAATGATGATTATGTCATTTCATCGTTGACTTTTCCTCTCCCACCTCAACACCATCCCTTCTCTCCCCCCCCCCTCTCTCTCTCCCTCACACAGACACACACACACCCACACACACTTAGGCTACTTCATGTTTCCTCTCCCCATCTCTCCATCCCCATCTCTCTTTCTTTTCCCCTTCCCCATCCCTCCCCCTCTCTCTCTCTCTCTTTCTTTCTTCTCGCTCCTCTCCCATCTTTTCCTCTCTCACTCCAGTTTGTATTTCCCGCCCCTGTATATACCCATCCACTCTCACTATCTTTCCCTCCCCTCTCTCCCCTATCCCCCCCCCCTCTCTCTCTCTCTCTCTGCACCTCTCCGCCCTTGCCCTTGCCGTCTTTCTCCTTCTCTCTCTTTCTCTCTTTTCCTGTCATTCACTCTTTTATTTCCTTTCATTAATTTTATTTTCGCCATTTCATAAGGTCCGCAGCTAGCTAGTACACCACTGCATTGCTGTGACCCGTTCTTACCCTCTTAATTCCCTGGTTAATGAATGAAAATGAATGAACTAAAGCTGTGGTGCTGTAATAATTCATGTGGTATTTAGCACGACTTGGTAATTGTGTTTGTATTATACTTGATGTTTTCGAAATTTCATGACACGCAAAACTGATACAAAAAAAAATGTCCTGTTCATGATATTGAATACACACTTCATCAATCAAAATAACTCGTAGATAGCAACTTCCAATATGTGATTGCACGGACATTTACATGACCTTTAGAAGTCCCGTTTACCCATCAAAATTAAATTAATAATCATCATCCTTAATGACAAGGTAAGTTCTGTATTATTGACGAAGCTGCGGTGATCAAACATTCCCCTTTTCTGCGGGGATTTTTTTTCTTTCTTTCCAGTTATGGATGGACCGAAGATATATTTTCTGAAAATATGAACAATTCTTATTTATACGTATTCCTCCTTTTTCGCTAAACATAATGTCGCATCAATATCATGACAATGAGCACGACACATACTGACACGACGTCCTAATTTTCCCCATTAATTATATATACGTTAGCAAGACGTGTGTTGCTCCAATTACTTCATTTTCTATTCCACTTTTTCCTCTAAGCAATCACCTAAACTGAAAGCAGTCAACAGGGTCAATATAATGCAGACTACGTACGGACGTATACCATTCTTCCATAAAATTTATGTCGAACCAACGGTGTACCAAAAACAAGTGAAAAAAATCATCACTCCACTCCCATCTATTTGAAATGTGGATAGTGCAACTTGCTTACTGATTATTAGTTGTCAGTTTAAGAATATTTCTATACTGCCAGCGAGCACTTGCTCTAGGAGACAAGTATTGAAACGAATGATTGATTTTAACAAAAGAGTCACCCATTAGGCTCCTACTAGACCGTAAATATCCAACAGGAATATTTAGACAAATTATATCTGCCTAGGCCTATATCTCTCCCTCTGTCAGTCTCTAATGGAAGCTTTTAAATCGTTCCCCCTAGCTATCCTTGACTTTTGAAATAAACTTTCTTCCTTTGTTACCATGGTTACCGTATAATATACCTAGGGATGAATTCATAGAAAATCGACTATTTGGAAACGAAACTTTCGGGAAAATTGGCATATATTTCCGAAGAATAATGGGCGGAAATCTTGAAAGGGGGGGGGGGGTGGAGGGGAATACTTTCTGACACCCTCCTCCACCCCCCCCCCACACACACACACCTTCTCACACAAGAAAGAAACACACACATGCGCGCGTTAATATCAATATGCCTATATAGGGCGATATTTATTCAATGTACGATGGGGGTGGGGTGTCCGGACACGTAATAAGAACAAAACCTTCTTTTTTGTCTTTGGATAGTACAGAAACTATGCATTGAATAGTGCTAATCATCATCAACATTTGTTCTCTATAATATTGCCTAACACTTGTGTTAAAATATTTAAGAAATACTGCTTGTAAACTTTTTCAAATGGCTGTTTAAAAACGACTGTCCGGATACACAACCTGTCCGGACACACACACACCATCTGGGTATACGATAAAAGAGCAATGGAGATAAAATGCCTTGCTCAAGGGTGTAAGTACCGTGCCGGGGATCGAACCCCCGATTCTCGCGTCTCCAATTAAGCACCTTAAACCACTCGACTACGATACTTCTACCCGAGCACACACGCGGGCGCGCACACTCACGCACCCACCTACCCACCCTCACACACACACACCCACACACACACACGCGCGCACACTCACGTTTTGGTAAAAAAAATCATGGAATTTAAGAGTAAAAGGGTGCCAAGAATGCTGTGGACATTTTTTTCCTGACTAACTAAACAACAAACTAAATGAATGAATGAATGAATGAATGAATGAATGAATGAATGAATGAATGAAAAAAAATAAATGAATAAATAAATAGATAAATAAATAATGAGCGAATAAATAAGTAAACAAATCAAACCGCCCCAATCGTTCATTTCTACCCCTTTTACCACGTTTACGAAATTCAGTTCTGTATTTTAGTAAAAAACAGCAACATCATGATTTCTTGAAGGTGCTGCATTTCTCACTGAAATAAACATCTACATTATGTTTGCAGTTTGTAACACATCTCATGAAACTTGTAAGACGATTAAAAGGAAAGTTGTCATGGCAAATGGATACCTGCTCTCCAGAGAGGAGCGTTATCTTCTAATCCACAGATCAGCATGGGAACGTATGGTGGCCCTGAAGTACGCTCGACGACAGGTCATGTGGGCCGTGAATTTGGCGGCCAAGTCGTGAAATTAGCGATTTTGGTCGCGAAATTCGCGACCACTTGACGCGAACTTTGTGACTTTGCCGCAAAGTTGACGACTTTGGTTGCTATCTTTGCGACCTGTGGTCGCGAATTTGACGATTTTGGTCGCGAACTTTACGACTTGAAGTACCTTGACGACAGGTCATGTGCGCCGTGAATTTCGCGGCCAATTAGTGAGATTCGTGAACAAAAGTAGCAAAGTTTGCGACCAAAGTCGTCAATTTTGCGAAAAAGTGGCAAGTTCGCAAATTTCGCGAAAAAATGTTTAATTTTGCGACTTGCCCGCCAAATTTACGACCTGTTGTCGAGCGTGCTTCAGGGCAGGAACGAGAGTGTCCATATCAAGATATGAATCAATCAGAGATATGGGGCTAAGGAAGAATGAAGAACAAACTGATGAAAATGGGTGGGCAATTTAGTTTTGACATGGAGAAAATAATTATAATTATGGGATTGTCGATAAAAATCCAATCTCAAGAACTTTTATTCCTCTGGCATTGTCTCCAAAGATAGTAAAAGTAAGAAAAATATTATCTGCGAGGGTATCAACAAAGGGATTATCAACAAAATAAAATCCAGCCTCAACATCTTTCTCATGTCTCCAAAAATAATGAAAGAAAAAATATCATTTGGAATTAAAGACGAAAGGAAAACAAGGTTAGATGAAGACAAAGAACTGCTTATCACAAAGTCATCGCAACGTGGAGTGGGACAACTACCAGTCAATTTCTTCACGAAATAGAGATGATTGACATCGACTGATCATGTGCACTCTTATTTCCACGGTGTCAAATTGACTCGGAAACGGCGTCAGCTGGGAGTCAACTCTATTCCGAGTTGAAGTAAATCGGATTCCGAATTAATTTGACTCGGAATGGTGTGGCATTAGCTGAGAATCGACTCAATTCCGAGTCAAAGTAACTAGGAAAACGAGTTACTTTAACTCGGAGTAGAGTTGACTCCCAGCTGACGCCGTTTCCGAGTCAATTTGACACCGTGGAAATAAGAGTGTGTCATCAAAAACTTCAAGAGAGGGAAACAAAATTTTTACTGATTATTGCCAGTAATTTTCAGACTGGCAATATACACAAATATTATTAGAAAATAGTGTCGAATTCTAGTAATAATATTGATAATTTTGTTTACGCAGGGAAGAATCATCAGCTTCAGTGCTATTATTCCGGAGGGTCCTGCAAATTGCTATTACCCCAGCTATTAACAGGTTGAACTTCCCCGTTACACCCGGGTAAGTGTGGGATGTGGGTGAAACATTTCGTCCAAGGATGTCAGACCGAAAGAGGATCGACCCTAGATCTCTAGGGTAAGAGTCTAGAGACTTCATCAATATATACGGCGGCGCTCCCTCCTGACAAATTTCAGGTTAAGCTTTAATGATGGACTGATGTTAGATTGATTTTTAATTAAAGTTCTGGGTTGATATCTTTCAAAGAAAAAAAAGAGCAAAATATCAATTCGAGAGGAGGTTGGGATATTGTAAAGGGTTTCTGTTTAAACTATACATGCATATTTACTTGCAGGCGCCGAGTACAGATAATTTTTCTCTCTCTCTCCTTCTCTTATATTTATATCCCCTCCCCTCTCTCTCTCTCTCTCCAATTCCCCTTCTCTGTCTCTTGCTCTCTCGCCCTCTCCTCCACTACCATCCCTCTCTTCAATGTTTCTTCTTCTTTTTCTTTTCTTCTTCTTCTTCTTCTTCTTCTTCTTCTTCTTCTTCTACTCCTCCTCCTTCTTCTTCTTCTCCTCCTCCTCCTTCTTCCTCTCTCTCTCTCTCCTTTCCGCTCTCTTCCTCCTCTCCCCGTCTCTCTTTCCCCATTTCCCACTCTCTCTTTTCCCCCTCTCTTTTATACACCCACTCTATCTTCCTTCTATTCTTCCTTAGTTTTTATCATTACTTCAATTTCACTCACTAGTTGCATGGATACACGTATAATTTGTATCTTATTATCAAATTTCATTGTCTGTAAATCATTATTCTGGTTTTTTTTTCAAACATATTCAAAGAGAACCATGCATTATTAAATGATGGATGTTCAAAATTTGTATCAATCCATGATGGTACATTAATTAAAAAAAACTGGAATTATTGAGTTATATTTACCCATAAACTTGAGTTTCCTTTTTCAAGAACACCCTCCATAACCATGATAACAGAATAATTGTCATGAATGAAGAATAAATATAGCAATATACTGCCTCCATGGTGTCTGTTGTGGACATGGAGCAAAGATAGCATAAAGTTCATTATTTTTGTTCACTATCACAAGGCTATCCAATGATGTACTGCATCACTGTTGCAAATGATTACCTATAGGTACAAATCCATTAGCTATATTTTGTCGCGTAAAACCTCTGATTGTATTAATTTTTCCAGCCTTGATAAGTTTCATGATACAAATTCTCAATTAGTATTATACTCAGTTTATTGATGTCAATTATGTTCAGAGTATATCATACTGGGTAATTAATTAAGTGACGGCAAACTTGGCCTTGCCACTGTTTATGAACAGAATATTGCTATATATCAAAGAGAAACCATGATTACATAACACTTGGCAAGAATGAAGAATAAATACGGCAATATACTGCCTCCATAGTGTTTGTTGTGGACATGAAGCAAAGATAGCATAAAGTTCATTGTTTTTTTTTTTCGCTATCACAAGGCTATACTGCATCACGCACTGCTGCGAATGATCGATCAGGTACAAATTCCATTAGCTATTTTTTTCGCTTAAAACCTGTGATGATTGTATTAATTTTTCCAGCCTTGATAAGTTTCATGATACAAATTCTCAATTAGCATTATACTCAATCTATTGGTGTCGATTATGTTCAGAGTATATCATACTGGGTAATTAATTAAGTGACGGCAAACTTGGCCTTGTCACTGTTTATGAACAGAATATTGCTATATATCAAAGAGAAACCATGATTACATAACACTTGGCAAGAATGAAGAATAAATATGGCAATATACTGCCTCCATGGTGTTTGTTGTGGACATGAAGCAAAGATAGCATAAAGTTCATTATTTTTGTTCACTATCACAAGGCTATACTGCATCACGCACTGCTGCGAATGATCGATCAGGTACAAATTCCATTAGCTATTTTGTCGCATAAAACCTGTGATGATTGTATTAATTTTTCCGGTCTTGATAAGTTTTATGATACAAATTCTCAAGTAACATATACTCAGTCTATATTGATCATGTTGATGTCAGTTATATTCACATCACTTGGTAATTAATGTATAAGTGACAGCAAACTTGGTCTTGTCACTGTGTACGAACAGAGTATTGATGTATGATGTTTGATAGAATTGGATATGCTACAAAATAACAACGAAGAGATTGCCGAATGATTGAAGCAGAGAGTATGTTATACATGTTATAACTGCTGCCGCTTTTATTCATCTTTATTCACAGCGCATGCCTTTGTATGAATTAAAGACACTAACAGAGTTAAGTAATTATTCCATTGTAAGCTTCTGATAAAAATTGTCTTTGAACACAAACCCTTTCTTTCTTTCTTTCTATCTCTCTCTCTATTCTCTCTACTCTATTGAATTTTACCCTTAATTGCATATTGCCAACAGCAAGAAACATTCCCAAAAGTATACCAAATCACGCCACTCCGACAATAATCTTAAGTATAGTTGAAAGAGTAACACTAAAAGGCATCTTTATCCCTGATGTTTTCGACATCATGTATTCTACCCTATTCTTAGTAAGATATCATCGAGCGTAAATAAATATTGAAATAGATTCCACTGACAATAATATGTAAAATATCCACTCTACAAATACTCGATTTCGAAGTGGATTCATTATCTTATACAGGGTTGCACCCACGAGTTTAAATCTGACATATTGAAAGTATTGTCACTCCTCGAAGTTTTTAAATGTAGGCAAATTACATTTTGCATTTTTAAAAAATTGTTAACGAACAGTTTCACTGACATGTTTGTATGGGGTGATGTTCGTTATTCCGAAGATTTATTATTCCGAAACACGCAAATTGCGTATACCTATATGTTCGTTAGTCCGAGAATGAGAAAGGGTTTGTTAATCCGAACATTTGTGGCGTTATTCCGAAGGTTCGTTATTCCGAAAATAAAATAAGGTTCGTTATTCCGAAGGTTCGTTATTCCAAAAATAAAATAAGGTTCGTCAGTCCGAAAGTAACTAACGAACTAACGAACCTTATTTCATTTTCGGACTAACGAAACTTCGGAATAACGAACCTTATTTCGTTTTCGGATCAAAGAACTTTCGGAATAACGAGCCTTCTTTCATTTTCGGACTAACGAACCTTCGGCATAACCAACCTTCGGACTAACGAACCTTCGGAATAACGAAACTTCGGAATAAACGAACCTTCGGAATAACGAACTATAACCGTTTGTATGTGCCTGCATGACTGGCCTAGATTATCTTCTAAAACAAGAGCAGGCTACCTTTTATACTCTCTTTTAAAAAAAAAGAATAAAGTAACGCGTTCACTCTGTTAGCGGTGAATTTCAGAAGAGAGTGCATTTAGAGTGAATTAAGTGTGAATTAAAAGTGATATTTACTCTTTGAGGGGTGACCTCAGTCATCACTCAAGAATTTTGAGTGATCACTGAGGTCTTTGAGTGATCACTGAGGTCCCCCCCTAAAAGGGTGAATAAAGATTGAATATCAAAGTTCTTACTTCACTCGAAATTCACTATCTTCTGAAATTCACCCAAAACAGATTGAACACGTGTTTTTTTTTAAGAGAGTATACCATCTCGTAATCGATGCTCAACAACTGTAAACTGATCATTCCGAAGCGAAGGCTCTCAGCAGCTGAAAACGCTTTGCAGTGGCAGCATCAAAGACTTGGAATAACATCCCACCTTCGATAAGGGAAATTACCTTTCTTGCCATCTCTAAAAGATCCCCCAAACTCACCTTTTCCCCAGTGATCTAACTGATCTAGTTCTTGTGAGACCGTAAATTTCTGTTGTCTTGAGAAATAATTATTTGTGTTAAGTACAAATTTTGTACGCACTATATGGTACTAATTTGTTTTTAGAGCTCCTAAATATCCTATTATAAGCAACATTCTTACGTGTATCGACAGCAGCTCCGGCACATAGCCTTGAACTCCTGACGATACACATTTAGACGAAGAGCGAATAAGAACGGATTTATACAGGCATTAAGATTTGCCAGGAGAATCAGAAACATATACCAAGACGACGAGAAGTCTACGTTTACCCCTAGACTGTAGGACAAGAAAACCCACTGATTGGGCGACCAGCAGATGAGGTAGAGAAGATACATGGCGAGCAGGACTTTCGTAGTGTTGCGTCTCTGAAGTTTGGCCCGGTTTGTCGCTTCAGGGTGTGTCTTCTTCGCTTTGGGGATGTTCCTCTTCGTAGCTGCGCACCCTGGCTCGTCACTAGACATGTCAGCATGGTCAGAGTGTATCTGTTCCTTGGACCGTCTCCGATTATCTGCATTCGGAACTTCTAGGTGTGTTCGACTTATCATTTTGATGGCATTTTCATTTCTACAGTCGCTTGCCCCTGCATAATTTCTCTGCAGTTCTTCCGGTGCTGCTGTAGGTTGCTCGTCTTGGGCTTTGTCATCCGGACTTGCTGATGAGGAGCTATCGGCTACTGATGTCTTAGGAATCGGAAAGATTCTGGAGCTATGCAGTTGTCCGGTCCCTCGTTCTCGTGCCACTTTGTTCAGCTGGCGAAACTTGAGAACGATGGCTGCAAACGAAAATGTCATGATGCATACAGGGATGAAGTACTCCCAGAAAAATAACAAGACAAGAATGAACCCATACTTGCCATCAAACATACACTGACCGTCGGATGTTTCATAATGGAGGATGACATTTAAAATTTGAAACACGGGACCGAGAATCCATGTCGAAGCAATAAAGAAACCTAGAGCTCGTTTCTTGAAATTACTTGCATACCAAATGGGATGCACCACTGCTAGATACCTCTCAATCGACAACGCCACCATGTTGAAGGTAGACATGGCGAAGCATGAGAAAACGATGAGGAGCGAGTTCCAAATTGTACAATAGATGATAGCTCCAACAGGCGTCTTCTCCGATGAACGGATTCCACCGACGTCGGACAGGGTGGCAGCCAGAAGCAGAGTGGATGCTAGGCCATCGACAACCGCTTGGTTGACGATCAGCAGATTAGTGTTGTTACGAACAGAACGACGACAGAGAACAATGACGCAAGTCAGGTTTCCGATCATCCCTATGAATCCGATGAAGATCTGACATATCTGAGCCCAACCAATAACTAGAGATTCACTCATTGCATTTTCAATCTTATAATTAGTATTGTTCATAGTCAAGGAGTCTATTTCCTCAGACTCCATGATGTTTTTTTAATATTATTTCAACGCCAAAAATTCTTCGAAAGATATATCGGAAGTTTAAAAATCCGTCACAAGTCGGAGTCGTCGTTCCTTTACAGTATGTATAGGCCCCAGAGCAATCTGTTATGATCATGTTGATTGCATTCTCGCACACAAGTCATAATCTCATCCAGTTATTGTGATGTCTTGGACATCAATATGTTAGGTTAATAGACGAAATGCTGTGATTTATCTCAGTCAGGAGTTAAAAAATCCAAATCATACATCACTGGCAGCATTCTTATACGCAAGACATATTCTCCTCGGGCTACCATTATGAAGGGACGTCAATCGCGAAAAAGCTACGATTATCTTTAAAGAGAACTTTTAAAATCCAAAGCCACATTCATCACGGTTGAGAAAGCATTCTTACACAAGTCACATCCCCATCAAGCGATACTGTGATGTTAAAAGCGGAATGCTATATGATCATTTTTAAACAGAAGTTTTAAAATCCAGATCAACCGTATTTGACAGCACTCCTACACTAAAGTAATATTCTCCTCGGGTTATTGCGACATAATGTACGTTAATCATTTAATAGCGGAAGGCTATTATTTTTTACCATTCCATTCTTCAACAAGTCATATACTCATGGGGTTACCTCACGGCAATGTTTAAGCACGTTGACAGCGAAAAGCTATGATTATTTTATAAACACAAGTTTTAAAATCCAAATTCGACAGGCATGATTTCTTCAAGGCACTATTAAACAAGCTCTTATAAATTCCCACCGGGCAACCGAAATGTAATGAACGTTAACGGCAAAAGGCTACTTAAATAGGAGTTTAAATATCCATGTCAACAACGATCGGCTCTTGAAAGCTTACTTACAAAAGTCACATCATTGTCAGTTTACCGTGATGTAAAGAACGTTGCATCACAAAAGGTTATGATTATATCTGTAAGCAGAAGTCTAAAAAGCAACAGTCATCGCTAATCCAAAGCCTCATCAAACAAGTCATATTCCTATAGGCAACCTGTAACATGTTTGTATCATGAACATTAATAGCAAAAGGCATGCAATGACGTCTTTTAAATAGAATTATGAAAATCCAAAGCAACAGGCATCGGATCTTTGTTCCACCTGTTCGCTAAATAAAATCCTCATCACTGAGCGACGTAATGATCGCTAATGGCCGAAGGGCATGAGTATCCGGGAGTGGTTTGTTGCACGACTCTTGAATTTTGCGAAGCTGCATGCATTTTTAATGATATACATTGGCTAATTGTTTGCTTTATGCGAGAAGAGATGATCGACGGAGACGCCAGTCAAGTGCTCGTGTGCACATTTATTATGTATAGCCAACATAATAGCATGCAACATTGGCAGGAACTTGAGGAATATTAGCGCATGCGTGCAGACAAACTGGGCAAGATTGGGCTTTACCCCCTCCCCTATACCAGGTCAGTGGTATAGGCCTATTCTCATTGAATGATACCCCCCCCCCCCCCCATCCATGCCCTTTTCCCTTCATCTGCAAATCTTCGAAGGTTCAATATTCAATCCTTGTCACTAATCATGCTAAATACCGGGTGTCTCGGAAAAAGGGGGAACGGTGGATTTTCAGTACTTTTTCTTCAAAAAGTAGATAAACTTTTTACATCAGTGGGTAGGTCTACCGAATAAAATGATACCAAGATCATAGAATTTTGTGAAGTAATTTTTATTCTTTGCCCACTTCTTAAAATACAGCCATTTTCAAATTTTTTGGCGACTGATGAGTAGCTTTGTGTCGAGATGGCCTTTCAAAATACCATGTTTGAGGGAAGTCCATTGATGCTCGTCAGCAGCAAAACGTGCCATACACATGCCATATGAAAAGCCATTCCCGACACATTATTATGCTCTAGCACTGTCGCGAAAAACATGTGAAATTCGAAAATAACTGTATTTTAAGAAACGGGTATAGAATTAAAATTTCTTCACCAAATTTAATGATCTTGGTACCATTCTCTTTGGTAGAAAATGCTTTACCTACTAAAGTAAAAAGATTATCTACTTTCTGAAGGTAAAGTACTGAAAATCCACCGTTCCGCTTTTTCTGGGACACCCGGTATATGTTGCTTTTCTGGCTTCCATTCTGACTATTCTATCCCCTCTAGGCCTGTATGACCCATGCAATCCATTTCTGTATTTTCAATTGGGTCCAATTTAGTGACGTTCAATTCAGTCATGATATTTTCTCAAAATTATTACAGGACCCCTTTAAATCATGAACTTGCTGGCGTGTTCAAATGACGCTTTTTATATTATTGGTGACGGATGAGTCGATGTAATTAATTAATTATGTACTTTGCGATTAAGCTATAACCGATAATTATAATGTTTCCAATGACGTTGCATAATTTTGCAAATGAGACAAACTATCAAGGTGGTTAATCTCACGCCTCACAGAACCTTTCACCTAAACATTACGACACAAGCCAGATGTAAGCCTGCACCAAGATAGAGAATGTTAAATGATCTTTTATGCAAATTAAATTTTAAAAGATATATATTTGTGTGTTTTATTGAATCATAAAACCAAAATCAAGAAAAAATTACAATATTTACAAAATAATTACAGCAGATCAGGATATTGTAACAAACAAAACAAGATAGAAATACCGAGTATATTTTTTTTTTTAAAAGGGGGGCAGAAAAACTGTGGGCAATACAATACTGTACAGTTGCTTAATACATATAGGGGAATTCCCAAATAAGACTCCATAATTATCTTAAGACTGTGCCATAGAGTCTTATACAAAATTAAAAAAACCCAGATCTTTATGAGCATAAATAAATAAAACTAATAACATGTACTATACAGGAAAAAGAATTCCTATCATGCAACCACATTATAGACCCATGGTACACTGTATGTTAATAGAATAAAAATCAATTTAGTAAGTTCCTTTGACTTTCAGTTGTTAAAAGCAGCCTTCCCGAGAACAATGATTCGGCTATGATTATCGGTCACTCGCACGTCGCAAAAATGAATAGAATTAATCGCGGTACGTGTCCTCTTAAAAGGACAGCAATACTTTCAGTGCACTGCTATTAATATCATTTGTAAATACCGCTTGACAAGTAAAAGTTTGCTTTTGAAAACTGATAGTCACTATAGGCAAAGGAAGGAAGTGAAACGGCTATATAAAGGGTGGTATCAAGGGAAAGTAGGAGGGGAACTAGTAAAATAACACATGGATGTCAATCGGAGGGGGGGGGGCAGGGGACACTTCCCTTAAAAAAATAAGCGTGGGCCACAATAGGGTATGTCCCCCCCCCAAAAAAAAAAAGCTGAGAACCCCCATTTTTTTGCTTGTCAGAAAATCGTTTGTGTATGCCTCCCCGAAAAAATTAAGGTGGGGACCTTTTGTGTGGGTGTTGTTTGCAGTGGCGGCGATTTCATGTAACGAGTGGGGGGGGGGGCGGAAACACTGAAGGTAATCGTCCAAAAATCTGTTTCGAGAAGTGGCAGGGGGATGATCGTTATTATGCCAGCAAGCGAAGCGAGTGAGCTAAAAATAACCGGAAAAAAAGGAAAGCCTCAATTAATTAATTATGTACTTTGCGATTAAGCTATAACCGATAATTATAATGTTTCCAATGACGTTGCATAATTTTGCAAATGAAACAAACTATCAAGGTGGTTAATCTCACGCCTCACAGAACCTTTCACCTAAACATTACGACACAAGCCAGATGTAAGCCTGCACCAAGATAGAGAATGTTAAATGATCTTTTATGCAAATTAAATTTTAAAAGATATATATTTGTGTGTTTTATTGAATCATAAAACCAAAATCAAGAAAAAATTACAATATTTACAAAATAATTACAGCAGATCAGGATATTGTAACAAACAAAACAAGATAGAAATACCGAGTATATATTTTTTTTTTTAAAAGGGGGGCAGAAAAACTGTGGGCAATACAATACTGTACAGTTGCTTAATACATATAGGGGAATTCCCAAATAAGACTCCATAATTATCTTAAGACTGTGCCATAGAGTCTTATACAAAATTAAAAAAACCCAGATCTTTATGAGCATAAATAAATAAAACTAATAACATGTACTATACAGGAAAAAGAATTCCTATCATGCAACCACATTATAGACCCATGGTACACTGTATGTTAATAGAATAAAAATCAATTTAGTAAGTTCCTTTGACTTTCAGTTGTTAAAAGCAGCCTTCCCGAGAACAATGATTCGGCTATGATTATCGGTCACTCGCACGTCGCAAAAATGAATAGAATTAATCGCGGTACGTGTCCTCTTAAAAGGACAGCAATACTTTCAGTGCACTGCTATTAATATCATTTGTAAATACCGCTTGACAAGTAAAAGTTTGCTTTTGAAAACTGATAGTCACTATAGGCAAAGGAAGGAAGTGAAACGGCTATATAAAGGGTGGTATCAAGGGAAAGTAGGAGGGGAACTAGTAAAATAACACATGGATGTCAATCGGAGGGGGGGGGGGCAGGGGACACTTCCCTTAAAAAAATAAGCGTGGGCCACAATAGGGTATGTCCCCCCCCAAAAAAGCTGAGAACCCCCATTTTTTTGCTTGTCAGAAAATCGTTTGTGTATGCCTCCCCGAAAAAATTAAGGTGGGGACCTTTTGTGTGGGTGTTGTTTGCAGTGGCGGCGATTTCATGTAACGAGTGGGGGGGGGGGGGGGGGGGGCGGAAAGGTAATCGTCCAAAAATCTGTTTCGAGAAGTGGCAGGGGGATGATCGTTATTATGCCAGCAAGCGAAGCGAGTGAGCTAAAAATAACCGGAAAAAAAGGAAAGCCTCATTTTGCCATCAAAATACACTCTAGGCATATAAAAAATTCGCCTAAATTTGGTCACCTGACTAAAATAAAAGAAAAATATTGAGCTTTAAAAATCAAGGGGGGCACGATCCCCCCCCGAAAAAAATTGTGGGGACATGTCCCCCAACCCCCCCCCCCCCCCCCCCCCCCCGTCCCCCGGGATCGCCACCTATGGTTTTTTGTGTGTGTACTTTGTCGCCCGCGAAAAAGAACTTAAAGTACACATTCAAAGAAAATCACAAATATGGCAAATGATGTAGCACTAGAAACTAGAAAGCTAACATATAGCAATCATATCAGTTTTACGTCAACTACGTATCAGGTAATTTAAAAATGATACAAATAAAACCACCTCCAAGCATCTGTGATACAGGAGCGATTTGCCAAAAAAATAACGATGTTTTACTGACGTCACGAACGGGTTCAACCCTATCCAAGCAGACGACTTCCCATACAGAATGAACATAATTGCAGTGCAATTATTTCTCAAATAATAAAGAATTTGGTTTATCGTGCTCATTTTTACACCATTCTAAAATGGAAATGAAACCAATTCTAATAACTGAAATTTCATTTTTGTAAATATACAGTGTGATCCTGGCAAAATGAATATTTTTGTGGAAATTTGGACCCCGACCCCCCTATTTTTTTCGTTTATAATCACTTATTATATATTTATTTACTGTCACATAAACACTATTCATTTCATATGGAGTATGGTCTTGATACAGAGTTAGACAATATATATATCAGTTAGAGCATTACATAACACAATGGAAGGCTTTTGCCCCTTCCCAGCTGAGAAGACACACACCCCCACCTATGGAATTGAAAAGTCTAGAAATTTTGGGGTTTGACTGGTGATAGGTGATGCCATGTGCCATTCTTTGATACCATCACCATCACTCCTGATCACTTGTCTCTCCTTGTGTTTTATTACAGGTAAGATAAAATTGATTTCTACCTTGTGATATCCTGATATGTGTATGAAATAAGTTCATCTATTACTCACATGCTGGTATTTTGCAACAACACGGTATATTCGATAAGACTTAAGAGGTAGTTTGAGAGATCGTATGTTAGAGTTGGTTGAGCATTCCAGTCATTCCAGTTGATACTTTAACAGAAGTAACTAAATTTGTATCTTAATATGCTTTTCTTGCTCAAACTATGACGTTACTGTTAAAACAGAGTAACGTAGAATGTTACTGTTTATAAATTAATAGTTGAAGTGAAAGATTTAATGATTTGAGTAGTTAGAGAGCTAAAATTGTATATACATGTACTTATCAAGAGAAAGTGGATTATGATTACAGTGTTAAAGGGGTCCTGTACCCTTAGGTTGTGTGTTTCTCGTCAATTTGATATTGAATGTGAACGCAGTCCGAGTTGATTTTAGAATTGTGTGAACACATCTGTTGTGATTCTCATTTGTGGTAGTAAAGGTGTCATGCAGTAGTAAAGACGTGAATGGATTTCACATGTAAACTGGGTACACACCACCGCTGCTTAATGAGAAAGAGATAGTGTAGAGATAAGGAGCCTGCGCTTGGACCTCCTGGAGACCACTTATCTCCTCTCTGGTAGAGTTTGTCTAATTAATCAGACCCATTTAGACTGTGTTGACTATTTTTACAGTAGCTTTTACCTTTAGAACGGTATGTCGATAGGACAGAAGATCAGGGTTTGAAAGAATAGAATTTAGAGAGAGTCTGAGAAGTAGAATAGTTGCTAGCAGAAAGTGATAACTTTGTTTTGTGAACAGGTTATTGTTTCTTCTACTACATGTACATGTATTCTAAGCATGGCCTGGAAAAGAGTATTCCCCCCCCCCCCCCCCCTCCCTTTTGGAAGAGGCTTCCAATTGTTTTTGCTGAGCTGATAAATTTTGGCTGGACTCTTCAGGAGAGCAGCCATTTTGTTTTCCTCTAGGAACTGCCACAAAAGCAGAGGTTGACAAATTGACGTATATTATATCTATTGCAAAATGTTTGATAACTGCTATGCAATATTGTTAATCGTATTTTACCATGTTTCACTGATTTAGTTAGCTTATTAATATCTTAACAGGGAACTGATTATTGACTTGGATTAATTAGCTGATGCTAGATTTATTTTCAAAACTTTGTTATTCACCTAAAATTAGTATCAGAAATAAAATAACTTTGTACTTTTTTACTAAAATAAACCATAGCTATTATAATGTTGATTGCCAAGTAATGTACGATTCGTTGGCTATGGCCTGACTGCTAAGAAAGCATGCCTGAAGCAACCAGAAGACGACCGACGGTCGTTTTAAGTCCTCTCCGTGGAACTTGGCACTGTTAGGCCCGGATGTGGGGGGGGGGGCAGTAAAAAAATATTGCTGTACATGCATACGAGCGTCCAGATAAACGTGTGAAAAGAGTATTGTTTGCCAACGTAGGATCGTCATGGTTGTGTCAAATGGGCCAAAGATGAGAGAAAAAAAACCGGTATGTTTCCTTGAGTTAAGAAAGAGAAAGTGACAATGTTTAGGGGATAGTAAAAAGGGTGTGTTTTTGACTAATGGATAGAACTAGGGTGGTTTTGGAAAAACCCCTGATCACCATGATCACGCCTGTGTACAGGAATGTATACTGCGCGCGCTCCCCCCCCCCCACCCCCCCCCCCCCCTCAGTGGGCTGTGAGGATTGGTTTCTTTATTCCAAAGGGTATTATAGCGCATTGGTTTCGAACCCGGGTACTCCCAGTGTATACACGTCATCACTGCTCTAGCTAGCACTGAGCCTTCGCTCTGACCACCAGAAGCTGTAGCTCGCAGAGGAACTTTCATCATATAAAAACAGAAAAAGGAAGGGGATAGACCCAAGAAACGAAGGGGAGAGAGAGAGAGTGTGTGTGTGTGTGGGGGGGGGGGGAACTAAAGCAATATTGGGAGAGAGAGAGAGAGAGAGAGAGAGAGAGAGAGAGAGAGAGAATGGGGACGGAAAAGGTAAAATGATATCCATTGCAATCATGGCCGTACGCAGCGAAATTTTGAAAACTTCATTTTTTTATTGAAAATGTTCACTAAATCCACAAAAGGTGTGCACCAATTTCTTCAATTTCACTTTTAAAAATGCAAAAGCACCCTCATGACCAGCTCGGTCTCTTCGCTCCCTCTTTTTAGCTTCTTTGAAAATTTTTATGCGTCTTCCCCCCCCCCCGGAAAAAAATTTCTGCGTACGGTCTTGATTGCAAATCACATTTTATCACTTTGGTATTTACGGGGGAGGGGCTTGTGCATGCCTCTTCCTTTCCATCAGCAATTATTTTCAATACAACAAATAGTCTTCCTATAGTTACTCTCCTCATTTCTATTGGAAAACTGTAGTCAATTGAATATGGAGAAAAAAACGGGGGGCCGTGCTTGTGCGGCTTTATGTCTGATAAAATACACATCCCGCTTTTAAAGAAGTATGCATTCCTTATTTAGGCATTATAAAGTTGGGCCACTTTTAAAATGATATCATATCATTTTCTACTGTATTTATACCCATCCCTAAGGTTTGAGTGCATTAAAACAGTCCAGTCGGATATTTTCCCGCTGATTTATTGATCCGTTGTCAATGAGGAGGGTGCTCTATAAATTATAATCCATTGGTGTGCTTTATACGTATCGGGGTTTGAGGAGGCCAGGGGGCACGGCGCCTTAACAGAAAAAAAAAAGAAAGAAAAGAAAAAAGAAAGAAAAAAAAAAGAAAAAGAAAAAAAGAAAGAGAAAGAAAAAGAAAGAAGAAAAAAGAGACAAGAATAGACATTAGGAAACTATGCAGTTTTCAGTTTCAGTTTTCATTTGAATTTCCAAAAGAACTCTTCATGACAGACAGAAAAATAATTTATATAAAAGAGAGACAAATTGAAAACTGAGAAAGGAAAATGACGATAAAAGATATGATAGAACATCCTTCTCCCGCTTCTCACTATTTCTCACGGGGGGGGGGGGGGGGGTAGGCTAGGTATGTGCCGCTCTAATGGGTCACTATAGAAATCCCTAAACGTGGTGTATGGGTTTGAGCCGGAAAATCCCTTAACATGCCCCCCCCCCCCCATTTTTTGGTAACTTTATTGATCAGAATGATCGCCAATAGTGATCGCAAGGCTGAAGTCTCAATATGCAAAATTTCTAATGATCAGGTGATGATGGGTCCCTTTTCTGCCAAATTGACCCTTAAAATGGGTACGGGTATATAATTATGGAGGCTTCAGCAGCACACCCTCATCGAACCAAATCTACCCCCCCCCCCCCCGAGATTTTTCATGTCAGTCAAATGCAGCCCCCTCCCGCTCCTTCCTCTGCCCCAACCTCTATACTACTTATATCTTCTTCTTATCCGATCACTACATCCAGTCCAGTGGTGGATGCATTGCATCGCACAGGTGGTCGCTGCCAGATCTTCTTTGGTAAAGGCGCTGGTAGAAGTGGGCAGACAAGGTTTATACTGTTTTCACACTGCCGAAACGGAATATCCATGTCGTTATATTTCATGACGCTTCACTTTCAAAACGCTTCCAAAACGCTTCTGGTTTCTGTTCACACTGAAGTCCGTTTTGAGCGAAAGCGTAATATTACGGTGTGAGAGAGTGCGGAAATACGTCATTACCCACCATGCATTATGCTATCTCTAGCTGTATAATTTTGTTTTATTTGATATATGTAACAAAACAAATCAGTTATTCAGAATAAAATGTATAATTATTACTTAACTTATTGCAATTTGTTTAAATTTACTGAATAATTATTTTTATTTGTATGTATAGTTCAATTTTTAAACTCATGTACGAATGCTAACGCGTTTGTTTCTTCATACATGATTCGCGTCCATGTAGCTAGTAGCGTCGAACCACAGAAATAGAAGTCTTCTATTTCTGTGCGTCGAACGTACGCTGCACTGCCATGCCGATCCACATGCAGCTCGCTAGCGCTGCGATCGAAGATACCCGCGCTTTCACTCGTTTCCCGCATTTTCCAGGTTTTTGGTAGGAATAATAATAATATAATAATATTCTGGATTTATATAGCGCCTAATACATCTCCGAGAGACTCTCTAAGCGCTTTACAGAAATATTATTACCCCGCGGTCATCGGATTCAGGCTTGCCCGCATACAATGTATGCACCTTCTCCACTCCCTAGGGAGCATTCCAGCCAGGCGCCTTTTGCAGGCGCGCACAATGCTAAACAAATCACAATGACTTTCGCACCCTACCGGGTACCCACTTAACACCTGGGTGGAGAGTGGCAAATGTTGGTTGACCTTTGACATTTCATTCCGCTTTATTTCCTTTTTTCTGTACATACCAAAAAATAAAGCGTCATATTTGGAATATTCCGTTTTCAAAACACCTCAAAACCTAGTGATAGACCTCACACGTAGATTGCGGAATATTTGATTCCGTTTTCAAATATGACGCTTTGCCGAGTGTTCATACCAAAGCGTTTTCTTTTTCAAAAAAACGCTTTTATTCCGTTATATTTGTTTGGTGTGAAAGTGGTATCAGTCTGCTCCTCTCCACACAGGCAGATGGCGTCGTCATTGTCACTATCCCCACTTTGCTAGGAATAGCTCAGCTTTTATGTAATGACAGAACTGGAAAAAAAAGAGATTTAAAAGTAAGAAAATAAAGAGAAAAATGATAAACACGTTTACAAATTGAAGAAAGAAAGAAAGAAAGAAAGAAAGAAAGATATAGATGACTGGATGAATGAATGAATGATACTCAGGCGCGGATCCAGGATTTCTAAGGGGGGGGGGCAAATTTTAAATCATGCGAGTCAAATATTGGCACGTAATGCAGTGGCGTATCTGGCACTTGGTCTTGTTGGGGGTGGGGGCATTCTGAGATTTTAGGTCCATACAGAGCATTCTAAAAGAATAATGTAGATTTGCACCTATGGTGTCGAGGGGGCTCCTTCTTATGTTTTGTTCGGTAATGAATAAGGTTAATTTCTGCGGGTGTCACCATTGTGATGTACGCTAACTCCCTCGAAACCCGCCTTAAACAGTCTTGTGAATCCTTATTAGCATACATCAGCTCTCGCATGAGCCGTAAGCAGTGTTGTACCTGGCATACCGCGTAAAGGGGGGAGGGCAAGCGACCATATTTAAGCCGATGTTAATTTCATTTTGGAGAGTGAGCGTAGCGAGCGAGCGAAAATAAAAACACTTCTATTTTGATATTGGCAGAGCAAACTGCTTGGGTTTTGTTGTTGCAGGTTGGGGCAGGCACTATCGTGTTTAAGGCGATGTTAATTCAATTTCCGTGAGCGAGCGCAGCGAGCGAGTGAAGAAAAAACCCTTCTCTTGTAATAATGTTTGGAACATAAACTGAGTTTTATTGTTGCGGGTCTGGGCAGGTGTGTTTAAGGCGATGTTATTTCTGTTTTGCCGAGCGAGTGAGCGGAAAATAAAAACACTTCTCTTTTAATATTGGCAGCATAAACTGCATGGGTTTTGATGCTGCCGGTTGGGGCAAGCAAGATAGTTTTTCAGGTTATGTTAATTCCATTTTGGCGAGCGAGCGTAGCGAGCGAGAAAAAAAATCATTTCCCTTTTAATGATATTTTCTACATAAACTTTGATTTATTGTTAAAGGTCGGGAGCGGGCACAATCGTGATCTGGTGATTGAGGCGATCGATATTAATTCCAATTTGGCGAGCGAGCGCGAGCGAGCGAAAAAACACCTTTCTTGTAATAATGTTTGGAACATAAGCTGAGTTTTATTGTTGAGGTCTGAGCGGGCACAATTGTGCTTAAGACGATGTTAATTCTATTTTGGTGAGCGAGCCAAAATAAAAAACACATCTATTTTAATATTGGCATCGTAAACTGCATGAGTTTTGATGCTGCCGGTTGGGGCAGGCAATATCTTGTTTCAGGTGATGTTAATTCCATTTTGGCGAGCGAGAGAGAGAAAGAGAGAGAGAGAAAAACACTTTCGTAATGATAATTGGTACATAAACGTTGGTTATTGTTAAAGGTCGGGGGCGGGCACAATTGGAATTGAGACGATCGATATCAATTCCAATTTGGCGAGCAAGCGTAGCGAGCGAGCAAAAAAAAAAATTTCTCCTTTAGGCCTTATTACGTTTGGCACATAAACTGAGCGTTCTTATTGCGTTCGGGACGGGCACATTCGTTTTTAGTACAGCGATGCTAATTTCATTTTTGCGAGCGAGCGAAAAAATACACTTCTGTTTTAATGCTAATTTGTACATAAATTCATTTTAGCAAGTTGTTGCAGGACCCGTTCGGGGCGTGCACGGTCGTGTTTAGGACGATATAGATTTCATTTTGGCAAGTGAGCATAAAAATTGTTTGGTACATAAACTGGGTTTCAATGACATGATTGATGCAGGTCGGGTGCGGGCACATTCGTGTTTAAAGCAATGTTAATTCCATTTCGGCGAACGAGCGTAGCGAGGGAACGGAAAAGATACACTTCTCTTTTAATGGTAATTGGTAAATACATTTGGTTTTATTGTTGCAGCTCGGGGCGGGCACATTTTGTGTTTAAAGCGATGTTACTTCCATTTTGAGCTCGCATAGCAAGCTCGCAAAAATAATGAAGAAAAAACCTTTTCTTTAAACGATAATTTGTACATAAACTGGGTTTTATTCTTGCAGGTCGGGGTGGGCACAATCGTATTCAAGGAGATCTTAAATTTATTTTCCGGGGGGGGGGGGGAGCAACAGCCTGGGAGGCAAGGCCCTTTCGGTCCCCATCTCCTTCTTTTCCCCTGTTTCTTTTCTTCTTCCTCTTCTTTCTTTCCCTTTCCTTTCTTTTCATTCTCTCTCCCCTTTTTGGCGAGGGGGGGGGGGGGGGGCAAGGCCTGCTCGGCCCCCGGGATCCGTGCCTGATGATTATATTAATCATAGACCTCTGTATGCGATTTCTTTTTTTTTTTTTTTTTTTTTTTTTTTTTTACTGATAGGGTGTTTGTTAATAAATATACAAATAATTAGATCAAGTTATGTTTGGAGCCAGAACTGGCAGGCGTCAACTCATATAGTTAATTCCCTTCTGGCTCTGAACAGACGATATACAGACAAACAAAAATTAAGGAAAAATATACATGTAAAATGAATGCATGAATAAATCCGTCGATCATTCAGAATGATTGAAGCAGATGGAAGCCTAACGTTAGCTATACGAATCTATTGTCATATAGGCCCTGGAATGTAGTTTCGCTTGAATTTCCACATGCACGCTATTTTATATGCCATATGCGCTATTTTATTTGCAAAAATATAGACCATTACACATCTTGCTATGTTGCCTAAGCCCGGTTAGCTCAGTCGGTAGAGCATCAGACTTTTATCTGAGGGTCACGGGTTCGAGTCCCTTATCGGGCGAGGTGTCCTTTTTGGCATTGTATTTTTCTTATGATATTCGCCTAATATGGTTATGTGCCGCTATAATGGGTCACTTTTTTGCAAGAAATCCATAAACACTGGGTATGGTTCTGAGCCGGAAAATCCCTAAACATGCCCCTTTTTTAACATGGGTAATTTTATTGATCAGAATGATATTCTCGCCCATAGTGATCGGGGCTTAAGTCGTGAGATGCAAAATCCCTATTATTAGGCGATGATGGGTACCCTTTTCTGCCCAAATGACCCTGAAAATGAGTACGGGTATATGAGGCTTTACGCCCGCACACCCCAATCCATGCCGATCCGAACCAAATCTACCCTCGTGATTTCTCATGTCAAATGCAGGGGCCCCCCCACTCCTTCCTCTGCCCCCAAACCTCTATACTATACTATAGACCAATTTCACCTCCGGTTTATGTATTTGGCCCTCTATCGGCGACGCCATTGCTGCGGTGGGCAAGCGCGTGACCGCGATTGGCTCTGTGTACAAAATGAATGTAAGATATGAGATATGCCCCGATATTGTTCCATTTACTTTATTCTAGATCAATAAATAAAGCATGGATACATGGGTAGATGAGGTAAGGCAATGGTCATATCTGACGAATGAAGTATGATGTATTTTTGTACTTTCGATGGTTTTTTCAACTTAGTTTTGTCAGTAAAAGTCGATTGCAGCATAGAAGCCGTAGTAAACGGGAGCCCTAAATCTTACCCTGTTTACAAAGTCATGTTTTCACTCATTAAATTTTACGCCAAAGTACATAATGATAATTTTTTCTTGACTTCAAAGTCCTTTCTGTTGATGTTTTTTACCCACTGGCGACGAATTCCTTCACATTGCTTATGGAAACCTGGGTAGGGAGTACGGCTTCTCACACAAAACAGGCTTTCATGAGTCAAAAGCGAGTGAATTTCGCACTCAGTTAGCTTCCAATTTTTTAAACTTTCTCTAATTCTTATGGCATTTGAGCACCGCAACAGCTGCGACCCGAACTTCCCTCATAATTTCTCATTGCAAATATTAAAAGAAATTCTGCATATACTGGTTCAAAATCGACAAAAAAATCGAACGAATGTACATAACGCGCTATTGACTTGTTGTACTATGAAAGTTGGAGCGCCCACCGCAGTATGTCGAACTGTTGTCGAACAGTCTGCTGCCCTCTTGCGTTGTGAAATTGGTCTATAGCTCAGCTTTATGTAATGACAGAACTGGAAATGAGAGAATTAAAAGTAAACAGAAAAACGATAAACACGTTTACAAATAAAGAAAAAATAAACAATGATGAACAGATACATATAAATAACTCGATAGAGATAGATAAATAGATATACAAATACTATGGGCCTATAAGTCATCGTGAATGAAATACATCATTTTGCAATATGAAAAGTCATCTTAGATTATAAAAACTACTTTACTTCTCTACCAGAAACCGTCTGATTCGGTCCAGTAGTCACGAAGTAATAGGGATTTTTGAAACGGACGTCATAGGTCCTTCCCGTCAAAGTCTAGACAGATGGAGAACTCAAAGCACAATGGACAATCTCATTATCCTTTTGAATGGTTTACAAAGGAAATCACCGTTTTATTTTGATCTGCTATGATTGCTATCTGGTTATTGCAGCGGTGTTTCGATCATAGGTAATTATTCTTTCTGTAGTGCGATAGTCATAAAGGATCAGGGAGTTTAGTAAGCTCGTCATTGGTTCCTTTCGGGGACACTTTACATCAAGAATGATGATAACAATGACAAAAAAATAAATTGTTTTCACCACAACCATATAACACAAATAAAAAGAATATAGTGATTTCCTTTGCAAACAATATTTAAAAAAAGGAGTGTGATTTGTATATAGTGATTTGAGGATCCCTTCGTTCAAACTTGGAGAGTAAGGACTTACGACATGTTTACAAAAGTCCCTATTTCTTTGTGACTACTGGACCGAATCAGATGGGGTCTTCACTGACTGGTAGAGAAATAGTTATGGTTTTGTAATCTACAATGACTTTTCATTATTGCAAACTGATTTCTTTCATGATTGATATAGGCTTTTTTTTTTGGGGGGGGGGGGGCAATTGTCTCACAAAATTTAGAAGAAAGTAAAAGAAAGAAAGAAAGAAAGATAAAATAGAATAGATTGATAGATAGATTGATTTGATTGATTGATTGATAGATATAGATGAATGAATGAATGGATGGGTGAATGAATAAATGAATCAATCAATTAAACAATCAATCAATCAGTCGTGAATGATACTGTCACTGGCCGTAAATCCCGGGGGGGGGATGGGGGGGATATATCCCCCCCCCACTTTTTGGAGAGGGGGGGATGGGCGTGTACAAATATCCCCCCCCCACTTTTTAAGAAAGAAAATATATTTTAATTAATCCGTTAGTAAAATCTTTGAATATCTGTCATAAACAACCATCATATTTTAGAATTTCTATTTGAAAATGCGATTGTGAAAACCCAAAAGTGGTTATTTTTGGCTCGCTCGCTTCGCTCGCTCGCAAAATAAATATTAAATGTGTGTAGGTGGTCTGTGGGGGTCAGTGAGGGTGTGTGCTTATACTTAAGTGTGAGATCCGACAGAAAAAAAAAATCGTCAAAAAAGTCATCATCATCCCCCCACCTCCCCCCCTCCCCCCCCCCCCCCCCACTCCTCAGAGTGGATTTACGCCGGTGGAAATGACTGAGTTCTAGTCAAAATACGACTAGAAAGTGGTCACAAATGACTAAAAATATAGTATTAAAAATGACTAGTATTTTTAATTGAACCCAACTGACCCTTTCATCTAGTCGTTTTTAAATGATTTGTTTTAAGAGTATACATAAACATTAACGAAAAAAATACACTATTGCAAACTGGACCTTGCACTGCGTTGCTTTTAATCCGAGTACGATACAAGATTGATACTGAAACCTGATATTCATGCCAGTATCCTGCTCTAGTGCCAAGTTCACCTTGTTTTTTTTTTTTCTTATGTTTGTCCTATCAATTTCACCTGCTACAAGATAAATGATTATCAATTTGATATTCATCATGATTATCATTTTAATGATAAATTATTATCATTATGATAATCACCACCACGACCTTTTGCTTTAGTTTTTCTTTGCTGCTTTGACGGTTTTTAATCCACTCGTCGTCCTTGCCGAATCCCCCAAAATTAGTTTCTGGAAATGGCTTGACGGAGACAAAAAGTAAGGAGCAATTACCTGATTGGTATTGTTCCATGTTCCAGCACATCCCGAATGAAATATTCATCCAAATTCCCTTTCGATGGTTTTGAGTTGAATTAATATATTCTTCTAACTGGGGATACGACAATATTGCTGCAGCTGCTGCTGAAATTGTTAGTTGTTAAAGTTGTCGTTCGTGTTGTTGTTAATATCACCCAACGTTAATGTTATCATGGTTATTGATGGTGATGTAGTGTGGCTGTTGTGAGCCACGTAGTTTTATTATACACTCCAAAAGGGAAGGTGAAATTCTACCAAATACTAAGTATTACAGCTAAGCTGCATGTTTGTGGGTAACACTTTACCCAATGTCGACTTAAACATTTATAAAAATATACCCAGTACGTAGTAATGATAACATTTGACACAACAAACATTCATGTTCCCTTTATGGCCAATATTGGGTTAATTTGACCACTTTTAACAGCATATTTGAACACATTTTTTAAAGTACATTATTAACACTAATTCTTTGCCAAAGCAGTTTTAATGTACTTAAGAGACCGCCCTGGGTATAGAAAACAGAATAAAGAGCTAAATGAATAACTAAATAGCTTCAAGTCGCCACGGAGAATGAGTATTCCAGTGGTTTTATAATTATTTTCATCTGGTGGTGTCCTATTATCAAAGAAGTGTATTCAAAAGTCATTGTATGATGATCCAGTTTTGCTAACAAAATTTCATTCGTTCGTTCATTTATTATTCATACAATCCACGCACTTACTGAATAGCTAAATGATAAATCGAGTCTGAGTTCAAAATTGATAAGTAAGCATGGTAAGTCCACTAGTGTACAATATAAGAATACCTGCCACGTGGTGACTTATGACATGATGTATAGCGAATGGTAGAGTTGACAAGTTCAGTCATTAAAATACTGCGTCCTTAGACGATTATACAAATTTCAGTAAAACATATATATGACATTACAACTATCATCATGAATCATAAAAAGGACCCAATAAGTGCCCAATAATGCATGGGAAGATAACCCTTTGTAATAGTTTCTGCAGTTTAGCGGAAAAAACTGAATAATTATTGATAACATTCCTCTTCCGGGAATTGACAAAGAAAAAATATGCCTTTTTTCAACCCCTCCCCTAGCAATATTTAAAACGAAGACAGAGAGATATCGAAGGGCTCCCGAACAGCATATCAAAAAAATCGAACAGTTGATCAGTTGGTGGATAGGCCATGTGGCGCCATTTGCTGAAAAGTCGTGAATGGATGCACTGAAAATAGAAATTAATATAAATATTTCACAAGTATAATTTTCAATTTGAATATGATCAAGAACTATGAAATGCAGTTGGTAGACAAAGAATGATCACTTTCATTTTAGTGATTAGTTGATGCATGGCGGTCATAGCTCATGGCTCGCCATAATGCGAATTAATCGGCAACAAACGGCTAATGAATTAGGTTTGGGTCGGTGATATTTTGGTGAAGATATGTTATTGGCATAGCAACTCCAAACATTCATCTACAGTGATAATGATTCATAGCTATTGTGAGGAGAGGGACGGGAAGGGGGGTGGGGAGAGATGGAGAGAGATAGTGAGAGAGATAGGCGAAGGGGGGGGGGGGGGGCAATGAAAAGAAATATATCTTCTCACTTCTTCGCTGTGTTGAAGTTTAGACATTTTGAACCAAGGGGAAAAAAAGAGGAAAAAAATATTTGCACTTGCAGTTAGAGGGTTAGGGAATCTTCGTGTGAGTCAATAATTTTGAGTATTGCACACAGAAAAGTATTACAAATAGAAAAGTATACGAGTTCTAAGAAAAAATCCCTTCAACAATAGCCCCTACCCCCACCATCTACAGCATGAAACTGGGCCTTTATAAAGTGGCTTCCTCACTGAACTGCTGAAATACATGAATCAAAGTAAACGGAGTCGTTTCGATATGCCTTCACGATGTCCTATAATGGGGAGGGTTCAATATCGTTAAAATTAAAAATTAGGATAGTTTGACGCGGAGTAGTACTTGTCGTTGCAGGGAGAAACGTGTATGTCGTACTACCTTCCCCATCCATGGTTTAGTTTGATGTCAATATCGTGGTTAGTCAAGTTAAATGTCCTTTTTGTTTATGGCAATGGCGCTAGAGACCTCAAGGACCGACTAATGTGAGTCACCAAAAATGAAACCATATTCAGTAAGCCCTGATATCGTGTTTTACAAAATAAAGAGAAATAGCTGGCTGAATGATAGTATAGTAGTTGATAATGTCTTCAATAAATGAATAATTTGGATGGCTGTCTATCATAATTATGTAGGGGTGGGCTGAGACTGAAATTTGGTCAGAAACTTTGATATGACCGGCCCTGAAGCCTGCAAAAAAGGTCCTCAGACCATAAATTGAAAAGTCATCAAGCCCAAGATTGACCGGCCCTAGGGGAAAAAACTTCTCAAACTCCCACGGATTCAGGGAAGAATTTCTGTTTGTAGTGTTTGACGATGTCCTAATCGGGAGGGTTCAATATCGTTAAAGTTGAAAATTAGGAAGTGTGTTTACGCGGAGTACTTGTCGTTGCAGGGAGAACGGGTATGTCGTATACCTTCCCCATTGGAAATCAACTGGAGAAGAAGGCTAGATTAATGGTGATGTGTAGTAGATAGTGAACAAAGAAGAATGGCTCTCGATTGGTGTAGAGCCATGTTTGTCCCCATACCAAAGAAGGGTAACTTAAAAGACTGTTCTAACTATCGTACCATCAGTTGATATCCCATGCCAGCAAGATCATGCTCCGAATCATCATCAAAAGAGCTAAGGTGAAGCTGTCAGAAGAATTTA
>CM057167.1:18149659-18219659 GCA_029962745.1 Echinometra lucunter
TAAAATGATATCCATTGCAATCATGGCCGTACGCAGCGAAATTTTGAAAACTTCATTTTTTTATTGAAAATGTTCACTAAATCCACAAAAGGTGTGCACCAATTTCTTCAATTTCACTTTTAAAAATGCAAAAGCACCCTCATGACCAGCTCGGTCTCTTCGCTCCCTCTTTTTAGCTTCTTTGAAAATTTTTATGCGTCTTCCCCCCCCCCCGGAAAAAATTTCTGCGTACGGTCTTGATTGCAAATCACATTTTATCACTTTGGTATTTACGGGGGAGGGGCTTGTGCATGCCTCTTCCTTTCCATCAGCAATTATTTTCAATACAACAAATAGTCTTCCTATAGTTACTCTCCTCATTTCTATTGGAAAACTGTAGTCAATTGAATATGGAGAAAAAAAACGGGGGCCGTGCTTGTGCGGCTTTATGTCTGATAAAATACACATCCCGCTTTTAAAGAAGTATGCATTCCTTATTTAGGCATTATAAAGTTGGGCCACTTTTAAATGATATCATATCATTTTCTACTGTATTTATACCCATCCCTAAGGTTTGAGTGCATTAAAACAGTCCAGTCGGATATTTTCCCGCTGATTTATTGATCCGTTGTCAATGAGGAGGGTGCTCTATAAATTATAATCCATTGGTGTGCTTTATACGTATCGGGGTTTGAGGAGGCCAGGGGGCACGGCGCCTTAACAGAAAAAAAAAGAAAAAGAAAAGAAAAAAAAGAAGAAAAAAAAAAAGAAAAAGAAAAAAAGAAAAGAAAGAAAAAGAAAAAGAAAGAAGAAAAAAGAGACAAGAATAGACATTAGGAAACTATGCAGTTTTCAGTTTCAGTTTTCATTTGAATTTCCAAAAGAACTCTTCATGACAGACAGAAAAATAATTATATAAAAGAGAGACAAATTGAAAACTGAGAAAGGAAAATGACGATAAAAGATATGATAGAACATCCTTCTCCCGCTTCTCACTATTTCTCACGGGGGGGGGGGGGGGGTAGGCTAGGTATGTGCCGCTCTAATGGGTCACTATAGAAATCCCTAAACGTGGTGTATGGGTTTGAGCCGGAAAATCCCTTAACATGCCCCCCCCCCCCCATTTTTTGGTAACTTATTGATCAGAATGATCGCCAATAGTGATCGCAAGGCTGAAGTCTCAATATGCAAAATTTCTAATGATCAGGTGATGATGGGTCCCTTTTCTGCCAAATTGACCCTTAAAATGGGTACGGGTATATAATTATGGAGGCTTCAGCAGCACACCCTCATCGAACCAAATCACCCCCCCCCCCCCGAGATTTTTCATGTCAGTCAAATGCAGCCCCCTCCCGCTCCTTCCTCTGCCCCAACCTCTATACTACTTATATCTTCTTCTTATCCGATCACTACATCCAGTCCAGTGGTGGATGCATTGCATCGCACAGGTGGTCGCTGCCAGATCTTCTTTGGTAAAGGCGCTGGTAGAAGTGGGCAGACAAGGTTTATACTGTTTTCACACTGCCGAAACGGAATATCCATGTCGTTATATTTCATGACGCTTCACTTTCAAAACGCTTCCAAAACGCTTCTGGTTTCTGTTCACACTGAAGTCCGTTTTGAGCGAAAGCGTAATATTACGGTGTGAGAGAGTGCGGAAATACGTCATTACCCACCATGCATTATGCTATCTCTAGCTGTATAATTTTGTTTTATTTGATATATGTAACAAAACAAATCAGTTATTCAGAATAAAATGTATAATTATTACTTAACTTATTGCAATTTGTTTAAATTTACTGAATAATTATTTTTATTTGTATGTATAGTTCAATTTTTAAACTCATGTACGAATGCTAACGCGTTTGTTTCTTCATACATGATTCGCGTCCATGTAGCTAGTAGCGTCGAACCACAGAAATAGAAGTCTTCTATTTCTGTGCGTCGAACGTACGCTGCACTGCCATGCCGATCCACATGCAGCTCGCTAGCGCTGCGATCGAAGATACCCGCGCTTTCACTCGTTTCCCGCATTTTCCAGGTTTTTGGTAGGAATAATAATAATATAATAATATTCTGGATTTATATAGCGCCTAATACATCTCCGAGAGACTCTCTAAGCGCTTTACAGAAATATTATTACCCCGCGGTCATCGGATTCAGGCTTGCCCGCATACAATGTATGCACCTTCTCCACTCCCTAGGGAGCATTCCAGCCAGGCGCCTTTTGCAGGCGCGCACAATGCTAAACAAATCACAATGACTTTCGCCCTACCGGGTACCCACTTAACACCTGGGTGGAGAGTGGCAAATGTTGGTTGACCTTTGACATTTCATTCCGCTTTATTTCCTTTTTTCTGTACATACCAAAAAATAAAGCGTCATATTTGGAATATTCCGTTTTCAAAACACCTCAAAACCTAGTGATAGACCTCACACGTGATTGCGGAATATTTGATTCCGTTTTCAAATATGACGCTTTGCCGAGTGTTCATACCAAAGCGTTTTCTTTTTCAAAAAAACGCTTTTATTCCGTTTATATTTGTTTGTGTGAAAGTGGTATCAGTCTGCTCCTCTCCACACAGGCAGATGGCGTCGTCATGTCACTATCCCCACTTTGCTAGGAATAGCTCAGCTTTTATGTAATGACAGAACTGGAAAAAAAAGAGATTTAAAAGTAAGAAAATAAGAGAAAAATGATAAACACGTTTACAATTGAAGAAAGAAAGAAAAGAAAGAAGAAGAAAGATATAGATGACTGGATGAATGAATGAATGATACTCAGGCGCGGATCCAGGATTTCTAAGGGGGGGGGGCAAATTTTAAATCATGCAGAGTCAAATATTGGCACGAATGCAGTGGCGTATCTGGCACTTGGTCTTGTTGGGGGTGGGGGCATTCTGAGATTTTAGGTCCATACAGAGCATTCTAAAAGAATAATGTAGATTTGCACCTATGGTGTCGAGGGGCTCCTTCTTATGTTTTGTTCGGTAATGAATAAGGTTAATTTCTGCGGGTGTCACCATTGTGATGTACGCTAACTCCCTCGAAACCCGCCTTAAACAGTCTTGTGAATCCTTATTAGCATACATCAGCTCTCGCATGAGCCGTAAGCAGTGTTGGTACCTGGCATACCGCGTAAAGGGGGGAGGGCAAGCGACCATATTTAAGCCGATGTTAATTTCATTTGGAGAGTGAGCGTAGCGAGCGAGCGAAATAAAAACACTTCTATTTTGATATTGGCAGAGCAAACTGCTTGGGTTTTGTTGTTGCAGGTTGGGGCCTGCACTATCGTGTTTAAGGCGATGTTAATTCAATTTCCGTGAGCGAGCGCAGCGAGCGAGTGAAGAAAAAACCCTTCCTTGTAATAATGTTTGGAACATAAACTGAGTTTTATTGTTGCGGGTCTGGGCAGGTGTGTTTAAGGCGATGTTATTTCTGTTTGCCGAGCGGTGAGCGGAAAATAAAAACACTTCTCTTTTAATATTGGCAGCATAAACTGCATGGGTTTTGATGCTGCCGGTTGGGGCAAGCAAGATAGTTTTTCAGGTTATGTTAATTCCATTTTGGCGAGCGAGCGTAGCGAGCGAGAAAAAAATCATTTCCCTTTTAATGATATTTTCTACATAAACTTTGATTTATTGTTAAAGGTCGGGAGCGGGCACAATCGTGATCTGGTGATTGAGGCGATCGATATTAATTCCAATTTGGCGAGCGAGCGCGAGCGAGCGAAAAAAAACACCTTTCTTGTAATAATGTTTGGAACATAAGCTGAGTTTTATTGTTGAGGTCTGAGCGGGCACAATTGTGCTTAAGACGATGTTAATTCTATTTTGGTGAGCGAGCCAAAATAAAAAACACATCTATTTTAATATTGGCATCGTAAACTGCAGGAGTTTTGGATGCTGCCGGTTGGGGCAGGCAATATCTTGTTTCAGGTGATGTTAATTCCATTTTGGCGAGCGAGAGAGAGAAAGAGAGAGAGAGAAAAACACTTCGTAATGATAATTGGTACATAAACGTTGGTATTGTTAAAGGTCGGGGGCGGGCACATTGGAATTGAGACGATCGATATCAATTCCAATTTGGCGAGCAGCGTAGCGGCGAGCAAAAAAAAAAAATTTCTCCTTTAGGCCTTATTACGTTGGCACATAAACTGAGCGTTCTTATTGCGTTCGGGACGGGCACATTCGTTTTTAGTACAGCGATGCTAATTTCATTTTTGCGAGCGAGCGAAAAAATACACTTCTGTTTTAATGCTAATTTGTACATAATTCATTTTAGCAAGTTGTTGCAGGACCCGTTCGGGGCGTGCACGGTCGTGTTTAGGACGATATAGATTTCATTTTGGCAAGTGAGCATAAAAATTGTTGGTACATAAACTGGGTTCAATGACATGATTGATAGCAGGTCGGGTGCGGCACATTCGTGTTTAAAGCAATGTTAATTCCATTTCGGCGAACGAGCGTAGCGAGGGAACGGAAAAAGATACACTTCTCTTTTAATGGTAATTGGTAAATACATTTGGTTTATTGTTGCAGCTCGGGCGGGGCACATTTTGTGTTTAAAAGCGATGTTACTTCCATTTTGAGCTCGCATAGCAAGCTCGCAAAAATAATGAAGAAAAAACCTTTTCTTAAACGATAATTTGTACATAACTGGGTTGTTATTCTTGCAGGTCGGGGGTGGGCAAATCGTATTCAAGGAGATCTTAAATTATTTTCCGGGGTGGGGGGGGGGGAGCAACAGCCTGGGAGGCAAGGCCCTTTCGGTCCCCATCTCCTTCTTTTCCCCTGTTTCTTTTCTTCTTCCTCTTCTTTTTTCCCTTTCCTTTCTTTTCATTCTCTCTCCCCTTTTTGGCGAGGGGGGGGGGGGGGGCAAGGCCTGCTCGGCCCCCGGGATCCGTGCCTGATGATTATATTAATCATAGACCTCTGTATGCGATTTCTTTTTTTTTTTTTTTTTTTTTTTTTTTTTTTACTGATGGGTGTTTGTTAATAAATATACAAATAATTAGATCAAGTTATGTTTGGAGCCAGAACTGGCAGGCGTCAACTCATATAGTTAATTCCCTTCTGGCTCTGAACAGACGATATACAGACAAACAAAAATTAAGGAAAAATATACATGTAAAATGAATGCATGAATAAATCCGTCGATCATTCAGAATGATTGAAGCAGATGGAAGCCTAACGTTAGCTATACGAATCTATTGTCATATAGGCCCTGGAATGTAGTTTCGCTTGAATTTCCACATGCACGCTATTTTATATGCCATATGCGCTATTTTATTTGCAAAAATATAGACCATTACACATCTTGCTATGTTGCCTAAGCCCGGTTAGCTCAGTCGGTAGAGCATCAGACTTTTAATCTGAGGGTCACGGGTTCGAGTCCCTTATCGGGCGAGGTGTCCTTTTTGGCATTGTATTTTTCTTATGATATTCGCCTAATATGGTTATGTGCCGCTATAATGGGTCACTTTTTTGCAGAAATCCATAAACACTGGGTATGGTTCTGAGCCGGAAAATCCCTAAACATGCCCCTTTTTTAACATGGGTAATTTTATTGATCAGAATGATATTCTCGCCCATAGTGATCGGGGCTTAAGTCGTGAGATGCAAAATCCCTATTATTAGGCGATGATGGGTACCCTTTTTCTGCCCAAATGACCCTGAAAATGAGTACGGGTATATGAGGCTTTACGCCCGCACACCCCAATCCATGCCGATCCGAACCAAATCTACCCTCGTGATTTCTCATGTCAAATGCAGGGGCCCCCCACTCCTTCCTCTGCCCCAACCTCTATACTATACTATAGACCAATTTCACCTCCGGTTTATGTATTTGGCCCTCTATCGGCGACGCCATTGCTGCGGTGGGCAAGCGCGCTGACCGCGATTGGCTCTGTGTACAAAATGAATGTAAGATATGAGATATGCCCCGATATTGTTCCATTTACTTTATTCTAGATCAATAAAATAAAGCATGGATACATGGGTAGATGAGGTAAGGCAATGGTCATATCTGACGAATGAAGGTATGATGTATTTTTGTACTTTCGATGGTTTTTCAACTTAGTTTTGTCAGTAAAAGTTCGATTGCAGCATAGAAGCCGTAGTAAACGGGAGCCCTAAATCTTACCCTGTTTACAAAGTCATGTTTTCACTCATTAAATTTTACGCCAAAGTACATAATGATAATTTTTCTTGACTTCAAAGTCCTTTCTGTTGATGTTTTTTACCCACTGGCGACGAATTCCTTCACATTGCTTATGGAAACCTGGGTAGGGAGTACGGCTTCTCACACAAACAGGCTTCATGAGTCAAAAGCGAGTGAATTTCGCACTCAGTTAGCTTCCAATTTTTAAACTTTCTCTAATTCTTATGGCATTTGAGCACCGCACAGCTGCGACCCGAACTTCCCTCATAATTTCTCATTGCAAATATTAAAAGAAATCTGCATATACTGGTCAAAATCGACAAAAAAATCGAACGAATGTACATAACGCGCTATTGACTTGTGTACTATGAAAGTTGGAGCGCCCACCGCAGTATGTCGAACTGTGTCGAACAGTCTGCTGCCCTCTTGCGTTGTGAAATTGGTCTATAGCTCAGCTTTATGTAATGACAGAACTGGAAATGAGAGAATTAAAAGTAAACAGAAAAACGATAAACACGTTTACAAATAAAGAAAAAATAAACAATGATGAACAGATACATATAAATAACTCGATAGAGATAGATAAATAGATATACAAATACTATGGGCCTATAAGTCATCGTGAATGAAATACATCATTTTGCAATATGAAAAGTCATCTTAGATTATAAAAACTACTTTACTTCTCTACCAGAAACCGTCTGATTCGGTCCAGTAGTCACGAAGTAATAGGATTTTTGAAACGGGACGTCATAGGTCCTTCCCGTCAAAGTCTAGACAGATGGAGAACTCAAAGCACAATGGACAATCTCATTATCCTTTTGAATGGTTTACAAAGGAAATCACCGTTTTATTTTGATCTGCTATGATTGCTATCTGGTTATTGCAGCGGTGTTTCGATCATAGGTAATTATTCTTTCTGTAGTGCGATAGTCATAAAGGATCAGGGAGTTTAGTAAAGCTCGTCATTGGTTCCTTTCGGGACACTTTACATCAAGAATGATGATAACAATGACAAAAAATAAATTGTTTTCACCACAACCATATAACACAAATAAAAAGAATATAGTGATTCCTTTGCAAACAATATTTAAAAAAAAGGAGTGTGATTTGTATATAGTGATTTGAGGATCCCTTCGTTCAAACTTGGAGAGTAAGGACTTACGACATTGTTTACAAAAGTCCCTATTTCTTTGTGACTACTGGACCGAATCAGATGGGGTCTTCACTGACTGGTAGAGAAATAGTTATGGTTTTGTAATCTACAATGACTTTTCATATTGCAAACTGATTTCTTTCATGATTGATATAGGCTTTTTTTTTTGGGGGGGGGGGGGGCAATTGTCTCACAAAATTTAGAAAGAAAGTAAAAGAAAGAAAGAAAGAAAGATAAAATAGAATAGATTGATAGATAGATTGATTGATTGATTGATTGATAGATATAGATGAATGAATGAATGGATGGGTGAATGAATAAATGAATCAATCAATTAAACAATCAATCAATCAGTCGTGAATGATACTGTCACTGGCGTAAATCCCGGGGGGGGGATGGGGGGGATATATCCCCCCCCCACTTTTGGAGAGGGGGGGATGGCGTGTACAAATATCCCCCCCCCCCACTTTTTAAGAAAGAAAATATATTTTAATTAATCCGTTAGTAAAATCTTTGAATATCTGTCATAAACAACCATCATATTTAGAATTTCTATTTGAAAATGCGATTGAAAACCAAAAAGTGGTTATTTTTGGCTCGCTCGCTTCGCTCGCTCGCAAAATAAATATTAAATGTGTGTAGGTGGTCTGTGGGGGTCAGTGAGGGTGTGTGCTTATACTTAAGTGTGAGATCGACAGAAAAAAAAATCGTCAAAAAAGTCAATCATCCCCCCCCCCCCCCCCACTCCTCAGAGTGGATTTACGCCGGTGGAAATGACTGAGTTCTAGTCAAAATACGACTAGAAAGTGGTCACAAATGACTAAAAATATAGTATTAAAAATGACTAGTATTTTAATTGAACCCAACTGACCCTTTCATCTAGTCGTTTTAAATGATTTGTTTTAAGAGTATACATAAACATTAACGAAAAAAATACACTATTGCAAACTGGACCTTGCACTGCGTTGCTTTTAATCCGAGTTACGATAAAAGATTGATACTGAAACCTGATATTCATGCCAGTATCCTGCTCTAGTGCCAAGTTCACCTTGTTTTTTTTTTTTTCTTATGTTTGTCCTATCAATTTCACCTGCTACAAGATAAATGATTATCAATTTGATATTCATCATGATTATCATTTTAATGATAAATTATTATCATTATGATAATCACCACCACGACCTTTTGCTTTAGTTTTCTTTGCTGCTTTGACGGTTTTAATCCACTCGTCGTCCTTGCCGAATCCCCCCAAAATTAGTTTCTGGAAATGGCTTGACGGAGACAAAAAGTAAGGAGCAATTACCTGATTGGTATTGTTCCATGTTCCAGCACATCCCGAATGAAATATTCATCCAAATTCCCTTTCGATGGTTTTGAGTTGAATTAATATATTCTTCTAACTGGGGATACGACAATATTGCTGCAGCTGCTGCTGAAATTGTTAGTTGTTAAAGTTGTCGTTCGTGTTGTTGTTAATATCACCAACGTTAATGTTATCATGGTTATTGATGGTGATGTAGTTGTGGCTGTTGTGAGCCACGTAGTTTTATTATACACTCCAAAAGGGAAGGTGAAATTCTACCAAATACTAAGTATTACAGCTAAGCTGCATGTTTGTGGGTAACACTTTACCCAATGTCGACTTAAACATTTTATAAAAAATATACCCAGTACGTAGTAATGAGTAACATTTGACACAACAAACATTCATGTTCCCTTTATGGCCAATATTGGGTAAATTTGACCACTTTTAACAGCATATTTGAACACATTTTTAAAGTACATTATTAACACTAATTCTTTGCAAAGCAGTTTTAATGTACTTAAGAGACCGCCCTGGGTATAGAAAACAGAATAAAGAGCTAAATGAATAACTAAATAGCTTCAAGTCGCCACGGAGAATGAGTATTCCAGTGGTTTTATAATTATTTTCATCTGGTGGTGTCCTATATTATCAAAGAAGTGTATTTCAAAAGTTCATTGTATGATGATCCAGTTTTGCTAACAAAATTTCATTCGTTCGTTCATTTATTATTCATACAATCCCACGCACTTACTGAATAGCTAAATGATAAATCGAGTCTGAGTTCAAATTGATAAGTAAGCATGGTAAGTCCATAGTGTACAATATAAGAATACCTGCCACGTGGTGACTTTATGACATGATGTATAGCGAATGGTAGAGTTGACAAGTTCAGTCATTAAAATAATGCGTCCTTAGACGATTATACAAATTTTCAGTAAAACATATAATATGACATTACAACTATCATCATGAATCATAAAAAGGACCCATAAGTTGCCAAATAATGCATGGGAAGATAACCCTTGTAATAGTTTCTGCAGTTTTAGGCGGAAAAAATGAATAATATTGATAACATTCCTCTTCCGGGAATTGACAAAGAAAATATGACTTTTCAAACCCCTCCCCTAGAAATAATTAAAACGAAGACAGAGAGATATCGAAGGGCTCCCGAACAGCATATCAAAAAAATCGAACAGTTGATCAGTTGGTGGATAGGCCATTGTGGCGCCATTTGCTGAAAAGTCGTGAATGGATGCACTGAAAATAGAAATTAATATAAATATTTCACAAGTATAATTTTCAATTTGAATATGATCAAGAACTATGAAATGCAGTTGGTAGACAAAGAATGATCACTTTCATTTTAGTGATTAGTTGATGCATGGCGGTCATAGCTCATGGCTCGCCATAATGCGAATTAATCGGCAACAAACGGCTAATGAATTAGGTTTGGGTCGGTGATATTTTGGTGAAGATATGTTATTGGCATAGCAACTCCAAACATTCATCTACAGTGATAATGATTCATAGCTATTGTGAGAGAGGGGACGGGAAGGGGGGTGGGGAGAGATGGAGAGAGATAGTGAGAGAGATAGGCGAAGGAGGGGGGGGGGGCAATGAAAAGAAATATATCTTCTCACTTCTTCGCTGTGTTGAAGTTTAGACATTTTGAACCAAGGGGAAAAAAAGAGGAAAAAAATATTTGCACTTGCAGTTAGAGGGTTAGGGAATCTTCGTGTGAGTCAATAATTTTGAGTATTGCACACAGAAAAAGTATTACAAATAGAAAAGTATACGAGTTCTAAGAAAAAATCCCTTTCAACAATAGCCCCTACCCCCACCATCTACAGCATGAACCTGGGCCTTTATAAAGTGGCTTCCTCACTGAACTGCTGAAATACATGAATCAAAGTAAACGGAGTCGTTTCGATATGCCTTCACGATGTCCTATAATGGGGAGGGTTCAATATCGTTAAAATTAAAAATTAGGATAGTTTGACGCGGAGTACTTGTCGTTGCAGGGAGAACGTGTATGTCGTACTACCTTCCCCATCCATGGTTTAGTTTGATGTCAATATCGTGGTTAGTCAAGTTAAATGTCCTTTTTTGTTTATGGCAATGGCGCTAGAGACCTCAAGGACCGACTAATGTGAGTCACCAAAAATGAAACCATATTCAGTAAGCCCTGATATCGTTTTACAAAATAAAGAGAAATAGCTGAATGATAGTATAGTAGTTGATAATGTCTTCAATAAATGAATAATTTGGATGGCTGTCTATCATAATTATGTAGGGGTGGGCTGAGACTGAAATTTGGTCAGAAATTTTGATATGACCGGCCCTGAAGCCTGCAAAATAGGTCCTCAGACCATAAATTGAAAAGTCATCAAGCCCAAGTATTGACCGGCCCTAGGGGAAAAACTTCTCAAACTCCCCACGGATTCAGGGAAGATATTTCTGTTTGTAGTGTTTGACGATGTCCTAATCGGGAGGGTTCAATATCGTTAAAGTTGAAAATTAGGATAGTTTGACGCGGAGTACTTGTCGTTGCAGGGAGAACGTGTATGTCGTACTACCTTCCCCATTGGAAATCAACTGGAGAAGAAGGGCTAGATTAATGGTGACTGTGTAGTAAGATAGTGAACAAAGTAGAATGGCCTCTCGATTGGTGTAGAGCCATGTTTGTCCCCATACCAAAGAAGGGTAACTTAAAAGACTGTTCTAACTATCGTACCATCAGTCTGATATCCCATGCCAGCAAGATCATGCTCCGAATCATCATCAAAAGAGCTAAGGTGAAGCTGTCAGAAGAAATTTATATCACCATGATCACACACCATGATCCCAGGTTTCTGTAGGAAGAGGAACGAGAGATCAGATATGCAACATTCGTAATATTATCGAAAAATGCAAGGAACACAAACTCCCCCTACATCTTTGTTTTATCGACTATTCAAAAGCCTTTGACTGTGTCAGCCACAAGGAGATGTGGGAAGTCATGGAGAGGATGAGCTTCCCAAAGCACATAGTTGATCTGGTCAGTAAGTTATACCAGGAACAGGAGTCAGCAGTAAGAACAAGTGGTGGAGATACAGATTGCTTGATATAGGAAGGGGACTCCGTCAAGGATGCGTATTATCACCGAATCTTTTTAATATCTACTCAGAGGAAATTATGAGGGAGGCATTAGATGGCTTTGATGGAAGTATCCGAGTTGGAGGTCAGAGGATTGCAAATCTTCGATATGTAGATGACACCACACTCCTGTGCAGAAGTAGGGAGGAGTTGATGGAATTATTGACAAGAGTTAAAACAGCAAGTGAGAGGAAGGGTCTGCTTCTCAACACCAAGAAGACTAAGATAATGGTTTTGGACAGAGAGAACAACATAGCTGATGGTTTTTTGTTGGATGGGCAGAAAATTGAGGTTGCAGAGGAATTTGACTACTTGGGATCCCTTATTAACATCAAGAGTGACAGCAACAATGAGATTAAAAGGAGATTAGCGATGGCAAGGAGTTCCACCCAGAAGATGGTCAACATTTGGAACAGTAGAGGCTTGCCAATCGATCTTAAACTTCGTCTGTTGAGGGCAATAGTCTTTGCCATTGCATCTTACGGCAGTGAGTCATGGGCGCCAACGAAAAGTGATAATAAAAGAATCGATGCCTTTGAAATCTGGTGCTATAGGAGGCTCCTTAGAGTGTCATGGCATGAAAGAAGACTAATAAGTGGGTGCTGGAGAAAATTGGTTCAGACTTGATTCTGAGGGAAAGTGTTAGGACAAGAAAGATGAAATACTTTAGCCACATCATGAGAAAGGATAACAGTATTGAAAAGTTGATCATACAGGGAGCAGTTGAAGGTCGGAGAGCTAGAGGTCGTCCTATTACAGCATGGACAGATAATATGAAGTCAGCAGTGGGAAGTTAAGCTCTGGCTTCACACACAGCTAGGGAAAGGGATGGACGGCGAGCTCTTGTGAGGGCCACAGCAGTACCTATAGGCACCACCTGACATAAGAGAGAGTGTTTGACCTTCCTTGGTCTAAATTGATCAAGCGGTCAAATTTAGAGAATGTATGAACTAAGGGTTTCATTTATGACTCCTATAATAAACCAAATCTACTCTTATTATGTACTGACTGGTACGATTTTACTGTAGTATCTGAATTTCCTTTTTGCGGCTCACAATGTACACATTGTTAGTAAAATTGATCAAAATTATTTATAGGTATTTGAAATAATTCATGATGCTAAACGCACCGGCATCAGATGTCACTGAAAGTTTTAATTTCACTAATGGTCTGACTGCTTATACGCTTAGCTAGCTAATCGAAACATGTGAGAGAAAAATAGGAAACGATGAAATGAGAAAATTATCAATTAGTGTCGTGAATGATTTCATAATGATATATCAGGTAAAAAAAATAGAAAAAAAAATCATTTTTTCTTCAGCGTCAAAGTGCATGAAAAAAAAAAAAATTTTCAGCTTAATATGCGGCTGTTTTTATTGATTTTGTATTGTCAAACCTATAATATCGACTGCTTCAAATCTACTAATGACGGTGTGTAGATTATGTTTGTGTTGTAATAATGAAAAAAAAATATGATGATGATAATAATGATGATAATGATGACGACGATGATGATGATTATGATGATGGTAATAATAATAATTATAACTTAGATAATAATAATGACAACAAAAATATTAATTTTGAAGTAGATGACCATTAAAAAGATAATTTCATTTGATCACTGTTTTGATCATTTATTACCAAAACTCATGTCACATGAATACAGCAGATATTCATTGTTCATGTACCTTCGTGTAAATAGGCATGTTTCGGTAAAATAGTAACGCCTCTTTAATAGATGCGTTGGCAATTGATTTAAAGTAATAGACAATTAATATGAAATAGATGATGCATTGGCGTAAATCCCGGGGGGGGGGGGGGATGGGGGGGGATATATCCCCCACTTTTTCGAGAGGAGGGGATGGCGTGTACAAATATCCCCCCCACTTTTTCGGGAAGAAATGATATTCGAATTAATCAGTTAGTAAAAATTTTAATAATCTGTCATAAACAACCATCTTATTTTAGAATTTCTATTTGAAAATGCAATTGAAAACCAAAAAAGTGGTTACTTTTTTGACTTGCTCGCTTCGCTCGCTCATCATATTTTAGAAAAATGCGATTAAAAACTGAAAAAGTGGTTATTTTTTGGCTCGCTCGCTTCACTCGCTCGTCATATGTTAGAATTTCTATTTGAAGATGTGATAAAAAACCAGAAAAGTGGTTATTTTTTGGCTCACTCGCTTCGCTCGCTCGCAAAATTAAAATTAAAACGTGTGTAAGGGGTCTGTGCGGATGGATGAGGGTGTGTGTTTATACTTAAGTGTGAGTTCGACAGAAAAAAAAAATCGGCAAAAAAGTCAATCATCCCCCCCACTCCTCAAAGTGGATTTACGCCAGTGGATACTGTTGTAATGGACCCCTATAACAGCGTTTTTGCTGATAGGGTGTTTGTTGATAAATGAACAAATAAAAGATCAATAAATAATATCGTTCTGTTTTGAGCCAGAACTGGCAGGCTTCAACTCATAGTTGATTCCCTTCTTGCTCTGAACAGACAATATACAGACAAACACATATTAAGAAAAATAGATAAATTAATGAATTAATGGATAAATCATTCAGTCAATCAATAATGAGTATTTACATTTTATTTATTTATTTATTTATCTATTTGTCTATTTCTACATGGTTCATAAATCGACACAGTACAAAATATGACATCAACAAACAGTGGCTTACGAATCTTAAGTTGCATGTTCGTGAGTGTAATTTTGCTTGTCCATACGCTATTTGATTTGCCATAATAATGGGAAATAAAATTGTATATGGACAAGCAAAACTACACTATATATACCATTACACTTCTTACTCTTTCGCCGAAGCCCGGTTAGCTCAGTCGGTAGAGCATCAGACTTTTAATCTGAGGGTCACGGGTTCGAGTCCCTTATCGGGCGAGGTGTCCTTTTTGTTTTTTTGTTTTTTGGTACATGCTTCATGTTTAATGGTCAACATTTCATATTTTTATGATATTCGTCGTACGTTAGGATTAAAAAAAAATACGAATCAGCAAGTAGCGCGTATTAAGTCCACTAAGTCCACACATACGGAACCAACTCACAAAAGGAAGCGCTACCAAAATTCACAGCCCCATATGCTGATATTCGTGTAAGTCGGTGGCGCAACTTGCAGTCGCTCGTCAACGACGCAACGTGGACATATTTCTCTACATGCTCCTTCTTAATTTCTCTGACTGACTGTTCAGCGTGGAACTATATAGAGTACAACTCTGCATGTTCTTTATTATAATCATAAAATCGCGATAAAAGGATTTGCAGTGGGAAACAAGTGAGTAACAATTATCTATTCACAAGTTAATGTCATTGTAACTGTAACACTAGTGTAAGTAACCAGTAACTAACTGCATGTTGTCAATGATATTGATAAACAGATCAACACCCTGATGAAACTTTAACTCAGTTGAAAGTTACATGGAAAGACTTCCTTTTGCGACAGCCACCCAAACATAACGGAATAAAGCACACCTTGCAAGTTGGGTGGCTGTCGCAAAAGGAAGTCTTGCCAGTCATGCCAGTTACTTTTCTTGGCAAAACAACATTTTCATGATTTTGTTACTAATAATATCTGTTATTTTATTTTTGGCAAGAAAGACTTATCTATCTTAAACATGTTTTATAGTCATGATGTAGACTAGACATTGTTTGTCAGCAGTTAAGTGTTGTCATGATTGTACATGTTTTTGTAGTAGAATAACTATTTTTTTCTTATACAAACTAGCTTACGCCTCTCAAGGCTAATACAAACAGAAACAGTTTAATTTTTATTTTCAACGAATCACGTTATATTTTTTTTTCTAGATTTCCTTTTTCTTTTACATGTCAACTGCAGACACCATGGCAAAAAGTGACAGAGATCAACAAGCTGGTCAGATTTTTGGAAACAGAAAACATGAGCTGAAACTTGGTAAAAGCTTTCAAGAAGGCAACAGCTGCGGATTCCATACAATAAGATGTGAGATGTGAACAATTTATGATGCTCGATTCTTGTCCTGAATGCTAATGTTTTTTCATGCCCAACCAGTGTCACCTTCTCCCGGAGGGGGGGGGGGGGGGGGGGGGGGGGGGGGGGGGGGGGGGGGGGGGCCGGGGGCACTCCACCCCAAAAGTGGTAGGTATGTGCGGCTGGCAGGACAATAAAGGGGGGGGGCTTCAGAACAGGCTTATCATGGAAAGGACGGTCTTCAGAACTCTCCACTCTCTGTGCAAATCAGTGGTCGCATCACACACCGACCGCCATTACGATGAGATCAGATGTAGACGTAACTCACTTGATGCGTGGGGGGGGGGGGGGGGGGGCCGGGGGCACTCCACCCCAAAAGTGGTAGGTATGTGCGGCTGGCAGGACAATAAAGGGGGGCTTCAGAACAGGCTTATCATGGAAAGGACGGTCTTCAGAACTCCAAAATGTTTGTGAAAACGGGGGTCACTGTAACGGTTCGCCGTCGTGTTAGTGCATTAACCATGGTACAGGTGCTACTCTATGGAGTATGCATGTATACATGCATGCAGCTGGCACTCGCATAGAGGTGATTGTTGGGCAGGTTGGGCTGGCATTTGGCTGGCCTTGGCTTCGTACATGGGGCACGGTGCGGACCACTTTTCACCAAAAATGATGCTCTTTGGAACGGATCGAAGAGGTTGGAACGATGAAACAAAACAAAAAATTTGGTGCTTTGGAATGGTTTTCTTTCTTTTCCTCAACAAGAAAAATCGCTATACATTGGAATGGAATTTGAGTGTAAAAATGGGGGACTTCTCTGTGGCACATACCCAGCATACGTTATATACTGAGTGCCCCCCCCCCCCCGGCTTCTTCTTCTGTTTCTTCTCCTTCTATTCTTTTACTTTCTTGTTCTTGTTCTCCTTTTTTCTTATCCTCTTCCTAAAATTTGACTTAAAATTAAACAAGAATAGGTGCTCAGACATAGGACTCCCCTTCATGCAGTCAGTAGATCCCCTAACTTGGGTCTAAGGTAGTGACCAGTGCAGTGAGTAGCCTACAGTATAGGGTCTACTGTACTATAACTATGCATCAGCATACCGATTAAAACCATGTGTAGCGACCTTGGACTTCATACCGTTATGTATCTAGCCCCCCTTCAAAAAGAAAAAAACTTGAATGGTGTTATTTTAATGCTAATAACAAGAGATGGAATTATGTACAAATTATTCAAATCAAAACCATACTTACTTGTACCCGTTTTTCTAACGGGCAAAACTCTCCACTCTCTGTGCAGATCAGTGGTCGCATCACACACCGACCGCCATTACGATGAGATCAGATGTAGACGTAACTCACTTGATGCGTGACGTCGGACATACAATGTACATTAATGAATATTAATGATTTAGCTCAGAAAGGATCCGGTGCGCATGCGCCAGAGACAAAAATGTAGTAAGAAAAAAAATTTCGTGTCCCGGGCACCTGCCTTGAGTCCTGTTTTACATTTGTTTACATGGAGCTGTTTATGATTACATTTTATTAATGTTTTGTTTACCCAGGGTAGCCTCTTCAGTACCATGAACTGACCAGGCACCTAAAGCTCTGCTATTTTGTCCCAGGACATTTTGCCCAGATTCATTAGGAGGCCGACCTAAGCACCCATTAATATTCACGATCAAAAATGAATAATTCATTTTGTAAGATGATTCAAAGGAGTAACGTGCATTTGTCATGTTTTAAAACATCACGCCCATCAGCTAACCGCATGCACAATAAATACGCAACAAATGCATATTAAATCAAAGTGTCACAATTGAATTGATACGTGCAATAGATATGAATAATGCAACAGTGTTATCAATATCATGGTGATAACTGGTGCGTATCGGCCCCTTCAAATGATCTGAAAGAGGCGGGGCCTAATGCCATTCACGTGATGATATCTGCACCTGCTGCTTTTCATCTAGTAAATTTATTACCGGTATATGTCTATGATACTGACTGTTTTTTCAGAGTGCCCAGTTTTCTGTTATTGTTGAATCTCTGTTGAATGTATTTTGTTCATATGTGTTTTCTCCTATTAGATGATTTCAAACCAGCATCGGTAGATCATTCAAGAGAGGCAGCATTGGATGTAGGAGAGAGCAACGAAGTCAACATTAAATTCCCTAATGTAGAGGTTGGTATATGCTCACTATGATGATGTAATAATGACAATAATAATAATAGGCATTTGTAAGGCACCGTCTATCTGGAAATCTTCTATTCCGAGTCACACAAGAAAAAAAACACAAAACAAAAGATAAGCTGGTTCGGATGAGTGTCAATGTGTCTAGTACCAGTATTGTTAAGGAAGAGATACATGTAGGTTTTCAGCTTGGATTTAAAGGTTTCTAAAGATGGTTTTATTCTCAAAGCCATTGGTATATTACTCTAAAGAGAGGGTGCTGCAGCTGAGAAAGCCTTTACACCACAGGCCACCCGCATCTTGGGGAGTTAAGAAGATACTGATGTGATGATCTAAGACCACGAGCTGGTGTATAATATACATTTTACCGTAAACTAATTGCGCTTTGTCTTGGAAACGCTACTTGGATAATTTCAAAAGTTTGTCATACACTTGATAAAGATGGTGTGAATACCATCAAAAATTTGTGAGAGGAAATAAAGAAGTTGGATTAAAGCATGAAATTTCTACTTGATTGTTTTTTGATACATGCTACTGTGGTAAATTTAGCTCTCCTTCCACCTTCCTCCTTTGTGCAATCCATCCAATGCAGCTATTTATGAACTTTGCAGACATGTCAAGTCTCATGCATTAGGCGTGAGACTCCCGCATTGGGGGCTCTTGTTCATCTCAAAAAAACTCTTTTCTCACGCCTACATCACAGCCTATCCCCATATATATTATACACACGCCTGGTGATCTCATGCATTGCCTGCTTAAAACCTCTCGCATTACTAGACTTTGACCTTGGCGTCTCTAACTTTGTGATAAGGAGTAAAAATCTGTCTTTCCTGTTACTGCTTAACTCTAAGCAAAGGAATAAATTTTTGAATAAACCTGCTTTTCTCAGAAGTTTCATTGTAAAGCAAAGTGAATCTAATGACTTTTTCAATAATTCAAGGTTTGATGGCAATTACTGTTGTAAAAATGAGGACTCTGACAACATGACTACCAAGGTTTCCATCTCTGTTGGACATTAAGCAAGAAAAAGACCACATGTTCCCCATGGATTTTTATGCTTAACCTGTTGAATACGGTTTGATTTCTGTATAACAAGCCTCTTCCACAGACCCTAGCCTGACTTATCTCGGGCTTAGTATTCATCAGGTTAACGATAAGTTGAACTGAAGGCCTACTTTCTTGTTGGATAGAGATTTTCAAAATAAAACCAAATAATCATGACTTTGCTTACTTTCTTACTTTTCACAAGCATACAGTATCCAACAAAAGTGAGTACACCCTTGAGGGTGTGCTTTACTTTTGTTGCCACAAATTTAGACAAAATCCTTCAGCTATTATTGTCATGGAAGCTCTAGATAATTCCTATCAGTACACCAGAAACAGAATTTCGTTCTTCTCTATCATAGTTGTAATACATTTACACTGTACGTAAGAATTTACATTTGAATTTTAACATTTGTAAAGAGTGTGCTCGCTTCTGTTGGATACTGTACTCTTTCAAAAAGTTATGCAAGTGTTCATGCTTCATTTTTAGGACAAGGGTAACACAGTATTCAAAGGATCTAAGAAACCCTATCAGAAGGAATGCGTGCTGATTTTTGATCATCGGACTGGAGAGTTTACACTAGAAAGACTAAGCTGTAATATTCAGGTCAAGAGACAAAGGTTAGTAGTATTTGAGAAGTCTGGTTGTATCTTTAGACAAGAGTAGAGTCATATTTATCATTGATGGGGCATGTCTTTTGGTGTTTAACCCTTTGAGCATGATTTGATTTCAGTATAAGGCACTTTATCAAAAGCCAGAGCCAATTTGGAACGCAGCCTTTAGCATCTTTCCCGTTCAGCGGGACGAGACTTTTGATAAGCAGCCTAGTGCCTAACACTTATTCTCCATTTCCCCTCAGCGTCTTTTCCCTTTCGATCCTCCCGTTTCTCCGTAGACAAATGTGGACGAAAGTTGACCCGTCCTAATAGGGGAAAATAAAGATCAGGAGGGTGTTTCACAAAGATTGCACTGAAATCTAGAAAGACATTTGTAGGATTTTGCTATATCCAGCTTATTGTCAGTCTGATTCACATTGGCTGGCTTAGTCTGTTTCACAGAGTTGCTCTTTTGGTAAAGAGTTACTCATGATTTTTGTACAAGTTTATGCATGATTTTGCACTTATGCATAATTTTAAGTCAGACTTGAATCTTTGTGAAACACCCCCCAGGGGTGTACATGCAATAATATATTTCCCCATTTATCCATGCCTTTTGAGAGTGTGATAATGGTTTGCATGATACTATCAATGCACTTTTCTGTATGAGATCTCTGCAGGCATGTAGCTTTCATAATGCATGCATCTTCTTTGTGTTCAGACAAGAGGGGACAAGCAAAGCACAGAAGGGTTCTAGAAGCCAACACAGCTCCTCTAAAGGCTCACCCAACCCTCGATCAAGCAGCCAAGCAAACAAGAAGAAAGAGACCCCTATCAACTCACCTGCTCAGCCTGCAGAAAGAAAAGGTAAGAAAAGATGTACAGTATTAGGCAGCGTAGCAACATTCAGTGGGAGGTACCAGTAAAATTGTGACTTTTATAACAAATGAATGCTTCTGGCCAAGCATAGTGATATTTATTGCTATGGCATGCACAAGAGTTCACATTATTACACATTTTGCACTCCTGTAAGAATGCATTAATCCTGCTTAGATTATTGTTAATTGATCATATGGAGTCATGTGTTGTACCCAACGCTTTCCCATCCCTAGCTAATCACTCTGCTAGCCATAAGTCGAAGTAGTTTGATAGCCACTCAAACCTATAAACCTTATATCCTTGATGGACAGTATGTAATAAAGAACAGAGCAAATGTCATGAGAAAATAGTGTGGGAATCATTACTGGAAGTGCAATCATCCAGTTAACCCTAGAACCTGCATCACTGCCATTTTTCCTGTTCCATTTTTGTTGATTAGTTGAAAGGTCGCCGGCACCCCAGCCCTCCCCTCTTCCTGCTTCCGAGCCTTCACCTGCCCCAGCCAGCATAGCTAGCGTGATGGACAAGGAGGCGGACTCATCAGATAGCTACATGTCAGCCAGCGACAGCGATGATGATAGCAGTAGTAGCAGCAGTGCAAGCAGTTCAAGTGACAACGATGACGACGATGATGACGATGACAGGGAGGCAGGGAGCAAGAGAGTTGAACAAGCTACAGAGAGAGGTAATACTCTTTGACTATACCATTTTTGTGCCTCTGCCCACCAAAGGTGGTGGCAGAGGCATTTGTTGGAATTCTCAAAAGAGGTCTAAACCAAGGGGTGGTTTAAGCCTCCTCAAGTTTACTAAAATAGGCGCTATTAGTCGCATATTGGAGGAGGATGATGTACATGTATTAAGAAGGGCCTTTGAATTCGAGGTGAGCGGTCCGAGGAGGAGGAGAAGGCCAAAGAAGACGTGGAATATGCAAGTGAAGGAGGAGAGTAGGAGGGTTGGGTTGAGGATGGAGGATGCACTGAATCGTGCAAAGTGGAGGGAGGGGGTAAGGGCGATTGCCGCAAGTGTGAGGTAAATCTGGCCACCCCCGTTCACGGGGACAAAACCGGATTCAAAACTTTGGACGACGATTGGCCATGCGCACGCTTTAAGAAAACAGATAATTGGACTGGTTTCTGTGTGTGTGTGCATTTTGAAAACCCAAGAGAGGATTCAAACCACCCCATGGTTCTCTCTTGTGAATTTGGCCCATTTTGTTTTTTTCTGTACGTCTGTCTGTCCAACATTTTGGTTAAAATTTGGGGCATGTGGGTCAAAAGACAGAGGTCATGATGGTCACTTTCTGAAATTCCATGTTAAGCATTAACACAATATCTCAAGAACCATTTTATATGTAGGTATAACCTTCACGCTTGATGCTAGTATGCATCACTATAGTAAGACAAATTCGTTAGTTTTGGGGGTACATGGGCCAAAGGTTGCAGTGGTCAGTATGTATGAAAGCAAAATTTGTTCATTTTGTTATCACATTTTTGGGCTGTTTAGTTCAAAGGACAAGGAGTGAGGAGGTTAATTTGCTGTAACTTCTAATATTAGGTTTTTTTATGCTGGTCTTCTTCAGTTCTGTTTTTAGTTTCATCATGCAAAAGAAGATGCTATATGCCTTTACTCAGCATACATGGGGGTTTTTGAGTGATTTAATCTAATTTCTCTTCTTATTCAGTTTCCAGTAAATTGTCACCATCGCAGCCAAGTCCAGCATCTAGACTACTTAATGTCAGCCCTCAAATATTAACGCTTAGTAAGTATGCTAAAGTTCAAGGATTTTCTTTCAGGGTTCTTAATTGATCTTTTATGTGTTTTCAAACAATAACTCACTCTTTAATCTGTTAGTGAGATGGCCAGTTCAAACTGCACAAAGTATTACTATATCTGATACCAGGGAACTTTCATTTTAGTAGGCATGTATTGGCTTTTTTTTTATCAATATTTTTTAAAAATCAAAATAAACAATAGGATATTAAATTGTGATAAATATTTTGGGGCCATCATCGCCTATAGCCCTCTTTTTTTTTTTATCTTGCTCTTAGGATATTGCCTCTTGTCATTCATTTGAGTATCCATTTATTTGTGACTGTTTTGTTATGTTTTGTTGATGTTTTGTTTTTTGAGATGGTTTCCCTCATCATATCTGAGCACATGCGACCAAGATTTAGGTTTAAGTCCCCAGTTTTACGTTTTCTAGAATGCAAATTTTGTGTTCTTAAGTGTTCTAAACTTAAAATTCCGTGTTCTTTGGTGACATATACAAAACATATAATTCAAAATAGTAACAATCTTAGAAAAACGTAAGTGACCCTAATATACATGCACATGCAGTATGCAAATAAAGCTTGGCGAACACACGCTAAACACTGCGAACAGGTTTGATCCAGATTTTCTGCTGATGCACGGTTTTGTTTTATTGGATTTTGCATTGTTTTTCATGATTTTCTCTGTATTTTTCGTAATTCAGTTTTTTTCTGGGATAAAAATCGTGTTTCCTGTGAAATTTTGTGAATTCCATGTTCTTTACGAATTCCGTGAAATTTTTCTGTTTTCCGCATCGCAGAAAACTGGGGACTTTAGTTTAGGTCGAATGATACATTGCATGGATTTATTCTTACTTATTTTCACGTTTATTTGTGCTTTACAGGAGAAGACCTCCAACTCAGTGAATCGGGGAGTGACAGTGATAGCGACTGATCTGGGATATACCCAACAGATAGAGATCTCTCAGCTTCCAATATTACGTGCAATTATTTTCTTACTCATTTAACCATTATGTATAGAGCATCCTATGGATGTCATTTAATTGTCAGAAGCTACAGGACCATCTTGAATGTTAATGCTTTGTTTGGCCATTGAACAAAGTCTGTGAAAAATATGGAGGGGGGGGGGTGCGTTGATCCTAAAACCCAGTGCTTTGTTATGAATATTCTCAGTCGTGACCTACAATGTACTAAATGTACAAGCCAATATTTTAGCCTTCAGATGTTTGAGTAATTTTGGACAATTTTGATACATTAGCAAATTATTATTTTCCTGTTTGAATGATGTTGCTGTACTTAAATACAGGCATTTATTTATTTACAGTTTTATTTAAGCCAGGTAGCCTCTTCAGTTAAAAAAACTGCTTTCAATGAGGGCCCTGCATGATAAAAACAATACATGACTGTGACATACAACAAAGTAAATAAACTTAGAAATATAGTATAGATACAGATTTACAATATAATATAATAACAATCCAATTAAAAGTACAAAGTTAAGTTACATAGGAGAAATTGCTACGAATTGGTTTATACTGCAAGCATGAACCAATTTATTTAGTGGAAATTTTAGCAAGGAAATAATAGCGTAATTATGGCAAAAATTAAACCACCTTGAAAATATCAGCTTCTGCAGTATCATGACAGTGCCCGGGCTAGTGGGGGGGGGGGGGAGAGATCCTCAAGCTTGTTGACTATTTTAGGACTTTTAAAGACTGATAGTCAAATTACTGCTCACAGAAGGTGATTTCATTATGTTCCTTTATTTAACTTATTTAACTTACATGCATTCATTCCAGTCAAAGAGTTTTATAGAGAAGCTCAGTAGGTTCTCAGAAATTTTCTTTACCCAGCAAAAGCTAATGTATCAAAATGTGAATCATCATTGTAAGGCTTGCTGTCATATAAAGTCAGAGCCCAATGACCTCAAGACTAGAGCGGGATTCCCGCTCATCAGTGTCTTTTGTTCCACTAATCACCTCTTATCCTTCAGCCCTGTGAAGACAAAAGAGCAAAGATCGCGAAAGCCGATGTGAATCCGGTGGGTGCGGAGAGGACAATAAAAACTAATGGATATGCCTCTGATAAGTGACCTAAGGAAGTTGTTGAAGTGGCTGCTTTTCTCTGTACATAACAATCCAGGGGAAAAAAAAAATTAATATTTTGTTTTTTCGCAAGGGCCATTAATTTCAAAGCTTTGGAGCAAAAAAATGGCCCCAGTGTAACTTTTTATGAGGGCTATTTTAGGGCTCACAGGAGCTATTTTATAATTATTTGTTAAATGTTGTTTCATTAGTTATTGCATCCAAATCATTGGATCTGATGAGGCCTCTGCATGTAAACAGTTGACTATCCCAAGCCTAAGTCATCAGCGGCATGTAGCTGCTGTTACAGTCCTGTACAAAATGCATACTGATAACTGTCCAGTGGATTTACAGTCTTTGCTGCCTCCACTGTATGAAAGGCGCATAGTCACTCGTTCTAGCTTATCCATGCCACTCCATGCCCTCTCCTTGCCCGCTGTCAGAACATCCACACTGGGCAGAGGTTTCATTCCAACTGCTGTCTGCTTGTGGAACTCTCTCCCTGACCATGTTGTAGGGAATGTCTCAAATGTTGGACTCCAGGCATTTAAATGCAGAGCGCACGGATACCTCCTTAACTTAACATGATATGATATTATTATTTAGAATTTGAGTAGTTTGTTAATTTGTTTGACAATATAGTTAATTATTCATTTAGAAAGCAGTGAACCATTTGATTGGCCCACTGGAGCTCTTAGTGAGAATCTGCTGCCCAGCACATTAATTGATTTCATGTCTGGTGAGGCTATTGTTCACTTTTGCATTATATATACAACCCCCCCCCCCCCCCCCCAAAAAAAAAAAAAACGATCCCAGTCAATGATGTAGTAAGCCAAATACATTGCATTTTGATTCATTACAAGAGTTTTGCACCCAGTCAGCAGGTGTGATTTTTACGGTAATTTCATTTTTATTAGCCCTAGTATTTTGGCTCACAAAGGCAATTTGAAAGGTTTAAGGGGCAAATCGCCAAATATCAAGCTTCACCGATTTCACATGTTGGCGCTGACAAGGGTAAGGAAAATGTTGGTGAATTCTGCCACATCCTAAATTACCACAAAGTATGCTTGTAAGGTCACATTACATTGTATGTTGCATTCATGAGTTTTTGACACAACAATCTTTTGCTTTTTGCAGAATGAACCTGGAACTTGCAAAATTCTTGATTTTTCTTGAAGAAGAAGAAGAGAAAAAAAGTGGAAAAGTGAAATCTTCCATGATTTTCCATATGTTTTATCATTGCTAACTTTCAGTGTTGATGTTCGGAATTGTAGATTATTTAGATAAGGTAAAGGTTTAATATGTACAGTTTTGGCAATTCCTCAAAAGTGTGTATAAGCAGATTTCTTTGATTATGGATGATGGATGGCCATATACTTGAAAGACTAAGATCTAGTGATTACCATGAAGATTATTCCTCCATTAGTGAAATATTTAAAAAATGAGATGCAAGAAATAGTTAAGATGCTGGGACGACATGGATATGAACTTAAACACCGTTGATGTGCCCTTAATGCTGACTATACACGTGTAGACCCTTGTGAGGGTTGTGTCGAGCATCTCCGAACAAAGAGCTGCGGTCATTACACAGGTCATTGTACAACTACTGGGGTGGAATTGTCATGTGTAGCCATGACCTATGGTACATCTACCAGTATAGTGTCCCTTCGTGATATCGCACTAAATTCACTGGAAATCATGCATGGAATAGCAAGTAACTTTGCAAATGTATCTTTTGGTCACAAGGAGAACAATGTTAGTCTATACTCTGCACGCTGTATGCCAGTTTTCTTTTGCTACCGAAGGTGTACATGACACGTAAATTGTAATACATATTCTATGTCATCATATATTTTCTTACACAAATTGTTTCCTCATTACCAAGTTAAGTGGGGGAAACTTTGCACAAAGAACTAACTCTGTATAAAACAAATTAATATTTGCCTTCGCAGAGCTCTATTTATGTGAGACAGAACTTGATACTTTGAATGCATGAGTATTGGCTTTACACTCTCTGTTACAAAAGTAATCGAGGAACTATTAAATAAATAACTCTAATTTGCAGAAAAATTAAATCTATCTCTGTATTTCAGTGGTATTTGTTTTATTTCATTATTTTCATCACGTTTTAGTACTACATTATTATGAATAATACAGTTTGCTATGTGAATAATTGTTAACTTAGCTTACAATGTGCATAATAGCAACAAAGGGAGGGTATAGCAATGTGGGAAATTGGAAAAGAGACTATATCTGGCAGATAAAAAAAAACTATCAAAATTTGTCAACTCTGCATCCATGACAAACCAATCAGACTCAAGTACATTATGTAAGTAACAAGAAGAAGTCCTAAGAGTATGATTTTAACACATAAATAGAATGAGTAGAGCACAGCAGATAAAGGGAGAATATTTAAAGCAGATAGGGAAAGTATTTTGTAGATAAAGAGAATGGATAAGATAAAAGGAGTACCAATGTATATTTCAGATAAAGAGCAAGCATATTGTAGATAAAAGAGTATCTCGGATGAAAAAAGTATAAAAATGGAAAAAGAGGGTATAACAAATGAAGAAGTGGATAACAGAGAAAAACAGTATGATGTAGCACTGAGGCGAGGAGCGAGAGTATATGATTATTACACAATATGAGACGGAAGAGAATTTATGCAAGAGAAGGAAGGATGAGAGAGTATTATGTAATAGGAGATGACTTTCATGCAGAAGGTGAGGAGATACATAAGAAATAAAGATCAAGAGCTTATATCAAAATGCAGAGAATGGCACTAAGACCATTTCAGACGAAGGGAATATTAACTGAGAAAGTATCTTTTCATTGTCTTTTGGCAGATAAAAACAATTTAGTACCAAAAGGTGATATCAGCGGTAAGAAACAAAGAAACCTTTGAAAGCATTTAGTGTTCAGAGATCTCTGTGATACGGACTTAGTGAGATTTTTTTGGTGGGGGAATACAGTGTGCATCAATAAAAACGCTACACTTTTGAAACAATTATAATAACAATATTTCACAATATTTTCAGTCAGTCAATAAGGTAATCATTTAATCAACAGCCAATCAATCAACTGATTGATCAAATTATTGACAAATAAAATGCCCAAAAAATCGATCAGTCAGTCAACCTGTCAGGCAGTCGGGCAACTGCGGCAAAGAGCAATTTCTTTGAATGGGAGTACCTATTTAGACCGTTGGTTTAATTGTCCCTCTTCTTTCATTTTGGCGCAAGTCATTTTTCACACCCTGTACAAAAACAGTCGGTGTTCAGCCAAGCGTGAATTGAAATTTGTTTTGTGATTGGTGCTTGATAAATGAGCCCCCTGTGCATCAATCAACATGAAATACTCTTCGAAATATTGTGAAATATAACTTTTTTTATAATTGTTTCAAAAGTGTAACGTTTTTTATTGATACACACTGTATATATATGCTCCTGCACTGCAGAACCCCCCCCCCCCCCGGGGGGGGGGGGGGGTCACTTCCATTGAAGAGTGGACAGCATCCGCGAGAATCAGGGGCATAGACAGCGGGGGGGGGGGGATGAGGGGTATGCACCCCCCCCCCCCCCCCCCACCTCACAAGGTGGGGGGATGACATGTACAATCATTCCCCCCAGGTTTTAGGGAAGGATGTTTGCTTATGTTATTATAACAACAACAGCAACAACAACAATAATGATAATAATAATAATAATAATAATGATAATGATAATGATACTACTAATAATAATAATTAGTAATGTATTATTATTATTATTATGCCTATGATAACAATGATAGTTATCATCATCATCATCATCGTTAATGTGACTGAAATGACGATTACTATCATAACCATCTCGATCATTATTCTGATTTATGTAGTTATTTATATTACTTTTGGGTAATTTCGGCGCCGTCTGAAGTGGAGTAATAAAATTTTATAAAAAGATAAATAGCGTGATGCAAATATGCAATAATGTGTGTCAGTCCATTTTCTATATACGTTTGTCACGGTGTCACGGTGCGTATATCTTCTATTTACAGAGGCGGCGCTCCCGGGGGGCAGGGGGCACAGTGCCCCCCCCCCCCTTTTGAAGCACCCAAAAGTGCCCCTTTTCACAGAACAAAAATGCCGCCTTTCAGACCTGTTCAATGCCTTTCTTTTATCTTAGAAGGGCCCATTTTCTTATCAAGTGCCCTTTCGCTTTCTAATAAGTGCCCCTTTTCGTTTCAGATAGATTATCCTTAAAATCTACAGAAATGCGCTGTTTTATGACCTTTCCCTTTTAATAGCGCTCTGTTCCCTTCTGAGAAGTGCGCCTTTTACACTTCAAATGAATGTCCCTTTTAAAATGTGATTATTATTTCCCTTTCACTACCTCTTTTCGTTTTTCACAGTGCAATTTCTCTTCTGCAGAGTGCCCCTTTTTCACCCCTGATAAGTGCCCATTTGAAATCTGATACATGCCCTCATTTACTTCTGATAAGTGCCCTTTTCCTTTCTAGTATGTCCAATTTCTGCATCTGTTCATGTAAGATAAGGGCAATTGGCGCCCTTTTTGTTTTCTGATAGTGTCCCTTTTCCATTCGGGCAAGTGCTTGTGCTTCCCACAACTGTAATTAGAAGGAACGGTGCCCCTTAATTGGGGGGTATTTTTTTTTACTTTTTCTTTCTAAAGCTCACTCGCTACGCTAGCTCGCACTTACGATATCTCACGCAAGGCACTTCAAGCCATAAAGTCTTATATGTTCTCCTAAGTTCCTGATGGTATTGTGCTCAAAACCCCATTCAATTTGAATATTTTCTCTAATAAAAAAAGATCGGTAGCTATGAGACCTCACTAAAGCATTTAAACATTATAGCTTGGTCACTATATAGAGCATGTATAAAATGAATTTCCAGGAGCCTTTATCATTATAGGCCACTCGAAATATACTGCAAATACCATGCCCTTCAGCAAAGATACCTAGCATTTTTTGCTCGCTCGCTTCGCTCGCTCACAATTGAGTAAGACAGAGCAGTATACAATAATATTGCAAAGTAGTTATTATCATGTAAAAGTATGTCGAAAATGCACTTTAAAAGTGTGTTAAATAGAATGTAGGGGTATATTTTCCTTCTCGTGTTCAGCTTTTGTAAGTGTCCCCTTTTTCCCCCCAAAGTGCCCTTTTTCGCTAGTGCCCCCCCCCCTCTTTGAAAGACGCTCCGCCGCCCCTGTCTATTCATGTCTGTGCATTCGGGTGTGTGTGTGTGTGGGGGGGGGGTGCATGTGTGTGTGTGTGTGTGTGTATCTGTATACGACATTGATCCTCGATTTCTCGTGAACGGCAAATCATCCCCCCCCCCCCCCCCCAGGTGTAAGAACCTGTCTACGCCACTGGCGAGAATCGTCCTAAAAAAACACCCTAAACAAAGATTCAAGGGCAAGATCATTGATTCAGATAAGTATTTGGGGGGGGGGGAACAGAAAAATATGATTGACAAAAAATAAGATCAGGAGGAAAGAAAGAAATATCCAACCTCTAAAGTTATCACTTCATAAACCATGAATGAATAAATATGGATGAATGAATGAATGAATGAATGGATGGATGGATGGGTAATGAATGAAGAAATGCATGCGTGAATGAATGAATGAATGAATGAATGAATGAATGAATGAATGAATGAGGATGATAGGACACGACTTTACTGTGCTAGAGTGTGGCACCGAAATAATGTATGGTTTACATTCCTAGCCTATATTAAACAACTACAAAAACACATAATAGCTATCCGTTATAAATGGACTATACGTATATAAGACTTTTCGATAATCACTGGTCTATCTAAAGTACAATATGTTATTTTTGGGTCGACAGAACGATTGGTGCTGGACAGTGTCTTTTTAAGTGAATAAATTCTGTCCCCCTCCCCCCCACCCCCCCCCCCCCGCTAATGATGACGTAAGTGAATTCAGCGAGTGGCCAGTCAGAACGTGCCGGGCTGGTATTACGCAGCACAACAGTTTATCCGATATCCGAGCGACAGAAGTGGCGAGAGGTGAGTGGTACTGAGACTTTTAAAGCAATATTTTTTAGATGATTGGATATATTTGTCTGACTGTAATTTTGAATTATTAATAGATATGTTCAGATAATGGTAATTAACGGTACTACTGTGATTTTGATGAATTCGTTCATTGACATTTCATTGCTACAAAATATCACGCGCGGAAGTCGTGGCAGCTGGCCACGGAGCAGCAGCGCGGTGAGTGAACTGTGACTGTACTAGCCCCCTGCAGCTAGCTGCATGCTGCCGCAGTTGAATCATAATTTGCACAGACGTCAGACACAGACACACAGTGGCATGCAGTCACATTGCCATTGCCATTGCATTGGTAGGCACGGTACCTTTAATTTTAATAGATGTAATTTTATCTTTCACAAATTGCACCTAACTTTAAATCACAATATCACACTTAGAATAAACTGCCCGAGATTCGACCACTTATTAAGCTTTTCTGCAAACTAACTTAACTTAGACTTCTACTTTTCACAAAATCATATCTAGATCTAGTCTAGACTAGAGTACCAGCTCTGGTGTGCGGCTGCTTAAAGGGAATTTGTGGATTATATTTATTAATCAAAGACTCACACATAGTTCAATACCATCAATGCAGAGTCCAAATACCTGCTAATTGAATAGAGGGCAAACTTAAAATTATTGACCAATTATATGGTCAGTAGTGTCCACTTTTCAAAATGATGTTAGGGGTCCTGTGTGCGGCCGCCCCTACCCCTGTGGGCGGCTGCCTATCATTTGGCGAGCATTTAGCGCCATATTTGTGACAAAGTAAACAAAATTAATATTGAATTTCATGCTTTACACACCAATACTTTATGAAAAGTAATAATAATGTGTAGAAACCCATAAAATCTCTCAAAAGTGATGATCTGCCAAATGCCGTGACAAAAATATGAAGGCAGAGTACAATCTCATAGTCATACAAAAACCTGCATTTTGTACACGCTTTACATAGGGTGGCCGCTTACAGGACCCATCTTGAAAAATTGCTCTGGTGAGCGGCCACCCCCATGCAACTTTTTCTCTGGTGGTATAAATAAGAATTTCTGCAGCAAAATATGGACCATGAACTTCATTCTCTTCAATAAAAATCAAATCAGTTATCAAATTGAACAAATAAAGCTTAAGTACTGGCTTAAGTATGTCAAAGTTTCTTAACTTAAAAGTTAAGAAACTGCAATTTTTCAGTCAGTGACTGGTGGTGTCGACTTCTAATGATATTCAGTGAGACTCTTTATGCTTACTGCTTTCACTGAGTATGTCTTTTGGTGCACTGGAACCTACCTGAGACTGTCCAAGGTAATTTTTGAAGGGATATCAAAAATATTTTCTTAATTCTTAGTTGTTATTCACCACCGGCCGCCCACAGGAACGTTGGGTCTAACGTTAGATCTAACACTAACAGTTAATTAGAGCCTAACGTTAGATCTAACGTTACATAAATTCATGTCAAATATATTAAACTATTTTTAATTTTATCACAATGTTTATTTTTTCAAATGCACCACAATTTTTTAGAAAATATGAAAATATATCGCTATGTTTCATGCCCTTAATTCGATATCCCCCGGCAATCATTCGACCGGGCGCACTGCGCGTTCAATGTCAACGCGTATGAGGGCCGCTAAAATGCGCCGCACCACACACGGTTGTCCATCGCGGAAGTTGCGGCGCCCATCGGTGCTCCCGCTGTGGTCGAATGAAGGCCAGCGGGGACTTGCATTCAACTTTGTACATGAAGTCACTGCATCGGCAGATAGGGGGGGTTTGGTTTTTCATTTGTTTTTTGCCGATACCATCACACTCGGAGCTTGCGATAAACGAAAAAACTTGTCACAAAACCGCCAATTTCTTTATTTTTAGTGCTTTTTCTGCGATCCTGTTTCTTAGCAGTGGACCTAAGGCTAAGCCTTCGCGTGCTTTGGAAATAAGGTGCTGATTTTTCATTTTTGATGCTGGAATTTGGCTTTTTAGATGGATTTTTGGAGGTGACTAAGGGACCTCTTGTGGTGAGTGACAATGTCTCTGTGTAATGAAGTGATTAGTGTGTGTTGTGACAATAATATGTGCTGGCTTGTGATATAGTGATAATAGGTCGAATCACGGCACAGGTCGAATGATGGGCACTTTACTCTACATGACTTATCTTTTACACAGGGGCCCGGCCACGGAGGGGGTGGGGGGGGGGCTGCAGCATGCAGCCCCCTCACTTTTTTGAGTAGACACATGACATAGGCCCTGGGCCCTGTACAAAAACCCGGAAGTGAATTTTTTTGTTTGTACATGCAGCCCCCTCTCTTTCAAAAACGTTCCGTGGCTTCTGCTGTTTCATCATCCCCACAACACTCGACAGATATCTAGATTCGAAGATCACGACTGAGAGCACACAGGGCTACATATTGCCATTCATTGGTATGCCCATTGCTGAGCTGTGCAAATTTATGTGATATGCTGCCTTCTAAAAGTTATAGAATATAGTCAAAGATAGAAATCACTAAAATAATAACAAATTCATATAAAATGTTTGTTTTTTAAACCTCTGATAATGAAATATCCTATTTCCATTCCATTCCTCCAACTGGATGTATTGTAAGTTATCTTGATCAAGTGAATTTTGAAAAATATTTTTCTAATCACTGGTGACACAGCTCTATATTAGTCCAATAAATTGGACTAATCCTATTGTCAGCAACTTGCATAATACAGCACGTCTGATGTGCGAGGTTAGTATAACCGAGCACTAGTTTGAGTGGATTGAGAGTGTGCAATAACTTCACAAGAAAAAAAAGGTAGTGTATTACTAGGGTGACCTCATAATTTCTTTATTTCAAGCTTCACTTCTTTTCTGTTTTTTTTTTTTTTTATGTGTTTGATAAGAATAACGTATCAGATGCCCCATAGTCAAATTTCATCATCTTCTGACTTTCCTAGATCAAAAGATATTGTCCTGCAAAATCAAGGTAATTTTCTGCCATTTTTGCCCCATTTGTTCTGTAATACAGACTTGGTCAACATTTATACCAATTTCAAATTTGGGATCAACTGTCGGAATTGGAAAATTTGCAAAAAATGGCTAAATTTCAGTTTCCCATTGTTTATGAATGGGAGATGTGCACTTGTTTCATTAAATATTCATAAGCATTTTCTAATTGTACTGTATTTTCATTTCCTCTTGCAGTATTCAAGTACAGTTTGGTGAAAAAGAAGACGACAATTTTCTCTTTCAAGTGATACCAAACATTCAAGTGATACCAATCACTTCGGAATCAACTGTCAGAATTGCATCGAAATACAGACAAATAACGGCCCATTTTGGGGTCATAATTCAGCATGCGTTTGGCATATACATGTACACTTGAATTTGTTGCAGTCTCCCTAGTATTACAGCCACACGCCGTGACACATAGGGCTACACGCATGTAGCTGTATCCACAGCATTGACCAAGGATACAGCCACGTGTCTGAATTTCCATGGCACTTATACCACCATGTGCTAGCGCATTGTACATGTACAAGCAGTGTGTATCATGCAATGGTACATGTTGCAAAACTTCATCACAAAGGTTTTATCCCTCAATTTCAGTACAGACAATATTCTCACTTCATTCTCATCTGATCGGCAAGCAGGTGAAAATGAAGTAAAAATATTGTTTGTATGTCAGTGAATTTCAAGAGATAAAACCTTTGTGATGAAGTTTTGCAACACCAGTTGCATGAATATGCACATTGCTTGTGCAATGTGCTAGCAATGACTGCAGGGGCACAGCAGAGTATATAGTTCAGACGCATTTGGCTGTATCCTCAGTTGATGGTGTGGATGCACACGGTACAATGCAGAGTTTATATTCCTCTTGCAGTTTTGAGATGGTTAAAGAATTTGTTGTATTAATCAGGGGCCTAAAAGTAAATGGACTTTTTTTCCGGCAGGCTCCAAGCCAGGCCCAAGATTAAGATTAAGTCCAAATACATTGTAACTGGACCAGCTGGACCTGGTAGAGTTATCCAGGCTAGGGTGAAGCACTTTGACAAATTCCTTGAGACCTTGACCCACTTTGTTTTTTTTAATGGTTTTATGGACTAAAATAAATTAAGTTGTTTTTTTTACCATGATTATATCAAACACAAGAGCATTTATGCAATGTATCTGTGTTATTTCCACAGTGGTTGACCTAGACCAGCTTTCACCACAATAATCAGCAAAATTCCATGAAAATATTTTGCTTTTTGTACTGAACTTCTGAAAAACTAGGGCCTGTTTCATCCTCTTTCCAAAATTCCTTCAGTTGGATCTTGGTCAACATGATCAAGTGAAATTTTCAGATTTTTTTGTGTCAGCAATTATACTCACTCATGAGGACAGGAGCACTACTTGCCTATTGTAGTTGGCAATTGACCCTTTTGACTTTCCTGTAATTCCTAAGCCTAAGGGAGGAGGGGAAAACTGAGGTTTGTGGGCAAAATAAGGTCTCTGGGTCTTATAAACTTGTGCTCACTGCTCACCTAGAATAGATGGCAATGTCAAGGCAAACTGTCAAATTTGGGTGTTGATCTTCAGAGAATGAGTGGCTTGAACACTCTGAAACTGGCTCGACAGCAGGGATATTGAAAACTGACATTGCCATGGCAACTAATTCTTTTCAGGATTTTCTTTTCCTCAGACAGTAATGTCAGTGATCGTGACTTATAAAAATTGATTAAAAGAAGAATGATAAATGCAGTATGGAGTAGTTCTTTTCATTGTATAGACTACAATGCACATCGTTTCTTGTTTGTTTCAGTCTCTAACCTTTCATGTGCCAAATATGCGCAAATTGGCTGTAGGATTGCTCTGTTCAACACAAAATCTTTGCAAAATTATCCATATTTTGTTGGCTTGATTAACTACATGACTACCATTTAGACACTCTGTATGGATTCACTTTTCACTTGCTATTCTTTATCTTAAAGGGGGTACCCAATGTTGAAACAATGTTAGTACATTTAAAAGAGCATGATTTTATTAACAGAAAATCATCTGCCTAAAGTTTTTTAAAAAGTCGTGTTGCAAAAGAAACCCCCAAATGTGGTAAGATTTTAGGATCTTTTTGACCCCTCAGCTGTGACCCAGTTTCAACTGGGTACCCACTTTGAAGTCAAAATGACGTCAAAGTGGGTACCTTGTCGCGTAATTCTAGCAAAATGCGTGCAAGGTATAATACATATTGCACAGTCTAGCGCGCAGCACAACTGCAATGCGCGAAGCTAGGTACCCACTTTTGCGTCATACCTCATACTCAAATTTGTTGGTCAACTCTTGACTTTTTATGAGAAAATTAGCCGAAATACATTGATTTTGATTGAAAATCATGAAATTTTTATTATTTTTCTTAGAATTCTATTCTCGATCATATATAAAAAAAATTTACCGTTGTGTAATCACTTTAAATAAGGCCACCGCACACTACATGACCTGAGGTCCTACAACCTCCCGACCTGCAGTATGACGTCACCACACACCCAAGTTTCAGGTCGCATGACCAGGTTGGGAGGTTTTACCATGTTGAATTTTTGCAACTGGTCGTGGGCCACTATGGGCCCCGATTGCAATTTTCAACCAATCATGATGAAGTACATGTATTTGTACGTTGACGTTGCCTTTGGAGCAGCAGTAACTGCAGCAAATTCGTTTTTTGCCGCTATTTTTATGGTTGCTGTGGCGCAAGTAAAGAGAAAGGTCGCAAGTCCTGAAGGTCAGATGCAGAGTGTGTGGTGTCAAGTCGTATGACCTGGGGGGTGTTTCATAAAGCTGTCCGTAAAGTTACGAATGACTTTACGAACGACTTTATTAGGGCAAGCCAAATGGGATTCTCAATCATTATAAATCGCTTCAGGTAAATGTGAAATATGCAGATGTAGGTTAACATTAGTACTGTTTACAAAAATTTCTATTGCGAAGTATTTTTTTTGCAAGAATTTAAGTGACATAATGGGAAATGCAGTCACATTTTGTTCAATGTCAGGAAAAACTTTGGGCATCCTATTTCAGTATAATTTGGCAACTCATATTCAAGTCGTTTGCAAAGTCATGCGTAACCTCACAAACAGCTTTATGAAACACCCCCCAGATCGTATGACCTCAGGTTGTACATGTATAGCGTGGGGTGGCCTTTAAAGTTGTATAATTTGCTTTTACTCTTGCAGGCTTCACCAATGAGCTTCTTGAACGATATCTCCTCATTCTCAAAGGGAGCTCTGAAGAGTGTAGATACCTGTGTGAGACGAGAAGACGGGACCAGGGTGTTGGAAGCGCGTGACGAATCAGGAGAGTTTTCTGTCGTAACAGACAGAAAGCCAGACAGCAGCAGTGGATCAGATATGGAGTATGGCTTTGTTCCAGATTATGAGCCTGACCTGCAGATTGTACAGGTCAGGCCATATCTCTACATGTGTAAGTATTAAGCAAACCTTACAGTCATCTTCATGGAAATAAACTTGGAGGGGAAATTCACCTTGTGTTATGAATGCAAGTATTTGAAGTTTGCATTTCTATATTCTGAAATGCATTTTGAAAATAAAGGATTGGCTTTTGGGGGAAATGGTTATTGTTTAGGGTGTTGATTTACTGCACTACTATTTCCATATTTTTTAAAAGTGTGTTCATGGGAAGAGATAGGCAAAAAATAACTGATTATTAGAAAGGTGTATATTTGGAAGCAATACTTAATCTTTTTTGTTTATCAGATTTTTTTTATTTATTTATTTTTTTAGTATCTTAGCTTCTAGCATTAGATTTCTTTGTTGCCTGTACTGAGTTTGGAAGTTCTCACAAATGGTTCAGATGAATAAGCATTGGCCTTTTTACCTCAAAACATAGTAGAGAAGCAGTTGTCTGAGCTTTGGAAAGAATCTTAATTTTTTTTCCCCCTGTGGATTCTATCATCCAGCCTCTTGTGATGTAGCATATAATCTGGAGATCTTGAAGTACCATAACATCACGCACATCCTGAACGTAGCCAACCTCAACAATGTCTATCCGGATCATTTCACTTATAAGAACCTACCAATCTGGGATCTTCCTGAAGTAAAAATTACCAAGTAAGTGGTATCACTGTGGAGCCAAGCAAGCTATAAGCAAGCTCTAAGTTGGCAATCATTATGCACTGTAAACCCAGCAATGCATGCAAGTAATTGTTATGAATTTTGTAAATTGTCAAAACTCACCAATATTTGACACAGAATGAATATTAAATCACTATTATTTTTTGCTTTCATGTTCCTTTTAGTTTATTGTAAATTCTGAACTATCAGGCTGAAATTAGCTTGTTCTGTTTGTTTGTTTCTTTTTCTTTTTCTTTTTGACCCTCCCCTCCCAAAAAAAAGAAGAAAAAAGAACCCCTCTCCTAGTAATCTTTATGCCTCCGCCCACCGTAGGTGGTTGCCGGAGGCATTATGTTTTCGGGTCGTCCGTCCGTCCGTCCGTCCGTCCCGTTTTCGTTCTCGCGATAACTTAAGAACCGTTTGACGGATCAACTTCAAACTTGGCTCATGTATGCATATGGGAGGGACAATGATCTGATTAGATTTTGGAGTCTCAAGGTCAAAGGTCAAGGTCATAGAGGTAATAATACACATTAAAATGGCTCGTTCTCGCGATAACTTAAGAACCATTTGACAGGTTGGCTTCAAACTTGGCTCATGCATGCACATGGAAGGGACGATGATCTGATTAGATTTTGGGGTCACAAGGTCAAAGGTCAAAGGTCATAGAGGTCATTATGTACATAGAAATGGTTTGTTAGTTCTTATGATAACTCAGTAACCATTTGACGGTTCAACAAACTTGGCTCATGTATGCATATGGAAAGGGCAATGCTCTCATTAGATTTGGGGGTCACAAGGTCAAAGGTCAAGGTCAAAGATGTCATTGTATAAATGAAAATAAAGCAACATGAAGTGCCATTTATTTCTGATCTGGTAATGGCGGAGGCATAAAGTTCGACCACGCGTGGTCGAAGATTCATCTAGTTTATCTTTAGAATGACAGTTACTGTACAGTATACATACAGGTTAATACTTGTATGTATTTGTCATTTGTGAATTCAAGATAGCATCTTCTTTTTAGAAAACCGCTTTGGAGCATAGAATCTCTCTATTTACAGTGCATTATGTTTATCTCTTTGACCTCATAGGTTTTTCAAGTACGCTTTTGAATTCATCAACCAAGCAAGAAGTACAGGGGGTCGTGTTCTTGTCCACTGCAATGCGGGCAGGTCACGCTCAACAACCATCGTAGTAGGTTACATTCTAGCTGACGAGCACGCCCGCATCAGCAAGACCCTTGAAGAGATCCGTGTCCACCGTCCGTTCGTGAAACCAAACGACGGTTTCATGCAACAGCTGGAAGAGTACGAAACGTCTATACTCGCAGAGGAAGCAGCACCGACATAACGTTAATGTTGAGCTGCTTGGAGGATGTAACGCTTCCTAGCAGATTGGTTGTGGATGTTGTGTGTTTGTCGTGTGTTTAGGTAGATAAGAGCCTGCTATTTACCAATTTGGATTGTTGACCGTCTGTCACCTGTGAATGGGACTCCTGAAACCTGAATGTCGCTGATTAAAGATCATTTTTATAATGTCAAATAGATTCTTGATGAGCACAAGTTGATTTTGGAATAACACACATTGTCCATAGACCGCAGCTTGAGTTAATTTTGGCCTAGTATCAACAGGTTAAAATACCTGGTTTTTTTTTGCATGAGCTATTGCTGCATATCCATATTCAAAAGGTATTACCGGTATGCAGTCAAGTTCAGGCATATTTCAGACCTGCTTTCATGATCATATCTAGGGATACTATCTGTACAAAATAATTTTACAGAATAAGTCTTTCTCATGAGGAATATGATCTAATGTTATTTTTAGCCATGGTACAAAGTCAGAAGTGTAATGAAGCATTTTCTCTGAAGCATTTTTTGATAGGTTCAGCATAGTATGGAATTCAAGCTCAAACATGTAGAGCAAACCTGTGTACGTGTGTTGGCATATATGTCACCTGCATGCAAACAAAAATATTTCTTCTCAAAACAAACATTCTCAAAGATAAAGTGGTCGACCTTTGATCAGCTATAAGTGTATGGGTCTGTTTGGAAAAAAAAAACAGTTTTGATTTATCGGACAATGAACTTGAAACAGAACTGGCTTTTGTACAGTGTAGCTGGAATATGAATGTAGTGTTTACATTTCAAGTGTGTATACAGCTGTTGCTTCTCAAAGGGATAGAGATTTAACAGTGTCTGAAACAAGCTAGTGTTCTAGGAAGGCTGAATCCATTCTTGTTAAATAGCAGGCTCTGTGAAATAGAAAATTTCAAAGTAATATATACTATTGTCCTCATGATTTTACCTTGCATGCAGTTCCTTCCAATTATGCCTATGTTTATGATTATATCTATCCATAAGCAATGCATTTCAGTTTGTTTTCATTTTATTTTTTTGTTCTTGCCATGATGAAAAGGGCATGCAACTGTCTGTTATCGGGAAAATGTGTCATTGGTGATCGAAAAGTTACCTTCATTTTCAGGTTATTTTTCTCCTTACAATTGCTGGAGCTGCATTGAAGTGTGTTTTATTGTTTGTAAGATAATTAAGGTCAGTAAATGAATGTGTTCATTAACAGCAGGTTTACACATAGCCTGTTTTGTGAGATTTCTAGAGACAAATTCTGCTAGCAATCCCAGATTTAGATTGGTTATAAATCTGCAAATGAAGGAAAAACAAACAAACAAAACAAACATATACACATCCAGATCATACATGTAATCTGAATACTTGGAGTCACAGCAAAATCTGTGATTGTTCAAATTGTCATGATTTCAGTCTAAACATTAGGAAATAATCATACGATTTCACTGAATGAATTCAATTTTGTTGAAAATTGGATGTAATGAAAGGGCATTGTACAGTAAAAATCTCCCATTCTTCCTTGATAAAAAGCATTAGGAAGGGAAAAATAGGTTAGATAATTATCAGTATTCATGCCAAACAGCACACATCCAAAGATAGATTTTTAATGTATGTCCAAGATAATCACAGATGATGTTGCTTTCTGTGTGTTTGAGTTGGGAACGAAATAGTAGACTGCAGTGAATTGGTACTGGGTGGTGGAAACTTAGTGTCAATCATGTTAACAATTTTTTTCTTTGATGCTTTCATTTGAACCTCTCGTATCTTTGCTTTTTAATTAAAAATAACGGCTGTTTGTCCACATGCAGGCATGGTTCTCGCCAGTACATAACACCCATGGTTCCAGTACCATGCGTAAAGGGTTTCAGACAAGGAAGAACCATGTGTGAAATTGCTGCACCATGCGTGGCAACAAGGGTAAAAAAATATTGGAGTATATATTCCTAACAATAATGATAAATGTCACAGATTGTTTTGCTTTTTGGCAATGTATTTTTACTTTTATGCCATTAGTAGACAACTCCTGCTTACCAAGAAGTTTTTTTCATCCTTTTACTATAGCATATACTGCCGCCACACCTAACTTTAGGTGTTATTCCATAAAACTTCCGAAACTTCCACGCTTTGCGCAGAGTGGGAACCGTGTGTGGATTTTTTTCTAGTGAGAACCCTGCATGCAGGTAATAATTGCCTTTGAAAACTTTCAGTGTTTCTGGTTCAGACGCCTTCCTCAGATGTGTACTAGTGAGCAGTGGCGTAATGAGCCAAAATATTTGGGGGGGCTCAATCTTTGCGAGGAGCGAAGCGACCAACCCTGACCGAGCCGGGGTACCCCCCCCCCTTCACGTTACGGAGGGTTTTTTTTTTTTTTTTTTTTCATTTTTTCGACTTAAATTCCAACTTCAGTTCAGTTCAATTTTTATTTTCTCTCATTTCCAACAAAAGGATTTCATTTTAGTGGGGCGGTAGTGAGCATGCGAAACGCGCTCCCTAGGGGGGAGGGTGCAGGGAGGGGGGAGTTTCCCCCCTCCCGCGTGAAGCGCGGAAGCTCCAACGTTTGATGACATGTTTGATGACATGTACTGTTATGGATAAACATGTCATGAATCTATCGACCGGAAAAGGATATTTTTTTCATGAACTTGGAAACATGCAGCCCAAATAATCTTCTTAAGTTTCAAACAAATGCCAGCATTACACAAAATACTTTATTACTTATGATAATAATACAGACAAAGACACTATGAAATAAAAAGGACGAGCATGGAGAGGGTGTGATGCGGTGGGGTACCAGGGTTTCACTCCCACAGTGGCGTAGCTAGGATTTCATTTTAGTGGGGGCGGTTGTGAGCGCGCGTAGCGTGTGAATCCCTTACTGAGCGCGCGAAGCGCGCTCCCTAGGGGGGAGGGTGCAGGGAGGGGGGGGGTGGTTTCCCCCTCCCGCGCAAAGCGCGGAAGCTCCGACGTTTCTTTGAATTGTTCCTTGTCTGCTCCCGCTCTTCTTACGTTCTCTTACCTTTTTTCTTTTCTCGCTTCTGCTTTTTTTTCCTTCTACTTTTTCTTTCTTTTTTGTTGGTGTTTTGGAGGGGTGACCGCCCCCATCGTCCCCCCCCTGGCTACGCAAGTGCACTCCATGGTAAAGGAGTTTTTTTGCAGTATTGATAGTTTGCAACTCTGTAAAAGAACACTATTTGGGACTGCAAACCTAAAGCCCGTGTCTAGTTTTGGTAAATCTAAGAATATTCATTATCAAAGTTTGAATCCATTGTCAGATAAACAGATAAAACCAAGTGTTATATCATAAAACACATTAGTATTGATATGATATTATGCGTGTTTTCTGCCTTGCTATGCATGCTATTTGGGAAATTGTGAATGCGTTACTTAACAGTAGAAAGGGAGTCTAGGGAGAAGTAATGAAATTCGTGTGATAACACTTATATAAAATTGAAAATAAACCATGGAGGGGGGGCTTGGGGGGGCGCCAGCCCCCCCAAGCCCCCCCTCCAGTACGCCAGTGCTAGTGAGCTGGCATTGAAGTTAACCACCAGTTTTCCAATCGCCAGATGTGACAAAGAGCTGATAGTACATTAGTAAAATCCATACTAATGAACTTATAATGCAGTCAACTGAAGTGTGTTTGGGCACGGGCAATTCCATGATTAGTAACGTTACATTTAAGCAAATTTTGATACTTTTTGATAAAGCTAATTCAATAGCTATTTCATCTGAAGTCCTAATCTTGTTAATATATATTCACCCTCCCCAGATCTACAATACATTAAGAAATCAAAGGTAACTGAATAATATCAGAGATGTTATGAGAACGTTTGACCACGGTTAGTAACGTTACAAAAAGAGGACATGAGAAAAAAAACCTAAGTTTTTGAAAAAATATTCCTCCTTACTGGGACATACCTCAAACTTAGAGCCATATCAGTATTACTTCTTAAATGATGACAAATATGTTTACCCCAATTTTTTAAAGAGTTTACCTCTCTATTTTTTTAAATAGAGACTAAAATCTTGGTTAGTAACGTTACCGTTAGTCACATTACAATTTGTCCAGCACCACATATTTGAGATTTTTATACCTTTTCAGCAACTTATTATTGAATACTTTCTTTTAATTTGGTGTCACTAAATGTCCTTCAGATTATCCAATTGAAAAATTCACAAAAGAAACAATATTTTTCTGCCTAGGTCTTAAAAACTGTGTGTAGTCCCAGATATCTAATTTTTTGTATGGTTCGGATTCTCCTATAAGGGGACATTTTAGACAATAAAATCTTTTTGGTGAGTATGAAACCCCTTTGTATCAACAATTTCTGTATGAATTTTAACCCCCCCCCCCCCCCCCCCATTGACCCGAATTTAAGAAAGAGCAAACATAAAGTTTTGGCCAGTGTCCACTTAATCATGGAATTGCCCGCATACGTTTGGGCATTTCAACCTGGGTGAACTAAGTATTATCTTTTCAATTTCACATCTGTCGAGGGGAAATTTTAAAGGAGGTTGATGAAAATGACAGTCATAATAAATGCTGTATTTTATCTAAATTAATAGAGTTGACATATCTACTGTCTGTCCAAAAATAATGCCAACAGCCAAAGGGGCCCAAAATCAACTGAAATGGTTGTGCAGTGTGCAATATGACAAGATATTGGGAAAAATGTCTGATTTCAATTAAAATATTGTGTGCTTAGAGCGAGATATGTGTGAAATTAAGTCATGTACATCTGGCTTTCTACTTTAACTATACAATCAAGCAAACTACAGTGTTTATTGGTCAATTAGGCTATGCTTTGACTACTGGCATTTGGATGTACATGTAATATGACGAAAACTTAATGAAAATGGTATACAGGAAATACTGTATGGTCGTCATTCTCGTGTCTCGGCGAAGATACACAAGGCTTTACGAATGGCCATTATTATTATTATCATTACCATCATTATTATTATTATTATTAGTAGTAGTAGTAGTAGTAGTAGTAGTAGTAGTAGTAGTAGTAGTAGTAGTAGTAGTAGTAGTAGTAGTAGTAGTAGTAGTAGTAGTAGTAGTAGTAGTAGTAGTAGTAGTAGTAGTAGTAGTAGTAGTAGTAGTAGTAGTAGTAGTAGTAGTAGTAGTAGTAGTAGTAGTAGTAGTAGTAGTAGTTATCATCAATCTTTCAACTTATATGATGGTTTTCTCAGTTTCTATTATAAAGATATCTGTTATAGGAAATTTTAATCCACATGTACTGCAATAAATCTCTTATTTTGCATACAAGGTTTGGATTAGGTAATGTTCATACAGAGAAGTCTGGTACCCATTTTCATAAATGCTGCATGTCAAATATATGTGATTAATATAAAGCTTAGGCAGTTGGGCTCTAGATTATGTTGTTTTGCAAATTTTGCCTGATTAGCATTTATACTTCTTTCCCTTCAGCCTTTTTAGATGAGCAGCTGATTGTTGGTTGTGTTGAAAGCTGAAGGGGTTTTCTCGTAGGTTGTGTAACATTGTACACAGATCGAAATATTGGGACTTACATGTCAAATCGAGACAATCATATGGAAATATTACTGGGAAGGGTATAAGAGAGTGTACTTAGAAGTCAAACTCATTTCTATTCATGCCCTTCAAACTTTGATCATTTATGCACTGAATATGCAGTTCAAATCAAGGTATTAAAAGTACATTCTTTATGTTATTTTGTGCTCATTCTGCTCCGAATTGTCCACATTTATGTATTACAGATGTTATGCTACAAATCTTGGCCATACATTGAACATATGAAAATTGACTTGCGATCAATTGTAAGAATCTGTCATATCTCCTTTATTTCTTTGATTAATCGTATCTCACAGTGATTTACATTAAATTAGTTGTATGTTACCACTAATTTTCATTTAAAGAACAGATTTGTCTAAGGAGATAAGATTATTTTCAGGGAGATACAATGCCCTGTTAGTCTTTGTGTTATAGGACCCTGAATTAACAGCATTGGAATATTTGAATATTTTCAAGCAATCTTTTGCCAGCAGCACACTATTATGATGGCTTTTCAATGCAAATGAGTTGATATGTGGCATTTTGAGTTCCTTTTGTATTATGGGGAAAATTAAAGTGGAAAGAAATAGTTATACCGTAAGTGAATCTTTTCCTTAAAATCATGTGGCTGTGCATTTACTGTATGTCTATGTGAACTCATTGTATACATTGGTGAATTAAGACCAAAATTGGTTTCAGGTATGTGCGTTCTACATTGTATTGTATTATATTGTATCATTTCATCGATATTGATTTTCTGTTCTTATGTCCGTCATTCATAGAATCATTCAGGTGGCCATCTCTTTTCAGAAAGGTTAATCAACAGTTTTTATTGCAGACTTTCTAGTTCATTTGTAAGGTTTCTCCAAAGTGTGTATGTTTGAAATGGTTGCAGACTGGCTTTGCGCATTTCCGGAGCACGTTGTTGCCTCTACGTATTTACCATGCCATATAGGTTCATCCTTTTGTTTTGTTATTGTAAAAGTACGCCATGTATCATGTAGGGTCGTTGTAACTTGCCATTAACCCATTCGTGACAAGAATTATTTAAAGCCTAATTTGATCAGCATTTATTCTTCAAATTGGCAACACCAACATTTTCATTTTATTGCTACATTTTTTTTATAAAACGTCATGTGTCTGAAATGAATATAAATTGACAGAAATTATTATGAGAAGTCAAAAAGTTGCCAATTTGCAGGGAAAAACGGTGATTTTAAGCTTTCTGTCACAATGCCAATTTAAGGATTTTAATGCTTATTTCCTTTAAAAAAAAAATTCAGCATCAAACAATGAATATTGATGCAACCAAAATGAGCACAGTTTGCGTAGGATATTTTGGTCTTTCTGCTCATGTATTTGGTATGATTTTTTAGGGCTTTGCATCAAAAGATATTAGGCCAAACTACAAAATGCGGACCTCTGTCACGAATGGGTTAAGCAAGTATTTCAATACAATGCATCTAATTCCAACCCAGCAATGCAAGGGGAGAGAGGGAGAGGGGCAAAGAGTATCTATTATTTATGATTATATTATTTTGAGTTTACTACTATAAGTTGCACTTCAGCAATGCATTTTGGTTCTTGTTTTCATTTTTGATTTGTCTGGAAGGATTTTACAATAAATTATTCTCTAAATACATTTGTGTAGATCTGTATCTGAATGATATATGAAATTTATGTGGGATTAATGTACTAATGATGAATGTTCAATTGTTTAATTTTTGTTAATCTTTTGACACCTGCTTTGATTTGATTTGATTTTGGTGTAACACACATTTTACATAGACCCCAAGAGGACTTTTCTCACGAATAGTATTCAACAGACTAATTGCATCTTTTTTACTGCCACTCTTCTCTTCTGCTCTTTCCGATTTGTTTAGAGTATTGATATAACTTCTTGATATTTTATCCTTCTCTCTCTCTCTTCTTCATATTCTTCTTCCTTCTTGCATCCCTTCCTGTCTCCTCTCTCCCTCCATTTACATACCTCTTTCTCTTTATCTCTCACTCTTCTTCATCCATGCTTCTCTCTTCTTCTTAATGTTTCACAATTCCCTCCTCTCTCCCTTCACCTCCATCCCTCTCTCTCTCTCTCCATTGTTTTAGTCACTCACTTTCTCTCTTTCAATCAGTGTCCTTTCAAAATTCTGTTTCACCTGCTTTGTACGTACAACAGAGAAAGATGAGAAAGGCAGACTAAGAAATAGAATGTGAGAAATGGAAAAAATGAGGAGTAAAAGTAAGTGGAGATGAGAAGGAAGGAGGATAAAGAGATATATAGAGCAAAAAGGAAATTAAAATAGGTAAAAGATGAATAAATAAAAGAGAATAATACCAGAAAGTACATTAAGACAAAAGTTGGAGGGGGGGGGGGGGGGGTGATAAATGAAGGATAAAAAGAATTGAGAGCAGGAATTACCAGTGGTGTAGCTAGGATTTCATTGGGGGGGGGGGGGGTCGGTAGTGAGCACGTGAAGCGTGCGAATCACTGAGCGCGCAAAGTGCGCTCCCTAGGGGGGAGAGTGCAGGGAGAGGGGAGTTTCTCCCCTCCCGTGAGGTAGTGAGCACGTGAAGTGTGCGAATCAATGAGCGCATAAAGTGCGCTCCCTAGGGGGGAGAGTGCAGGGAGAGGGGAGTTTCTCCCCCCCGTGCAAAGTGCAGAAGCTCCGTTTCTTTGTCATTGTTTCTTGTTTACTCCCACTCTTCTTACCTTCTCTTACCTTTTTCTCTCCCCACGCTTTTTTTCCCCTTCAAATCTCCTATATACATAAATTTCTCAAATTCTGAGTTTACTTTCCATTCACATTACAAAATTCACTAAATACACATGTAGTTGGCTTACATAAAAAAGCATGTATCAAAAGTGAATTACAACTGAAGAAAATACTTAAATTGAGGGGTTTTTTGGGTGTGTGTTTTTGTGTTTTTACTTTTAATATAAACTATCACAATAATCATTTAGACAGTGAGATCTAGCTGTACACATAAATAATTCAACTTACACATGCATGTACATATAAACCCTCTGTTGCTTTGCAAAAATTTTTTACCAAATTAAGTACAAATAATATACATGTACATAATTTTATTCGATTATATAAGCATGATAGAAAATATGGCACAGCTCAATATCTACATGTACATATATACAAATTGTAGTGTAATAACCGATCTAATTATTACAAATCAAGCTCTACATATCTTTTGGCAGGCAGCAACTTAAAAACAACAGTCAATATAGAAACATATATTGAAAAAAACTTGAGGTCTTTTGAAGATATACAATGCATCAGTGAAGAAAACAAATCTTTATTTTTTATTTTTATTTTATGTTTTAAGTAATTTTTTTCCTTTTAGGTTCATGTCTTGGCTTGCCAAAGTTCATGCAAAGGCCCAAGAACATGAATATCAAAGTAAACTACAGAATGGACCTTGCCTTTGAAACGTAAGGAAGGAAAAAGATTGGAGTTTTGGAGTATTAGAGCGTTTTTAATATGCCTTCATTCATTCCGGTCTAAGTAAAAAATTAATCAAGGTATTGAAATGATCTTTGGAAAATCATACTAAAACAGAGCAGAAAGAGCAAAAAAATTCTACACATACTGTGCCCATTTTCGTTGCATCAATATTTGTTGTTTGATGCTGAAATTTTTTAAAAGGAAAATAAGCATTAAAATCCTTAAATTGGCAATGCGATGAAAATGTTAAAATTACCATTTTTCCCTGCAAATTGACAACTTTATGACTTCTCATCCTACATTCTGTCGATTTATATTCATTTCAGATACATGATGTTTTATAAGAAAAATGTAGCAATAAAAGAAAAATGTTGGTGTTGCCAATTTGAAGAATAAAAGCTGATCAAATTAGGCTTTAAATAATTCCTGTCAAGAATGGGTTAAAAGTTGGAGTTGGACATTCATCCAACATGCACAGAGCATCATAACATGATACTCAGACTAGAAGAAGCGACAGAGTGAGCAGCCTTGAAGGCCACATTAGGCCAGAATGGAGTGATCAGATGAAAACTTCAGATGCATTGATCTGGACATAATTAGGCGTTACATCTGACAGTCTTTTGTAAAAGCAACAAAACCACTCAAATCATGGCATACTGAGGAAGTACTGGAAAATCAATTAGAGGCAGTGTTAGCAGAAAACTTCATGGGAAGAAAAATCCATTCAAAAGTTGTCTTCTATGGCTACCACAGGGTTAGGGTTATAGCTACCCACAGTCAGGCAAGGAAATTGATTGTTACTCATGTGATGCTACTGTACATACTAAAACATTCACCCAAAATGCACACAACACCACAATATGCAACTGAGGCTGGACCAAGAAGAAGCAGAACTGGCAGCCTTGGAATCAACAGCAGTCTGGAAAGGAGTGATCAGATGGAATTTTTAGATTCAGTGCAAGACATTACAGGGCATCACAATCACAGTTTTCATAAATAAGCAATCAGCAAGAAAACAATGACTCCAGTCATCTAATAAGAAATTAACGGTACTGGAAAATCAGTTAGCAGCAGCGTTAACAGAAAGCTTCTTGGGACAAGACATTCAGCCAACATTCACACACCACCACAACTTTCAGCTTCGGCTCGAAAAAGAGGAGGAATTTAGCAGCCTTGTAGGCTAAAATCTTCCAAGTTTAGCCAGCCAGGCTCCCTATGGGGATGTAACCCCAAGGGCTGTGAAGGAAATTACCCTGTTTAGGTCCACAGAAGGAGCAAGTGACTCCATCCCCTGGTAACCCCAGCTTGTATCCGTAGTGGCTGTGAAGGAGAAAACCATGTTTAGGTCCAAGGAGTAAGTGACTCCAGCCCCTGGATATATATATATGACTTTCCCAAGAGGTTCAAGTAAAAGTGTTCATGCCATACTCAACAAGTATAATTTTACAAATGAGTACAGAGATTAATTTTGGAGGCAACCTACATGTAAATCATATTAAAAAAAAACCTTTTTGACTTATTTGGATGAAGAAAAATGACGGGAGAAGGAAGGAAGGGATGAGGAGAGGTGGAAAAGGGATGAAGCCAAAAGATAGAGGAGAGATTTACTCCAGCAACAACAGAATCAACAGATCTTAGTGATGTAGAAGAATCAGAAAGAGAAGCAATTTACAGCAAATAAGAAGTTTTTCTAACATAAGTATATTTGGTGTTTTGTTGGTATCCTGGGCAACCGTTATCTTGCTGGTGATACGCGTCCAGCTTCTCAAATATGTTGTCTTGTCATGTGATGAACTACTCGACAAACTTAAGTATTTTCGTAGAAAGGGTTTACGGTTCACCATGTGTGAACTAAACCGTCTACGAATATCCGTACCACCATGCAAACCTTCAAACAAACTTAAGTATTGTTTTTACTATGTATTCTTTTACATATCCAAATATTTTCTTATAATTCTGGGGAGATGACTGAAAGTGTTATATCATCAAATTATATCCCCATTACTTTATTCCTTTCTGTCTGTAATTGATCACCTATATGAAGCAGTTTTGATGAAATAAATTCCTGCCGATTTATTGCTTTGCTTAATCAGACTTCACTAACCTTAAAATTCAGGTGTCCATAGTCCATCTGATATAATATATTAATCATATCTATTAACTAAATTGTGACATACATAAGTACAGATACAAAAATTTTACCTATACAACAGAATAATTTCTATAGCTTGTAGTTAAAACTGTCTTTACTCTTGCGTAGGTACACGAGTGCTTTGGCTCTCAAGGCTTGCCTGTCGGAAGTGGTCTGGTGTCCTGGGTCAACCTGCTGAAGGATGTTGTCTTCTGATGTCCTAAGGAATGGGTTGTAGGTCTTCTCTTCACCGAGTGATGATGGGCTCTGGAAAGACAAAAGGAAAAAATCCCAGGAACAAACAAGGGTACTACATAGAACAGGAGATACAGGATGACAGAGAGAAGGCACCGAGACAGGGCAAGACAGAGAACCTACAGAAAGACAGAAATGGGAAGGAAAAAGATTATGTCCTCAGGAAGGAGTTGTCAGTCTTCTCCTAACCAAGTGATGATGGAATCTGAAAAGATACGAGGAAAAAATCCCAGGAACAAACAAGGTACTACATTAGAACAGGAGATATGGGATAGCAGAGAGGAGGCAGGGCAAGAGAGAGAACCTACAGAAAGATGGGGATTGGAGTGAAAAAGATTATGATGTCTTCAGGAAGGTGTTGTAGGTCTTCTCCTCACCAAGTGATGATGGACTCTGGAAAGATAGATGAGGAGAAACGAACATGGTTAATATCACTATAATGACATGCACAAACAAGGTACTGCATGTAAACTAAGATAAGAGATATGTGATTACCTGTGAAAATTTCACTATCTTTGGTTCAGACAACTTCCTCAGCTAACATTAACCCCTTGACTACGAAGCCCGAGATAAGCATGGGCTTGGTTTATGGAAAACGTGTGTTATACTGAAATTAATCAGTTGGCCAGTACAAATCTGAGGACGGTATCTGAGCTAAAAACATCGAGACTGTCACAGGTGATTACACTTTGGATGCCACAAGGAACTGATCTTCCAGCTGTAAATGCCATCCTGAAGAACCTATTCAGCAGAGCTACATGTAGGTACTAAATGAGAATAAGTACTAAGAGACAGACAGAAATGGGAGAAAGAAAATAACCATACAAGATTGTCTTGTAATGTCCTCAGAAAGGAATTGCTGTTCTTCTCCTCAACGACAACCGACAGGCTTTTATAAGGGGCAATTTAGAGAAAAGAATTTCTTTAATCTGTTTAATATTAAGCCCACGATGTACATATCTAAGTGCACAATGTCCCATTATTACTTAGTATAATCATATGATCTTACTGGCTCTGGACACAAAGTTACAAAGCAGACTCCTTAACCAATATATTACCATATTCTCTTGTTCCCACAGACTTTATACAGGGGCCACTCAGTTCCAGTAGGCTATGGGTTAAACAGGTAGACTCTGAAATGGGAAAAACTATAAATGTACGAAAGGACAATATAGTAATACTTAGTAGAGGTGCCGTAGTGATTAGGCACTTAACTGGAGACGCGAGAATCAGGGGTTTGATCCCCGGCACTGCACTTATGCCCTTGAGCAAGGCATTTTATCTTAATTGCTCTTTTATCGTACATCAAATAAATCAAAGTGCTATGGGCATGCTGATACAAACGTGTGCATGACTGTGTGTTTAAAAAAAAAAAAAAAAAATACTTACTGTGATTTTCCTGTCCTTTCTCCTCTCTTCCACCCAATGAAATTTCCTCTGAAAGAAATAAACATCAAAATAAATATATATATTAAAAAAAAAAAAACTATTAGCAAAATGTACTACTGATAAGTTCTAGTGATCTTGTAAAGTATGGGGCACCTTGAAAAAAAGAGCAATTTATGAATTCACAATATTTCTGTTCAATTTCCATTATGAGGTAGGATGTCTCAATGTTAAAAAAATAAAAAGTTTGTAAGCGATGTGCATGAAGCAATACTGTTTGGCTGAGTGTATTTCATACCGCAATACACTAGCCCTCCACCCCTCCCTCCAGGCTATAGCATAGCCAAAGAACCTGGCGTGACTAGGGTTAAGGGTAAACTTGAGTTCTGGTCATGCAATCGCAAGTGATGGATAATTATCAACACAGGTGTCTGCCTAGTGTGAGGTTTGGCAATTATCGAACGGATAAGAAACTCACTCACTTTCCCCCAAAGGCTAGTGTACTACAAACAGAAATGAGTATATTGGACCACAAACAAATCTGGCATGAATGTTCCCAATACTTCAGCTATTTCTTGTCATATATTACAAATGCGAGGGCATTTGAAGAACAATTTTTTCTGCGATACCTCTTTACTGTGATGTTCTTTATAAATGACACGAAAAAAATGATAAAGTTCACAAATTTATTCTTAACCTTTCCCAGAACTCCAGCTTCTCCTTAAACCATAACGTTAACAATATACAAGGGCTGCATTCCATACTCACCGTTACCTCTTCATTTTCTGCATCAATGTGATGGGCAAATTGTAGATTATCAAATGCATATTCATGACCTGTTCATAAAGAGAACAATAACTGAGATGTTCATATACATTATACATGTACGTATACAGATCAAGGGAAATTAATTTTTCCACCTCCTACATTTACCTATACATATCTAATAGGCCTGCTTACTAATTTTATGCATACTTCTTTAACAAAAGATTCTCTTGGCGACTTGAAAGCTTAACAGATGCTTGCCCAACACATTCATCATCATCATCATCATCATCGTCGTCGTCATCATTAATAATCATCATCATCACCATCATCATCAGCCTCATCATGACTTGCCTATGGAGAAAAAAAACCTATGCAAAAAACTTCTTTTTTAAAAGAAAAGTTTAAATCATGTCTAAACAGCTACAATCTATTTCTTTTGTATTTTCTTGCATCCTAAACTTGTATGGAGCCTACTGTTTGTGGAGCAAAAAGTAATCTTTATCTTATAGCAAGTAGAGAAGAAAAAAGTTTTCTTTCTTAATAGTTCAAAATTCAGGTTTTTCATGATGGTGCCATGATCCAAGAGGAAAGGCCTTTCCTTACCTGGCCACACGAGGGTGTTATCAGGCAGTTGACAGATCTTATCCAAACTACTCAGCATAGTGGATGGAGAGCCTTCAAACATTCGGCCTAGCGGAAGAGAAAACCAGACAAATAATGTGTCATTAGCAGTCCTCTTTCATACTTTGCTCTAGTCTGCAGGCACAGACCCTAATCAACACTTTCCAAAATTACATTTGGGTTTGAGAGAAGCCTAGTGGCTGTGCAAGTATAGGGCCTGGAGCAGCTATTGTACATGATCCCCACTGACCTGCTTTAATCTCCTACGCAGACCACTATAACAGGTTTTGAAAGACCAGGGTTTGTGCCTGCAAACTAACTTTGCCTCTTCTTCCATCCTGATCCCACAAATTTAATAACATAAGATGACAAATAATGGACAGAAGCAAGTACAACTCTGCCACCCTATTGCAAAACTTTAAACTTACCAGAATATTTTCTATCATATTCTACTGATAATCTGTAGGGGAGGGGGGGGGGGGGAATCTACATTTTTTTCTCAGATTTCAGTATGAAAACAAAGAAATTAAGTTATGCTTGGAATTTCGATCTGCCATAGAAAGACACTGTATCACAAGTATACACAAGGTCACACAGGGCTACAAAAATTGGTATGCTGAGCTGTGCAAATTTATGTGACATGCTGCCCTCTATAGTCAAAGATTGAAATCACTAAAATAATCAACAATTTCATATAAAATACTTGCTTTTTACACCTGGGATAATAAAATATCCCACTTCCCATTACATTCCTCCCAACTGGATGTAAATTATCTTGATCAAGTGAATTTTGAAAAATATTTTTCTGATCACTGGTGACACGGCTCTTGCTCCCGTCCCAATAAAATTGGTACTGAGAACACTACTTTCCTATTGTCAGCAATTTGCATGTTAAAGCACATCTGTTGAGTGAAGTTATTATAACTGAGCATTAATTTGAGTGGTCAACATGCTATCTCTCTCTCTCTCTCTCTCTCTCTCCTCTCTCTCTCTCTCTCTCTCTTTTACTATGATTTGACATAGTGCATGTTTACCTATAGACCAATTTCACCTCCGGTTTATGTATTTGGCCCTCTATCGGTGACGCCATTGCTGCGGTGGGCAAGCGCGCTGACCGCGACTGGCTCTGTGTACAAAATGAATGTAAGATATGAGATATGCCCCGATATTGTTCCATTTACTTTATTCTAGATCAATAAAATAAAGCATGGATGCATGGGTAGATGAGGTAAGACAATGGTCATATCTGACAGATGTAGGTATGATGTATTTTTGTACTTTCGATGGTTTTTCAACTTAATTTTGTCAGTAAAAGTTCAATTGCAGCATAGAAGCCGTAGTAAACGGAAGTCCTAAATCTTACCCTGTTTACAAAGTCATATTTTCACTCATTAAATTTTACGCCAAAGTAAGAATATGTTTCTTGACTTCAAAGTCCTTTCTGTTGATGTTTTTACCCACTGGCGACGAATTCCTTCACATTGCTTACGGAAACCTGTGTAGGGAGTACGGCTTCTCACACAAACAGGCTTCATGAGTCAAAAGCGAGTGAATTTCGCACCCAGTTAGCTTCCAATTTTTAAACTTTCTCTAATTCTTGTGGCATTTGAGCACCGCAAAGCTGCGACCTGAACTTCCCTGATAACTTCTCATTGCAAATATTAAAAATAATCTGCATATACTGGTCAAAATAGACAAAAAAATCGAACGAATGTACATAACGTGCTATTGACTTGTGTACTATAAAATTTGGAGCGCCCCACGCAGTATGTTGAACTGTGTCGAACAGTCTGCTGCCCTCTTGCATTGTGAAATTGGTCTATTGCTGAATAGAACTCACCATTTCCACCTAAAAATAAAATGTCTCCCGTAAAAAGGCAGCTGGGCGTGTTCTTTTCTGATCTGTCAAGTAGATATACCGTGTGACCTGCATCAATATAAAAGATGAACAAAGCATTAATTTGATAGAAAAGGAAAAAGATTACTTCATTTTTACAAAAATCTGAATTTGCATCTTGAGATGATGAAGAAAAGTTGAAAATATTTCTTTGCACTACATGTATTAGACTTTGATGAAAACAGAGAAAAGAGAACACAAAAAGTAAGAAAAATAGAGCACATAAGAGAAAAAAGAAAAAAAAAAGATAGAGACTGAATGAATAAGAAACAACATACCAACAGTGTGCCCAGGTGTTAAGAGTGCAGTGAACTTTAAGCCTCCAATCTGGATAGTCTCACCATCTTTAATCTTACTGCAAACAAGATGGAAAGAGTAAATGTTCAGTACGAACTAATATACTCTGAGAGGCACTGTACTTTCTTCCAACAAAGACCAACCTTCCTTCCATTTGTTCCTTATTTTAGAAAAAAAAAGAAAAGAAAAAGAGGTCAGTTACCTTTGATATTGAAGTTTCATAACATCTCAATGCAACCATCATGATGACCTTTTTCAACAATTTGGAAGTCTTTTTTGCCTTTATAGATACTGTTAGAATGGAAATATTTGAGAGCACACTTACTGATTGGAACCAGGCACATCATCTCTTTCTCACTCCCATACACAGCAAGGTGAGAATGGAAATATTTGATACCACACTTACTGATTAGAGCCTGACACTCCATCTATCTCACGCCTACACACAGCGAGGTTAGAATGAAAAAAATTTGAAAGCATGCTTACTGATTAGAGCCTGGCACATGATCTCTCTCACTCCCATAGACAGCAAGGTTAGAATGCAAGGACTTCAGTTTCCGGTTGCCTCCAGAATGGTCCCTGGATGTAGAAATAAAGCATTTGACAGAATGTGGCATCCTGGGCTGCGTTTCAAGAAACCGTCACAAGTCTCATGGACATCCCATTGAAACACGTGTTGTAGAATTAACACGCGTTTCATGACGGTTTCATGAAACGCAGCCCTGCTCGCTGGAATGCACCACTACACTAATTTATTCACATTCATATTGTTCTTTCTCAGGTGATTACAACACTCAGCTCTAAAGATATGTTTCATTTCATTTCATTACATTTATTTGAATATGTTAATTGTTCCTAACTGGGATAGATCTGTTTACTTATGTAATCAAACTAATGCATGTTTCTCTCCAGAACCCTTAGTTACCAACTATTCGGTTCACCCGTTATGTATAATGGGCATTTGAATAGATGTAATCCAGTCTGGATGCATAACATCTTGCTATGTCGGACAAGCTTCCTGCAAGCTTCTTAGTTGTCAAAGGATACTTTTGTTTAACAACAATGCATGAAATCAGTAAATGGTTCTTTGAAATAAATGGTCAAGTTTTGAGCCATTCAAATAATGTATTCTCCTTGAGAACCCGGGGTATATGTCTCATTGTGGGTTTTGAGGCATGTACATCATCTGCGTAAATCACTTTCTGAAAAGCACCCTAATGGGGATTAAAGTAGGATGGAAGTAGGAGTGATTTTAATACGCTAAACAGAGAAATAATGTATGATATCTCCAATTTTTATACCCATTAACAGGGACTTTATGCAAGGATTGCATCATATACATGTAAATCTCCTAATTCAATCACCTTTTCCCAGATTTTCCTGATTTTGATACCCCTAACTGGATAACTGTTTTACCTTCCTTATACTGAAAAATGACCCTTTTTCTATGGTTTTGTTTACGCGGATGATGTAAAGGCCTCAATGAGATATATCGCCCCGGGCTTGAGAAATAAAAAGTACAACTAGTTGTGACTAAATAGTCAGAATACAAACTGCATGTACCAGCAATGAAGGGTTGTATGATTTGCAGAGGTCTGACCATTCAAACAGCATCTTATGCATCAAGTCTATCAAAATTACAACTATGCATCACAGGTGAATGTAATACTTCATCACAATCAGTGCAGAAGTTCACTGCATTCATCATGGGTGGGTGGGGGCTGCTTGGGTAAGACATAGGTCCTTGGCTTTGGTCTTTACAAATAATTAATAAACCTGTTAACTAATTTCAGGCATACTTGTTGAACAAAAGTTCCCTCAACAACTGAGAAGCTTGTCAGAGGCTTGTCCAACATAGCAACAACTAATGTTTGCAAACAGGATTCCTTCTATTCAGATGACACTATGCATAACAGGTGAACTGAATAGTTGGTAACCAAGGGTTCTGGAGGGAAACATGCATAAATTAGATTACATTAGTAAACAGGGGCCTCTTGCATAAAAAGTTGTGATTAAACGCAACTTGAACAATTAAACGCAAGTCCCAAATACGCAACTCTGATTGGCTTAAAGGCACTGGCTAACCTTGTGAGTAGCTGATTTAAAAAATGTATGAGTACTTGTATTTGTACTCAAAAATCCTGAAACCAACCATAATTTGGAATGAAAAAGTGTAAGTTAGACGCAAACGGCGATTTTATTATCCTTCGTCTCACAAGACAATCACTAAGAGCACCACTTTGCTTGAATTTGAAAATGTCGTTATGTGCCTCCCGCAGCGTGATACGCCAATACACACAGTACGGTAAGGTGAGTCATACGCGCATGCGCACTCCTTATGTCTATTCTGGGCAACCGACCCTCGTATATTTTTCAAACATTGGCTCACATTTTTAATATTTAAAAATATTTCCAGTGGATATTATACTTTGAAGCTTTCAGACTGATTACACTATAACCCTTATGTTTATCCCATTTTCAAGTAACAAAACAAGATTTTTTAAAAATCATAACAATGTTAGCCAATGCCTTTAAACATGAGATTTCAATGATTCTAATGATCCTGATTATGTTCTGTCAATAGCTTACCAATGCTTGTGGGTAGTGAAAATAGCTGCCAATTGTACGTTTTGATCTTCAATAACTCTCTGCAAAAGATGAAAAAAGGTTTACTGGTATATTTTAGAACTCCAAAAGCAAAGAAAAAATCATTTTAGTCAGGTGAATAAAATAGTTAAAGGGGCTGGAAAGTCGCAAATCATGGGGTTACGGCGGGTGGCCCTACTCGGGTCATAGTCGGATATCTCCGTAAAACTTCAAAAACGAACACGCAATATTATTGCAAGATACGAACGGGCCAGGACGAGCAAAATATTGAAGAATCATGATCATCAGCCTTCTTGCTCTTCATGCTGAATCTGTGTGTGTATTCCATTTAAAACAGTCATTCTGCTGAACAAAAGCCGAAGTGAGTAATCTAAGAGCAAGGTACCCACCCTCACGGAAATTTTTTTTGCTGGTCCCAGGTTGTCGTGCAGTTTGGCTTGCAATGCGGATCAGCGACTGATTTGGGGCCTACACGATTCGTGATGTGCCACTCCTTTTAATATACCGTAATTAACGTTGTATAAACCGCACTTTTTTCCCCGCCAGGAAGAGTGAACAGTCGGGGGTGCGGTTAATATACAATGACAGGTCTGGGCCAGGATTCGCCAGGAATAACAAGAGTCAGTCATCCATACAGACAAGTTATTTAGCGGGTATAAGGTCCTGGTAACGTTCGGCAAGTAAGAACTTACAGTTTACAGAAGTTTACAGGTTGAAATTCTTGTTTTGAAAAGTTAATTTCACGTTGCAATTAGCAGCATGATATTTCCTGTGCTGAACACTCACGTGAGTGTGGACTGTTGTGTGCATGGTGCGTCGTGTATCTTGCAAGGGAACGCATCTGGGGACTTTCAAAATATCTTATGACTAAAATGACGTCATCTGACTAAAGCCCAGCCTCGTCTGCATTGGGAAAGTACAATGCCATTGACGAGTCTTGCGTCTGTGATGCGTGCGTCTTGCAAGGGAATAAAACTTTCCACTTACGCATCCAGGGACTTTCAAAATGTCACATGACTAAAATTATGTCATCTGACTAAAGCCAGCCTCGTCTGCATTGCCAAAAAGCAATGCTAGCTACGAGCATTGCATCTGTGATGCGTGTGTCTTGCAAGGGAATTCAACTTGCTCTGACATGTCTCTTACGCATCCGGGGACTTTCAAAATGTCACATGACCAAAATTACGTCATCTGACTAAAGCCAGCCTCGTCTGCATTGCCAAAAAGCAATGCCAGCTACGAGCGTTGCATCTGGGATGCGTGTGTCTTGCAAGGGAATTCAACTTGCTCTGACATGTCCCTTGCGCATCAGGGGACTTTCAAAATGTCACATGACTAAAATGACGTCATCTGACTAAAGCCCAGCCTCGTCTGCATTGGGAAAGTGCAATGCCATCGACGAGCCTTGCGTCTGTGATGTGTGTCTTGCAAGGGAATTCAACTTTCCACTTACGCATCCGGGGACCTTCAAAATGTCACATGACTAAAGCTTCGTCACCTGACTAAAGCTTTGTCACCTGACTAAAGCCAGCCTCGTCTGCATTGCAAAAGTACAGTGCATGCGAGATGAGCATTATCCGTGTATCATGATGCTTGTGTTTGAGTGTGTTTAGATCGCCAACTGTAACAGGATTCGGTGGCTATATGATGGTGGAAAGTTGGATATAAGAGCAGCTGCCGCCGGGATAATCGGAATGTGGACTGAACTACTCTTCCTTTTCTTTTTTTAAACTGGTATTTAGTTTACTGAATCCTTTCATTTTATGTCTAATTTTCCATTTTGTTTGGAAATACGAAATGTTGTTCAGAGTGAGAGAAGAAGGGTTTATGTGTGTATTTTTTTTTTCATCAGAGGGGGTCAAAAACTGGGGGTGCGGTTAATACACGTGTGCGGTTTATAGAACGTTAATTACGGTAGGCGTTTTCCACCATGCACTTCAACCTTTCAAATCAGTTACGGACGCCTTTTGTGGAACAAATTTTTGATGATACATTCAATGCAATTCAACGGCTCTCGTGATACCTTTAAATGGCCTATAAAACCAGGCGTCTGTTGAAATAGTTAGGTCAATACCACTTGTAATTGTTCAAGGATATCTAAAATAACCTTGAACTCCCACTTACGTGTACATGTATCTGTTTGATTATCTACAGTAGGTGTTGTATAAATGAGGGTAGAACATAGTCTGCAATCTCGTAGTTTCTATTTCAATAACAATTTTCCATATGGTGTGAATTTCATACACCCAGCAAAAAAAAAAAAAAAATGCACTTCCCGGAACACACCATTTATGGCTGATAGTGGATAGTTGGAGATCATGCCATGTGTGGGAGTAATGCTATTAAAATGAAATCATCCAGATTCTGGACAAGGTAGTAGGGTAATGAAAAGGAAAAAATAATACTTCCTTGTCATCCTGAAAAGCTAAAATTTGCAGCTGAGTGTAGTTGATATGTCCCTGAAGTATGCCATTTAGCAAATGTACATGTATGTAAATGAAATCCTGCTAAAACTGATAAGGGTATTCCTTTTACCCTAAGTTACCAAAGCAGCAATGACTTTTCTCGATGGTGACGTGACATCTTGTTCCTGTGATAATTGCTCCTGTCTTAATTTCTCCGAAGACATAGGGTTAGGGTTAGGGTTAGGGTTAGGGTTATGATAGGGGGTTTGGTTCAGAAGGATGTGAGGATAAGGATTAAGCTTAGTGTTAGGTTTGGGCCTAGGTTTTATGTTTTACTTAAAGGGAATAGAAACTGAGAAATCATGGGGAGAGGCAGGGTGATCTCGAATGAGAGAAGTGGAATGCAGTCGGCCGCTCGAGTTTCAAGAAAAGGGATAATCCATTCTAAACAACTGTGATTTATTGCCGTACGTGTTTCAAATTTCGCGCAGTGAAAAAGCTAATAAACAGCTAGTCATATGGAAAAACAATTACATGGCCAGCTCCCTGGGAGAGCCTAAGGGGTGTTACGTAATCTGCGGTGACGACGTGTTCGGGAAAGGCAATGGAGTTTAATGGCTAGACTAACAAACCAGAAGTAAACTATATTTTGTATTTTGAAATGTTGGAGCACTATACAAGACGTTTCTTCGAGTGAACAGGATGAGACCTATTAAGAGTCTAAACACTTATGGGGTGTTGCAAGAAAGTTGCAATCGATTGCAAATAATTGCTAATTTTGAAACAACCATTCTGATTGGCTCAGGGTCTGCCCTATCAAGAAGACATGCATGCAACAATGATTTTGATTGGCCAGTGACAATCAGTTGCAACATGCAATTGATTGCAACTTTCTTGAAACACCCCATTAGAGTTGTTGAGAAATGTGAGAACCTGAAGTGTATGACTAGGTTGAGTTCAGTAAACTTCGTGCTGTCCTAACTTTTATCGCATTAGTCCGACGGGCTCGCATAGCGGAAGGATTATAGTGTACAAGTAAACAAGCCTTTTGCAAATTCGTTTTCCCCATGATTTCCCAGTTGCTGGCTGCTCATGCAGCTTTTCCATGGGAGCAATTGTGGTCGGAGCAAATGTCACGGAACCTTAGAAAGTCCTAACATCATTCTCAACCCATGAGTGATATGACTACATGAAAGTAAAAGATGTTGTTATACCTGTACTGCATCTGGATCTCCTGCATCTATCACTGCTGCAATATTTGATGCTTTATCAATGACCAGGTATGCATAGTTATCCTTCATAAAAGGGATGGGAAGAATGGTCACACCTGCAAGATCAAGAAAACATTCTCAATTTTTTTTTTATTTTTAAAGTGATGCTTAAAAATTTCATCTGAATTTACAAATCAAAGCACAATAATCAAGTTTTCTTAATACACAGAAATAAAAAGTGAAATAATTACTACATTGTTAAAATTGCCTGCCAAGTGCAGAGCCACGGAAAGAAGTAAACCCATATGCTCTAACCTTTAGCGTTCATTTTTCGCACAGTGCACATTCGCATAATTCCATTGAACAATGTAATAGTTTCCTTTCTTCTTCACCATGGTAACAGTTAAACTAAAAGATAGCTAGTGTGCTTAAGTGATATTTATAGAATTATTACCATTATCAATACTGCACTAAGGGAAATTGAAATCAAAGAAAATATCATAAGAAACCAATGCCGTTATTTTCTTTTACTTCTTTCTAATGTCCTACACATCTACACACAAGAATTTTATTTCTTGTTTCAAAGTTTGAATCAGGAAAAAACAAATTTCAGCCTTTCCTTCTAGTCTTAAGACTGTTTTCAGAAGTTTCTGACATTATCAATCCTCCCAATCCCCCCACAAAAAAAAAAAGCAAAATAAGATTTAGGATATTAGATTTTCTTAAAGATGGCTCAAATGAAACAAACTTATATCTGACCTTTGCTGAAAATTCTGTTTATCCTTTAAACACTCAAATAGTTACAAACCCAGTCTGCCCGTTGGAGAGCAGAAGGGCACTAGCTTTAATACCGAGTTAAGGCCCCTTTGTTTCTCAACAAATGTACTAGAATCTATTTATCATCACCTTCCAATTCAGTTGCCTCCACCACAGAATGGCCATCAGGGAACAGTTGTCTGTTCTTGGCGATGTCTCGTCTGTTCATATAGTTCCCAACTCTGGTTTTGGAATACAGTGTGTACCTACATGTACATGTAAATTTTTAAAAAATGTAAATAAGGCAAGACTTCGATTAAACACAAGCAAACAAACAAAAGCAGCCTTTAGCATTCTGGCTTCAGCTTCTTTGTTTTATTTTGACTTGTTTGAAAAAAAAAAATGTTTGTTTCTCATGTGGCTGACTCATTTTTGGAAACATACTACATGTATGACTCTTGTCGTGGGTTCTTTTTTATGCAATAACATCTAAGGCCATATTTCATGAGGTCCCCTACTTTTATGCGTTACATGGTGATTGAAATCTACCTTCAGTAGTGTCAATTCATTAACATCAAGACTTCCTGTAACTGGGAATAACCCTCCCCGGGAAGTCGGGCGGTCTGCAAGGCCAACACCCCGCTTCTATTAGGCCTAGGCTACCCAAGCCAAAGAATATGAATGCGCTCAGCGCTAATCATTCTGACAGAGAACCTTACCCGACAGCAAACAAAGGGCTTCCAGGCTTTAACATTATCTTGAGAACTTGATATCTCCGAAGTATGTAAACGATGACCACAAAAATGGACAACTGAACGATCATTATTGTCACAAACAGAAGAAATCAGAATTCTGAAACTTATCTCAAACATTAGCAATATCGCATGTATGCATGCGCAATATGCGAACGGCCCGGGCGCGCGCGCGCGGGTCTTATTGGCTATATGGCCCGATATGGCCTAGCCTGCAAAAATGACAATGATTTGCAGAAATCATAATATCAGTTCATACTGTAGATAGTATATGGGGTAAAAAGGGCCATATCGTGGTTTAGGAAACCACTCGTTCATTTGAAGCACATGTTTAAAGAGAATGGATTTGGAAATAGGAAACCAATGACTGAATAAAGTGCTGCTGTACAAAGTGAACGATGGTGCCGTAAAAAAGAATAAAAATAGGCCGGGGTGGGGGGGGGGGGGGGGGGTCACTTCCGTTGAAGAGTGGACAGCATCCGCGAGAATCGTCCAAAAAACTACCCTAAACGAGGATTCAAGGGCAGGCCGCTAGGACACCCTAAACACGGATTTTGTGCAGATGTCCCAGATTTACATACCCTATATTCCCATTTTCATATCTTGAGAGTGTGAGTGGGGTCAGGGGCGTAACAGGTACCTGTTATCAGGGGGGCAGAGCGAAGCGAGCGAGCAGAAAATAATCACTTTTTCGCTTTTGAATCGCATTTTCGAATAAAAATTCAAAAATATGACGAAAGAGCGATGCGAGTGAGCCAAAAATAACCACTTTTCTCGATTTTAATCCTAATGGAAATCCTAATCCTAATGGAAATCCTAATCCTAATGGAAATCCTAAGGTTTTGACGAGCGAGCGAAGCGAGCGAGCCAAAAATTTTTACTAATTGATTAATTAAAATATATTTTCTTCTTTAAAAAGTGTGTCTGCATGGCGGGAAATTTGTACACACCATCCCCCCTCTCCCCGAGTTGGGGGTGGTAGATCTCCCACTCCCCGGAATTTAAGCCAAGAGGGGAGGGTGCAGGGAAGGGGGAGTTTCCCTCCTCCCGCTCGAAGCGCGGAAGCTCCGACGTTTCTTTGAATTGTTAGTTGTCGGTAATTAAGTCTCCTGCGGCGCAACTAGGATTTCATTTTAGGAGGACGGTAGTGCTCCCTAGGAGGGAGGGTGCAGGGAGGGGGAGTTTCCCCCCTCCCGCGCAAAGCGCGGAAGCTCCGACGTTTTTTCGCTGTCAGTTCCCGCTCTTCTTACGCTCTCTGCCTTTTATCGGGGGGGGGGGGGGGAGGGGGCATACGCATAGCCAAAAATTTCCCGGTAATTAAGTTTAGAATCAGTGGTGTAACTAGGATTTTCTTTTAGGAGAACGATAGTGCAAAGCGCGCTCCCTAGGCATGCTATATAGGGGGAGGGTGATTTTCCCCTCCCGCGCGAAGCGCGGAAGCTCTGACGTTTATTGTTCGTTGTCTGTTCCCGGTCTCATACATTCTATGCCTGTTATCGGGGGGGGGGGGGGGCAGAGCCGAAAATTTCCCGGAAACTAAGTCTAGAAATAGAATATGCGGAGATAAGCCCGCCACCGCGAGTTGCTTGTTGCAAAGCCTTTAGCGGGTGGGGCCCGGGGTTCTGGCTTAGCCGGGCCCCTGATGGGGGTCTACAGGGAAAGCCACTGCGGGGGTCCAGGGAGTGGAGCACCCGGAAACTCCGGGGTTTGGTACTAAATTTTCCCTCATTTCTTTTGTTTCCCTGTGTTTTCTTCTTTTTCCCCCTTTCCCTCTTTTCCCTCTCTCCCTTCTTCTTTCTCCCCCTTCTCCTTTTTTCTTTCCCTTTCTCCTTCTTCCTTTCCCTTTCTCCTTCTTTCTTTCCCTTTCTCCTTTCTTTTCCTTTCTTCTTCTTTCTTTTCCTTTCTTCTTCCTTTCCCTTTCTCCCTTCCTTTTTCTTCCTTTCCCTCCTTTTCATTTTTTTCCCCGTGGTTTGGTGGATTTTCCCGCTGAAATCCTTCAGGGGGGGGGGGCACTCTGCCCCCCCCCCCCGCCCCCCCCCCGGCTGTTACGCCACTGAGTGGGGTCCATTGAAAGTTTTGGAGCCGTTTTTATCTCGAGATATTCACTGTCTCATTATGTTTTACACAGGCCGTGACAGGCCTGTGTAGGATTTTCCGTTCACGGGTCTTGTTACAGTCGGTCTCGCAGTCGGAGCATATTACATACGCTTTTCGCGTTTTAGATTATCATGATTTAGGGTGTTTTTTTTTTTTTTTTTTTTTTTTTCATTTTTGGGCGTTTTTGACACTCTATTCGCGTTCCGCGCCTACCCCTGAAAAAAATACCCTTTCCCCGCGTTTTTTTTCTCGCGGATGCTGTCCACTCTTCAATGGAAGTGACCCCTCCCCCCCCCCCGGGGGGGGGGGGGGGTAAATAGGGGTATTATTTTTCTAAAATTGCCCGGGTTAGCATAGAGTTATATAACTGCGTATTGATATAGGCATAAGGTTGTAGGCCCCTAAGGCCCTATGCACAAACACTATGAACATGACGGACAAAGAAAGCGGACAAAATAAACAACCCCTCATTCTACCCTTCACAATAGTCAAAAGGTCATCCCTTCTCTGCTGTTGTCTAAAATATGTGGAACAGGATTCACCTGGAATTACATGATTAAACATAGGCCTAATAGCTGTGAAGGGATGTTCTTTTGACTACCAGAACCATTGTGAAGGGTAGAGAGAGAGATTGTTTATTTTGTCCGCTTTCTCTGTCCGCCATGTTCATAGTGAAAATTATCGGAAAGAATTTTCCCGGGAATTTTGTAGTCAGCTTTTCATAATAATTAACAATAGTATGCAAAAATGCCATCGGTTTCAGAAGACATCGTTTGGAACCACAGTAAAGTTTTGAGATACGTGGGCTTCAAAAGACATTGAGAATGAAATGAAAATAAATGCTTCGCCGCCCCACCTGAAACCTGCGATAATTTTTGACATTAATTGTGTTGTTGTTGATGTTGTTTTAGGGGTAGATCGGCTAGTGCAGCATTATTGTCGGCAAATATGGTATCAATAACAAAAATCTAGATATAGAAACCCCACCCCCATTCAGCATGTTTTAGTGACGCCTAGATAGGCAATAAATACAATAAATTATGTTGCTCTATTCACAGAACGCTAGCAGTGCCCATATTATGCTTTTGTATACCATTTTCCATTTTGTTCGTTTTCATGTTTTTTCCTCATCCACCTTACATGACAATATGACAACGCTCCCCCCCCCCCCCCCCCCCCCCCATTCCATCGCAAAATTATGATGCAATACATTCTGCATGCCTAGCCTGATGCAACCAACAAAGGGTGGCTACATACAGTCTTAGGTAGGAGACCTGTTTGATGGACTTTTGACAAAACATTAGAAATTCCAAGTTTATCCCATGAACAGTCTTTAGATATCAATTCTAATGCTACTCCATATTGTTTATATCTATTTAACTATCCCAACTTTATGTAATGGCTTCCATGTGGCAAGACTGCGAGCAGTTATGGAAAAAAGAGTTGAGGTTCAAAGAATAATTACACGTGTTTCACGTATGTGGGCGTATATTTTCATGTGAGACGTCATCGCATATGCATGAATGAAGCGTCGCGTACACTACTGCCGCGCCGACGCGTTCACTGGCTATATGTAGTTTGCAGGCACAAACGCTGGACGGTCGAAACACTTTTACAGACGTCTGAGTAGAAGACTAAAAACAGTCAATGGGGATCGTGTACCATTGCTGGTCCAGATCTATAAGTACACTTCCAGTAGGTACGTGGGCTAAACTTCTCCCAAGACCGGGAGACCCGAGTACATTTTAATGAAGCGTTAAATAGGGTCTGTGTGTACAGACTATGACATGCATAATGAATATGTACATGCGTATTCATACATACACATTCTGAAAACATGTGGTTTGTGTAATAATTGCATGCAAACTATACCGGCAGTTTCAGAGCCAGGGAGTGGACCTTTGCAGTCACGGTATAGAAACAGATTCCATTGAATTCAGGTAGTTTTCCGTCGATTTTTTTCAATTTTACGGTAAGTTGTCATAGATCGTGTTCACTTATGACTATGTTTTCTGTAACTTTTAGAACTGCAGCGAGAACAGGGGATGAATGACTTGTTTTGTGCATGATTTTTGTTTCTCAATACGTGTCGTAAACAGGCTAGTGATACCGATAGGTAGGTGAACGTTCGTCAGTGCTGGTGCATGGCACTGATAGCATTCTACTCCCATCAGTGCTTCCACTTTGAAGGAAATTTCCCAAATTCTAGGAAATTTAGACCCTTTCTAGGTCATTTCCAGGAAATGAAAAAATTCCAGGAAATTCCAGGAAATCATAGAAAGTGAAATAAGAAAAAAAATTATAGACTAGAGTAGAGGTCTATGTCATGCTATGTCTAGGCCCTACTCTAAATATATCAAAATATATTAGATTTTACTTTTAAAAAGATGAAATTCCTCGCTCGCTTCGTTCGCTCGCAACTTTTTCATCATACCCCCATTTTTTACTCACTCTCTTTGCTTGTTCTCAGTTTTTGTTATTGTCATAAACCAATAGGCAGGGGGCTAAAACAAAAGTGAATTTCAAGATTCCAGGAAATTCCACCTAATTCCAGGAAATTTGAGATTCAATTCCAGGAAATAGAAAATCGAGTTGTGGAAGCACTGACTCAAATGCTCCCATTTTTATACACAACGCGAGCGCACACGCAGAAAGAGAGGTGACTGACAGATTTCATGATCAGGCCGAAGTATATATTTGTCTGACCTATATAACCAACGACAAACAAAAGCAAACAGTGACAAACATAAAAATGACATGTTCAATAAGTCGTTCCAAAGCACAGAGGACCCTGAATGTCGTTTGGAGGAATCTGTGGGGTTGTGACAAGACCACCACCAACATGACCAAAGCACCAAACCACCACCATCAAACTTTATTTAATGCTGGTGAGACCACTGCTCGAATATATGCAGCAACAGATTGGGATCCATCCACCAGAATGAACAAAATATTCAATCATTGGAAAGAGTCCAACGTCAGGCTGCCAGATTTTGCACTGGCAATTACCAAAGGGAAGAGGGCTCTGTTACCATGCAAGGCTCGTAATGACCTTGTCTGGGAATCCTTTTGGACAAGAAGGAGGAACCAAAGACTCTGCATGCTGTATAAAATGAATAATGGACTGGTTGATATTCAATTAAATGAAAAACAAAACTCGAGAACCACAAGGAGGAATGATCAGAAGTTACTCTAGCTCCGCCACAAGGCCAGGGTTTTTCAGGACTCGTTCTTTGTAACAACTGTAAGGGACTGGAATTATCTTCCTTCTTCAGTTGTCAATAGCTCCTGCCCTTCCTTGGAATCATTTAAATCCAAAACAACTCCAATAAGTCATTCCACATGCAGTGCGCTTCTCATCAAGTTAACGTGAATGTTTCTGGAGAAAACATTTTGCTAACCCAACCATACAGATACAGAATAAGTTAATGAATGTATGTACATCTAAAGAGCAAGGAGTTACTCCTTGGTAAACTAAAGCACGAACAGTGTCTATCCAAACAGTATCAGCAACAGCACCAACACACTATTAACAACAGCAATGGGATGGTTTGGCCCATTTCTTCAGTTATCTTTCTTGAGATTGTACCCCCACCCCCCCTCAAAAAAAAAAAAAAAAACCAACAAAAAACAACTACATGTAAACATGCCAAATGTGTGAAAATTAATGGTATATTTTTTTTAAAGAGTTTTCAAAGCAAATGAAATGAGTATGAAATGGTGTTAATAGGGCAAAAAAGAAACAAAATAAGGAAAGGGGTATTTTTTTTAAACCTCACACCAAAATGGGGTGATTTTTATAATAATAAACTTGTTAATGTTTCGGGTGGTTGTGAAAAACCTCTGATTAGGTGTGTAAACTCTCTGTTGAGAGGTGGTCAGCCTTGACGAGATGACAGGAAATTGATGAATCACAATGGTTGGCTTGAAATTTTTGAGCCTAGAAAGTGGTATTTTTTTTCATAGCATTTTTTTTGGTTGCATTACTACATTGTGTATTCTTAGAATATGAGAGGTGGTCAACCTTGACCAGATGACCATTACATGAGTCATATACATGTACAGTAGGAGTGCAGTACGTAGCTAGGCCTTCTCTCTTGCTAGGTGTATGAAAAACACTTTCAACTGGTCACAAATAGTCAAGTGGGCATTTACTGAAATTTTAGTACTAAAGCATGTTTTCGAATTTTAAGAATGAAATTGAAAATGGATTCTATGCATGCCCCAGAAAACCCTAGCTACCTGTAAATGCAAATTCATACATGTACATCACACATAGGTTTTTTTTTGTTTTATCACAGGTTGCATTCACACTCACAGGATAAACAACATTATGAGAGTTCCATATTAGCGCTCATACAAGGGAGAAATCTCCCTGCTCTTACAATGTACGCAGTTTTTTATCACTTGAGACAGTCTGTGTAAATTCACTTTCAAATTCAAAATCGTATTTATTTCTGTAAGAAATACAATGGCATTTTCCTGCATAATTACAGAAAAGTTATAATAGAATATATTCATATTAATTTTTCTTATATAATAAGTAAGAACACACAAATACTGAAAATCATCAAAAGAAATCATCTAAAATTGTCTTTCGCTGTATAACATGCAGCCATATATATTTATTCAATTTAATTCAATTCAGTACTTTATTGTCCATAAATGGAAATTTGATTTGTTTACATGCATAGCACAGGCTTATACAGTCAAACCAAATGAATGAATAAACATAAGCAAAAGCAACAATGAAAATACATACAAGGGACCATCGTGAATGACTGTCAAATACATGAAACATGTATCAAATTATCACCCTGATTATTTTAGATATGTGTAACTGTACAATTTCCAGAATGACAGACTATCAGCAGGAAAGGAGAAAATGAACAGAAAGAAATAAGAAGAAGAGGAAAAGTAGAAGAAGAAGAAGAAGAAGAAGGAGAAGAAAGAGAAGAAGGAGAAGAAGCAGAAGAAGAAGAAGAAGAGAAAGAAAGAGAAGAAGAGAAAGAAAGAGAAGAAGAGAAAGAAAGAAGAAGAAAAGAAGAAGAAG
>CM057167.1:18222159-18262332 GCA_029962745.1 Echinometra lucunter
GTTCTGAACTAACGATGATTGAAAATATAGTCTTTTCAAGAATCAGTTCATCTTTGGAATTTCAAGAATGCGAATACATGTAGTCAAATATAATTTGCCCAATAGTTTTGAACAGGAAAAGTGCTTGAATGCATCTAAAGTTCTGAGCATAATATGGATCTTTTCATGGGCACATCTGAGTTTTGCTTAAATTTGATATTGTTTGTTTTCCAGTGATCCAAGCTACTTCAGCATGAAAAGTGATCCAGAATTGAACCTGCATTATTTTTTTCTTTTTCAACGTCTGTTTTTTCAAACTGTTAAATGAAAAATTTAAGTTCACATTTGGTTTTAAGAACTGTAGATACTGTGAAGTACAAACTACATTTTAATCCTATTTGCTCATAATGAATTAAATCAATTGGATATGGGTCATCTATGGCAATTGTTTGAATTTGCACTGTGTATTGCAGTTGATTTCAAAATAAGTTAGTAGCAATTATACTGTGTTTTACTGAAGGATGTACCATGTTACAGTATCTAGGAAATATGTGTCAAACTGGTAATTTTCATATACACTGTATCTGTTGTATCTGATGTGGACTAATCAATATTTTCTCACAGCTGAGCGAGGCCTTTGGTTTTCCGATGCAAAGCAGCATGGATGGTGAGATTCTCCTGCATCTCTACATCAGGGGTGGTATCGAGTACGCAGCGTCCATGGCAGATGGCGTGTTTGCTATGTGTATCGTCGACACTGCTACCAGACAGGTGAATACAATGAAGGCAACCTTGATGGTTGTTTTTTACGGTCTAGCGACTTTTATTAAAATCTGCGCCCATGCTCTTGCCTGCTGTGAGGGTTGTTATTGTCTATGCCCCAACGCTTAGGTGAACTTGCTTGGTTGGCACTAAATTCATGTTGAAATTTTAATACTTAAATAATGTAACACATAACACATAGGTGTAATAGTCTGTCTCTTTCCACTTTAAAGAACAGAGTACAAAAGTATTTAACAAGAAAAGGTACACTGGGCTCATGATTTGTACATTTTACAAAGTGGTGGGTAAATGTGTTTTCAGTGCAGCTGTCATATGTTCCAATAATTTTGAAATGTTCTGGCAATTTGTTCCACAAAATAGTGGATTTAATGACCTTCTCTGTTTGACTTTGTCATGGTTTGTGGAACACAAAGTAGAGACTTGCTACTGGAGTGTAGCGTTCTTTCTGGCTTATATGGAGGTAACAAGTCAGTAAGATAAAATGGAGCCAACTGATGTAACATTGGTAGGTGAATTATCTTTGAACTGAATACAAGACTTGATGGGCAACCAGTGCAGATCTCTTTAGACTGAGGATATTGATTTATTTTTCCCTTTTACCCTTTTCTTCGCTTTGAAAAGCAGAACTGAATGAACGGAATAAGGGACTGATTTTTTACTTGTTACTTGTTGAGATAATCTCTGTTGCAGTTCACACTTGATGATTCAGTTAGCATTATTTTCCAAGCTTGGCTTAATGTAGCTGTCGTATGTTCCAATGATTTTGAAATGTTCTGGCAATTTGTTCCACAACATAGTGGGTTTAATGACCTTCTCTGTATGACTTTGTCATGGTTTGTGGAGCACAACGTAGATACTTGCTACTGGAGTGTAGCGTAGCGTTCTTTCTGGCTTATATTGAGGTAACAAGTCAGTAAGATAAAATGGAACCAACTGATGTAATATTGTTAGGTGAATTATCTTTGAACTGAATACAAGACTTGATGGGCAACCAGTGCAGATCTCTTTAGACTGAGGATATTGATTTATTTTTCCCTTTTTTCGCTTTTCTTCGCTTTGAAAAGCAGAACTAAATGAACGGAATAAGGGGACTGATTTTTTACTTGTTACTTGTTGAGATAATCTCTGTTGCACTTCACACTGGTTGCTGTACTGGGATGATTCAGTTAGCACTGTTTTCTAGGCTTGGCTTAATTTACATGTAAATCAATCTTCCTTTTCAGTAATTTTGCAGAGCTGTCAACTAGTAAGATTTTTTAAGGGAATATGACAACAGGATCTTTCCCTTTGAAATATCATTAGAATATTAAACAAAAAGATCCAAAGTTCAGACAGTGATTCTTATTACCTTTATTCTATCTAATTCTCATGTTATATTATCAACATTTAAGTTTACCCCAATGCTCGGTATATTTTACCTGTGTATTATGTACAGTAGATCATTTTAAATGAAGAAGTACAATGTAGAAGAGTGAGGATCAAAATAATTAAGTAAGCCCTTAGCCCTATATGGTATTAATGTGGTATTTTTAGTTAGGAGATCAGGCAGAGCAGTAAAGAAATCTCACTGTTATGTGTTTCGAATTTTCAAGCCAGAAATAGGATTTTTCACTTGAAAATAGGATGAAAAGAATAAAGAGTTAACCAAAAAGAGACTGAGGTTTTTTGTTTTATTTGGGTTGGCAGCCCTGCTTTTGTGAACTAGACTACTATGATTTAGAATGTAGAATTTTACCGTAAAGAGTATTTATTGTGAATGTAAAGTAATATACACTATTTATTTTGTCAGTCAAAAAAAAAGTGAAATTGATTTATGCTAGCACTAAACATTCACTGTTCACTTTACTATGGTGGCCCTGAAGTACGCTCGACAACAGGTCATGTGCGACGTGAATTTTCACGGCCAACTTTGTGTCCCAGTCGCGAAATTCGCAACCCGTGGGACACGAAATTCATGACCTGGGATGCGAAAATCACGACCGAGGATGCTAAATTCATGACCTGTGATGTGAAATTCATGACCTGGGATGCGAAATTCATGACCCATGACGTGAAATTCATGACCTGGGATGCGAATTTCACGACTGGGACGCAAAGCTGGCCTTGAAATTCACGTCGTACATAACCTGTTGTCGAGCATACTTCAGGGCCACCATACCTTACACTTTGTGCAATAAGAAAGTGATAAGAAATTCAACTACTGGAAGTTTACTACTTCTGTTTTTAAACAATAAAACGAAATAAAGCAAGATGAAAATGACTTTTCTATATAGTCTAACTAAGGAGAAGGTAGAAGAAATCACTTTTTGGACATAACATTATGATTGAAATAAGAACATTAAAAAATCATATATGCTGTAATGTAAACACTGTTATTTTTGCATGCTTGAATTTTCGTGCTGAGCGACTCGAACATATTCACATGTTCTTAAATTTGCATGGCACAATTACTCAAAAAAGTTCAAGATTTGATTTGATGTTGTAATGCATATGAAATCATGCTGATATTTTTGCGAGTTCTAGAATTCACACTTGCTGAAAATAGCGCAAAATCTTTGAAAATTAATGTACCATGAATATTTCTGCATTTTCAGTAATTGCTCTGTACTGATTTCATCCCTTTGCTACAGGTTCACATTGCACGTGATACCTACGGAGTGAGGCCTATGTTCTGTCTTCTTAATGAAGATGGATTTATGGCTCTCAGCTCAGAGGCTAAAGGTAGAGAGATCATATTTCATATTTTTAAAATTCAAATTCACATTTTTCCTATGAAGGTTTTTGTTTGTTTGTTTTGTTTTTGACAAAATTTTGTTATAACTGATCTCTTAAGAGTTAGATTTGATGTATAATGCTATCTGGAGAACAAACTACTTATAATATAAAAACAGCAGCAACAACAGCAACAAAAAAAACACCATTAATGCATAGTGTCTTGTATGGTTTCTACCAGGTTTAATTAACTTCTGTAGTAAATAATTGTTATAATATGTCATACGTAATCAGTTTATTGCAATCTAATAGAATATGATAATGAAAAGAAAGCATACTTCAGCTATTGTCTACTGACAGTTTTCATGCACTTTAAGCTATTGAATATGAATCCTTTTTTCAGATGTACATGTACTTGTATGTACTTTTAAAAAAAAATACAGTATCATAACTAAACTTTTACACTAATTTTACTTTTGGCTGCTTATCAAAAGTCTCGTCCCGCGTCTTTGATCGTCTTCTCCGCAACCGTTCTTTTACATTGGCTTTCCCAATCCCGTTTTTTTGTCTGCGGAGAAACAGGAGGATCGGAGGGGGAAAAACGCTGAGCAGGAAAGATGCTAAAAACTGCGTTCCAAATTGGCTCTGACTTTTGATAAGGTGCCTTAACGGTTAAGATAATTGTTCATTTAAAATTTTCTTTGTGAAGGTCTTCTTGGTTTGATACACGGCCAAGATGACAGGGACATAACCGTCAAACCATTCCCACCTGGTCATGTACAGAGTTTCAACCTCCAACCCAGTGGCAAGGTATCCCCGCTAGAACTGATCCAGTTCCACTCATTGGAACAGACTCCAAAGTGGGCTACCGTTGAGGGCAGTCTTCAGCCAACAGGTAAGAATAAGGACCACACTCATTAGCTGGGTCTGTAAGGGAATCTTTTTTGAAAGATGCAATTCAGTTGATACTGAATGTATTGGTAGTGATGATTGTGAATCACTGAAGGACTGTTAAACGAGCATGAGAGACATTACCCACATGACGTTTTCTTCTTTTTCTTCTTCTTCTTCACCTGGGATCTTTTCTATATGATTCAACAAGATTTAACCGATGAGATTTATCTGAAGCATAATTTTAAACCTCCTTTATCTTCTCTTATTTCTATTTGTGAAATAGCCTCAAAATCATAACCATACATTGAATCCCACACTTTAAGTCATTTCTGGTTCCGTTTCACAAACTATTTTTATCAATTGCAAGTGCTGCATTTCTATGACAAATTTGCTCACAGCCAGTCATGCACAATACTTGCAGTGGCTTGTGACAAGTTATAACAACTTTACTGATGACAGATGTCATGAAATATTTGAATACTTTTTTTTCTTTTCTTTCAACAGAGGAGGACATCCATGCCAACATTCGTGCTCTTTTCACCGAAGCTGTTCGGAAGCGACTCATGAGCAGTCGTCGTATTGGCTGTATGTTGTCCGGTGAGTCTAGTCATGTTATATTCAACCCCTTCTCTACAATTAAGTTTCTGAGGACTTGTCCATAATTCACTTTCAAGAGTGGCATTTTGACTTTAAATGCTTTGTTTTATTGTTGAATCCAGCTTAAGATTTTTTTCCTTTTTATCTATGATTTTTATTGGGTAAAATGCAACACAATAACAAACATACAAATATATATAAACAATAACATTACAATACATGGCACAGTCCAACAGGATATTAAACATTAAATTCAAACCTATCAAAATAATTGCCAAGCTTTTAAAGGCAATATTGTACTCTGTTTTCTGAAAGAAAGCAATGCATGAAAAGAGGGTTTAACCTTTTCAAATTTGCAGCAGTATATCAAAAATCTAGTACAAAGAAAAAAAATTGATGCAGGAAGAATGTGGGGAATGTATGGCACTTAGCACTGAAGGAGTTAATAGCAATGCCACTGCATGAAGGAGAAAAAAAAAATTAAATTGTGATCAGAATTTACAGATAGTGTTGAAAACACTGAGAAGTAATAAAAAAATTCTGAACAAGATCTCCCTCTCTCTTTCTTCCTCTGACTCTCTGCAATCATCAGGTGGTCTTGATTCTAGTTTAGTCTCAGCCTTGGTAATGAAGTTGATGAAAAAGGAGGGTATTGAGTATCCTCTCCAAACATTCTCCATCGGAATGGAAGGCAGTCCTGATGTAGTTGCTGCCAGAAAGGTATCTTGTCGCCTTATGCAATTTTGTGAGAATGGATTATGTAGATAGTTGATTTCAGATTGAAATGAATCTCATCATATTTTCTAGACCTGAAGTGTCGGACTATATTATATTGTCTTATGTTTACCTCATGGTGTTTACAATTTCTTCATTTCTGATTATATGTGTCTGAGATATGCTTCAATTCACCGTATCCATTATAGGGATACTAATGATAATAATCATTGTAAATATATATTTGTGCAGTTTCCATAGGATAGACTCAACTGTGCACAAGAGTATGATGAGAATAAAGTGATGGTGGAAATAGTTACAATATTTATTAACTATAATTAAAAAGTGTAATCACACCAGTATTTAAAATCTGGGAAGACACTGGTCCTACGAAAGCAATGCATTACCACAAAACATGTCTGTGGAAAACTTTCCTGAATCGGGTGAGTTTTTTCAGAAGGCTTTAAAGATGATGCATGCCTAATTGAAAGAGAGAAACTATTTCAGAGTTTGGGTGCAGCATTAACAAAAGTACGATCTCCTGGAGTAATCTTTGTCTTGCACAGTGGATGGCCACTTGGATATTTCCATGTGTTTGAACCTGCTTTTCAAGGGACTGTTGCCTGCCAAGTTTGCCAGGGTGCAAGTACCTTGTTCCCCCTGCCCCTGTCTTGTGAGGATTTCACACCCGTTAATTGATTTCACAGTGTGCCATGGGATCAAATAGTATCATTTTGTAAATGATATTGACAATTTACATAAGAGAATGAAGTTCAGCATTCATGCACGACCAGACACACAGATTGTTTATTTATTTGTTTTTTCTTCTATTATTTACTCAGGTGGCTTCTCACATCGGTAGTGAACACCATGAGATTTCCTTCACACCGGAAGAGGGCATTGAAGCAGTGGAACATGTGATCAAATCCATCGAGAGTTATGACATCACAACCATTCGGGCCTCCGTTGGTGAGGACATCTCCCTTTCTTTTCTTCCTTCAATTTCTCCTTATTCTCTGATTCATTTTGTTTCCGATAGTAGTTTGAACATGACTTTGATTCATTTTTTTCAGTTATGCAGTTTTAATGGAAAGGATAAAGAAATAGAATTGAGAAGTTATTTCAGTCTTGATATTCAATTGATTCGACAATGTGTTCTGAAGATGAAATCAGTGGTCAAATCTTTTAATTGTGTATGTTATAAAATGTGCATGATCATTATTGATATTGTTTATTTGATGATTGAAATGAATAATAGATATGCATACAGGTCAAAGTGATGGACAAAATATAGAGAACAATATAAGATAGAATGGCATGTTGGTCAGGATTCACGATTTAGAGAAATTCTTCCCAACTGGCTGTAGGCATGTGAACCTGCACATATCATACTGACAAATATTGTACATGCATGTATAATTATATAATAAGATCATCACTTTTTTTTTTTTGCCTTCTTTGAGTAGTCATTATGTTTGAGTTTAATGTTATCTGTTGATCTGCTCTTCTTGGTTTTAGGCATGTACCTAGTTGCTCGATACATCAGCAAGGAGACGGACACCATCGTTGTGTTTTCCGGTGAGGGATCTGATGAGCTAGCTCAGGGTTACATCTATTTCCACAAGCAACCTGATGCATCGGCTGGTGATGATGAGAGTAGGAGACTTCTCAAGGATCTCTATCTCTATGATGTGCTTAGGGCTGACAGGACCACAGCAGCTCATGGGTAGGTGGATTTATGGGGAAAAAAGATAACATAACATAACATAATATAACATAACATTTATTGGTCTCTTGCATAAAAACATGAAATATAAATTTATAGCGAACAAATTAGTTGCACTAGTCTACAAGATAAGAAACAACAAGTTGCTGTATCTAGCCATATCTTGAATGTCCTGACAAACTAATACAGGTTCACTGCAAGGGTGTGTTCTATCACCCTTTGCTTTTCTCCTGTATACCACACCTTCCCACTTAAGCCAGCAGGGCCCTTAGCCTTCTTTGGGCTAATGCAGCAAAAAAGATTAGCTTTCTCCCAAGTATTAATGACAACCCAAGAATTCTACTGTCGTCTTTTTATTTTCTTTTTATTTTCATGAAGATTATTAGAGGGGATATTTTATTCCATGTTGCATACTAAGCCTATGATAAGTTTGGCTCGAGTCTAAGGTAATTTAAAAAATGAAAGTGTACCCAAGAGTGAGATTGTTGATTAGAACCCTTTTCCTCTCTAAATGCTTGATCACATATGAAGCAGAAAATTGCTGTGAAAACCCATGCCGCTTTTAAAAATATTTTTGAAAAACAAATGAATGGAATATGAGGCCACAAAAAAAAAAACAACAAAAAAACGCCAAGGCAAGAGACCACACCATTTTGCTACCAGGTGGCAAAAAGATGTAGACCATTCAAATTCTCGTAAAGTTAGCGCAAAATATGACATGACTTTGTCTGCATAACCTTTGGCAAAACTCTCTTTCATTTGGAGTTGATGCGTTAAAGCCACAGTGAACTGGCGCTTATATAGCTCTGAAATGATGTATTTACAACAGCGCCACCTTGCGGCTACTCACAATCAGAGACTGTCTTAGAAACATTACGCCCTTCTTTGCTTCTAGTGAACTGCCTTAGTCTGAATACATATAAATTTTGACAGATGTGTTTCAAAAATAAAGCTTGCGTTGATCAGAATAATGTATGCCGGGAGAAAAAAACGGGACAGAATCAGTAGCTCAGGACTGAGATGGCGCTATTTCGAAATCTCATACAAGGGCGCCAGCCAGTTCGCTCTGGCTTTAATGCACATTTCATTATAAGTGGCGCATTTTACCATGCTGTACATGTATGTGAACACTAAAAACACCGTGGGGTTTTGCCGCTGGGGTTTTCTGCTAAATATCTGAACAAGCCTTTAAGATTTACTTTAGAATTCAAAAGCTACTTCACTCTGTGCTCCATAGGAATGGCTAGTGCACTCCTTGTTTTCAAACCTTGGGTTACATAGAAGATTTTGGACCATCTTTCCAATCTTAGTTCGTAGAATTTGTACAGAAAGTGCAAAGGAAATTAATATGATGGAATACATATAAAATATTGAGTTCTTAAGCTCATGTACAGTTTTGGTAGCAAAAATAAAATTAGCGTGAAACTGATTAAATCTAATCCCATTTGGTGCACCTTGCATAAAATGATGTGAGATCATGTCATATTCCATTCACAATTTGCGGTGAAATTTATTGTAAATAATATGCAATGTAACTGGTCACTTGGACTCAGACTCGGACTCGGTCCCAGAAATCGTGACTCATGACTCGGCACCGAGTCACGCATGAGTCCAAGCAGTAGCTGCTGTGCCGTGTTGTGCCTTTTCTAAAGTATTGACATTCAATACATTTTTGTTTGTATTTTGTTGCTTGATAAATTGCTTGATGAATTGAAATACGACTTTGAGGCTATGACTCGGACTCGGACTCGGACACAGCACTGTTCTTTACACTTCTCACGTAAACAAAACACTCATAATCTGTACTCTCTTCCTATTCTGGACACTTTATTGTACCTTGCCTTTATATTTTTCATGTTTCAGCTTTCTGCGAATAAAAACTTTTTAATCCCTTGTATATTGAATATTGTTGACAAATAATTGTTATCAACAGACTGGAGCTGCGTGTTCCATTCCTGGATCACCACTTCACCTCCTACTTCCTCTCCCTACCCAAGGAGATGCGATGTCCAAACAAAGGGGTGGAGAAATACCTGTTCCGTAAAGCCTTCGATGGGACAGGTCTGCTTCCGTCAGAGATCTTGTGGAGACCAAAGGAAGCCTTCAGCGATGGAGTCTCGTCCGTTCGGAAGTCATGGTATGAGGTTCTTCAGGAGCATATTGAAACCCAGGTAGGTGCAAGGTTGGTAGGATGGATTCTGATCTTTCCCTTTGCGGAAAACTTTTCCCAAGGGCCTGACTTCAACACCCAGGACAACTACTCCACTCAGACATTATACACAAGTACTACCTTTGGTAAAACACCCCTAAAGGGATTACTAGTACTCCACTGTTCATACTATGGACGGCTATGTCGGGGTAGTTGTCTAGATTTAAGTCTATTTGTAGGTATGTATTTGTTTCAACAACTGTCTTCAAGTTTCCAATGGCTGTTAGTGCCACGGTGGTAGAGTTTTGGTTAGTGCTCAGTTTCATTGGCATTTCATGCCACAAACTTTTGCAAACATTTGTTATTGATCATAAAACTTTCTAGTATTTTCACAGATCTGTATCCAAGGTATCAAGACCAATTTATATACTAGAGAGTTGCCTCTTTGTTTTTAGCAAATCACTTAACCTCCATCATTTTCCTGTATCCTTCAGGTGACAGATAGCCAGCTAGAGGACTCCCCCAAGCGCTTCTCCTTCAACCCTCCCCGATCCAAGGAAGCGTACTACTACCGACAGGTGTTTGAGAAATACTACCCTGGACGAGCCGACTGGATACCTTACATCTGGATGCCCAAGTGGACTGGGGCTACCGATCCCTCGGCCAGGACCCTCAAGCATTATAAAGAATCGGAGGTCTCACAGAAGCAGGCCTTAGAGGTCCAGTAGTAGAAGTCAGGGTCAAGTCAGGGTCATCAGATATGGGTAGGGAGTAAAAGAAATTAGCGTTTAATGGGCAGTTGCTGAAGCCGTTCTTTGCTACTAAGCTCCTGCACAAATAACACAGAGGCTATTGCAAGCCGCATGTTTGTCTCATACGCCACCAAGTAGTAAGGAATTGTTAACATGAATTGACTTGAAAATACCCTTTTTTCTGTATATTTTATCTGATCCAAGTTCTTGTAGAGCTATCAGCTTGATGCTGTAATCAGGTATACTATATTGTACACTATGGGAGCTGAGCGTGTAGTATTCATACCATTGCAAGCACCGGCGTAAATCCGCTTTGAGGGGTGGGGGGGGGGATGATCGACTTTTTTGCCGATTTTTTTCCTGTCGTACTCACACTTAAGTATAAACACACACCCTCACCCACCCACCCGCACCGGACCCCCTTCCACACATTTTTTTTTATAATTTGCGAGCGAGCGAGCCAAAAAATAACTACTTTTCCGGATTTGAATGGCATTTTTAAATAGAAATTCTAAAATATGATAGTCGTTTATAGCAGATTATCAAAAATTTTACGAACTGATTAGGATATTTGTACACGCCATCCACCCCTTTCGAAAAAGTGGGGGGGGGGATACTATTCCCCCCCCCCCCCCCCCCCCCCCCCGGATTTACGCCAATGACTGCAGGACTATAAACCTGGTTTACAGTCCTTTTTAGGATTCACCCAGTTTTCAGAAAGATACTCTACCCTCCAACTTTCCTGCTTTCTCGCCTCTCTATTTCACCTCCATCTCTATCCACTTTTTCTATAGTCCTTTTAGGACTTACCACATGGTGAACCGTAAACCCTTTCTACGAATATCCGTACCACCATGCAAACCTTCAAACATCATCCGAATAAACTTCACCATAAAGGTATCCTTCTCTGTTCCATGAAGGCAATTTAGTCGTTTTAGTCTATGCATATTGTCTAAACCTCCTAGGTCTTGGCAGCAAGATTACTTGGTGCAGAAAAGAATATCCTGTTGAATACTAAGATAACTTGGACTGGGTCGTGTGGAAAACAATTTCATGTTAACAATTCTTGCGTTTCACAATGCATGCGCCACCAACGTCCGGACTATGAGAGGCCTGTTTTCCCACTCGCAGGTTGACAGCTATTTCCAAGATGGCCGATGCCACGAGTGAATGTTGACCAATTGAAGAAATATGTAACTGATTGAGGGATCCCAAGTGCAGGGTAGAAGAAGGATGAGTTTAGTATACATGTAACTAGAGTGAGAGCCTATGGAAAATATGAAGTGTTAGAAGTCTATAATCACTTAGAATAGGTGTTGACTGTACTGGTGTTGAGCATCTCTCGCACTTGAGTGACTTACGCAACTGAACCGAGTGAGGGCGCAATGATTGCGAAATGCGAGAATTAAGACAGGTTAAGACAACTTCCAGAGACATGGCAAGAGATACAGAAAAAAAATCATGTCATAATGTGTGTTTTAACTCCTGTAATTTTTCTCTCAAATGTGTCCATGTTTTACCTTTGTGTCATTTTATGGCTGTCATAGCTACCTCTAGAAGAATATTTATTTCTCTGACATACATGTAAAGTAATATGCTGAGAAAAAACACTTTTCCTCCAATCTTCACCTTAGCGATGCTGTAAAGTTTAACCTTGTTCCAAAGAACTGTGATATAACAAGATACTTGATTCAAGATAGCTTTTCTGTTGCCAGCGGCTTACATACATGTATTTACCCAGGTATAAAAACAGATTCCTAATACAATGTACAACAAGGTATGTTTCATATGAAATCATTGTAGTGAGAGTGTACTGCATTAAGATTGATTTCTTCTACCGTTTTTTTTTTTGGGGGGGGGGGGGGGGAGACGAGAAGATGAATCTTAATGTTTCAGTGTTGGATGTACAGAAGCCTACCTAAGGATAAACTTTGCTTTTTCTTTGCAAATTCCTGTTTGAAAAATTTTCTTGTGTGTATATAGTTTTCAAGGTAAATTTATTTTGTAGAATTTATTACAACTTCCTTATGTTATTTCATCTGTGTTGTGTCCGTGAAGTGTGTGAGATACCTGTATTTGATAAGGTAACTCTCTATAGAGGGAGCTTTTCATTTTCCTTTAGAATGCAATGTGTGTGTTTATGGGATCCAGAAGCTTAATTCAATTCATTGCATTTGTTTATATAGGATGCAAAAGTGAGCAGTACCTCACCAGATATTTATGGAATCGTAAAATGCACTGAGTAGCAGATTCTCAATGAGAGCTCTGTTGGGCCGTTCAAAGGGTTTCACTGCTACTCTAATATGAGACCAAAATGAACAAATATTACACGTTCTGTCTGAGAACAAAATATTACAAATTCTAAATAAAATCATGCCACATTAAGATCAGGGAGGTGTCTGTGTACTCTGCATTTAAATGCCTGAAGTCCTCCTACTGAAACCTTTCCTGCAACATGGTCAAGGAGGGCGTTCCCAAGTGGATATCAGTTGGAATGAAACTTCTGTCCAGTGTACATGTCTTGACAGCAGGCAATGAGATGGCATGGGAGGCATGGATAAACAAGAGCGAGTGACTCTGCGCCTGTTGCTGCTAAGACTCTGACATTTTCTTTTATACAAAAGCCTTTTTTTAGCATTTTCACAGAACTAAAACAGCATTTGCTGGTTGTTTCTAATCCTGTTGAAAAATGTTCTAATGAATATAGAAATGGATGAATAAATGAATAAATGAAAACATAAATTTAATGAATAAAAATAGATGGATGAATAAATTTTGTAAAAAAAAGTAGATTTGCTAGAAAAGTGAAAAAAAGAAGGATTAATGTATAAAAACCAAGTGAATCATGTAGGATGATAAATTTATCATTTTTGTTTTTTGATTAGCTGTTTACAGCTTTACTTTGTATATAAATCTTAGTTGATATTATCTTCAGCTAAATTAAAAGTGATTGGAAATTAAAGCAGTCTTATAATTAGCCGGGGTAATATTTGGAGCGCCTTGAGCACCTTATTAGGTGGATATGTGCGCTACATAAATATCCACTATTATTATTATTATAATGGAATCAATTACAATTGTGGAATGCATATATGCAGATTCTATCTAATTACTTTTCATCAAAATATACCTCCTCATAAGTTTTCCCTCTTTGATATCCATTTTTACTTCTAATATCCATGTTCCTTCTGTTTTTATGTTATAAATGAAATAGCTTTTTATCTTATAAATGCAGTAGGTTACGACTATATTAAAAATATAACTTGAAATATTTCCTTATTTTACTTGCAATACATTTGTTATTTGTCCTCATAAAGCCCAGTTTGCCCTACAAACAATGTACTATTTTATATGGCTGGCCTATGTATACATTTTTTTCAATGTTTGTGTGCTCCCTGTTTTTTAATTTATTGTAAAAATATATTCCATTTTTTGGTAACTCACATGCAGGGTCGCATACAGGGTTTCTTATATACTTAGTTTATTTATTTTTAAGATTTATTTTTGTCATTAAAGCTTTACTGTATATTGAAATAAGAGCACAAATACCCAAGTGTTAAGTGTTTTCATAGTTAAGTATAAACTGTAAGAGTAATTCATTTCTCTGTGGCATTTTGGCTTTGTATTATTCAGGGCTAAGTTGTATTCATCTTGTTTCATTTATGAATTGATGCCTTGATGCAATTTCCCTCTTAATTTTCTTTTTTTTTCTTCTTCTTCTATTTATGGGACTTTATGAATGGAGGCAGGTGTATAAAGGAAGGGAAGCGTTGCAACTTTGTATTTCAATGCCGGTCTTCAGTCGTACATATACATTTCCATAGCCCTACATGCAGTCGAGTGATATTTAAAATTGCACGTTACCGCTACCTCTATGTGATTAAAGTAAACATACAAGTGTATCATGTACATGTACATACACTGCAAACCAGCTCTTTGAATTTGTATTGACCAAGTACATATCACAAATGAAATTTCCTATTGTGTGATACCTATGAAAGAGTCATATCTTTATCATATGCCATTCTGCATGTATCTTATGTTTGCTAATTGATCTTCACTACAATTGTATTTTATTTCATTTCTTTTTGTTTTTAGTGTAATTTACTTTTTTGAATTTATATGTGATAATTACAAGCTCAAACTTAAACTTGGTTTAAAACTGAAATATTTTCAGTGGTAAGTTTATTTAACATTTGATTACGGTATAGTTCTATTATTTATTTATCTTTATTCTATACTTATTTTTTGGCAATGCGACTGATAGACATTGTTTTCAAAATTAAACTTGATCATTCAATATACATAGATTTAGAGTGCACCTGTATGAAGGCAATCACTTGATTCATATGCATCAACATAAAAAAAAGAAGAAAAAAAACATTTTGATTCAAGTGTGCTTGTGTTTAGAAGTATCTTGTGATTTTGTCCTGTTTGTTCACATTTTATAATGACTGCTGTATTCTATTAACTGTATGTATTTTCTTACTATTCTGTATTCATGGCCGTATGCAGGAGGGTGGGGCAGGGGGGACAGTTGCCCCCCTCAGAAATTTTGAAAAGTCACATTTTTTTAAATGAAAATTTTCATAAAATCCACCAAAAAAAACTCCACCAAATCCTTCAGTTTCACTTTTAAAAATGCAAAAGCGCCTTGTGACCAGCTCGGTCGCTTCTCTCCCTTGCTTTTGAGTTTCTTCGATAATTTTTACACGTCTTGCACCCCCCCCCCCCCCCCCGGAAAAATTTCTGCATGCGGCCCTGTCTGTATTGATTACCGATTCCTTTCTCTCTCTCTCTCTCTCTCTCTCTCTCTTTCCTTTTTGTTTTGTATTTCATTTTATTCATATCAAAACTGATATTTTTATATGGAAGTAATAGGTAATTGCACTTATTAATTCTATGAAAAGTCCCTCATGAGTAAGACTTCTTTTTTTTTTTTTTTTTTTTAAGTGAAATAAATCTCAAGGGACGTATAAACTCATTCCATTTCTCCGGAAAAGGCGATAAATGCTTTCAAAAAGCTTTTAATACCTAAATATTCCGGAGGTCACCTTTTCAGTGTAGTGTGAAACATACGTAAGAATAGTACGCTTTGTCCGGAGGGAAATACGTTCTCCGTAACCTCTCTTTGAAAATATCAAAACACGCGTCATTTTTCACGCTATACGCGTCGAATATCTCGGGTTTTGAATACGAGTTTTTGTTATAGTTAAGGGCGAATAAGTCAAGTGTTGTTGTCAAGATGTTGTTGTCAAGATGTTGTTGTCAAGATAACTGTCAAATGTATGCACCGGAGAAATCGTAATGAATGAAATCTTTAAAGGAAAAATACCATGGGCACTTTATTCAATTAAGCGCGCGAAAATATAATCACGTATATATTTCGCCCTTGATGCAAGTTTTACCATTTCGTTTTGACAATGAAAGGTATTTTTCAGAAAGAGAAATCTAGAGCCATGAATGATTGTGCAAGGCTACAGGCAATGAAGAATTAATGCTTCTTTTCACTGCCACGGTCTGTAGGTATGTCGAAAGAATTGTCTGATTTTTTCTCTTTTTATACACATTTTGAAATTACTACTTTGTCCAACAGAATTCAACTTCTGCCCAGCCTGTGACTTATAAAAACAAATACAGGTGAAATAATCAGAATTTCCAATAAACGTATTTACTAAGAATTTTGTTCTTTCATATTTTTTCTTCATATTATTTCACCGCCTTTGCTAAATTACTTCGTTTCCGTTTCTTTAATATCCACCCATAATATATTCTCTCTCTCTCTCTCTCTCTCTCTCTCTCTTTCGCTCCCCTCTCCTGCTCCTTATCCTCCTTCTTTTCTTCTCCTTACTCTCTTCATTTATCTTTTCTTCCTCTTGTTATCTTCTTCGTCATTCTTTCTGTCCTTTTATTGCACCGTGTGTGAACTTCAGGGCCCCGTAACATAAAGATTTGCAATCAATCGCAAAGTTGTAACAGCAACTCAAGAGCATTGTTTCATGCGCATCTCGTTCAAAAAGATGAACCTGGACCAATCAGAAAGGTTGTTTTAAATTTGCGATTGATCGCAAACCTATGTGTTACGGGCCCCAGGTATCTTTACGCCGTTCCCCGGCTCACTTCTAAATCTTTACAAAAACATTGCCATATACGAACATTTTTCTCCTTTTTCTTCAAGTGCTCTTATATCATTTTTTACCAATTCAAAACAGCATGAAGGTTTACCTTTCTACAAAAGGTTCCCCCAAAATCACAACCGGCCTTAAGATATCGATTATGGAAGATATCAAAATGACTTTGTTCGCAGGAGACATGTTTACTCATTTATTCAAATTTGTCATAACAAAGATCAGTGCTCCAGATTACGTAACAACAACTCCCTAAAGTGCGGTTTTCACGGGGCACGCGAACGATGTGCGAAGATGCGAATGTCGAAAATATGGCTAAGTCCAACATTCGCATTTTATGCTCCAAAAGTTCACCGAACATGAGCGGGGGTTTGGAAGCGTCGCCAATTGTTCGTTTTCACTTAATCGGCAGAATTTCAAAAGAGTTTGAAATTTTTGCGAACGGTTCCCGCACCCCTCGAACAATAAATAACGCTTCCGAACCTCCGCCCAAGTTTGGCGAATTTTCGAAGCATACAATTTTTTCGATATAATTTGCATCCTTCGCAAAAAAGTTCGCGTGCCCGTGAAAACCGTACTTCAACAGGTCTAGACAAGGCTTCCAGTCAACACACTCATGATTTTATTTAATCACATTTTAACAAAAAATTACAAGTGACTAACATCTTTAAAACTAAGCTTATCTTTTTACCAGTGGCGGCACCAGGGGGGGGGGGGCATGGGGGCATTTGCCCCCCCCCCCGAAATTTTGAGGACTGAAAAGAAAAATTATACAGTAATTTGTATTAATAAGTAGATGTTGTCATAAGTATCATATTCAAGCTATGAAGTGCTCTAAAATACCATTTTCCGCTCTTCAAAACTTGAAAATTTTCTCACTCAGTCGCTGTTGGCTTCCTCGCACACTATTAGTTTGTAATGTAAATGTTCAGTTCATGATCTAGTTTTGATCAATATTTTTGCTCCATTGAGCATTACCTGATTTTACAAAAAATTCTCTTTATATCAAGTGTAACAGAAAAATGGGGGGGGGAGGGGATGGGGATATACATTATCCCCCACACTTTTTGGAGGGGGCGGGATGGTATGTACAAATATCCCCCCTCACTTTTTAAGGAGGAAAATATATTTTGATTTATCAGTTAGTAAAAATTTTGAATATCTAAACACAACAAAAAAGTAACTCCCCCCTAATTCAAAATAGCATAACTTTTTAACGAAAAAGTTTTGAGCAAAATAATTTGGCAGGAGTGTTTCTTCACTTATTGACTTACTTCTGCGTGAAAATGAGATTGATCCGTCAACTCATGCATGAGCGAGCAAACATTAAAGGCAAAAATTGTCACTTTTCAAAAGTCACAAGAGTCATTTTGGGGCTCTGTGAAACAAACCTGTGGCGAATTTGAATTCTTCCATTGTTTGATCCAGTCATGCCTATCCCTGACACTTTTCATGTTTATCACAGTTGGGTGAACACAGTTTTTTCGAGAAAAATGATGTTCAGCCCTCCTAAATCTGCAAAATCCATTCAGTTTGTGGAAAAAACTGGCATCGACCAACATGAGTCAGCGCATTATGTGAAAATACCAGGTATTCGTTTTTGCGGCACTAAACAGTAAATTTTCAGCATTTCTTGCTTCATCGTTCGCAATTTTGTCACTCAACCATGGCACAACCTCGAAAAACATCAACAACACTTAAAAAAACGCCAGAAAAATCTGGTTTCACAACCCCCCCCCCCCTCCAAATGACTCTTGTGACTTTTGAAAAGTGACATTTTTACCTTTAATGTCTGCTCACTCATGCATGACTTGACAAATCAATCTCATTTTCAAACAGAAGTTAGTCAATAAGTGTAGGAACACTCCTGCCAAATCATTTTCCTAAAAACGTCTTTGTTAAAAAGTTATGCTATTTTGGATTAGGGGGGAGTTACTTTTTTGTTGTGTTTATCATAAACAACCATCATATTTTAGAATTTCTATTCGAAAATGCGATTGAAAACAAAAAAAGGGGGTTATTTTTGGCTCGCTCGTCATATTTTATAATTTCTTTTCTAAAATGCGATTAAAGACAAGAAAAGTGGCCATTTTTGGCTCGCTCGCTTCGCTTGCTCGTCATATTTCAGAACATTTATTTGAAAATGCGATTAAAAACTAAAAAAGCGGTTATTTTTTGTTCGCTCGCTTGCAAAATTCATATCAAAATGTGTGTAAGAAAAAGAAATCGTCCAAAAATTCAGTTATCCCCCCCCCCCCCCCCTCCACTTTTAAAAGTGGATTCACGCCGGCAACTAAAACTCGCGCTTCACGCTCGATTTTTCAATACACGCAAAAAAATTGTGACTGCCCCTGCCCCCAACATTTTCTTTTGCCCTCCATTTGCCCCCCCCCCCCCCCCCCACTTTAACAATCCTGGTGCCGCCACTGCTTTTTACATCCACGATTCATTTGATTTTGGAAAAGCATCTAGGTTCCTTGTATTTGCAAGAACGATAGCAGCAACAGCAAAAACATCAAAAAGGAAAATAACTTTGATGAGAAATAAAAGCCATTGATCATATCCATGGCACAAATAAAACCCATTAAAACATAACAACGATTTCTTTTGCAAAGCAAGCATTCAAAAGAAGCGCGAATTGTCCTTCGACAGTGCTTAAAATAGTCTCCCTTTTGTTCAAACTTGATTGGATGGGAGTATCTGTGTCAGAAATCTTCATTTCTTCGTGACTATTGTACTGGATAGAATTGGATGGGGTCTTCAATGGCTGGTATATAGAAATATTTATATTTCCATTATCAAGAATGACTTTTCATATTGCTGAATGATTTCTTCGATAATCGATAACTAGAGGTTATGTAACTTTCGGGGACATAGTGTGGAGTTGGTGCTTGTTCGAATATCTTGAAAACTGTTCTTCTAGTTTAATGTCTGAACCTTTCTGATGTCCGTTTTAAAATATTTCATCAATTACTTTTAAGATTCCACTGAAAGTATCATTTACTCGAATACATATATATATACACTTGGTGAATGCTATATCCTCATAAACTTAAAGAGTGCTCGATGTCCGTGATGAGGCAGAGCATAAAATAAATAAGTTGAAGTTACACAGTTGACGTGTGGTTCATCTGTACTTTATTAAATCGTCTTTATCCCTGAGGAAGGGAGAGGCCCCCGAAAATTAGGATTAAATAAATTCTTATTGGCAATTAACAATGCATTATTGAGTCAACTCTTCTCATTGACTTTCGTTGGTTTACATATATACATGTGAGATCAACTGAGAGAATATTAGCGTAGCATGAATCAAAGTTCCTCAGAGCTTTCCTACCATTTTGGAAATTTTGCAAAGGTTGAAAAAATGTCTCCACCGGGAATCGAACCCGGGCCTTTGGCTATGAACGCCAGTGCCTTAACCACTAGACCACGGAGACGGGTTAGTGATTTCGGCGACTCGAAATTCGCTTTACCGACTGATCACAAATGTTAATTATTCCAACATATACATGTATCCCATTCGGATCCAGCTGAGGTGTGCGGCAGGTCATTGTTCGAAACTCCTCTGCCACCGACAAAGGAATTAATTAGTGAGGGTTGAAGATTTGTCAATCTGTCGGCATGGTCGGTAAAGCGAATTTCGAGTCGCCGAAATCAGTGGCCCGTCTCCGTAGTCTAGTGGTTAAGGCATTGGCGTTCATAGCCAAAGGCCCGGGTTCGATTTTTTCAACCTTTGCAAAATTTCCAAAATGGTAGGACAGCTCTGGGGAACTTTGATTCATGCTACGCTATTATTCTCTCAATTGATCTCACATGTATTTATTTCCACGAGAGTTGCTAAAGCTGTTGTATATGTTACCTGATCAAAAAAAGAAGAAGAAGAAGAAGAAGAAGAAGAAGAAGAAGAAGAAGAAGAAGAAGAAGAAGAAGAAGAAGAAGAAGAAGAAGAAGAAGAAGAAAATATATATATATATAAGATGGGTGTACAGCCGCTTGGCTTCTTGAAATGATCGGCGCTATCTCACATAAAACGATGGCCTCTCATGTAATGGCGGGCCGCTGCACAGTGGGCCAGGGCGAACCCAAAGTGCGCTAAAAGTCATTTTGGGATATTTAATTTTTTAAATTTTTGTCATTCATTGTTGAAATACATCACTTTGAAGAATACTTCAGTAAAATATTTAACATCGGTATGCACATTACGGGTGTAAATTTCCTACTTCAAACGCCAAAATTAGACATATTGCAAGTTTCAGTGCATTATTTTAGGAGTGACTAATTTAATAAATAAGTGATTTCAACATGTCGATCTAAAATTGCTCCCACATATTCCTGATAGTTCATTTTACTGCATGAATGGGTTAAAATGAATAGAAACGTAATCTTTGTGAGTATAATAAGGTAATTATCATAGAAAATAGACTGATTATCCGTGTTTTTTTATTTTTATAAATCTATAAGAAACGTTTAGATTTCTACGGATTTCCAGATCAATTTTACTACCACCATTTTTCCTGATGTCTCAACTTTAAGTTGATACCAGATTTGGCTGCCCGTGTCGGCCCGTTTTTATTTTAGAGCCGATTTCCCTTGGCACATTACCTGGAAAATTGTGTTTATTTTTGACCGCGCAGCCACTGAAGGATACGGGGACTTAGGGATCCTTCTATTTATCCATCCATCTGTCTATCTATACGAGTATCCCCCCCCCCCCTCCCTGATCAGTTTATCTATTCATCAATCTATGCACCCTGGATTGAAACATATCCCTATATCCATCTATCTATCTATCTATCCATCCGTCCATCCATATATTTGTATATCTGCATGTATTCCTCTTCTCATTAAATCTTCAGAAATAATTTCGAAGACTTTTCAAAATAATTCATTCATTCTTCTGACATTATGAACAATACGATAAATAATGCATAGACTAGACCATATCATGTTTTCAAGAACTCCTTTATAGCTGAAGAATTACTATAATATAGGACATTCATATCTATAAAAGATTTTATGTACATTTATTATACTTAGATATGTGGAGGGATAAATAAATGGGATAATGTGCAATGTTTATCGAGAAGAACTACAGCGAAAGGCTAGAGACATCATTTCTCATTGCATTTCGACAGCCAATCGGATCGGTGTTTTAATGACGTCACAGGTGTTTGAAATTGTTTTCATTAGATTCGACGGGTCCAATTACCCGAAGGCCCATCATTTGACCATAATATTTGAGTAAAACTGAGTGAATTTTGGCGCACTTTTGAGCCATCCTGGCCCGTGTAATGAACATGCTCCGCTCGGCAGCGCGCCTCCACTATTTCGAACTCTGCATCAGCTAGTGCACAGAAGTGTCACAAGAAAATTGCTTTTATTTGTTTGTTTATCCTCATTAAATTTAAATATGTTGCTTGCATCTGTTCCAGACCTTTTGAATGGTAAAAAAAAAATGCTCTTTGTGCATCTCGTTTTCGAATGTATCCGAAACACACTCTCTTAGAAAAAAAAATGAGTGAACGCATTCACTCTGTTAGAGGTGAATTTCAGAAAAGAGTGCATTTAGAGTGAATTAAGAATGAATTAAGAGTAAAAGTGATATTCACTCTTTATTCACTCTTTTAGGGGTGACCTCGGTGATCACTCAAAATCCTTGAGGATCACTGAGGTCACCCTTCAAGGAGTGAATATCATAATTTTCCGAACAAATTCACTCTAAATGCACTTCTGAAATTCACCCTTAACAGAGTGAATGCGTTCACTCTTTGTTTTTCTTAAAGAGAGCAAATAATTCGTTATCATACCGTCCCCACTTGTCTAATGTGTTTACATTCATCAGATTCATGACATTTTTTTAAAAAGGCAACTGAATCAACATGAGGGGCATTTGCACCTAGGGAAAGAGAAATTTGGATCGCGATTCAAATCGTGATCCAAATTTCAATTTTTCAATCTCCGTCAATCTTTCAATCTCAAAACCTAACTTCAATTTCAAGTTGTAACTAAAACAAATTATACATATCATTACTATTTGGTTTGGCGTCACCTGTGCCTGGGAGGCGAAAAGCGAACTAAATCACTGTAACCCTCAGGACTCTCCTCCCGATATCACTGATTGGGGGTGTGCAGGTGGACCACATACACCGGGGTAGTTTTCGTAGTCATTATGCGCCAAACGTTAAGTCCATGGCAATGAAGGTTGGAATGGTACAATACGGAAATAAAGATATATATCCATACAAAAAACAACAACAACAAAAAACAAAACAAAACAATGCATGTGGTCTTTCTGACTCCAGAACTGATGACCATTCCCTTATCATTTCACATGTTATATGAAACATATACCTGAAATTTAAGATGGCAACGCAGATAACAGTTATAAAGATACCGTCTTTACAGTCATCAAAATACTATAGGCCACAGACGTCATGACTTGTAATATCCTCTTTTTCATGATATTCGAAGCGACTATAATGGTCGTGTTACGCTTATACAACGTTGAAATGTCTGCTCTTCGATCAAACAGACACTACGGGAAACTGAGCAAAAAGAAACGAGTCTGTTGTCATGGTTGTTCTTCATTCGATTATATTCGGAATGCGACGATCACTTACAATAGAGCTTAACTTTTGATACTCGTCTACAAATGTTTGTGAAAAGGGATGACACATTATGAGTGCAAATGTTGAATAATAATTGTGTCGGTGCACGCACAGTCATGTCATCCCTTTTGCACAAACATTTCTTCAAGGATAACATAACATCATGCATCAACACAATTATCCGACATTTGATCCAGGCTTTGTTTTTAGATATCGAATTTTCAGACTATCCAAAAGAAAAATTTTCTATACTTTTCGACATTATCATATGTCATATGTCCTTCTTTTCCTTTCGTTTTTCTTGCCGTTTTTCTTAATTTTTGAGAAATATGTCAGATGTTTAACCAAACAAGAGCCACCAGAAAAAGGGCAGGATAATATTCCTTCAAGGTGAATAATTTTCTCATTTCAAAGGATATTAACTGTCGGCATGGAGTCTATGGGAGGAGGGGTAGGGGGTAAACAGTGGAACACGTCCCCTAAAACATTTTAAGGAAGGGCGCACATAGAGTATGTTCCCTCAAAAATAACGTTAAGCTGAGAACCGTATTTTTTGTTTCTGGTCACTAAATTTTTGGTGTGTCCCCAAAATGTTATGTTCCCTACCAAAATTTTGAGCTGAGGACCCTTATTTTTCTTATTTGCTAATTGGCAAATAAAGCGCCGGCAGTGTCAATTCTGACGGTTACAGTTCGTCATTCCGAAGGTTCGTTAGTCCGAAGGTTCATTAGTCCGAAAATGAAATAAGGTTCGTTAGTTTGTTAGTTATTTTTGAACTAACGAACCTTATTTCATTTTCGCACTATCGAACCTTCGGTATAACGAACCCTATTTCATTTTCGGATAAGCGAACCTTCAGAATAGCGAACCTTATTTTATTTTCTGACTAACGAAGCGCCGGAATAACGCCACAAATATTCGGATTAAGGAACCCTTTTTCATTTTCGGACTAACGAACATCTAGGTATACACAATTTGCGTGTTTCGGAATAACGGACCTTCGGAATAACAAACCTTCGGAATAACGAACCTTCGGAATAACGAACCTTCGGAATAACGAACCTTCGAAATAACGAACATCACCCAATTCTGACAGACACGAGTGCTAGACAAGAACCCATACTATTATTATTATTATTATTATTATTATTATTATTATTATTATTATATGGGTGTAGGTCCCCCTCAAATTTTATGTCCCCTTTAAAAATCGAAACTGGGGATCTTTTAGAGAGAGCCCCACCCCCCCCCCCTAAAAAAGGGGTTGACGCTCCCTTTTGATTGACTACAATTTCAAACAAGTTAAATCCTTACTGAGGTTGCGAATGATCATGATAATGTTAGGAACGTACAAATTAAAAATTTCGGTTTACTGCAAGCACTTTATACTGTAAACATGGTAAAAGGGCAAAACCGGTTTTAAGAAGGCATTAGCAAGATACCTATGACGTCACCACGATTCCGAACTGATTTCGCTTTTCCTTCTACATAAAGGCTTGCAGCAGCCCAGAATTTTGATATGAGTATGCATACGGCTATTTCGAACTTTGCTCATTAAGATTTTATATGTTTGAATGATCAAAATAAAAATCTTTCTTAAATCGGATCGCAGGCCAATCGTATAGTGTGCGAGCCATGGCCGTATAAGACGAAATATACTTCTGAAAACAAAGAGCTTGTTTCCAAAACGTCTAAATCCACTTTGATTTCGAGTAAATCAAGTAGTTTTATTCAATCCATTTTCCTTCTTCGAAACGTCAAAACTCTATCACAGTTGGAAGTATCAATATTAGACATCTGAAAAATGAGAATGAAAATAATTTTGCTTGAGGAGTAAATTTTTTTTGTACATGACTTCCAATTTGCGAAAAAGAAAATATTTCCAAAAAGCGCTAAATCCATACATGAAAAAATTACTCCTGAAGCAGGATTTTTTTTTTTTCATTCCTATTAAATGTTAGATGACTAATGTTGGTACTTGCAACTGCAAAAATTTTTGATGTTTCGAAGAAGGGAAATGGTTTAAATATATATATTTAAAAAAAAAACTTATTTAGCGCCTTTTGGAAATAAACGAATTTTGATGTAGCACCTTTTGGGAAAAAACATATTTTACCCACTTTTTCTACTTTCCTAAACTATTTTTGATATTCAAATTAGTCACAATGAAGCGTATATATGGAACAAACATCCAATAATTGGGCTAAAACTTTGGTTTCGGTGAATAACGGTTTTGGAAATAAGCTCTTCAAAACAAGATCCATAAAACTTCAAATACAATGTCACAAATAATAAGTATAACTGTCCTTTGTACATTTAAGCTGTTTGGTTAAAAAAGTGATACTAATAATATACATACAATATCAACACTGTGTTCATCATGTTGTCTTTATTATGTTGGCACTTCCCATTATTACTGCCAGATTTTTTCATTTTATCAGCTGGCTCTGACGCCAAAATTTTTATGATAATGAAATGTTTTTTGATGTTCTTTCCCCAAAAGGTTCGTTTTACCTCTGTCAAAAAAAATATGTTTCATCTGAAAGATGAATAATTAATATTGTGCAATATTGTAAGCATGATTTAATGTTACATGTAAGTATCGCATTCCGACGAGATTTGTCGAATATAAGTATAATATGTCCCTTTCTCTCAACGGCAAAAGAACGTCTCTTTGTGATTCAGTGCATGCCATGCACGGCGCACTACCCTCATATAAAAGGGCCTTCTTGACAATTTCATATTGAAGGTGCTTATTTACCACGTTTACTGCATGAAATTATGGGGGCGGGGAGAAGGAGGGTTTTCTACGGACTTGTTTAAATCGGTTAAATGCATCCATTCTCTTTTTCATTGATCACTCCATTCTTGACCGCCATGTCCATCTCATTCTTTCCCTTGTCGAAGTCGCTTTCGATCTTGCTATCCTCTGTCACGGGCGAAGAATCTTTGAGTTTGCGTCGACCACCGCAGCTACAGAGCACTCGCCTGAAGTCGCTTAGTCTCGTCCAGTAGATGACGGGGTTGATGACTGCGTTAACGTTGACCATCCACCATGCGACGTAGTAGACGTTGTAGAACCATTCAGCGGTGCCATAGCGGCCGAACTTTGGGTAGTACTGGAGGATGAACGACGGGCGGTTATAGAGGCAGAGCATACAGAAACACATCATGACCCAGCAAGCGAGGTTGGAACACACCACGAGGACGAAGGTACAGAGGACCTTCTTATTCCTCCTCACGCGGAGGGCATAGGCATCGGATGCGAGCCCAATATCCTTTGTCGAAGCCGAGATGGTGATGTAGACCACGGTGTAGCAGATGGCGCAGATGCCGATGGCGATTAGGAGCATGATGGGAGAGAGGAAATAGAAGAAGACATTGTCGTTGAGGAGGTAAGTCCCGAGGTAGACGGGGAAGAAGACAGCCCAGAGGATGACGCAAGTGATGATACAGCGAGGAGCGGTGACCAGGCGACGGCTTTGGAAGGGATCGAGCCGGATGATAATGAATCGATGGATGGCTACGGCCAAGGTGCTTAGGATACCAATCATCATTGCGGCACCCAGTGCACGGGTCAAGATGGAGAACTATAACAGAAAAAAAAGCCAACACTAGGCATTATTTTGATGGGTGAGGAAAATTGGGATAATAAAAGTATGTTTATGTTAATGAAGTCTTCATCTTCCTCTTCTTAATCCCTTCTTCTTCTTCTTCTTCTTCTTCTTCTTCTTCTTCTTCTTCTTCTTCTTCTTCTTCTTCTTCTTCTTCCTCTTCTTCTTCTTCTTCTGTGTTCTGCCTCCTATGCTATAACAACAGGCTGGGGGAGGGGCTTTGTATAGACAGAATGGGTAGCAATAGCTAAAAAACTCTCCAAAAGAATGTTGATGAAATCCTCAGATGTCTATTTTGAGGGGCAACACTTCCCACTTTCTCTTCATCTTGGCTAGGGTTATGGTTGCGATGCTATACCAGCATGATCCCTAGTGGGCCCGATGGATAAAACTTACCACTGATGGTAACTTTGCCATCAACATGATCAATGGACAACTTCCAGCATGAAAACCCTGAATTTGATTGACTATTGAGCAATGTTACCATGGTAGTAGTTGCCATCAATCGCAAGTTTTTATGCAATGGAGCCATGATTATACCATCTAGATAAACATTGAATCGTAACTTGTGGTCTTATAATGACAATTTAGATATCAGTATAATGATAATAACTACTTTGTAGTTGTGTAACAGCTCTTATTACTCATACGAGCGACCGAAGCGAGTGACAAAAATGCCGAGTAATTTTGGCGAAGGCCCCGGGTTTTGCATTATTTACAGTGACTAATTGATGATAAAATCAGCCGCCAATTCATTTTCATCCACATCTTATGTCATTTTCTCTATGGTTAATTAAGCCATAGTTTTTTCAATGCATTTGCGAGGTCTCCTCAAGACCGATCCTATTTATTGTAAGAAGAAAAAGGGGCAGTGACATTGTTTGAAGAAGGGGCATTTTTCAGGGAGCGCTGCCTCTGTGCCACATTAGTTTTTATTCATTCATTTTTTTTGGGGGGGGGGGGGCGCATGCTAGTAATAGGGATGAAATTACAAAGCATACATCGGTAAATATACTTACATGTAATCCTGCCCAGTAGGACAACCATCGCTGGATAGCGACGACAGCCGACGCTACGAAGTCGGCCAAAGCAACATAAAGGTGAAAATATTCTGCGCCTTCCTAAGACTTCGGCAAGCTACGATAGCAATCAATGTCGCTCCGTTGAATAGGATGGCGAGGATGCTGAACAACGAGAGGAATCCGACGAAGATATCTGCATCCATCCTTCTCTTGATACGTTGAATTCGACGGCGATGGCGATGATGATGACGATCGTAATGATAGTCTTGAAAGAGTCGGTAATGGTCTTGTAATATGTTTATCGATGCGGAATGTAATGCGTCAGCAGTATGACAGCAATAGTTCGTCTGGCCGATAAAATAAAAGGTAAAATCTAAGATGACGTTTATAATATAGTGATGGCTATGAAGAAGATGATGATTACGATAAGGAGGGCGACGATGTTAGCAATGATGATAATGTTGGTAGCAAGTTACCACGATGTTGATGACGATGAAAGTAAAACAAAACAAAAAAAAAAAACAGTGAAAGTTTTATAATATAGTTTTAGAATCCCGTATTCGTTTATCTGTTTGGGAAAGAAGATCTAAACAAGTTAAAATGACTCTGTAGCATTTGATGAAAAATAACCTGCTCATTTTTTATAACTAAATCATATCGTATGTCAATAAACTGAAATAGTTATATTGATAGCTCACGACCCAGGCTGCCAGCTGCAAAAAATCAAAAGATTCAGTGCAGATAGATTTCCAAAATTGCAGCTTTCCGAGTCTCGCTCTAAATCAAATATATATTTCTGTTGAAATTGCGAAAGATATTCCCCTTCTGTGAAAAGCGATCTGTGACATGCGCAGTTGACTTTTGAAAGCTGATGTTTTTCATATCCAGCTCAACGAATGTAATAGAATTTATACTACTGAACAATCTGGATTGACAAAAAAGAAAAATCCTTTCAGGCAACACTTTCGAAATACTGTGCTTTAAACTGTTAAAAGGCGGAAATGTGATAAAGAGGGACCCGGTTTATTGATTTTTTTTTTCTGTTAAGCGCTTAAAATCATCTCAGATGTGCTGTAAAAATCATCATTTCATCTAGAAACCATTTTGCTGCTAAAAGGTTTTATACTTTTGTCTAAGCGCGTTTTAGCTTGCCCTCTATTCACTTTCCTTGAACATGTTGAACCTTTTCTTTTTAATCGAAATGTCTTAATTTCTGTTCATCACCGTTAACCTTAAAAAAATAAGTTTGCTGGCAATATGGAAACAAAATTGGGAACTAAAATCTTTGTACTCAAATGGCTTTCAGGATTTTCTATTTGGAGCGAAGGCATTGGACGTGAAAAGATGTTGTTGATGGGGGAGGGGGCGTTCATCTCATGTTCCAAAATGACAGCTATTCTCCAAGGCCATATTTCTCGCTTCTCACTTCATTCTATTTTTCTTTTCCGTCTTCTCTTTCTTGCTCTCTTTCTCCTCTGTCTTCCCCTCCTTATCATCTGCATTCCTTTTCTATCCATCTTTTCTTTTTCTTTCTTCTTCTCTTTTTTTTTTTTTTTTTTGCTTTGCTTTGCTTTGCTTTTGTTGTACATGCACAGTATTCAGCTGTTGTTCTTATGTATTCATGAATGTTATCTTTATATAGTTTTATAATTGTATATTGTACCTTTTTAAAGAAGAGGTGAATAAGGATGAAATGAAATGAAATATATTCATTCTCTGATTTTGTTCTCTCTGTCTCCTTTCTGTTTTCTTTCTGCTTTCATTATTTAGTCATTGCAAATTAATTTCGTCTGTCCACTTTCTTTTCCTTTTCTCTCCCTCCCCAACCTCTCTTTGTGTAGCCCCTCCCTCTATTTAGCTCTTCCGCCTCTCTCTATCTCCTTCCCTTTCTCCCCAGTTCGGAGAACTCTCTCCCCCTCTCTCTCTCTCCTTCTTTCTTTCTGTCTTCCTCCTTCTTTCTCTTTCTCACTCTCCCTCGCATTCTTTCCTTCCCCTCTCCCTCTCATTCTCTCCCTCTCATTCTCTCTCTCTGCCTCTTTACCTTCTCTCTCTCTCTCTCTCTGTCGCACTCTCTTTCACTCTGTCTTTCCTTCATCATTGGTTGACCGTAATCAAAGTGCAGTCCCCTTGGTCTGGACCCGGGTCTGGACACACGTCTGCGGACAGAGTGACACTCTACACTATACAAACAATTATTGTTAACCATCGGTCAAAGAACTTTTCTCAAGAGTTCAAGTTCACCGAAACTTCCCGTTTTCCTTTTGATAGTCAAAATTAATGCTAATCATGCTTATAGTCTGAAATGACATTCCAATCAAATATCAACTCAGTCGACACGTTTCATATCCTTCCCTGCCTGTTAACACGGTTAAATCGTCTGGTTTTACCGCGCTCTTAAATACACCGCCGCTTACTATTTTCATGATTTTGTCGCCAGATGGTCTGCATCACACTTTCATATTTTACCTAAAATTCCAAGGACCGATGTAGAGTGTGTGTTGATCTTCCTACTGGTGCAGGGGCGTCAATCCGCTTTATATTTGGCGGGGGGGGGGGACACTCTAAAAAAAAGGGTCTTTGGCTTAATTTTTTTTTTGGGGGGGGGAGACACCAAAAATTTCCCGACAAGCAACGAAAAAAAGGGGGGGGGGTCATCAGTTTATACTTATACTTTTGGGGGACATACCCCATTGTGCCCCACCCCTAAAGTTCCTGGCATGACCCCTGTCTCCCCCCTCCCCTCCCGATTGACGACCATATATTAGTGTCTTCCTCCCATTTTGGATATCGATAACAGGATCGAGAAGGATTAAAATTAGTAGACCTATTATGGATAGTTCATTTTCTAGCAGACAATGATGTGGCGTAGACCTATTACGGATAGTTCATTTTCTAGCAGACAATGATGTAGCGCTGTTTGTGGCACTGACAAGGTTTTCATAACTTTTCGCGCGGCTTAATTAGTCACGATGGTGCGTGATCACTTCTCACATCGACAATACTCTCTTGATCTACATCTAACGTATGTTCCTGAAGACTGCAATAGGGTTAATACACCAGACGAAGTCCAGACGGAGACCATCTTCCATCTTCCAACCAGACGGTCGTGTGCATCCGGTAGTGTGAACGTTCCTTTAAACAGGAAAGATATCGGACGGCATCTATTTATAGACTGGACCTATCTCTACCACTGTCTGTGCTCTTGACTACTTAGTATCCATCTCATTCACCAATAATCTGAACAATACCTCCCTCTAGCGTATATTTTGAGAGATTATTTTTAGCCAGAGCCTTGTGAGAGGAGGATCGGAAGGGTTGTAGGTCATGCCCGATATGTTGGATCCATTGAAACTATTTCTGATCGAGTGAGTCTGACTGACATCCACACTGACACCAGTGGCTAAGGACACCACCAACACCACCACCACCATCATCATCATCATCTGAGGCCGGGCATCTGAGATGGGTACATCCAAATATTAGCTTTTCTCTTCTTGTTGGATTGTGTTCTTCATGAATGATTTCTTTGTTCGGAATAAGACATCCAAGCGTTTTCATCTTCCCTTCATCTGGCTTTTGGTGTGGCGAATCGGTATTTCATCACTTCAGTTTATTATTTTTCAAAATGTGTTTATTTGTTACTTTTGTACCAATGAATGGGGGAAATTGTCAATGAGATTAGGAGCAATCCACTTTCCTTTCTATTTGACTAAACTGAATGGGAATGTCTCTGTGTTTTGAGCTTGAAGTTTTCTCTGTTCAGTGTCGCAATAACTGTGCCAACGACGCCTCTTGTACGTTACGTGGAGTTAACTGACTAGAATACTTGTATCTGACACAAAATCATCTTTCATCACTGTTCATGCATGAACCGCGTTGCGGGCATTCATCAAAGAAACACACCAGTATGAAAAGAATACTACCAGTTTAGTTGGACTCAGGATCATTCTATAATCTACATTTTGAATTCTAAAACCAGTTTTATCCTTGAAATATCAAGCAACTTGGATAAAACTTCAGGATAAAACCTAAACCTAGTACTTGGAATAATAAGAGTCGATCATCGTAACCCCCACAATGAATCCTGAACAGTTCTGGTCCGTCACCTTCAACACCTTGGCCTCTTTCTTATTGATTGGTATAGCTGGATGTTATAACATCGACACGACCTCGCCTCTTCTTTTCACCGACGACCAAGCGGACAGCCGATTCGGACAAGCCCTCACTCTTCATCAACATGGTTCGGAGGCTATGTAAGTAATGCAAGCAAGGGCGGGGGAGGGAAGGGTAGTGATCGATAGCATTGATACACAAAATCTCTCTCACCGTATGAATCGGAGGTTATGTGAATAATTCGAGCAGGGGCGCATCACAACTGGGAGAGGGCGGTGATTGGATGGGGGCAAGCGGGAAGGGGATGGGGGGGGGGGGGCGCAAAGCCGTGCATGATGTATTTATCAAATGTAGCACTGTCAAGCTGTAGACGTTGACATTCTTTTATGGAGAATGAAATTATTAATGGGCAAAATACATGAATAATCAATAGATAAACAAATGCAGGTGTGCAAGTATAATTTCTATTCATTCATTTATTATTTTTTTTGCAAATAGAAGTTAAATCTTCAGATAGGTATTTTTTTCGGAATGAGATCAATCAGTGTCGTTACGTATTGTATATACATGTTTATATTCAGACTTGACTTGATGCAAGTACAAGCATGATGTTCAGGAAATGCTTTTTATGCAGCATTCCGTGTCTGCTAGTTCCTCATGTTCCTCAATATTGGCAAACACTTGTTGGCAGAAATGGTCGCAGCGTAATAGCTTCAGATGTCGTTGTAATATATTCGTCTTGGCGCTGTCTTTATGATTTATTTTGGATTCATTTCAAGATGCAAAGACGATCCTGTTGGAATTGCTTTCATTATCACTAAATGGTTATGGTTCTATTCTGTAAATGTGTACAATGTATCTTCATTCCTGTATTTCAAGCAAAAAAAGTGTTTTATTTTAAGTTGAACTGCTGAAAGTAATTCATTCCATGCTCAGTATATGAGATAAAACCATTCTGTTTAGTTTAACTAAGGTGATGATTTAAAAAAAAAAAAAACACTGAAAGTACATTTCCTTTCCCTTCATTATCACCACCGTCACCATCATCACCATCATCATCATGATGATGATTATCATCACCATCATCATTACCATGACCATTACAGTCATTATTAACATAATCATCAAAATTATCATCATTATCATTACAATTATCATCAGTATCATCACTTATATCATCACTGTCATCATCCGATCATCACTATCAGCATCATGATTATCACCATCCTCATCATCATCATCATCATCGTCGCCATCATCATCATTATCACCATCATCACTATCATTACCATCATAACATCTTTACCAACATCATCATCATCATCATCATCATCACCAAAAACAGCATCTCCATTGTCATCATCATCATCAATACCAACATCATCATCACTATCTTTGTCATCATCATCATCATCATCATCATTACTATCATCACCAACATCACCATCTCCTCCTTCTCACCCTGCTTTTTACGACCATGTAGCCTAGTCCATCTGTCTTGTGCTACTAACAAAATTTTGTCACCACATTTTCCTGCTGTCAGCACAAATTTTCCCTCAAGTGATCCACTTTTTTGTCACTCTCGATATCACCTTTGGATATCCTGACATAAATCTAGTGGTATCATAAACATTATAAAGACTATAACAGGGATATACACGTCTTAATCAGATTTCCTTTAAAGTCGGATGCATACCCGACTTTGCTAATGCTCATAAGGCAATACTTCTGGTTCACTTTCGACTTTTTCTTCATTGTCAGTAAACTACATTCAAGCGTTCTACCATTAAACGCTTGATTCATCAATCTAGATCATCTTCCTTACCGGGATATAATATATATTGATATTTTCTTTTTTTTCTCTAAATTCCTGAGTGTGATTGAGTTCAGAAATAGACAGGCACGTTCACATTATTTATTTTTATTTCTTTATTCATTTATTCTTTCCTGCTTATTTATTTATTCATTTATTGATTCATTTGTTTGTTCATTCATTTATTCATTCATTTGTTCATTCACTTATCTGTCTAATTATCTATTTACTCTCTTTTAAATCATTTTTTTTTCATTTATTCATTCATTTATCTGTTTATTTATTAATTTCTTATTTATTTTTTATTTGTTTATTTACTAACATATTTATCTATTTATTTATTTCCCTATTTATTTATGGGTGGCTACTCTATACCCAGTGGATGAAAATGAAATACAGATAGATATTAAAGTCCAGTTATGAGGGTCAGGAGTGGGATTGGTCGTAAAAGTCATATTTTCACGTGCTGTTCCTTCTCTCTCTTTCACTCCCACCTCTCTCTCTCTCTCTCTCTCCCTCGCCCTCTTACTAATAAATACAACGTTTGTAATGCGCTAAAATGCAGTCTAATGTATGTAAAGGGATATAACTACAACGAGTTACATAATGTGAAAAAGAGAGGGGAGAGGTAGAACAGAAAAAAACACAAGTATTGAACTGAAATAAGATGCAAACATGTATATGTCTTTAGATTCTTTTTAAATCTTTCTCCCTTTTTTTGCCTTTCGATAATGAGAACGTTATACCCCACGCCCCTAAGGGCTACGCCGTTGTATATTGAGATACAACGAACTTGAATATTTAAAGGGAATTCCATTTCTTATTCAAAATCTTGGGAAAATATTATACAGAAGAAAACCAAATGAGAAAAATAACCCAAAACAACAAGGAAATAATTCCAAGGTTGGTCCATAAACCCATATAACCTCCTTTTGTCCAGCGATTATAAGCATCAGTCAGTATCATTGTCGCCATCGGGAGGAATATGAAAGTAGAGATGATTAGTTAAGCTTTCATACAGTCTCTGTTAAAGCCATTAAAAAGATCCCGGAGTGACGAAATAAGAGTTGTGCCAGGATACTTGGTAGTGACCTTCAACCTTTCAGCAACAAGAAATATGCTTTTTAGTCACTCTTCGACCCCCCCCCCCCCCAAAAAAAAAAAAAAAAAAAAAAAATCGGAAAATCTGATGAGTAAGCCCAAAGAAAAGCCTTGATTTCGCTGTGGTGTTTAAAGAGCATCCGAAATTGTCAAGAAGAAATATAAGTAAACATCATGATGTGACCAGAGACATCCATCGTTTACGATTCCATTTTTCAGCATATACATACTTCCCCCTTCTTTTGTTTCATTCATTTCGGCGAATTCTCTATATATACTTTATGATCTGTTACTATCAAAACGATGCCAACAATCCAAACAACATAATTTTATTTATATATTTTGCAGCTTGTCTTTCTGTTTCATTTCAGTTCAAGTTCTTTGTAAAAAAAAAAAAAAAAAAACCAACTAACCCTACACAAAACATAAACAAAACAGAAACAGAAACAAGAAATGTACAGTTCATTTATAATTTTCTTTACAAGAACACAACGTTATATGTTCATGATGTTTGTATGTTTTTGTAAGGATAAAGAAATGAATATATGAATAATTTTTCTAAATACTTGTTTTTTTCTTTTCACAAGTACATAGGCCTATAATAAAAGAATTCATATTGTAAGAGATTTGAAGATTGATGTTGTTAATATAAAAGGTGTTAATACCGTAACGTCAGTGATTTTGACTGAATGCAGATGGCATCCCCTGAGACTACATAACGCAGTGTTTGTTATCGATCAGTGTTACGGTTGGGAAATTTGTTGTCTTTTTGAATGAAGAGTGAAGAAAAGAAATAACGTGAAGGTATAGACTGCTTGAAGCTAAAGATGAGACCGCATCATTAGACAGAGAGAAAGAGAGAACGGAAGATGGTCAATTAAAATAGATCTGTTCTACTCATCATCTTGTCCCTTATGGGTCTACTCGAAGTTAAAACTTTTCTTTTTTTTAATAGGGGGAGCGAACGGAAGGTCCTTATGGGGCAACCGTGCGTAACCTCTTAATTACTCAATTATTCCCGTCTAATTAAGTTAGAGCGGAAGGATATTGAGTTTGTAAAGAGGGCTAATCGTCTGGTTTTCCTTCAGAAAATGAGGCATGCTATCTGGGATATACAGATGCGATTGCGTATTTAAATGAGTTCCTATAATACTCAGGTCACACGCACGAGGACGATACCAGACCGACAACACACCGATAAAGTTACATTACATTGCAAGCATGGCCTTGAGGCGATCGATTTGGAGTCGGTTTTTCTGTGTTCCTAGGGTGTTGAAATGGGCCAGTGCATGCAGCTGCAAATACTCAAGAATCTTGCAGTAATTGTGACACATTTTATCATCATATATACCATCATGACAACATGAATTCGTTATTACATTAGCAGTAGCGTACTCCTATAGTTAAAGGAGGGGTACAAGGCAACGTGCCTTCTCCCCAAATAAAATGCTTGCTTAATATTGTAACGCGGAAAGACGTGAAATATGTCAAGACACACCTCTTTAGTCATATCAGTAGCTGAATGTATGTTTTATTTGTCTTCATTGATTGATTGATTTCTTTATTTAGTTTATTGATGTAAAGCTCATTGAGTAAGTCTCAATTGGAATTTTGGGCAAAAAACAATTGTTTTTGTACTCTCTCTCTCTCTCTCTCTCTCTCTATATATATATATATATATATATATATAGAGAGAGAGAGAGAGAGAGAGAGAGAGAGAGAAACTAGAATGGAAATGAACGTGACACAACGAAGAAGATATGCCCCTTTTGCTTTCCTCCCCTAACGCCCCCCCCCCCCCTCCCCCCACCTCTCGATGCCCAGGCCGTCCGACGCTCCTTATGCGACCCTTATCGCTGTGGATAAAAATATTTAAAAGAAAGAATGAAAAGAAGAAAATGAATGAAATAAGGGGAAAAACATGGAAACTCATGATTTGATATTTACAGAGACAGTAAAAATAAAGGGGAAATTACTGAGAAGGCAAAAAGTAGATGAATAGCACGCTGAAAGCTTTAAGAAAATAAAAATAAAAATACAAAAAAAGAAGATAAGCGAATGATCTATATTTTTAGGCCAGTGTCAAAGATCAGGAAAAATCATAATGATATCACATTCTGGAATTTCTTTCTTCTTTTTTATTGTCAGATATTATCTGTTAATGTTTTTACTCGGTTTCTTTCCTAAATTAGAAATAATCCACTTATAGCCAGACACTATCCACTTATAGCAACCTACGCAAGCGATGGCAATATTTTGACAGTCGTGTTGTTTTATCCATGGCAAGATCTATGTAAAATAAAAATACAAACTTTAATTATTTTACAATGAACCTTATAAAAAAAGGCCTGCTGTTTTTCTTACTTGCTATTACTTGTATACTCACAATCTCATAAATATAAATCTCCCCACTTAATGCTTAAAATTGTGTAGGCGGGTTTTGCACTAATAACGCTTATCAATAGTGAGCCTTTAAGAGAATATTTATATAATTATTGTGAAATATAGTGTTTCGTGCATGACTACATCTTCTAACAGTTTTTACAATTTTGGTGGTGAAAATGTTCAGAAATTTCATATTTCGGCACTGCCCAAATACATATGTACACTGTATGATAAAATGCGGGCGCCCTGGATACTCGGGCGGGAGGGGGGGGGGGTAGGAAAAAAAACAAACATTTCCCTGTCCCTTTATAGAGGAAAACTCATGTATTTTAGAGCAAAGGAAAGTTCATTGTACATCATTTTACATCAAAATTGATTCTTATTGTCTTGCGAGGGAGCCCCACTGAGGGGGCAAAATAGATTTTTGCAAATTTGCAAGCAAGAAGATTTAGATTATTTCGGGCTGAAAACTTGCATTTCTCAACACTAGAAAGCTATACGTGTACTCTTAATTATGGTGCAAAGATAATTTGCCCCCCCCCCCCCGCCTAGATAGGGAGAAAATCTGCCCCTTTCTTTTGCCGCTACTGGTAGATGCATGAATAATTATGACAATGAACGTAGAGACGATGTGAGAAAATTTATGTGTTAGAATTAACCTGCTTTTTACAATGTTTACACGACTACAAAGCTGATCGCAATAGCCTACTGCAAATTGTAATGTGATGAGGGGCAAAAATAATTTCCCCTCCCCCCGAATGAATCTGCCCATTTTTCATAGATGATAGACATAATTGCTAGATACTGAGAAGCATTGTATCTAATTAATGTACGAGGGAGCTTAGCGACCGAGTAAGAAAATTTTGATTTTTGAATGCTGAAATTTTGCATTTTAGAGCATTTATATGCTAATTTTACATGATTGTAGTGCAGTCGTATGATCCGAAATTTTCTTTTTTTTTTTCTTGCGAGGGGGCCAATTGAGGGGAAAAAAATTTTGCCCTCTTCTTGAATGGTTGGGTGGGGGGCAACTGCCCCCTCTGCCCCCCCCCCCCGCTTCCGGCGCCTATGGGGGGGGGGGGGCTGCTCTGGAGCTACGCCTGCCTCTGTGCAATTTGATATAATCTCATGTTGAGAAATGACTATTGTTATTCTCCAGGAAAACTTATCTCAGCTTTTCGTCGCCATCAACGAACACATTTCGTGGTTTTCCGGTTAGAGACTTTTAACGGTTCAAAATCCATTTTTTCGAATAAGATTCTATCGATTTGCAAAAAGAAGGAAAAAAAAGACAAAAGGCCTTGAATTGCTAGGTTTTTCTTGACGGGTTAAACTTGGTATTTTTGTTCGTATCGGATGATTTAATTACATTGGGGAAGATCTAGGACTTCATGAAAGAGTGAGCACAAATCTCAGCAAAAAAATTTTGACGAGAAAAACAAAGAAACAAGAAAATAGAAAGTCGTCACACATTTGGGCATGTCTCTTTGTCCTTCAAAAGTTTCTGAAGAGAGAGAGAGAGAGAATTAGGTATAAAAGGAGACATGGGCAGGACGCCCCCCCCCCCCCCCTTCAACCACTCTATTATGTTATAGTATGTCTATATCCATATGTAGATCTATAAGTAGCTGCCTACACTGCAAATCTTTTTGTCTGAGAAGTTTTTTTTTTTGGGGGGGGGGGTTTGGGGGGGGTTTGAGGAGGGTCGAACCTAGAACCCCTTTTGTTTATTAAAAGAGTGTTTCTCGGACCACTGAGAAAATTTAGAAATAGTACTTTGAATCTGGATCTTGTTTTCTGCATTTGCCTGCTCGTCTGTTTCTCGATTACACTATATGTTGAATGTTGTGTATTAAAAAAAATCTACATAATAAAGAAACGTAAAACATCTCTACAGTATGATAAAGGTGAGGAATGCATTTGGGTGTTTTCATCATCGGATTACCAAGGAAGGATCAAATTGAAATAACTGACTTGTATTGATGTTACCCTTACAATATATATATATATATATATATATATGTATATACACATATATAAATAATATTTACATGTCCATCAAATATATAGACCTACAGATGTTACCGTATTGTTTACATGCGCTCAAATGAGCTCAAATTGATTATTTAAATTTTGCTTTCATTGACTGAAATGGGATTTCAAGTGGAATTATCTCAGTGATTGTGTCAGATAGCATTTTATCTGACTTTTGACGGTTAAGATAATTAGCCAGCATTGTGATCGACATTTAACCAGATACCATTACATAAGACCTGTCTGTTGTTTTTTTTTAATCATTATATGTTCCGAACTTTAGCAGTTGCTCATTAGGCAAACTTAATGTTCGATTTTTATCTCCTAGTCAATAACACATCCGACTTGGTTCTCCTTTAATTGCTCTGTTCCTGAAATCTACCTTGATCTGTAAAGATAAACACTGGTCAAAATAGATGTGAAAATGTCGTTCAGACTTGTGGTAAGCTTCAACCAGTTTTAGTGCTTGGCTGCACTAATTTGCAGCTCATTTTGATCACATAGGTTTTCAGTATCGTTAGTATTATTATCAACATAATTATTGTTTATTGTCATCATCGTTATCATCATCATCATCAACATTATCATCAATGTTGTCGTGGTGGTCATCTTTATGAACAATACCATCATCGTTTATAGATTCTTGGACCACTGCTCCCTATATTCATATAATATGACCAAACAACCGGAGAAATGCCTCCTCCCCTTACCCGCCCCTACCCGGACAACCTCCCTAGCTGGAAATATCCCTGGACATTAAAGCAGTGAGGATTTTTTTCCGTCAGTCCTTGAGATTGCTATCCTGCTCTGTAGTTACCCGGAATGAATCATTTGGGATCAGACGTTTTCTAAGGATGATAATTCGCTAATACAGTTGTTCGTTTTTTATTATTATTATTAAGTATTTACTACACTAGTGTGGATCTCCCACATTAAAGGCCAAGTAAGAGCCCGTCCATATTTCCATTTCACCTGTAGGACAATGTAGTACTGCAATATGCTTATGTGCAATGATTTGATTATTATTTCTTTATTATTATTATTATCAT
>CM057167.1:18262832-18272832 GCA_029962745.1 Echinometra lucunter
TATTATATTATTGTTATTATTATTACAATTATTATTACCAAAAATATTATTATTCTTTTCTGGAAAATACAATTAAACTTGAATTTGAACCTAAAATGATTATCTTCGGCAGGTTGGTGGTGGGCGCCCCTAAAGGACAATCCAACAATACTGCTATAGTGAGAGGGGGCGTGGCTTATAAATGCTCCTTTACAAACAACAATTCATCACTGGCTGGTAATTGCACTGAGATGATGCTGGATAATAGAGGTAAGTTATTTTACAATTACTCTCTATCAAAAGAGAAGAATTTTCATAAGTAGTAGACTGGGGTAGACTGATAGTGGGGAGTTTGAGGAGTTTTTTTTTCCCCCACGGGATGTTCGATACTTTGATATTTTGATACTTTGACTTGAAGACCTGTCACATCGAAATACACAACCAAAATGCAGTCTCAGTCCGCTTCGGCTGGAAGCAGAATGATTTTCCTTTGAACGATGAGATGATGGAAAATTAATAATGAGATTAATTAATGAATTAGGAAGTAAATCAATAAATCATTTTAGCGTATATTTTTTAATCTCTGAAGCATTTCCGTCACAGGACCGTAAGTAAGGACTATTGGAGTAATTTCTGCTTGTCGTAAGATCTCTCATAAATTATATATATCAGTCACTGTGGTTACGGAATGAAAGGTTATTACCTAAATTAAAAGATAATGTTTGTTTTTCATATACAGTTTTGATTTCAGTATATATTTTTCATATTATTGTTTATAATTCCTTGTTTATCAGAAGACTATACACTCTTAAAACAAATCAGTAAAAAATGACTAGATTAAAGGGTCAGCTGGGTGCAACTAAAATAGTTTACTATATTTTAGTCATTTGTGACTGTTCTAATCGTATTTTGACTAGAACTCAGTCATTTCTGACTAGAACATAGTAACTTTTATGACTAGATATATTAGTTGCACCCAGCTGACCCATAATGTAGTCGTTTTAATCTGTTTTTAGAGTGATAGCTTTTAAAAAATCTTTACTCTTTTATTCTGAATCAGACTACCCCTATACATAAAGATTTGAAATAAAGAAATAAATAGCAAAATAATGGAGAGGAAAATATAATGGTATGAGATGAATAACAATGAATTTAAGGAAGTGAAACCATGAAAGATTTTAACATGCTCTTCTATATCTCTCAATCGCGTCTGTGGGTATTAACTGTTCACACTCTGTTAGTTGTCAGATCTCTCATTCCATTGCTAGGAGTAGAATTTGTCAGATTGCTCATAAATCAGATACATTCAATTGCTAGGAAAAGGCGCTATATCAAATGACATTTGGATTGGAAATCAAATATATTTCATTGCTAGGAGTAGAATTTGAGAGTTCCTTATAAATCAGATATATTCCATTGCTAGGAGTAGAATTTGAGAGTTCCTTATAAATCAGATATATTCCATTGCTAGGAGTAGAATTTGTCAGATCTCTCATAAATCAGATATATTCCATTGCTAGGAGTAGAATTTGTCAGATCTCTCATAAATCAGATATATTCCATTGCTAGGAGTAGAATTTGTCAGATCTCTCATAAATCAGATTATATTCCATTGCTAGGAGTAGAATTTGTCAGATCTCTCATAAATCAGATATATTCCACTGCTAGGAGTAGAATTTGTCAGATCTCTCATAAATCAGATATATTCCATTGCTAGGAGTAGAATTTGTCAGATCTCTCATAAATCAGATTATATTCCATTGCTAGGAGTAGAATTTGTCAGATCTCTCATAAATCAGATTATATTCCATTGCTAGGAGTAGAATTTGTCAGATCTCTCATAAATCAGATATATTCCATTGCTAGGAGTAGAATTTGAGAGTTCCTTATAAATCAGAAATATTCCATTGCTAGGAGTAGAATTTGTCAGATCTCTCATAAATCAGATATATTCCATTGCTAGGAGTAGAATTTGAGAATTCCTCATAAATCAGATAAAGTCCATTGCTAGGAGTAGAATTTGTCAGATCTCTCATAAATCAGATATATTCCATTGCTAGAAGTAGAATTTGTCAGATCTCTCATAAATCAGATATATTATATTGCTATAGGAGTAGAGTTTGTCAGATCTCTCATAAATCAGATATATTATATTGCTATAGGAGTAGAGTTTGTCAGATCTCTCATAAATCAGAAATATTATATTGCTATAGGAGTAGAGTTTGTCAGATCTCTCATAAATCAGATATATTATATTGCTATAGGAGTAGAGTTTGTCAGATCTCTCATAAATCAGATATATTCAGTTGATAGGAGCAGAGTGATTCTGATTTAAGTAACATAATAATGGAAAGAAATAAGTATAAATATATAAGAAATAAGTATAAGTAATTTATTGTCCATATTATAAAATTTGCTTTCCACAGTGTAAACAAAACATACTAATCATACATATAAACATATACAAAATAGCATACATACACCCAGGAGACATAATGAGCGAGAGAGAAAAAATACGTAGGATTTCATTTCATAGATACATGTATGTAGTGAACTAAGTGAGTAAACAGAGAAACAAAACACAACAAAGAAGCAAATGTTTTGATACATTCCTTCATAACTATATCTCACAAACGTTTACATACAGATGAAGACTATTCAGTTTATACTGGTCGACAGATCTCCTACGAATCAGGTAATGAGTGGTTGGAAGTGTAATCTTTTGATTGTTTTGATTACAAGATAATGGAAAATGGAGATGTAATGAGATAAGTAAACGAATGAAAGAGCTAAACAATGGTTGTAAACGCATTCTATTATGTCATTGTGTGCAGGTAATGATTATTCGGGTTCCACTGGTCGACAGATCTCGAATAAATCGGACCAGTGGTTAGGAGCTGCTATGTCAAGTGGAGGACCCAATGGCTCGCTCGTGGTAAATATACTTCACCTTTTAAACCCCTTTTTTAAAGTGTATTTTTGCTCTGTACAGTATGAACAGTACTGAATGCAGTTATGCCAATCAAACCTTTTTGTTGGGGACGAGGATGTTTAAGTGACGGTTTAAAAGGGAGAGAGAGAGGGAGGGAAAAAGGAGAAGAAGGGAGGGGAGAGCGGGAGAGGGAGAGAGAGGAGGGGAGGGAGAGTTGCATCAGAACAAAACCTCACGAGAATTGAAGAGGCGGAGCAGATACGAAAAGTGTTGGGAAATAAGTAGGCGTTAAATGGGTTGTACCTTGTGCAAAGAAAAATATTTTACTTCAAGTCAAGTTGATATCGTTGTAAGTAATAAGAATTCGTACGTAATAAGAAGTCGTAAGTAGTAAGAAGTGGCAAGTAATAAGAAGCCGGAGGAGATGGCAAGAGTGAATTCACTTAAGTATTTTTATGCCATGCAGCACATGTCGTTGCAGGCGATGTTAGAGCAATAGTCGATAACTAGTACGTATCTGATGCGGACGGCAAATGCTCCAGGCTATTTCGTCCACGAAACACGGTTGGCCCTGTTTCATAAAACTTGTTATCAATAACAAGCTGCAATAACTTATAAGCTACTGAAATCCTTGCATCAGATTGGCTGAGAGCAAATGTGACATAGAACTGTAACAGTTGTTACTGATAACAAGTTTTATGAAACGTGGCCAGATTTGCAGGGTTTTGTGTTAAGCGTAGGGTTGGGGTTATAATGGTTTGTGTCGGAGGGGTAAATTTCAGTATTCGGGTAGTGCATGTCGTCAGAATGTGTGTCCGTGTCGTGCAACCGTACTCTCAAACAAATCTAGTCAAATTTGACAGACTAGTAGCCTACTACTCTAGTCAAAAGTGACGCATTTCTAGTCAAAACGACTAGATTCTAGTTAAATAATTTGACTAGTCTACCAGCTCATACAGGCACCAACACTTACTTGACTTGACTCTAGCGAAATTGACTAGAATTTTGTAAAAGTTTGGTTAATTTTACTAGAATACTGGACATTTTCAATAGAATCTAGTCACATTTGACAGAAAAGAGTAAGTGCCCGTGGGATCTCGTGTTCTAGTCAAATAAGTTACTAGAATTCCGGTCATTTTTTCTAGAACTGTGTCAATTTTTACTAGAAAAATTCTTCGTTAAATTGAATATAATTCTGGTCATTTTGACTAGAATCTAGTCACATTTGACTAGAAAAGAGTAAGTGCCAGTGTGATCCGGTAGTCTGGTCAAATCTGACTAGTTTGTTTTTAGCAAGGTTTTTAGAGTGCGATCAGAGCAAGTCGGTGTGGGTAGATTTTTTTTTCTGTTATACCAGTCGGATTTGAGTTGGGGGTGATGATACTAATTACATGTACTTTTGCTGTCAGTCAATGACTTGATAATTGGTATGACCTCGTGACTGGGGTGAGAACGTGTAATGACCCTGCATGTCAATTGAAGAAAAACCGAGAGAAGTGGGGGAAAAGGTTAGTAAGTGGGGGTGTGTGCGCGTGTGTGGGTGTGGGTGTGGGTGTACAAGAGGGAGAGAGAGAGAGAGAGAGAGAGAGAGAGAGAGAAGGGCGCAGAGGCATGGAGAGAATTAAGAGAGGGAGAAAAGAAAGGAAAAAGACAGAAAAGCAAGGATTGGAGAAAAAAACGAAGAGATTGAGAAAAGGATACTGACAGACAAAGAAAGAGAGAGAATAAAAAGTGGAGAGCGCGCGAAAGAGAAATGAGAGAAAAATGAGAGGGATAGAGAGAGAGAGACGGAGAGAGAGAGAGAGAGAGAGAGAGAGATACTCATGACCTTAAGTGAGCTTTCGCGCTGGAAATGCTGAGCTGTATGTCAGGAAATAACTCTGTTTATACAAACTTATCACTGCTTATATCGATTCTGCTCCCTTTGTCTTTTGGAAGTCAATGAACTATGAAAATAAGAATAACTTTGTAACATAGGCAAGTACATTATGTTTGGATAATTCAGTCTAACTTAATAGAACAAAAACAATTGCAAAGCTAGACCTTAGGAATAAACAGAGGTCATCTAAAAGTCAAAAAGTATATAGTAGAAGTCATCACATTAAAGGAGAATGAAACCCTGTTATGTGGGAAAGATCAATTTTAATGAAAAGAGAGGATAGAGAGAAGCATTTCTTTTTTAAAGTTCCATCAAAACGATTACGAAATGAGAAAGTTATGAAAGGTTTAAAGTCTCAATGTACTATCTATAGCGATCTTCAAATTGGCACTGATACTTTAAAATGGCAGGTTTAGAAGGACAACTCTCTCAGTATGTTTTGTACACAAAAATCTCATATTTCCTCCATTAATTATCTCTTAAGGTGCAGCTTGTCTCCTTCTTTACCCAAGATGTATCATAGGAAAATGTATTTGACACAACATACGTTGAGTTCACAAAGATAAAAGCAGCATTTTTTTTAGAGATAATGGAGAAAATATGAAATTTTGTGTACAAAACATATTGAGAGATGCCTTCGAATCCTGCAATTTTGAAGCAACATTGCCAATTTTGGGATCGCCTTAGAATGTAATTTGAGACCTTTTAAACTTTTTTTTTTTACTTTCTCATTTCCTACCCGTTTTTGATGGAACTTTTTAAAATTGCGTCTCTATATCCCTTTTTTTCATTAAAATTGATTTCCCCCAGGGCTAGGGATTCATTCTCTTTTGAAGAGGTCATCGGGTCTTCGTTCAAGTTAAAACATGCATTATTCCTGAGCATTCAGTTTAATTCAGTTCAGCGCAGTTCAAATGATAAGTTTTGATGGAAAACATGTTTCGCGGTACAAATACCGAATTATAAATGTTTTAGCTGAGATCAACATACCTATGAATACATGTAAAAATTGCAATTGTGAATAAAATATTACTAAATTACGTAAAAAAATGAAGAATTTCACGGTAATGAATGTCAAGCAATGGGTTGACATATCGTAAAAAGTGTTATTAATGTACAGCTATAAAATGGTGACATTCCTGCAATGTGCGTTCATACATAAAATATTTACATTGACAAGAAAACAAAAGAACAGTGCACTAATTTTCACTGATAACTGTCGGTCATAATAAATGACTGGAGTCAAGGTGCATGCTGTCTTTATGAATTTACCATGTTGCCCATCGGCACATAACTGCTCTTCTGCATTTAACGCATATTTTCAAAATGTGTTGTTATTTTTTTTTCCAGTTTATTTTCGTTGATCCCATTTAATACTGCACCAGTAATGAAACGATCTGAGATTCATATTAGAGGATCGGGGCAGGAATTATCGTCTTGTATCATTATTTTGCCAGCGTCCAGTGTCACGTTCCAGATTCCCCCCCCCCCCTCCCCCTGTATCGTAATAACCACGTGTTTAAGACATCTCAACTAACCACAGCCTGTCATTATGAGGACATTATCCAATAAATGCTAAGAGTAATTCAATTATTGGAATTCACGGAAACTTAATCTCTCATCGAGAAGTCACGTACTAGACACGGTGGCCCTATATGATGGATCTGCTATTTCCTCTCTCTGTAGAGTGGCACTTTATTCTCCTTCATCTTCAAAGACAATGTTTTATTGGTTACAGTTCGTTATTCCGAAGGTTCGTTATTCCGAAGGTTCGTTATTTCGAAGGTTCGTTATTTCGAAGGTTCGTTATTTCGAAGGTTCGTTATTCTGAAGGTTCGTTAGTCCGAAAATGAAATAAGGTTCGTTATTCCGAAGATCCTCTGGGAATTTCTACTATCCCAACTCTGCACGTATATTACATTTGGGTCTAGAGGGATCAAATATTGTTAGTAAAACACCTTGTCCAAGGAAGCGCACCCGACAAGGACTGCATGAAATCCACCCCCATGGCACGCATGGAGTCAAGCGCTTCAGATTTAGCCCAAACTCTTGGTTCCAACCGTTATCATTAATGGCATATGGAAGTGATTGATTTCACATGTACTTGCTAGACTTTACTATCTGTATTCCATAGTTTATAGTGCAGCGAACTTCAAAGAAAGCATTTTCTGCACCTTTTCTCGCCTTTAAAGGAAAATGCAACCCAGGCATCAGTGTGCTCTTAGTGAATAAAGATGACCAAGAAGAGTTAACGGTGAAAGTTTGAGCAAAATCGGACAATCTGTTCAAGAGTTCAAGAATTTTCAAAGTTTCAGTAAATCCCTATTATGGGGATCCTTGAGTTGGCAACGTTGCCAGCATCTGTGATGTCATCGTGGACAACTCTCCATTCATTTTGTACATTTTTTTTTCCCCAAAAATTTATTTAAATGAAATTTCAAGTCAGGAATCAACATAATTCTTCCCAAAATGCTTTCAGAATTAATATAGACATGTTATACTCAAACAATAAATCAAAAGAATGTTCATTTTTCTTGAAAATGAAGAAAATATTAAATCCTGTGTACAAAATGAATGGAGAGTTGTCCACGATGACATCACAGATGCTGGCAAAGTTGCCAATTCAAGGATCCCCATGATAAGGATTTACTTAAACTTTCAAAATTCTTAACTTTGGAACAGATTGTCTGATTTTCCTCAAACTTTCACTGTTTACTCTTCTTGTTCTTCTTCATTCACTGGAAGCACATTAATGTCTGGGTTGCATTCTCCTTTAATGGCTGAAGAGGTTCATTTCCTTGCTGATGTAACTTCGGAAACAGTTCTTTTTGCATAATCAGTAAATTTACTGATTGTGCAAAAATTAAGGATTGTTTATGTAATATATATAGGGTTTTTACAGACGTGTATCATTCAGTTAGGATTATTTACGTCTGGCCGACTTGTAGCATCACCTTCCAAAAGACGTGACTAAGATTCGAACGTCGGTCCGATCAGAGTCACTTTTGTAGGCGAAGACAAAGAGCTGACTGCGGACGTTACCTCTAGATCAACTCCTGCTGTTTTACAACCCTTTCCCTCCTCTGGCATAAGCATATCCTCTAGAATAAGCATAGGCCCACCGTAAGTATACTGTAGCTGAAAAAAAAAAGAAGGAAGAAGAAGAAAAAAAAACAAATAATATTCAAAGAATCTTGTTGCAATATTTTGAAGTTCAACCATAAATCTTGCAAACGACACTGAAAGGAATCTATCTCCTATAACATGTATAAGGAGTTGAATTATTAAGCAATGTACTCGATTTTATCACGGAAATATGTTTCCTTGATAATAATCACGAAAGTGAAATTTTTGGTCATTTTGCATTAATTCCTCTTTCAGATATGTCGGCCGCGATACCAGTACTATTTTTACAAGACCTACGGCTCACAGCAGCAGCAGCGGGATCTCCTGGGCGGGTGCTTTGTTCTGACTCAGGAAGACTTTGATACTCCCAACATCCTGCTACCATGTATCACTGGAGGTTAGTCTCTCTCTCTCTCTCTCTCTCTCTCTCTCTCTCTCTCTCTCTCTCTGTATTATCATCTGTGTGTGTGTGTGTGTGTCTCTCTCTCTCTCATGTCTCTCTGCCTCTCTCTGTCTGTCTCTCTCTGTCTGTATTACCATCTCTGCCTTTAGCTCTCTCTCTCTTTGTCTCTCTCCATATTCATTACTTATATTTACTATTTTCTAGACAAGAATAAAGATATAAAATCTTAAAAATAATTTGTAATGATTATTTACATCTTTTGTATCATCTGATATATAAACCAAACTGTTTAAATGGCGTTAGAGGGACTGCCTTATAACCTATGGATAACTCCGTTATTACTACCATGTATATTCTATACATTAACATATAAAAAATAATAACAATATTTTTTATGACATATACTGTGATCATTTGAATACATTCATTTTTATTCGATAGGTGACAGACGTTGTCAATTTGGGTTCAGCGTAGATGCCAATAAGGTAATCAATGACATGATTCATGAGAATGCTCATCAAGACTTTGTTCTTTAAATTTCATAAAAAGATACTATTTTAACTTAAATGGAAGAGAAGAAGGGGGAGGAGGAGAAGAAGAAGAAAAAAAAGAAGAAGAAGAAGAGCAAGAAGGAGAAACAGGATAAGAAGAAGAAAAAGAAGAAGAAGAAGAGCAAGAAGCAGAAGATGGAGATGAAGAGCTATAAAGGGGAGGAGGAGGAGAAGAAGACGACTGAACAGAAGAAGAAGAAGAAGAAGAAGAAGAAGAAGAAGAAGAAGAAGAAGAAGAAGAGGGATATCAAAAAAGGAGAAGAAATCGGGGAAAAGAATACTAAAATAGAAACAGTATAGCAAACCGAATTCGGTGGAAGTATTGTTAGCGATGGTGTTGGTAATTACTCTGTAAATATCCATTTGTGATCTTCTAAATTTGATTGTTTCCTGCAATGGATTACAGGATCATATTGTATTTGGAGCGATTGGACTTGGCAGACAAGAAGGTTAGAATCACTTTTGATTCATTCATTCATTAAAGGTAGTAGCCCACATTTGCACAACATTGTTTCAGAATTGATAATAATAATAATAATAATAATAATAATAATAATAATAATAATAATAATAATAATAATAATAATAATAATAATTATAATAATAATAATAATGATAATAATATGCAGTTCTTGTATAGCGCATATCACATTTATCAACGTCTCTATGCACTTCCAAAGGACTTGGATATTATTACCCCAACTTTAGACCGGCAGCCTTTTACAGCGCGCAAGCATTTCAAGGAATGAATTCCTGCCAGGTACCCATTCACCTCACCTGGGTTGAGTGCAGTACGATGTTGATGAATTTCTTGCTGAAGGATATTAACCTATGGCTGGGATTCGAACCCACGACCCTCTGATTGAAAGACGAGAGTCAGAACCACCAGACCCACCAGACCACGACGCTCTTCTTAGAAGAGAAATAAGCCAATTTCAGTTTTAAATGACAGATATTAATTCAAAACTATCATGTTATCAAATCAAAACAGTAACCAAATCAACCATTATTCTTTCACTGCTTTTTCTTTGGCTGTTGATGTAAAGTGCATGTGAAACAACTTGAAGTGTGTAAGAGCGCTATATAAATGCATTATTGTATTGTATTATCAAATTTATAACAATATTCCA
>CM057167.1:18275332-18277832 GCA_029962745.1 Echinometra lucunter
TAATAAGCGTGTTGCTAATATTGTTATTGTGTTTAATCAGTGATGCAATGAATAATTGTATATAATCATCAATACATTATCAAACGAAGAACATTTAACATCAAGATGATTTCATAAATTTATGTTAGATTAAGTTGTTGATAAGAAAGGAATGTCTCTGATCCAAGTTGTATAGTTAATTTATGCATTATGGTATTGATCTAATTTATATTATGATTTTTAAAAATGCAAAGAAATTCGAAAATTGTTTCATTGAAAGAACTGAATTGAAAAAGTGTATTCAAATTCAAGAAAAAATTATTTGATTGATGTGATGTAAAGGCTATTTCATTCCACCTTGACTTTAATGCTTTCTGGAAGTAGACAGGGCTACTTATAAAGATTTTACTTTGATGAAATGCTTTTCTGCCAAAATGGAAAAAAAAAATACGGTTTCTATATGTATACTCAGGTTATGCTGTTGTTTCTGGGGACTTTAAGGGAGATTCGAATCCTGAGTACGCTATAGCAGTGCCCAGACACAAACAAGCTTTCGGGAAGGTGCGTAAAATAATTCCGTTCCAGTTCAGTTCAGTTTTATTTATTTCACCATAAAAAGCAAAGATCTATATTACAAAAGAAGTATGCGTATCAATAAAAGAAGATTTACATTAAAGCAAGATGTAGTTGGGATCACAAAAAAGCAAAAAGCTTATAATGATATGCCCATTCGCCATACGTTTATTACAGAGTTTGACGTCAGTCAATATTACCCCTGTTAAACTTTTCAAAGATTGAAATATATATATACATATTTTTTCAAAGTTAAAAGATAACACAATACAGTATTCTGTAAACATGGTAAATATGAATATCTTTGTAAATCCAAGAAAAAAAATATTAACTTAGTACTATACGTTTACACAATATTGACCTGTGAATAAAGCAATAATCCAGAAATCGATCATAAATATCGGATTTATGATCATGTTAATGGGAACGGCCTTCTTTAACTCACTGTAATCTACAACATGACAAGATAATTATTGCACCAGTAGGCTTCATAAAACTAAACTGGTCATAAACCATCAATGACCCTTTCCAAACTGGATTGTCTAATCTTATAATCAAGTGAAGAAGAAAAAAATGAAAAGCATTGCTAATCGTTCTCATATTATTCTTTCCTTGATGGATGTTTGGCAGGTTGTGCTCTACGATAGTAATCTTAACGAGTACAATGCTTTAGAGAATGGTGACATGGGGTCATATTTCGGACATACACTTGTCACTTCCGACCTCAATAACGACGGGTAAGTACATAAATATGCTTGAATATTGCTTCCTTTATCGGTAGAAAATGGGTGACCTGCAGGACGCTTCACTGTTTAGCGTTTTCAGTTTCATATGAGCATGATTGGGGTAACATGTGTTTTTGAGCGTGTTCGTATTTTGAAATCAGACACGCAACTTGTATGTAAATACAATTGCAACGCTCGTCAAGCAAATCTAGTGATTTAGAATGAATGAATGATGATGGGTTCAAAATGTTTCTTAATCGTCTTTTTTCTATTTATTTCTCACTTTTTATATCTGTTCCTCGATCTCCTTTTCCTGTTTTCTGGTTTTTCTTCCTCTCATTTTTCTTCCTTTGTCCCTCACTCGCCCTGTCTAGCTCATCTCTGCCTATTCTATTCCTAATTGCTTTTATCCCTTGTACGCATTCTCTCTATCTCTCGCTCTCCATCTTTTCTTATTTTTCCTATTTTTATATTCTAAAACAATAAATATTTTCCCCTACTTATTTTCATTTATTGCATTCCCTGCCTGCCCTATGTTCATTCTTCTTCAAATTATCTGTTGGTATTTTTGCTCTTATTATCGTTGTTGCTATTGTTTTTGTTGTTGCGTCTGCGGTTTGTATATGCCTTTGTAGTAGTTGTTGTTGTAATTAATGTTGTTGAATCCGTTTTAATTTCTTATCAGCTATGACGACCTAATGGTAGGGGCACCTCTTTTCACCGATTCCTTTTCTAAGAATCGGTCATCTTGGGAGATGGGTCGAGTTTTCATCTATTACAATGATAGAAATGTAAGTTGATTTTTCCCTTCACTCTAAAAAAACTATTGGGTAAAAAAATAATGTGCCATAAGGGTAATTGTGTATCCAGTCCACTTTGCTCACTCCTTTGGGCATTTCTTTTTATCCAATTTGAGTGAAAATTTTGCCCATTTTAAATCAATAATTCTTTTTTTTTAGCCTAACTGGACAAAATGCTTCCCACATTGGATAAAAAATATTGGCCAAAGTTGGTTGGACATAAATTACCCTCGTGCTGGGTAAACTTTTACCCAATATATACTTTTTTCAGTATTCTCTTTTACGCATAATAATCATGTATGCCTTTATGACGCAAACACTTTTTTTCAGTTTTAAAATTTTCTGAATTTCAACGCACTTATAATGATCGATGGACCTGTAAATTAGGACACAATGCGATGATGATGGTGGGAATAATTTTTA
>CM057167.1:18282832-18375546 GCA_029962745.1 Echinometra lucunter
TAAATCTATCATCGATAGGCTTTATTATCGTTCAGAGATGTCAGTTATTACGATTAGTTAAAGGTATGTGGATGTATTTATTTTTCTTCTGTCGTCCTTTGCCCTTTTCAAAGATTTTAGAGTCAAGACAGTTTGGTCAAGCTCTAGTTCCTTTTGGCTGTTCCTTATCATCTGGAGTAGATATCGATTCCAACTCATACCCAGGTACGGATCTCTTCATGAAGCGAAGCAATGGTCTTTGTTCTAATCTTATATGATTTATGATTTGTCGACATAATTTCATGATAGGTCTTTCATGATATACATGCATGTTGCAGAATGTGATTCAAGTAACTAAGGGTATCACGAATGGAACTTGACAGGGGCGTCAATTCGTTTTAGTAATTTTTAGGGGCACTCTGAAAAAGGGTCCTCAGTTAGAAAATATTGGGGGACATACGACAACAACAACAAAACTGCTGACAAGCGACAAAAAAAGAAAGAAGAAAAAAAAGTCCTAAGCCGAAAGAATGGGGGAGACATATCCTATTGTGTTCCCGGCACCCTCAAAAGTTAGCGGAACGTGTTCCCCTGCCTCCCCCCCCCCCCCCCCAAAAAAAAAAAAAAATCTGAGGACGTTAATTTGTGATAAAAATGTATCCATATTCATTCATTGCGCTAAATATTCACCACACTATATAATTTCCCGATATTGGTTATCATTTTTAAAACCTAGTTGCGCTTTAAAAGCATCAAAATCTCTTTTGTGATCTTTTTGTGTTTTCTCTTTAGATCTTGCCGTAGGTGCCTACAAGTCCCAAGTTGCAGTTGTTTACAGGTATATCTGTTGTCACGACTTGACATAATGACGAATTAAATGTGAGAATAGTTTTGGTGTGAAAAGGTGTCTGATGAAATGAACCAATATACAAGGAGTCAAAGACTTCCAACAACATCACTAAAAACTACCCCAAACATAAAACAAAAATCAACCGAAGGCCATTTCAAAAGCCTTGTCCATCATATTTTTAAAAATTTTCAAACATTATACACACATGATGTATGATGTAACCCTTGGGCCCGTTGCATAAAACTTACTATAATAGTAACTTCGCTATTATAGTAACTCTTCACGGGATACTGGATTTTGATTGGCTGTTGAGCATGGCATGTTGCTCAACAGCCAATCAAAAAACATGAAGAGTTACTATAATAGCAAAGTTATTATTATAGTAATTTTTTATGCAACGGGCCCTGATATGATTTCTGTTTGATACAAAAAAATAATTGAAATTAACCTTGAGATGATTTCGAGAAAGTCTGTACGATCATGTTGTGTTCTTTCTACCTACCGCTACTTTAGAGGACATAAAAGATTTATTCCCGCAAATGGATTAACAAATAATTTGAAAAGATTATCATGATGCGGGACGCTTTCACCTGATAGTTTTGAATTTATGTGATTTTATTTTATTTTTATGCAGATCACGGCCCTCCTTCACAGCGACAATGCAAGTATTTTATGAACCCAGACTCCTTGATTTAGATGTACTGGATCATCTGCTACCAAATGGAAGACTCACAACAAGGTATCGCTTGATACACGGATTGGTTAAAGCTACTCGGGCTTGATCTACAGATGGCGCTTCACGCAATGCTTGCGAAAATCCAACAGGGCAGCGCCGTGACAGTTTGCTAGTCTCGGCGATTTTTTTCCCCCGGTAGGCTCGCATCCTAGCGTGTGTGCAGTACGCACCATGCATGTAAGTTCGGCGGAAGGGGATACTTCGGCATGTGTTCGCGTATTCGCAACTAGACTGGTTCGTATATACGTGAACAGTCAAACTAGGATTTTCGCAAGCATTGCGTGAAGCGCCATCTATAAATCTAGTCCGAGCGACTTTAATTGTTTTGTTGATTAGATGTTTGATTGATTGATGGATTGAATGATGACTGAATAAACGACTGATTATGCCTAGTGGACTGCTTTTCTTCTCCTCAGGTGTTGCTTTGGTCGGATTTTTTTTTTCTCTCTCTTTCTTCATCAACTTATTCTCCTGCATCAGTTTCCTTTCTTTTATCTACTTCTTACTCCCTATTCCTTATTGTTTTTCCTCCTTACTTGCAGTAGTCTTTACCTTCTGAAAACACTTTAATCTTATTTTTTTTTCATTGATGCAGGATGAACTTAAATGTATGTTTCTCGTTTGTTGGGCTCGGTCTACCGAAATCTATAGGTAAGGCTTCCTTTCACTCTAAATTCCTTAGATTAAAACCAATCTAAGTCGATTGTTATTAGGGACAACTCCAAAAATAGATTTGAAGAGTTTGAATGCAAACACAGATGTATCCATTTTGGTCATATTGAGATATTTGCAATTAAAGCTCAAGAAAGATATAGAAAACAATAAGAAATATGTGCTAGTTTTGACCAACAATATTATTTGAAAGGTATGATTTTGTACCCTATGGTGGTGACCTTTCAAATTAAAAAAAAAAAGTCGTATATCTGTTTGTGCATACAAATTCTTCGAATTCAAAAATCATAAGATTAATTTCTAAATATATTAGATTATAAGATTTTTTAAAATTAAATTTTGGAGTTGCCCCTGATTTAAGTCTTAGAAATTTTGTGCGTTTGATTTATTATCATATTTACGTACCAGTTAAACTGCACATTCTAAACCGCCAAAAAAGAATTGCTCAATGCATCTTGGATTCATCAATTTACACCTCCATATCAGTTTGTAACTCTTTGGGCTACAGTTTCAGTTTAATGCTGTTGAAGTGATAATTTCGAAAGCAATCACAAATGACAAAGAAAACCGGATAAAGACTCAGTTTAAAGAAGTTAGATTAAATAGTTCATCTGTTCGTTTAATTCCGGATAGTACTCGGATATAACATCACGCTTGATGCGGCCCGATCGCAGACACGTCGTATGGCCTTCATGGAATCACGCACTGCGGTACTGCAAACAACGGTTGTAGCTTCAACAGAAAGCACTATGCACTGCATACCACATGCCATCTACGTTCAGGTACGGACTGCTTACTACCCAAGGCTTCATACAGATATTATGCACCCCACTTTTATGTTATTTTGATCATTATTCTGAGTGCCGTATCTAGGAGAGACATAAACGTCGAGCAGATACCTCAATAATTTTTTTTTGGTTTGTTTTTTAGTCAAACTTTGATTTCTTTTCGTTTTATCACTAAATCATTTATTTGCCCCTTCTCTGTGTTTGTCAGATGTTTCTTACAAATAATTATGCTCCCCTAATATTTGGCATCACCTTTTTATATGTGTAGTCAGATATATGCGTATAACAACTATCCCACTCTTTCTCGATAAATTCATTGTGCATCCTCCACTGAAATTGACTTATGAACCGTGATTGCTATTCCAGTGTTCCTTTTTAAAAATTTTGAATAAGGACTCTAACACAGAAGTCGGTCACTATACGACCATGATGAAAAATCAATTGCGGTTAATTTTACCGGCCAAAACCGGATCTGGTTTAACTTCAAAACCTGATGCACTTGAAAATAGCAAGGGTTTCCAGGGTAGTAATAGAGCGTAATTCCGCTAAATATTTAGAAAAGGCAAAACCTAGGCCTATACCGATATTCTTTTGGAGAACATCTTTCTTTCAAAATATATAAGGATACCTCCAGTTTTCATATTTTAATTGTAACTGACTTACTGCAATCAGTATTTTATTTACAAACGTCAACATTTTATTCACATTGTACTTTTGTACAAGACTCTAAAAGAGGGGCGACGCCACTGTATTTTGAGGGGGGAGGGGGCAAGATGACCCATAGGTAAATTTGTTTACGTTTTAAATGGAAGAACTAGGGGTATTATTATAGTTGCATGACACAGCCCTCTCTTTCCCCATACCTTTCTTTCTTCCTTCTCTTCTTTTTCTTCTTTTTCTCTTCCTTTCCCCCTTTTTTTTGGATCACTTGAAAAATCATGGGGGTCGCCCCCCCTGTAGCACCGCCCTTGCTCTAAAGTGATGACTGTTTCAGTTTTTCCCCCTTATTGTTCATTGAAGAAAAAATATTGTTTTAAGTTTCAAAATTTTAAAGAGCTAGTTATTTCATTTTTTTTTCGACAATTATTCTTCCCCGTTCATAGTGACCTGGAGACACAAGCCCTTTTATAAACAGAACTTCAAAATCTTTTCTCCCCATAGCCCTCAATAGAAGACAAGCAGACTGCCATATCAGTGATAGCTACCTATGCTTACCTGGAAGAGGAACAGGCTAACTGGACCCCCGATGGTTACCTGGTACCCGTTTTGAGCCGATGGGCTGTTACTAGAACTGCCTTTTCGGTAGGTATAATCTGATTGTCACTACCCTCAGTGAACTTACATGCGAAGCGTTATATTAGGAAGTACAATGGGAAGGGGGGGGGGTAAGAAAGAGAGAGAGAGAGAGAGAGAGAGAGAGAGAGAGAGAAGTGGGAGCAGAGAACAAAGAGGTGATAACCTATACAGAGAGAGAGAGAGAGAGAGAGAAAGAAACAAAGAGAGGGAGAAAGAGGAATAGAGAGAAAGAGAGGACACAGAGAGAGATATATAGAGAGGGAGAGAGAGGAGAAAGAGAGAGAGTGAGAGAGGGCGTCAGAAATGGAATGAGGAAATCGGGGAAGGAAAGGGTTTATGTTTATTTAAACACAGCGCATACTTTTTCTAACAACGATTGCAAAATAATATTTTGATTTTTAAATCATGGTGCACCCTTAATATTCAGTTTCTTTTTAAAGAATGAGTTAATAACTTAACGATACCGCCTTAATTTTACCAGCTTCCATTGAAGAGAAACTGTGCCAACGATACCTGCTTTCCTAATCTGGTTATATCATCAAGAGCGTGAGTATTATGTCTTATGTGGTTATTTGTATCTGCTAAACAATTCAATTCAATTCAGTTTCATTTATTTCATTCTCAATAAAAATACAATAAAACAAGTATAAGTGATAAACAAAATTAGAAAACGAAAAGAGGAAATAGATTTACTAGCTAGTTCTAAAAATGGTTTGAATGTCAATATAATGATATCCGTATCTTACTCTGAGATCTGCCCAAGTATATTCATTTGATCACAATACTTGAGGAAAAACCACTGTCATTATTTTTACATTTTTCAGGGAGACAGAGTACCTGGTAGCGGGGGGTAACGGTGAAGCCTACATCAGAGTAGATGTGGAGAACCACGGTGAGGACTCGTTTTATTCTACTCTAGAGATAACCATTCCAGATGAGATTAATTTCAGCAAACTAGATCGAACAGTTACGGTAAGACAAATTAAAAGAGTTGTAAAAGCCCTAAAGTTAATCTTTTTTTAATTTTTTTTTCACCGGCGTCCTCGTGACTCCCTTTGAATTCAAACATTGTTTTGCACACTGTTTTTGATAATAACTTTTGTATGAAGGCGCCAAAGTTGCATGAGTAAATGAATGATCAAATATTTGTGCAAATGAGTCGTTGTTTACTGAACTAACATAAATTCAAGCTTGATTAATTTTAATTTTATGATTTCTTTCATGTTATACTGTCATCTCATAAGGGTTGTGAGAGAACGACTGAGAAGGATGTATGATTATTTTTAAGGTTAAATACGAATTCTGACGAGAATGCCATTATTAAATTCTTTATTTGTGAATTATTACATGTTGAGATAAAGTAGAATCTGAAGGTGAATTCTAGTAAACATTCAAACCAAGCATCTTCGTCCTTCACCATGAGATGAAATTAATTGATCCCCTTTCGCCTTAAATATCTTTTTTTAGGATTCCTTTGTGACGTGCTCCGTGACGAGGAGATTGGTCGTGTGTAACATAGGAAACCCTATCAAGGCAGGAGGGAAGGTATGCGTACAATAATGTTATAATATCTTTACATTTCAACCAGTAAAAGGTAACATTTCACTCAATGGTATTCTTTACATCAAGAACTGGTAAGCATGGTAAGAGCACGGGTGACGAAATGAGGTGTAGCTTTTCTTTTCCAGGTGTATGCTTTGACTCAACTTGAGCTACGATTAATGAAGTATGTCATATCATTTATAGAAATGATGTAATGAGCCAAATATTTTTGGGAGAGGGGAGCGGGGGGGGGGGGAGGGGGCTGCGCGCTATAGATATTCAAGAAAATTCGATTCAGTGGCACTGTTGAGAAGATTCTAACAATTGAAAAAAAAAAATTGGTCGTGATTTTTTTTTTTTTTGGGGGGGGGGGGGGGAGGGTGTTGCCCCCGCCATTCCAGAACCACCACCAGTACACCAGTGCCTGTCAGGTAGATGATGAATATCGTTGAATCACTTTATGCTTATTGCATATATGGATACTTTGATTATATTCAGCATGTAAGAGGGATGTTTTTTTATGATACGACATGCACTTTGATTAAAAGTGGTTATGCTTCATTTACCTCCTGGCTTTTCCTTATCATGCTTATGCAGATCAATATGCGAATTTGTTTTCAAACCGAGGACTTATCTGTGACAGAATCTGAAGTTATCTTCGCAATGACAGCCAAAAGGTAATTCATTTACGTGGCCATTTTTTTTTTCTCTCCCTGCTTTCAAATTTCATCTGCAAACTGAAATTTTGTGCGTCAATTTGTCCTTACAAATATTCGAATATGCATGGCTATTCATAGCAAAGTTTGCATCAAAACTAGACGTAAGGGTTTTAGCTTAACTTTTTTTAATTTTTTAATTTACTGATGATATGAATGTAAGTTGTAAAATGTGTTTTCTAGAAATGAACTGAAGTGGATAACTTAGGTGAACAAAGTGAATAAAATGGTAATGAATAACGGGGGAAAAGGATACATAATAAAACATAACATCAGCTTTGTTTCTAGCGTTTGCAGAAATACATGTAAGACAGTGCGGTCTACATCATATCTACATAAAATTCGTCAGGTTCATTTCCAGTGGCGTATACAATAATACTTGGATTTTTTTCTGGGGGGGGGGGAGTTTAGGGGTATGATTATTTACCATTTCCAATATTCCATGGAAAATGTACATATAGTTGCATTCCTGAATATTTCAAGTAACCGTGATCAAACTCTCTCGTTTTTATTTTCAGTGGAGATGATGAATTGAGTCACCACTTTGATAACAATCATGCCAATGTGTCTATTCCTATTATTTCATCATCTAATATTACTCTTCGAGGGTAAGTGCAAATCAAATTATTTTTAGATAGTAAATGGTCCCAGAAAGAAAGCAGACAATTTTGATATATCTAGAAGTTGTTTTTTTTTAAAGTTCGAAGCCTCAGCAGTATTACCTTTCTTACTGCCTGCAATACCATTACATTTTACAAAAGTTGGTTTTATTTCCTTTCTTTCATCCTCTTCGTTACAATTGATGGTTATCATTCGAAAATATAGGAATAATTTCTCTCATGACCATTTGATCTAGTTTGCTTCTCATTTTTTAAAGCAGGTGATTTTGAATATTATCAATAAAGAATATCGGTATATTGAGCAGTGTTGAGGGTGTTGTGTCTACCGCGGGAAGATAAGACCGAATTATGAAATTAAAACAATTCCGAACAGTGAAATGCCTTTCAGAATTGTCAGAAGATTGTATTCAAACTAGCGGTCCCTATGAACGTGTCAAATCTTGTTTTTTTGTTTTTGTTTTGTATTTTTGTGTATTTCTAGACACAATCGTTTACTGATATGGATCTGTTTTATGGTTACAATTTTAGGTTATACTTCTATTGTCTGTGCCTTGCTTATATAGTAATAACGATATATTCCATTTTTCCCTCTAATACTCTTTTTATTCTAACTCTCGTTTCTCTTTTTTCTTTTCTTTTCTTTTCTCTCCTTTCTTTCTTATAACAGAGAAGTCAATCCAGAGCTGCTGATATTCAAAGAGAGAGATTTTCCTCTTAATCGAGCTGTGGAATTTCAGAACGACATTGGACCTCTACTTACATATACTGTATCGGTATGTTGATAAGCCATTTTGTTTTTCTTCCCAAGTAATAAGGTGTAGTTTTTTATACACTTATTTAGCATAATTGATTCAAATCTCGGGGGATGGGGGTACATAGTTTTTTTTAAAGGGGGTGGCGTGTATAACATAGGCCTACCCCCACTTTTTAAGGAAGAACGAATATCTTAAACAGCTGGTGAAATTTTGATAAATCTATGATAACGACGGTTATAGTAGTAAAATTTCTATTTGAAATGCTATCAAAACTAGTAAGCATTAAAAGGTCCCGAGAGTATAAAGCGAGTTGGTGTGTGTACTTGTGTGTGAGTTCGCGCTATAGAAATTTCGGCAAAAGATTCCGATCATCGATTTCGCTTAGCATCATTCTTTATCAAAGATTTCTGTACATAAGTTTGCCAGTAACAGATTAACCGAATATCTTGTAAATATTTCAGAGAGCCATCGGTGCATTAAATGGTTATCAAACCGTTGATATTATAGTACCAAGGAAATGTAATCCAAGAATTAGATTTTCCATGCTTCCATCCTGCTAGCAGTATTTTGAAAGAAGCAGAAGAATTGACTTAAAGTGAAATTCTTTCCATTTGTACAACCTGCAGGCCTTGCAGCAGGTCAAAACAAATTCTGAATAAAAATAAAACTTGCTAGTTTTATAGAACAAGAACAGTTACTATGTTGGTAAGTGCGTCACTATTATGTTTCATTAATTGAATCCCTTGAATTCTTTCACGTATACCCCTGCCCCCTTTCCAATGCCGTTCTTGTCTTTCAGCTTATCAATGGTGGTCCTAGCCCACTAGGATCCACCGAGCTGGTCTTCTCGTGGCCAACCTTCCCTGTCTTGGATGGTCAGCTACTCTATCCCGTCAAAGCTAAGATGGACAATGGTGGAGAATGTTACGTCATAAATGGTCAGTGGAATGCTGAAAATCTTACTACCGTAAGTATAGTCATGAAAAAGTCTTGAAAATTATATTTTCAGTACCCCAACCATGTCCACGATGACCGAACTCTCTTCATAGCAACTCTTTACCACTCTCCCTAATGAACAACACCCAAGATTTGTTTGATTAATTTTGAGAGAGAAATGTCTGTTTATTTCATGATTTGAACTTTATGATGCATTTTGGAAAAAGCACCTTTACGTGTTCATTTATTTTTATCAGATAAACTATAAGGGTAACAGTGTCCCAGAAAGTGGCGTCGAGCCTTGAAATTCATTAGTATTGATATCTATATCTGCGAACACGTATATTTTGGCAATATCAAACTTGTCTTCATAGTATACATCTTTTGCTCGAGACTTTATTTTATTATTATTATTTTTTTTTTGCCTTTTGAAAATTTTTCGGCAAAGCGGCGCTTTCCACTGCAAAGTGCTGGTATGAACATCCCCCACTGAAATAATTTCATCCTAGATTCAGTGCCAGCCTCTATAATTTGCAAAGGTTTTGCATTAATACAAACGCACACACACATGTCACTATAGCAATCCTTTTCTTATATAATTTTATATGCAGACTTTTGGAGACTACAACCACGCGAAGCGACGTCGTAGAGACGATTCTAATGCATCACCATCTCCATCAAGAACGGCATCACCTTTCATCTCGTCCCAATTAAAATCACTCGCTTGTAGGTCGAGTTTATCACCGTGTGATAAGATAGTATGCTATGTGGACACGCTGGCTAGAGGAAGACATTCGGAAAGGGGTGATGTGGTTGTCATAGTAACATCACGCCTGAGAACAGATCTCCTAATAAAGGTATGAAGATTCTTGTTCATATAGTTGACGGTTTACTGAATTTTCAATCCCATACTATTTGCCTCTCCTCTTCTTCGCGCAAGCTTGCCCCTCTTCAGTTTATTTAAATTCTCATCATCACTGTCTCTTCTCCTTTTCCGTTTCTAATCTCATTATTTAACTTTATGATATCCATTATACTCCACAATGTCATGTTCCACATTTTTCCTTCGATCCCTTTCACTATACCAAGTATACCATGTTACGCTGTTCGCACTACTTGATTTTTTTTTTCTTCCCTTTTCTAAACAAATATTTACTATTTCGTTACCTCCTACCACATGGAGTCTTCTTTTCTTAAGATTTAAAAAAAAATCCTTTTTTTCAGCGTCGTTACTTCCAAATATCTCATTCTTCTACCATCAAATTTTTTTCATACTCGCCTTTCTGATTTTTCTCACTTCTCTTCCATGCAGTACAATGTAACAGGATTCAAGCTAATGACTCGTGTGGAAGCTTTAGTCAAGGATAGTCTTCATCCCAGCACACCATTCCGTCACTTACCAACAAGTGAAATTCAGGTACAAATAAAATCGAAATATATACAACTTTATTTCATTTGCAATAGATTATTTAAACTGTTTTACAAACATATTCTTACAAAATCTTCAATAAAAATCATGTTTTATCTTCTCATAGACAACAAAGAATATCCCAAATGATTACTACAGAGGAAATTTAGATCGTCTTTCAAATGTAAGGGAGAGGTTTGCATTCCCTTGTGTGGGCGGTTATGTGCGAGTGTGTGGGTGTAGGTGTGTGTTATGTGTGCCAGTGTGGGAGGGGGGGGGGACTGAGGGAGATCTAATGTTTTATGTATAACGTATGTCTTACCATAATTTAAAACAGGATTATGTAGAGAGTACAATATTGACGTCCATACATTTTGCTCTCCTGTTTTTCTCGCTATATCATGAAGATAAGTACGACGGTATTCGCCGACCTCGATCAACCACGATCTGATATTCCCTACTGGGTATACATCGTCGCTATCGCCGGTGGTCTCTTCATACAACTTATTGTCATTATCATACTAAAAAAGGTACGTTCTCCACAAACTTTTTAAACAACACGAATGATAAAGATTTGTGTATACCACCATGCACGATATAGTTCAAGTTGTGAATTGGAATAAAAAAACGACATATTCTTGATTGAACAAGGCGCCGTTTAGGGGGAGTAAAGTACCATCAGTCTATGCAATTTACAAACCATCTTTGGCCATCTCTTCAGTTCCATACGTTGAAATAACATTGCATTCAATTTCAATATTGATCCATATGCACTACTATACTTGGGAACTCGGGATTATTTTATTTTTACCACTGTTTACAAAGTTTATCATGAATATTTAAACGATAGAATTATATTGGGTAGTATTGTAACAGAATACTTTACTGGAAAAAGAAAAGACTGTCACTGAAAAATAAATCACTGCAGACATGGCAGAATTTACAGTAAATTAATGGCAACTCTGCTGCAAGTAATTTACTGTACTTTTTATAGTGTTGTACTTTTTATTCTGCGGTAAAACAGTAAAAAGCAGTAAACTAGAGTATTTAACTGTAAATGATGCAGTATTTTATCATTTACTGTAATTTCCTACAGTAACATTTTCCAATATTTTGTAGTACAGAGACGCCTTTTCAAGTTTTTACTGCATTGATTTAAGAGATGAAAAATCATGAACAGCTATAATCATGATTATTAATCCGAATAACACAGTCCTGTAAACTACTCTCCCTGAAACAAGTAGCCTGGTCTTACTCTGTATTCCCCTTTGTTTTTACATGGATAAATCTAATCTTCTTTTTTTTAACGGTCCCGAATTATTCACAGACTTTATCCAACAGAAATAACACCACTCATTACTTTTCGTCGTTACTTTCTCCTCTACAGACTGGATTCTTTAAACGGAAGAAGATTTCTCCGAAGCGTAGAGAATGTATGGGTATTGAAAGCGAACCAGTTGTCCTCGTATCAGCCACGTCTTTGGAACAAAATTCCTTAACTTCACCAATGGAAAGAAATCCTCTAGCTTGCAAGAAGATGCACGATGCAGAATTCTGAAGTAGTTAGGAGAAATGATAGTTAAATCACAGATAAATGTATATAATCCTCGAGACTACTATAAACCTTATGCTTGATGGGCGTATTCCTATCAGCGTGATAGCATTGCAAGTGAAATGATTGATCAGTGACGTCACATGAACGAAATTTTTTATCGTTATTAATGGAACGGAGTACGCTTGCTTGTGAGAAAATGCACGATGTAGAAGTCGGAAGCAGCCAATTGCAATATACAATAAACCTTCGGAATATTAACCTAAGACAATGCTTGGGGTTCTTTTTCCGTTCAGGTATCCAAACTAAAACGTGGACAAAACCGATGAAGATCGTTTGAAGATACCGTACTAATATGTTGGAATGGTGCTTTCCTGAACAATTTTTACTTTCCTTCCTTCGGAAACAGAATGATCTTTAATCTGTTCAATGGGCGATCAACTATAGTAGGTCATTAACACTGAAGACATTCGGCGTTTGTTTTTGCGGAGATATGTGCATGGACCAAAAAGATGTTGATGTCTGTATGCATCCTTGGACATTGGCGTACTCCTTTCAGCGGGGATCATATTCTGTACCCATGAAGAAGGGCTGAAAATGCAAGGACATGCAATACGAATATTCACATCACTTTTAAGTCACCAAGTGTTTGATGGGCAATTTTAGTAATTTAGATCAGAGCCAACAACAACATTGATAAAACTATCAGGTGAACTTCCGGACAACTTCACAAGATGAATCACGCCTTTCGTTAAGCTTGGTTGCTCTTTGCTTATTTTGTTTTTCTTGAAAAGTGCAATTTATAAAATGCTTTCTCTGGTAAGAAAGTAATGCTATTTGACGAATTCTGTTTTCCTTTCTTACATTTTGTTGAACGACATGATTTATTTCTCAATAGTGCCTTTTTATATTATGTTCATTTCACCTGTTTTTCCTCGTTATAAACGAAAGAGATGTTATTGTCTGAAACATACGATATTCCATTAATGTGTACATATGTATTGTATATGACGAGCAGTTTAAAGATTAAGGCTGTTGTATGATTCTGGTTAATGGAGACCAGTACATTTAAATCTAACGGATGAATTGAAAACTGAAAGGGGCTATTGTATATAATTCTTATGTTATTCAGAGATTTAGGAATTTTGTGATTCCTTGATCATGAAGAAGTTTGGTTAAAAAGTGAGGGGGTGAGTGAGAGAGAGAGAGAGAGAGAGAGAGAGAGAGAGAGAGACAGAGGGAGAGTTTGTGAAAAGATAAGTCCGTACGATGATTTTGAGTGACAAAGTTTTTTTTTACACTTTGATTATCTAAATTCTGCTGTTTTTTTTTATTTTTTGTTTTTTTATATAATACAAATAATGATCCTTGTCCATTTTGATGACTCAATCCTAAATAATGTCTTTGTTAAAAGAAAATAATCATCCGATAATTTAATGAAATGCCTTATGATGTCAGTTTGTCATTTTTTTTATTTCAAATTACTTTGATGAAACTGAAAGTGACTATCAGCGCAACATAAATGATTTGACTTTTTTTCCAGTTGAGTCACTGGATATTCAGATTGCAGTCATAGATAACCGTTCCTCTTTCCCTTTGTAAGTTCGAGCTCGATAACTATGTGATGGTCTTATTTCATGCAATGAAACTATTGACGTAAATCCCGGGAATGGGCCTGGGGTATATATCCCTCTCACTTTTTAGAGAGGGGGATGGCGCGTACAAAATGATATACCCCACTTTTCAGAGAAGAAATACATGTATTCTAATCAATCAGAGGTTGTCATTTTTTTTTTATAAATCTATCATATATACGACGGCTATTCTGTTTGAAATACTATTAAAACCAGAGATAGGATGGGAGAGTGTCTGTGTGGCTGTGTGCGGGTGGATGAGGGTGTGTATGTGCGCATGTGGGAGGGTGCGCGTGGTCGTGTGTGAGGGTGTGTGCGTGTGTGTGTGTTTCGTGTGCGTGCCCGCGCGTGTGTGTGTGCACTCGTGTGGGAGTTTGCGCCAGAAATTTCGGCAAAAGATTTAGATCACCCCCTTCCCCCCTCCTCGAAACGGATCATATGTCGGTGACGTGGATGAAACTTTCTCAAAAGACTTAGAAATCGTCGAACGATGGTAGAACAGTCGTTCAAAAATCATTAGGTTATTTAAAATATGAACCTAACAACAACTGTTTTTTTTTAAAATCCCCCTAATGATTGCTATACATATACAGAATTTCATAATTTCAACAACCTTATGATTTTAAACATCTGTTCCAATAGCGAAGGAAGGCTAACATATTTTAGAAAGATCTCTTGCGATATTTTGAATTTCCCATCCCATCATAAAGATTTCTCAGTGTAGAATAATGTAACCCAATCACTAGACAAGTTTCTTTCTTTGTTTTTTACTTTATCTCACCATGGACTTTCAACGTTGTAGATCCATGATCTCTCTAAACTATCGACACCATTCTTTCCATACAGGTTACACCTAAGTACCAACTACACTGACAAATATTAACATCGAAGTGGCTAAAATGAGACATGCTTGCACTTTAATTGAGATGACTACTGTATCAAAAATTCTATCGTGAAAAACCTCTACACTCTGACTCGTGTTTTTATTGAATATTTAGGGGTCTTCATTGTTGTGCACTATTCAATGATTTCGTTTCTTATCGTTGAGATTACAAACTGCAGATGAAATCCGACTCTCAAAGAAGTATTTGGCCAGGAAAAACTGCCGAACCAATTCCAAAGCTCCGGCAATTTCAAGCCAATTTATGCCTACTATTGAAGAGTCTGAAATGTATTTATTCATTTGTTCATTCATTCATATATTCATCTATTTATCTATCTATTCATTCATTTATTCATTCATCTATTTATTCATTATTAATTCATTCATTCATCTGTTATGTATTAATTTATTTACTGATTTATTTAATATGTTTTTATATAGAGTTTGGCATAAAATTGCTCCTGGGTAGTCGGACATCCCTTCTGGTTTGGTATTGGTTTCCTGTATATTTTAAACTACGAGGTTTTACAGGCTTTATCGGTCGATTAGTAAGATCTTGAACTATCAGAGAAACCCGTTTAGAATTGGTGAACAGAAAACAATCTCTCTATATTGTTCCATTTGTATTGGCACATGTAGGCTTCTACCTGTGTTACGCGTTGGGGGAAATATGGAAATTATTTGAAGTAAAAATATGAAACACACAGAATATATATATATATATATATATAAACCGAAAACACCTGAAAAACGCACCAAGTAAGAAAGAGAAGAGAGAGAGAGGGGGGGGTGTAAAATATATCTTGCATTCGAGAGGAAGAAATGGCTTTATTTTTCAACTTTGGCAACATTATTGCATGTAAAGTGAATTAAGAGTACTCCCCCCCCCCCCTTTCATCTCTTCCCTCCTCCTCTCTCTGTCTCTCTGTCTCCCTCCCCCTCTCTCTCTCTTCTTTCTCCTCTCCCTCTCCCCTCTCTTTCTTACCTGCTTATACCAGAGCTCTAAATAATCAAAAGAACGCCAGGCATTTGATACAGAAATCATGTATTTATGCTGTAAACTGGGTAAATCTCAAAATATAATCAACTAGAGTTCTCTTCAAATCAGTTGGAAAAATTACATTATATACATATCATCTGAAATTCTACAAGTCTCATAAACCCACACAGCTCATCAAACTGTGACTATACACAACTGCATCAAGGTTTACATGTATATGATTCACTCGACTTAAGGCAACCAAAACAACCATCATCACTTTCACAAAATTACAGGAACATGAAACCCTGGGGGAAAATCAATTGTAATGATAAGAGATGATAGAGAGAGGCAATTTAACAAAGGTTCTATCAAAATCGGTTTCAAAATGAAAAAGTTTGAAAAGTTTGAAAAGTCTCAGTTTACTTTCTGTAGCAATCCTCAAATTGGCAATGTTGCTTCAAAATTGCAGGTTTAGAAGGACAATTCCATGATTTGTACACTAAATTTCATATTTTCCTCATTATCTCTCAAGGTGCAGCTTGTCTCCTTCCTACCTCAAGATTTATCATGTGTAAATGTATTTGACACAATATATTTTAAGTTCACAAAGAGACAAGCAGCATGATGCCAGCATCTTTAGAGATAATGTAGAAAATATGAAATTTTGTGTACAAAATTTACAGAGATTTGTCCTCAACCTGCCATTTTGAAGCAACATTGCCAATATGAGGAACATCATAAAAAGTAAATTGAAACTTTTCAAACTTTCATAAATCTTTTTTTTTTTAATATTTAAACCAATATTTATGGAACTTTTCTAAAAACTGCTTCTTTCCATCCTTTCTTTTCATTAAAATGGATATTTCCACAGGACTTCATTCTCTTTTAAGTTTTGATAGTGTACAAGTACATGTATTTGCAATTGAACTAATAATTGTCAAAGGTATGTTGTATAATTATAACTAATTACATTAAAACAAGACACAAATTTGTTTCTTTCTTTTTCTATTCCTCATAAAAATGTCTACAAAAACTTTTAAGGGGTACTTTGTACTGTTTATCTGTGTCCAAACCATAGACATATCATAAATTTACTAGACGAAAGACGGATATCATTACGCCAATGGCATTAGGCCCTGCCTCTTTCGGATCATTTGAAGGGGCCGATAAGCACCCATTAGCGCTATGATATCGATAACACTGCTGCATTATTCATATCTTTTGCGCGTACCAGTTTTATTGTGACACTTTGATTTAATGTGCATTTGTTGCGCATTTATTGTGCATTAACTGCGCATGTGGTAAGCTGATGTGCGTAATGTTTCATAACAAGTACAAACAAATGCTACTAGTTGGAAGCATCTTATAAAATGAATTATTCATTTTTTATCATGAATATTGACGGTGCTTAGGTCGGCCTTCTAATGAATCTGAACAAAATGACAGAGCTTTAGGGGCCTGATCCGAACCCTCATTATCAACTAATAAGCACACCTTTGTATCAAAATCTATAAACTATTCACCACAATATGTGTTGTAACTTAAAAAGAAATCAGAGAATTGATTCTTGTAGATGAACTAAATGAAATCTAAAGCAGTCAATCCTACGATGATGGTTCATACCTATAACATGGTAAAGATTATAATCATATAGACTGAAGATCTCACACAGTTCCATGTATATGCACATCATATAAACAGGAGTGAACATTCGTAGCACAGATATCAAATCAATGTAGAATAAAATCATCTTTACAGAAAGTCAAACACCCCTATGAATAGAATTTTAATATGTCTGAGTTTCATAACCGATTTGAATACTGCAGATATCACAAGCTTAATTACAAAAGTTCTAAATTGTGTAGAAAAGAAATTAAATGTATAATTTGTATATTTCAATTTTGCATTTGTCTAGTCTTGTATACAAGACTTTATGGAAAATAACTCATTTGTATAAGTATATAAAATCCATATCTTGAAAAAAAAAAAAAAAAAACCCACTAATAGACTGGTACAAATTTACCTTCCTGAGCTGTATTCACACACATCCACCAGCCATAATGATTCTGTGCTATTAAAAGGAAATTTCCCTACCTTTTTGATAAAAAAGTTGCAAGAATGCCTACAGATACATAACAGCATCAGATCCAGAATTTTTCAAAAGGGGTGGGGTAGGGGGCAAATGGCCTTTTAAGGTGTCTGTTTCACCTGAAAAAAAATTGCTGATAAGCAAAAAAAAAAAAAAAAAAAAAAAAAAAAAAAAAAAAATGGTCCTTGGCTTCAAAAGGGGGAGGGGGTTGTGGCCGATTCAGCACTTCCCCCTGGATCCACCCTGTTGAACCTGGTAACATCTTGATGGGATGGGATAACCATACTGCAAAATAAGGAACTTTTTCATGCAAGAAACTGTTGGGAATTTGCAAGTGGTCCACATTTGTTGCCTTTACGCAACAAAGTATGTGAATCCCAACAGACCAAATAAAATATGGTCATTAACAATTCATGAAAAGATTGCAAAGATATCTGGGCCCCGTTACATAAAACCTAGGATTAATGGTAACTCTGCCATCAATGGTAACTGCCATGGTGATATCGCTCAACAGCCAATCAAATTCAAGGTTTGCATGGAAGTTACCATCGATGGTAATGGCAAAGTTACCATCAATGGTAAGTTTTAATCAACAGGGCCCAGGTTATACAGTATGTGATGTTGCCCACTTACCGCAGATATGGGATCAGCACAATGGTTTTCCTTACATTGTACTGAAAGGCCAGGTTGCCACCCAACTTTTGCATCATTGGGGTGATTTATGTGTTCAAATAATGTATAGACCCACACTTATCTATTCATTCATCTACTTCTTTATCTTATCTACTTATCTATTTATAAATCCGGGGGGGGGGGGGGGGGGGGGGGAGGGATGACCGGTCTAGTTTGAGGCAATGGTTCTTTCATTATTACCACAGAAATGGGATCAGCACAGAGGTCTTCTTGACATAGTTCTGATAAGACGGGTCACTGCCCCATTTCTTCATTCCGTACTTCTCTAAAAGAGGGACACCACTGACCTTTGTCAGTAGAAAGGTCACGAAGATGGGTGAGATGGCGGTGAGATGCTGCCAGCCAGTCAGGGAGGAGGACGCAGAGATGTAGAGACCAAGCCAGCAAAGGATCTCACCAAAGTAGTTGGGGTGACGACTGATGCTCCAAAGACCAGTGTTGATGAATTTACCCTGATGTACAAGTGGAGAGAGGTGATAATAATAACAATGATGTGAATAGTACTGACGGTGAAATGTATTTTGTGCACACATCCCACAGGATACTCAAAGCAACTACAAAGAACTTTTAATACCCTAGCTCTATTCCAGCTGTCCTGTGATCCTAGAAGCATTGCTTCTTACCACATATCAAGTTACTCCACCAGGGTGGAGAGAGGCAAATGCAGATTAATGTCTTGCAGAAGAGCATGAATGCAATGGCTGGGACTCGAAACCACAAACCTCTGGTCTACAGTCCGGAGATGCCTAAGGACTTCGGTTACAGAATGCACTCCATCATATCTGAACATTTTCATCTGGAAACTATGCTTTAACCTTTCGACCAGTATTTGATTTATAACATGCACTTTCCATAGACCATAGCCAGAGTTATCTTGCAACTATAGTTCAACAGGTAAACGACATGATCATCTAAAGGATGCTGCATAATAGTTTCAAATCACCATTCATTTAGACTTGGATTACAGGCAAAGACCTGGGGAGCGTTTCATGAAATGTCTTGTCAGTTATTCTTACCGACAAATATGCTCTCAGCCAATTAGATGCAAGGATTTCAGTAGCTTATAACAGTTATCAGTAACAATCAATGACAAGACACTTCATGAAATGCTCCCCTGATGACCACTCAAATAACTCAGATCTTCCTTATGAGATTTCTGTAGTTTATTATGTAGTATCCATCTCTTACTCAAATCCACAGATGTCAGTACACACCCACTTTTCAATAGCTCCCAGTGTTTGAAAGAAATCCTATACATCAACCACAATCAAGGAGGCACTGTGGCTCAGTGGTAGAGCAGAGGTCATGTAACCGGGAGTTCCTTGGTTCGAAACAAAGCGGATGCGCTAATGCCCTCTGGTAAGGTATTGATCTGCATTACCAAGTCCTTTGGATGGGACTTAAAGCCGTCAGTCCCCCGGTTGCTTACTAAGAAGCATGCTTTGTTAATAGCAGTCGGGTTAAATAACCAACCAACCAACCACCAACCAATCACATTACTTACAGCATTTGCAGGGTTGGCTTTGAACACAGCTTTCTGCCTGTCAGCGATGACCTCAAACAAGAACCCAACAGCCCAGGTACCCCAGCCAATGTAGTCACGGACACAGAGAGGGCTGTCTTTCTCAACTCCATTCAATGCGATGGTTGGGCAAAGAGTGAGAAAAATCCACACAGCTGTCGCAGAAAAAGTAGGTTGAAACACATAAGCTGTCAATTAATCATACTACATCAGCATCAATACTTTACAACGGCAAGAAACAAAAATAAAGAAATATCATGGCATGGTTTGGAAAACTGCAGTTGGTGCAGTTGGTGCAAGATCATTATATACTTAGTAATGTGTGATAAATTAACCACTGAGCATGATTTGATTTAAGTATAACACGAGTTTTCCACAGTCTCTAGCCAAAGTTATCTCAGGCTTAGTGTTCAACACGGTACAGGCAATGTTGGTTGTCTCCCTTTATAACTAGTGACTATCATTTAGGTTACCGGTATGTACAGTTTTGGTTGGCTCTCAAAAACACTGCCTCAGATTGTTTTTTAAGTTTTCAGCTGCTAAGCAGCAAGATTTATGCAACACTAAAGTGCTGTGAAGTTCTTTCCTCCTCAAGTTGAATATTAACCCATTCGTGACAGGAATTATTTAAAGCCTAATTTGATCAGCTTTTATTCTTCAAATTGGCAACACCAACATTTTTATTTTATTGCTACATTTTTCTTATAAAATGTCATGTATTTGAAATGAATATAAATTGACAGAAATTATGATTAGAAGTCAAAAAGTTGCCAATTTGCAGGGAAAAACGGTGATTCTGAACTTTCTATCACATTGCTAATTTAAGGATTTTAATGCTTATTTCCTTTAAAAAATTTTCAGCATCAAACAACGAATATTAACGCAACCAAAATGGACACAGTTTGTGTAGAATTTTTTGCTCTTTCTGCTCATGTATTTGGTATAATTTTTTAGGGCTTCGCATCAAAAGTTATTTGGTCAAACCACAAAATGTGGACCCTCTGTCACAAATGGGTTAAACAAAGTCACACAGGCCTGCACATGTCAAACCCATGACAGTTCTGTTCACGTGACAAGTGTACAAAGTGCTTTGATTGGTGTGCGGGGAGTGGTCAGGCTGCAGGGGTCCTAGCCTAGAACTCAAAGTACATGTAACTGCTACATTGCGTTCATTTCAAATATTTACACTAAAATTCACCATAAATCATGAAAAGAATATCACTGTATCTGTTTATGCAAGACGGACAACATGAGACTATATCTAATCACTTTCATTCCAATTATCTTTTTGCTACCAAAACTGTACATGAGCTTTAATACCAATGTGATGATTTTGCTTTGATACACACCTTGCAGTGTCCAGAAGACAAAGAACAGAGAAGGTTGATTTCTGGCTTTGTTGAACCTCCTATCCTGGCCGTCAGCGAGGATTCTTGAGAAGAGATACAGACCTAATCTAAAGAGAGTTAAGGCAGAAGAAATGATAGTGGGTGATGAAATCCTTCTGAACTGAACTGGAACTGAAATGAATGGTATATCAAAAATACTGATCATGGCAGCCTGAAGGCTGATTTATATTCAGTTTACAAATGACAGAGATAAAATGATACTGGGTGGTGAAATTCTTTTGCATGAAATCAGACTCCTTGCAAATGGAGAAGGTATGAGACGGTATTAATGGATATCAATGAAAATTACAGCTGAAACTGTCAATTGCTTTGACATTTGGTAAAACAAGGCTTTATATGCCATAAACTTTACACCATTGACATAGGTGGTGTAAAGTTTATGGCATATAAACTTTACACCACCTTTGTCAATGGTGTAAAGTTTATGGCATATAAAGCCTTGTTTTACCAAATGTCAAAGCAAGGCTTTATATGCCATAAACTTTACACCATTGACATAGGTGGTGTAAAGTTTATATGCCATAAACTTTACACCACCATTGACATAGGTGGTGATATATCCAAAACAGCTTGGATGGGCTGCCCATATCAGTGAAATTTACCTGTTGGAGATGGATTCATATTTCTGGAACTATGTGAACTCTTGGACTTGGTCTTCTACAGTTTCTTAGGCTTACAAATGTGTAACCACCCCCCTCCCTTCCTGCTTCAAGAGAATAGCACTTGTATGAATTTTAAAGATCTTGTATAGTAACAACAGTTTTTAGAAACATAATTTGCAATTTGTAATATAAAGGTGAAATAATCTGAACAGTACCTTTATAGTACAAGCTTCTCTTGCTATTGTGATGTTAAAAGTGTAAAAATATTTCCATGGAAACTACATATATTAGCTAAAGAAGACTGACAATAAATTATGACCCACATTCACAAGAATCTGCACATGTAAATTGGTGAATCAGCCTCTTAACTGTAAGGTCATATGCAACAGCACACGTGGGCTTACCTGGTGGCCCATATAGAAACTAGTCCAGTCTGAACACGCTGTCTGAGAAAGAATGTACCTCCCCATCTGAGGGTCTGTATTGCCAAGAACAGGAAAGTTCCACTTCCTACAGATAGTACATGTATTAAAACAAAAACTGCATGCTTTGTAACAAACACAGGAGTTGATCCAAATCTACAGTTAGTTTTTAACTGATAATTGGATCCCCCCCCCCAATAAAATGAATGTAACTAAGTCTAAGGTAGATAGACTAGCAAATGCTAATCATTTTTCTTCAAATTAATGAATTTGAAAATCAATAAGAAAAAAGTACACTGTACAGCAGTAAAATTATTGTTAATAGGAAAATCATTGAAAACAGAAATTGGATGTATAACTGAAATATTACTTCAAATTACTTGTGGCAAAACCGGAGAATAGGGGACCAGACGCGCATGCTGTATTCATTAGTGTGCAAGCACATGTAGCCCAGCAGCAGTGGCGGCAGGGACGACGTGGACAAGATTCAACAGTGAAACAGTGGTGATTTTGAAGTTTCTGGCCAAAATCAGATTATTTTCATCAAATAACCAAAAACCCAACAGCCGAGAGGACAACGTGATGCCAGAACATGATTACATGACAAAAACATATTTGAAAGTCATTTCGAACTTGATTATGGCCTTGTCCCATACCTCGGATTTTGGCCATCTCTGCACTGTATAAATGACACATGCGCGCATCTGGTACCCTATTCTCTGGGTTTGCCATCTACATGTACATGTATATCTAGATGTAACTGGCTTTCACTCTTCTGATTAATTGTCTTTATACATCTATGTATTCCAAATACCAAGAATCTATAGGTTTGGTCAAAAGTTAATCATGTGATAAAGTGTAGTTTCCACATTAATCATCACCCGATAAGAAAAGTCTGTGAACTCCGGTGATGAAACTTTGTGTTTCGCTGATCACTTCAGTCCATAGTCACAATGCAATATCAACATTTTGAATATGCACAAAATAAAAGTGCATGACCCCTATGACTATTTGTTCCATTTTTTTTCCATCACAGTAAAATTCTTTGCTTCTTCTCTCACAACGTGTAATCAATATGTTTGAGTATGCACAAAAAGAAAAGTGTGTAAACTCTGATCTAGCGTAACGTCACAGTAAAATCATTTGCTTCTTTTGTGATGTCACAAATCAGCTTACTTAATACTTGTTGAGGTTTAAGGCACTACATTTTCACAAGATAATACTACTACCTCATACGAAAGAGGAAGAAGACAAGATTACGCACTAAAACAGGCATTTGCAGGGCAGTCGGAACTTCTTTCCCTATTTTTAAACCTCGATTCTTAAACCAAAATTCTTCTAGAGAAGTGAAATGTTCTTTTCTTTCTATACAGTTGAATGGTTTCAGACATGTCAGATGTGGAATATACACGTAAAGTAAATAATCACCTTTTTGGTTTCAGGCAATGAATGAGACAAACTATCACTACCTCAGCAATCTGGATGTATATGCTGTCTTTCCTTAGCTTAATTGCTTTGGAAAAATACATGCAGCTACATCCAGATCACCTCTGAAGTGATTGTTTGTCCATCACCTTCACCAACAGTGATTACTTGCTAGCATTTTGCATCATCACAGACTATCATGCTTAAGCCCACACAGGGGAACATGATTAGTATGGTGAGCTGAGCAAATTTATGTGGATGCCACCCTCTATAATTAAAGTAGATATAAGAAGGGAATAAATGTCCATGAATTTGGTATCTATGCAAAGCATATGCTATTCATAAGGTGTTTATTCACATGGCAAATCACAAAAGTCTTCTTGCTCCTCGATATCCTTAACTGAAATGTCGAGAAATACCCTCCTCAGTCAGCCTGGAAAACCAGTCGCGGAACAAGTCCACTACGCGTGACGTCACGAAAGGGGATAAGTATTTTTACATACCCGGATGTTCCATACAAAACATGTGCAGAGAGATAGAGATTTCTTGAGTTTTTTTTTCCAAAGCCTGAAAAGTCAAATGATTCAGAACTCTATGATAAATGCTTTCCCTTTTCCGTATAGTTCATAGTGTGAATAATAGTTATCTGGTTTTGAATTATGATATATGCATGCTAACAATGCGAAATTATTTGATATTTTTCACCATTATTTTTTGGTATGTGTTGAATTTGGTGAGATTACGAGAGAGCTTGCTCTGAAAGTGGATCCGGCCAGCCGGACGTACAGAAAGTGCATGAAGAACGTAGGAAGCTCGTGTGTGTATAGTATAGCATGGTGTTACCATGTGTAGCGTGTGTATAGCGCGTGTGTCGAAAACAAAAAAGTGCTGCGTATAGTAAGTGTGTGTACCCGTCCAGGCAGGAGTCGAATCACTCGCGGATGAATATCGTTCAACAACGACGTCGTCAGCTGGAGATCTCTGTATCAAGTTTGATATATTTTTGGAATGTTTTGCTGTTTTTTAGGCTTACTGCATCCTTTTGAGGCAGTCACACATATGAATGATAAGTATGATCATATTTCTAGGAATTACTGATTTACATAATGATCCTGCAGACCAACGAAACCCATCTAACATTTACTATTCGTACGTGTAGGTTCGATGGTGATTGCACCTTGTTTTCCGAGACAGTAAACTCGCCTTAAAACTCTCCAAAAAGGAAATTGTGACCATATGAATAAAAAATCAGCTACTGAATATGTTGTTTCGTGTTTCTTCATTCAAATAAAAACATAAAGTCTTTCAAATTATCCCATTTACGAATTTACAATGACAATCTAAGCTCGTCATAAGAAGGCACTTTTAAATAGGCACAGCACTGCCACTACTTCCACCGGCGCATGCAATCCCCTTTCGTGACGTCACCATCGAGGCCCTTGGTTTCTGTGTGCGACCCGGCGTTTCTGACTTCGAGATTTTGTTGAAGTTTAGTCGCTTAAATTCACCATTCTGAACTTGTTTTGTGGTTGAACACCACTCAGTATCATTTTGGGGGTTGATAGCTTTCCATTGATGTAATTATCTCAATATTTGTAATCGCTTTCTTATATCACCTTTAAGCATAGAACACTACAATAATCAGCATTATTAAAATTTGTCACCAGTCCATTCACTGCCGTTTATTTTGTCAGTGCTGCCTGCTGGTGACAGCTTTCCACTCCCATAGACTTTGTACACAATGCGAGCGCACACGCAGGAAGAGAGGTGACAAATTTCACAATTAGGCCCAATCAACAAAATCTTGGAAAATATTTGCTTTTTACACCCTAGGATGATAAAATTTCCTATTTCCATCTCATTCCTCAATAGGATCTGAATTATCTTGACGATGTATGAATTTTAAGAAATTTCTAACTATGAATCACTGCTGTTGCTCTGCTGTCCAACTTAAAGACGTCCAGTCGTTGGCTTTCATGGCGAATTTGACACAATGGGTGCTTACCCAGTAACACTAAACAGGTGTTGTCCATCACCATTTTATGACCACCAGACCTTATGTAATGCTCTGTACATTCCACCCTTCATGCCCTTTGCCCCATAGTCTGGCAAAGTAATTATCTCTCTTTCCCTGGCCCAAGAATGGCCGAAGCTGGCCAAAGTCTATGTTTATGGGACAGCTTGTTTTGCTGTGCTCCAGAAATGTAGCTCTATTACAGCCTGGGTATTTCCAGTGCTTTTCACAAAGTCTGGTGTCAGCAAATTATGATCCACTCCCTGCATGAAAGCCCACGACCATGACGACTGAATGTCTTTAATATGTGACAGCAATTTCCACTGTATACTATAGGCCTGCATAGCCGGTAGGTGTAAGGTTATCTGATGATAACCTAGCATTCGTACAAGTGGCTTAATCTTATATCCTAGCTAACGTTAGGTTTCTTTACTTTAGTTATTAAGACGCCACGCCCACGGCAACGCCTGCGCGATCGCGACATAGGCCGTATCTCCTTTTCTCTGGTCACGCGCCCCATCCCACCGCTCTGGGCCTCGGCTGGGGCTCCGCAGAGTTCCGATGGTTGATACGGTACCTGCTAAATCGTAAAACTTCTCCGTCTTGAGAACAGCAGCAACAAGAAACAAGGCCCATTGAATCCCCACATCATAGACGGCACTTTTGACGAGCAGCGAGCTCACAGCTGAATTTCCCATCGTTACTTCAGGCGATCCAAGCCTTCAAGGATTGTTTTTCAGGCCAGGTACGGTGCTACATATACACCATGAATGTCTATGGAAAGCCAAACGATAAATATTACAGGCCAACCGCACGCGCGATAAGGTATGGGTTTATCAAATTCGTGCCGAGACTAGACTGATGGATAACGGATTAAAAGAAAAGAGTTCTTTGCTTGAAATACCGGAAATGAATTGCAAAGAATAACATGTGGGTAAACGAGATGTATAGGAGCAAAACCTCCCCCCCCCCCCCCCTTTTATGTACATTAATCTTTTTTCAGAGATGAAGAACACATGTACTGTACATGTACTTCAGTTTTGACCGACAAAATGAAATGAAAAGGGTCTGCACCGATATCTTTCTCTTCATATGCAGTTATCTAGGCCTTATAATAGCCTTATGAATTCTACTGTATTGGCAGCATTTTACCTGATTACTGCAAAACATATTTACACAAGTAGATCCCAAGTACTCCCCTCCTCCCCCCCCCCTCATTTCTTCCAATTTTCTTGTCTTTTTCTCTTTCCCTCTACTCTTTGTCTGCCTCTCCCATTTCTCTTCCTTCTCTTTCTCTTCCATTCCTCCTCCATTTTTCTCTCCCCATCCCTCTCTCTCTTTCTCTTTCCATTTTCCAGGACATCTTACAAAGAAAGCATGGCAAATTATATAGATGAAAAATAGATCATTTTATATATCATAGGCTGCGCACCTACGTAGTCAGATTTCAGATTTAAACATAAAGCAACTCATATTCTGACCTTAGTCTTTTCAAACTCTTTTCTAAAGTCACTGAAGCATTACATTGGCTAAACAAACAATGGTGACCTTACTTTAATTGTAACAGAAAAAAGTTACCTTTCCCACCCGACTTTTTTTCCTTCAGATGCACATTTATATCAGAAAAACAAGACAAAAGACTTTTTTACACTGGGTCTGTAAAATAACTAATACTAACCCTACCAACTTGTACTGTCAAAAACCTCTGCATAAAGTAGCTATTTATTGTAACTTGAACATGTTTTCTTTCCCATATACTTGTACTGCATTTGACAAAAAACTAACTAAAAGCCAATAAAGCTAAGTAACTGAACAAACATGAGCCTCTTCATATAACACAAAATGCTTTATCAAAGAAGGAAAATTTAAATGGAACTACACAAAAAGCACCTCTGCTTTATAAGCATTTAAACAAATTTCTTCCACAGGAAACAACAACAACAACAAAAAAACACACATAGAGAGGATCAATAATGTCTTCTCCAGATGCAACATGCTAAGATATATCATTACAAAGCAAAATACAATCTAGGCCTCTTATATTTATGTCATTGTGTGAAAGAAGGCGTCCTGAACACAAAATGAAAATTGTTGAAAAATGTATTTTTCAAGCAATGATTGATAATTACATGGGCAGCACGTAGACCTTGTAAACTGATATACGATCTCCTTGTGCCATGATCTTTGCTAAAATTTTGTTCCAATGTGTCACATTAGACATTTTGCTTTTTGCATTTTGTGTTCCGGAAGCATGCTTTTGCACTATGATATTTAAGATGCCTTATTTTTAATCAGGGCTGTAATATAAAACCAATGCACTTAAAATGGTAGCAAGAAGATCTGAATGTTTTATATCTGAATGAAAATGCATCTACGATCAGAAAAAAAAATATTACATATATATTTCATGATTCCCTGGTAATACTACATGTACTGGCCACTTAATGTAAAAAGCAAATTAATCCTGCACAACCAATTTTCTGGTCAATATATTTGGAAAGAGGGAAAATGTATTCAATTTAGATTTAATTACATGATATCTTACAATATCTTTCCTGAGCATTACAAAATAATGTACATTACGTAAAGGCCAATATTGGGCTAAAAGTACTAAAATTTGGTTCTACTACAATCAGGACACAGATCAATTGAACAAATCATTTGAAATGATGGAAAATATTAAAATGAATCCTTTAGCAAAAAATGGCAATTCTGAATATACATAGCATGAACAAATAAATTCAAGACAAGCTCTAAATACTTTTAAAGGTGCATAAACCTAAGCTGTGAACTAAAAAAAATTTCCTTGGTACAATATATATACATGCACCCTAATTACACTAATAATTAAATAATACAGCTTTAATTTTTATTTAGATTAAACCATGCAATCAAGAAATAGAACTTCTATTTGACAAACCAAATATCACAGAAAACACAACTCTAGCTTAGTTTCACTTTTATGCATATTTACGGATCTAGTTCAACATTTTAGATTTAAATTAAATCAGTGCCATTTCATGGTACACAAATTATGCTATCAAATATGGAGATTAAAGATACAGAATTACAATATGATAACTAAGAAAATCTGTGTGCTTCAAATTGAATTAAAAAAAAAAAACAAACCTTAAATGTATTTCATCAATTTAATGATATACTCTCCCCCTCCTAAAAAAAAAAAAGGAGCCATTTGGTCATACAATAAAAGAACAAAGGGGCCTAATTGTAACTGATATAAGCTTATTGAACAGTCAAATTACATCTCTGATAAATGGATGTCATATTCAAGACAAAATGATATCTAAAGCAATGAAAAATTCTTTGTATTCATATCTGAAAATATATTATATTTAATATGACAGAAAGCAAATTCAGACTAAGGGAAATAAGACAAACACTGAAAATATCTTCCTTAACCCATTTATGACAGAGGTCCACATTTTGTGGTTTGGCCTAATATCTTTTGATGCAAAGCCCTAAAAATCATACCAAATACATGAGCAGAAAGAGCAAAAAATTCTACACAAACTGTGCACATTTTGGTTGCGTCAATATTCGTTGTTTGATGCTGAAAATTTTTAAAAGGAAAATAGGCATTAAAATCCTTAAATTAGCAATGTGATAGAAAGTTTAAAATCACCGTTTTCCCCTGCAAATTGGCAACTTTTTTTCTTCTCATAATAATTTCTGTCAATTTATATTCATTTCAGATACATGACGTTTTATAAGAAAAATGTAGCAATAAAATAAAAATGTTGGTGTTGCCAATTTGAAGAATAAAAGCTGATCAAATTAGGCTTTAAATAATTCCTGTCACGAATGGGTTAAAGTAATTGTAACAAGAAAGTCATCGATTTTAGATTAATCTAAGACATCACACGGTGGAACATAATGCACAAGCAGACGATGTTTCATAACACATCACACATTTTTAGTGCCTGTTTCATCATCTCTTCTTAACTTCCTTCTCTTTATTCACTAGCGTCAGTCTAAATGTTTAATCTGTTGCCTCACTCTAAACTTCGTGCATGGTATTATTTTGATGACAAATGCAGCATTAGAAAAATAAAGGAATCAGTCGCATGTAAACAAAATAAGACACCACTGTATTTTCGGCTGCATACACCATGGTACATTCGGTGTTTCAAGAGGGAACGGATACTGTCTATAATATCATTCGGCGGGCTTTTCAATTTGAAAATGGTTTTTATGATTTATTCATTAACTCTTATCCTATTTACAAACAAAAGATTTTAATTATCAGAATCGGTTTCATATCCCTTTTAAAATGGTGTAAAATATGGTCACCTTTAAATAAACTAAACTTTCTATTTTGAGAAATAACTGCATTGCATTTATGTTCATTCTCTATGGGACGTTGTCTGTTTAAAGGCCCCGTCACATATTAGCGAATCAAGCCAACAAATGCCTAGCGAACAGCTATGTTTTTAGATACGCTCAAATTCTTGGCCACAATAGAGTTCCTAAGGTGCCGTCACATATTAGCTAATTTGAGAGCATTTGAGCGTATCTGGACTTTAAAAAAATAGCTGTTCGCTAGGCATTCGTTGGCTCGATTCGCTAATATGTGACGGGGCCTTAAGGATTTGTCAATCCAGTGACATCATCAAAACATCGCTAGTTTTTTTTCTGGCGAATTGCTCATATATCCCTGATCCTTTTACTTTTCCTAGTTTTCATTATCCGGTATATGCGATTAATGTAAACATCTGCACGCTTCCTGCTTTCAAGTGATAATTTATTGGCTGTATCTGTGATTTTCTTCAAATTTCTTAGTTTTCATTATCCAGTATATGCGGTTAACATAAAACAGTACAGTTGTTATCTGCACACTTCCTGCTTTCAAGTGATAATTTATTGGCTGTATCTGTGATTTTCTTCAAATTTCTTAGTTTTCATTATCCGGTATATGCGGTTAACGTAAAACAGTACAGTTGTTATCTGCACACTTCCTGCTTTCAAGTGATAATTTACTGGCCGTATCTGTGATTTTCTTCAAATTTCTTAGTTTTCATTATCCAGTATATGCGGTTAACGTAGTACAGTTGTCATCTGCACATGCTTCCTGCTTTCAAGTGATAATATATTGGCTGTATATGTGTGATTTTCTTCAAATTTCTTGTTACAATGACTTTAATTTTTTTTTTTTTCCCCATTTCATCATGGCAAGTTTGAGGCCACCATTTTCAGAATGTGTCTCAATAAGATAATTATCAATAAAGAGGGTACTACCCTCTATTCTTACCACGACATAAAAGTTGTATATCGCTTGAAACTTTCCAACTTGCGTTTTTATAGTATAGTATAGTATAGTATAGTATAGTATAGTATAGTATAGTATAGTATAGTATAGTATAGTATAGTATAGTATAGTATAGTATTTATTGATCCAAGGTACTCAACACATGGATATTTGATTTGCTCACATATTAAAGGTACATGTATATATATAAGCATTTAAATAACAGAAGAATATACAAAAAATTACATACATGATATTGCATTTCATTTGGATATGATTTTTTCATTAATATTACATGACTAATCTTATTTCCAGAAGATACTTGAAGTTAACAAATTGGTATTCGTATGGAAATTAGAGAACATGTATACAGCTGTGTAATTCAAATAGTAATTACTCCCCCCCATTACTACCTGAAACATGATATGATCCTCTATTTTCATAACAAAACTTAGTTATCCTGGTAAAAAGGTGTATGTTGGTCAAAATATGGGTATACATGTAGTTTCACTATTTTCCTGTAAAAAGAAGAAGAAAGAAAAAATGAAAAATTATGTTTGGTTACATGCCTTGACTGAATATGAAATAAATGTGTTTGTGAATCGCTGTGTCCCACATTTGAGTGGCCTTAGCCTTCTCCCTAATCTAAGAAACTCGTAGAATGAAAACAAAGGGTGATTGGAATTTGTCATAACATCTTTGGCTTTTTGGACGATTCTCTTATCACATTCTTCCTTCAAGTCTCTCTTTACTCCAGTGATTTTATCAGCATGTTATACTATTTTTCCCAGTCTTGCTAGGTCTCCCTTTCTTATTCTACATTGTAGAATAAATACTGTTGTACCAAGATAATTTTCCAGTCCAACTTTTTGTAAGCTATTGATTATTAGCCTTGACATGCAGTGTGTTTACCTGTACCAGCAAGAGAAGCTTAGCGTTTTTCAACAGTAAACCACACATCCCCGCCATCCTTGTTTTCGAGATGCGATACAAGACCATGAACATGCTCTGTCTTTTGACCAGGAACCAGCTTTATTTTGAAGGCACGCAGGAAGACAGCGAGAAAGATGGCCACCTCCTTGTAGGCGAACTGCTGTCCAGGACACACCCGACGACCAGCGAAACCAAATGGCTGGAAGGCATCCCGAGGGCGCTTCTTGACATTAGCCGCTGAGAAGTTCTCTGGATTGAAGCTAAAAATATAAAAGAATAAGAATATAAAAGGAATAGACTAAAAGTACATCAATTAATTCCCTTTCCAACTGCACCACGTGAAGAGTTACCTGGCAAAATCTGTTTTAGTATTCCCATATTCCCCAGAGGCATTCTCCTTGTAATTCATTAGTTTAAACGCTGGATGCAAAACACTTGTAGCTGGTATGTTGGAAAACCTCGACAGGCTTTCCAGTCATCACTATTAGCAACTGCAGAAGAGGTAAGCAGAAGATCTGAACAAATTTTGTTTCATATTTTGTTTCATAACACTAAACAATTTTTTTTTTTAAAGTTGCAATGAATGACAGAAGCTTTGGTAATCATTATGAGTGTTTGGATGTGATCCCATTTGTTGCAGGATTTTGGGAGTTATTAATTGACAAGAAGTTTTAAGAAACTCAGCTTTGGTCCAGTGAATGAAAATTTTTCGAAATACGGCTCACATTTTCGGGTTCGGGAAGTACTTCTCAGACAGGAGAGAAACACCAAGGGCATGAACAACTGGAGTCTGCAGTTGACAAAAAGAAAACAAAACTAAACAAAATCAAGAACAACACCAACAACAAATATAACACTCACTAGTGGCCACTCACAATGCTTTTTGGCTATGATTACTCATTTAACTATACCTACATGTAAGCAATATTTTACTCAGTACATGACATTTTCCTCTTATTTCTCTTTTATCTTTCATAAGTGTGTTGAGATCTTTTCCAAAGTTATAACAAGTAAACTTCCAGTGTATCCTTCCAAAATTGAGTAATACACTGTATATTTACAATTAAAACAAATACTAAAGACAATACTTTGAAAGCTCATCGTCATGTATTACATTTCATGACCTATTTAATGAATGAATGTAATATAGTATATCCAACCTTGAAAATTCCATAACCTTATTTCACTGTTTATCTGATTTTGCTCAAGCTTTTTTACAGAAAATTACCTTCTATTTCCCTACATCCCTTCAAAAAACATGTTAACGAAGTTGGATTTCCCTCCAATATAATTAGAGAAGAGTGACTTACCCCTTTAGGAATAACATGCCCTCCAAGGGTCACATCAAAGTCCTGGAACCTGGCAGCGTAGGGAGCAAGGACAGAGACACGCAGGGTTTCATCAATAATTTGCCTCATGTACCTAAAAAAAGGAAGAAAATAAGATCACACTAGAATGTCTTCTACATGGTAAAGTCTTTGGTTGAGTAAGTCTGTTAATGTACCTCATATTACAGATTGAATCCTTCATGTAGTTGTCCCTCTCCCTGTAATTGTACTAAAATAGGTTTATTGAGGTAATTTTCTCCGAGCTTTCCTGGCTTTATAAATGAATCATACGCTTTGCATGGCTGACTCAAAAGATTTTTTGTGTGTGTGCGTATGAGGCAGGGTAAAAAATACTTTTTTTACAACGAGAGTTATTCTCTAAAAAATATAGATTCCGTGGACAACTTTACAGGAGCTTTTTCTTGGTCCAAGGGAGCTTTGAATTCCTCATACCCCAATTTTCAGCACTAATGTGTAACATGCAAGCAAAAGTCGCTACCTTCATTCCGTTTCCCACTATGCATTGCGCTTCTGCTTCATACACTCACTGTAAGTAAGGTACAACTGTAAGAAATGAATAATTCTGCTGAAGAAAAAATGGTCGCCTGAAGTAACGGGTTTTAAGACTTTTAGGGGGCTATTTGAGCTCCGCCTAGGGTGAAATCGACTGTCACCCCTGGGTATTTTTTACCCTGGTGTGAGGGTGTGTGTGTGTATGTTGTTCTGCCTATTCAACCCCCATTTTCACTGAATAGAACTCAGTAATCACTTTTTGGTTCATACAACATTATGCGAAGTAGGTCGAATTACCATACACATAGAGATATTTGATTTTAAAAAGCTGACTATCTCCACTTCAAACTATCAACGGAATTCCATGATTTGTGATTTTGGAACAAGCAAGCTAATTTTTTGATAAAAAGGATACTATCTTTGAATCCTTACTTCAGTTCTGAAATATTTTCCATGCTGACCTCTCCAGTCTTGCCGACAACATCGATTACATGGTTGTACAACTTCTCCTGGACCTTGTCATCTTGTGCAAGGAAGTACAGAGCCCAAGCGAACACTGAACAAAATTAATTTTTTAAAAATGAATACTTAAAAAAATGATAAAAGATTCAATTTCATCATCATTCATTCTCAAGTCATGCCAACAAAGTCCATCACATGACTGAACAGCTTCTCCTTGATCGTGTCATCTTGTGCATGAAAGTACAATCTAATAAATCTAATAAGATCATTGGCCCTCCCATATGCATACATTAATCCAAGTCTCAAGTTTTGATCACTCAAATGGTTCTCAACTCTCAAGTCATCGAAAGAACGAGCCATTTTCATATATATGACCTCTATGAACTTTGACCTCATGACCCCCAAATTTGATCAGCTCATTGTCCCTCCCATATGCATACATGGGCCAAGTTTGAAGTTGATCCATCCAATGGTTCTTAATTTATCACGAAAACGAAAACGGGACGGACGGAGGGACGGACGGACAACCCAAAAACATAATGCCTCTGGCATCCATCTTCGGTGGGCGGAGGCATAAAAAATCAGAATAAACAAAATAACCTAATAAACTCAAACAGACAATTTGATAAATGAGGTTAGAACAGCCAGTCCGCAGGTCTGTATGCTAATTAGCAAATAAGCAGGATTCACGTAAATGCTCTCGTAAATGCTCTTCCACCCTATCAAATCTCATGAATTATGAGACTTTCTTTCTGGAAGAATTTAACTACCTTGTCATCAAGTCAAATCATTGGTTGATACACCATTGAAAAGTGTAAATATCACACTTTTACATTTTTACATTAATTTTGATAACATATTTGGGTAAATAAGGGTGAAAAACGATGCCTCAAAACACAATTCTCTTCCTCTCACTTCTCTTGCAAAACTTTTTATTTTGAGCCTAAATAATATTTACATCAGAATAAAGCTGAAAGTCTGTATTTTCTCAAAATACCATTCTTAATGTGGGGCACCTTTTAATCGGGTTAGGAGCACACTTTTCCCAATGAAGTTCAGGACAAGATTTCATGATTTTTTGATCACCATGAAATCCAGTGTTCTGATTGGCTGAAAAAGGCCAGCAACATGCCAGCACGTTTGTTTTAAACAGATTACCACATGGGTAGTGTGACCTTTAGTGACTCAACAAGTGACCGTTGGGATTCCAGAATGAGTGTGTGGTCTGAATGGACCAATCACAGAGCAGTATTTATGGTTTGGGGCTGATAATTGCACTTGGTCTGTGTAAAGTGTGCCGTTGACCCGATTAAATCGCATCATGTGTTAAAATTGGTATTTTCATAAAACATAGATATTCAGCTCTGTGGTCATGTAAAAATTATTTGGGCTCAAGTGTAAAAAGCCTTATAAAATGGCAACTTTTGACAGGTGAAAAATTCATTTTTGTATCGTTTTTTAGAACAACATTTTCACCTCTTCTTCCAAATTTTTCATTAAATTCACACACATGACATAAGAGATTGATTATTCATCTCTACATAAATATCAAAAACATCAAATTTGATAAAGTATCAGAGCAGTAAGGGCCAAAATGAAAGTGGTTTTCTGACAGGTTCTGACTCATTTGATATGCAGAGCCTGAGTGTTTCGTGAAAGAAGCCACTTTTTGTGGACCTGTGGACTGACTGAGAATAAGCCATCTGACTTTCAACAATAATTATTGTCTGCCCAGAAAGTAAAATGAACCAACAAACGGTGAGTCACACATAATCAAAAAGCAAATGATCAAGAAAAAAAATTAAACTAGATCTGCCTAACATGATTCTGAAGCCCAACATGAATCCGCAGCATACTACATAATCAGACTAGATGAATCTTCGACCACGCGTGGTCGAACTTTATGCCTCCGCATTACCAGATCAGAAATAAATGGCACTTCATGTTGCTTTATTTTCATTTATACAATGACATTTTTGACCTTGACCTTCGACCTTGAGACTCCAAAATCTAATCAGATCATTGTCCCTCCCATATGCATACCTGTGCCAAGTTTGAGGTTGATCGGTCAAATGGTTGTTGAGTTATGGTGAAAACGAACCATTTCTACGTACATAATGACCTCTATGACCTTTGACCTTTGACCTTGTGACCCCCAAATCTAATCAGATCATCGTCTTTTCCATGTGCATACATGAGCCAAGTTTGAAGCCAATCTGTCAAATGGTTCTTAAGTTATCGCGAGAACGAGCCATTTTTATGTGTATTATTACCTCTATGACCTTGACCTTTGACCTTGAGACTCCAAAATCTAAGCAGATCATTGTCCCTCCCATATGCATACCTGTGCCAAGTTTGAGGTTGATCGGTCAAATGGTTGTTGAGTTATGGTGAAAACGAACCATTTCTATGTACATAATGACCTCTATGACCTTTGACCTTTGACCTTGTGACCCCCAAATCTAATCAGATCATCGTCCCTTCCATGTGCATACATGAGCCAAGTTTGAAGCCAATCTGTCAAATGGTTCTTAAGTTATCGCGAGAACGAGCCATTTTTATGTGTATTATTACCTCTATGACCTTTGACCTTTGACCTTGAGACTCCAAAATCTAATCAGATCATTGTCCCTCCCATATGCATACATGAGCCAAGTTTGAAGTTGATCTGTCATACGGTTCTTAAGTTATCGCGAGAACGAAAACGGGACGGACGGACGGACGGACGGACGACCCGAAAACATAATGCCTCCGGCAACCACCTACGGTGGGCGGAGGCATAAAAATATAAACCACCCAAGACTTATTGGACCCCTTTTAAAATCAAACCTCCTTTAAATGGGTAATCCACACCTACATGAGGTAATTTCTAAAAAGAACAAAAACGAATGATCCCACTCACAATTCCCTGATGTGTGGAATCCTCCCACAACGTATGAGACAAGGTCAGCTAGTAGCCTTTTTGGTGGATAGTCAGCCTTGAGGAGCACATCAATAAAAACTTCTTTATCCTGGCTGGGTGGGTTAGCCTTGCGCAGCTCCACAACACTATGGACAACACTGTACAGTCTTTCCCTGGCTGGAATTCAAAATTTACATTCATCAACATGAAAGTACAGAAGGTTGACTTAAATTCAGCTCAGGAATTATGTAAAGCCTAATTTGATCATCTTTTCTCCTTCAAATTGGTCACACTAGTATTTCTATATTATTGCTACATTTTCAAATGAAATGTCATGTTTCTCAAAATGAATATAATCTGATGGACAGCATGTTGAAAAGTTAAGAAGTTGCCAATTTGCACTGAAAAAGGTGATTTTCAAACTTTCTGTCACATTACCAATTTAAGGATTATAAAGCTTATTTTCTTCTCAAATTTTTTTAGCATCATACAACAAATAATCATGATGCAATCTAAATGGGTACAGTATGCACGGAATTTTTTGCTCTTTCTACTTTCATGTATGTATTTGGCAGTTTTTAGGGCTCTGTATCAACAGTTACGGGGCCAAACCAAAAATATGGACCCTCTGTCAGGAATGGGTTCTAACTTAAGTACCCAATTCATTTGGAAACAAGTAGATAATCAACTGTTATTCTTTTAATGTTGTGACATGTCACTGCTGTGACATGAAACTTGCAAATGTATCCCACTTCTGTAAATCATAAGAGTACTTTGCACCTAAATATTTCTGGCTTTTAATATGAGCATCATCAAAAGGAGAGAACATGTTGAAATCATGATTGTCCTGCAACCATTCTCACAGAAGATCTCACAGGGATGTTGTCATGAAAAAAATTGTAATCTACAGTGTATAGATTTTTAAGACACTCCTGAGTAAAACTTGACATTCTATCACATGAGGATGAATTTCATCATCTTCATTCTCATTCCAACACTCACCTTCTTCAAATTTCTTGTCCCTATCACTTCCTGGCTCTGGCATACTACCATCAAGTCTAGCCTCCATTTCAGCCCATACCTACATTCAACAACAAAAAAAGCAGGGGGGGGGAATAAAAATTTGAAAATGAAAAAGAGGAAAGAGACCCCAGAGATAATCTACTGTGCTGCTATGCAAGAAATACCTTTCATGTTGCTCACTGGGGGCTCACATAGATATAGTGATCTTAGAATTTAGACACAAATTCCTCCTCTTTGCTTAATTTGTTGAAAATTTCACCAAGCTGCCTTTGTACTAATTTCACTACTGGAATACCTTTTACCGCTGAACTTGATCAAAAATATGTGATACACCTGAACCAAAACTAAATTAAATGGGTTAAAATGTATGGCCAGGATACCCCTTTCAAACTTGAGAACAGGTTTAAGATCATAATCCTTCCTTTAAACCTACTCATAATATCACAGTCCTTCCTTAAAATATACTCACAAGACCACAATCCTTCCTTCAAATCTACTCACAAGCTCATAATCCTTTTTTAAATGCTACTCACATGATCATAATCCTTCCTGAAGTTGTTGATACTCTTATCATCCTTGAAGAAGTCTCCAAAGGATGTCTGCGTGATTCCCTTGATAGCCAGACCAAGACCGGTCTCATGTAGAGGAATGTGCTCTCCTGGAGGCAGAGCTGAAATCTTTTTGACCAACTGCTCTGTGATCTGTGGAAAACATTTTAATGGATTTACACATGGTTTTAGGCACTTGCAAGCAAGCATCAACCTATGCATATTGTGATACATCTTTTAGCCTTATACTATGAGTCAAATTTCAGGATAGGCTGAAAGCTATGCAAAGGACCAGTCTGATGCAGAGGAAAGTGGGTACACAGTGGGATGCAAAAGTCATTCAGATTTGTTTAGTATTTCAAGCATCTGGGAAAGGCGTCCACAGAGATAGGAGAAGGTGCATGCATTATGTGCAGGCAAGCCTGATGATCCAAGTAATGATATTTCTGTAGTTGCAGGTGTATTATTTGATGCAATAAAAATCCAGAATATCAAATCATTATCATGTACATGTTTCCCAGGATGAAGGGCTAGAATCTTCTTTACCAACTGCTCAGTGATCAGTTTCAACCATTTGCAAGCAAGTATCCTTACAAAACTTGTTACACTGTAAAGCCAGATGACTTTCACACAAATATTCACAAAGCTGTCCAGAATTGCTACAAAGTTCATGGCATGAATATAAACCCTTGAATACCAAGGCCTTGATAACTTAGGCTGGAGTCTATGGAAAATGTGTGTTACATCAAAACCACATAAACGTCAAATAATGTATTATGAAGAAGACTGGCAAGATATTTTCTTTCTGAGATAGAAAGGAACAGCTTCATTAGGAAGTTCAGTTCCATGGAAAATGTAACAATGAAACCAGGAACTACATGGTATGTATAAGCCTTAATCAATTCTTTAAAAGCTTATGCATGTGCAATTTATGGCAAGGAACTTTGTGGTTCATATGAAGTTGATTGCAAATTGTTTGGCACTGCCAACCTACCTCATTGAAGATTCCAATGAAGTTCTGTAGTGCTTGGAACCCAAAGCACCTGTCAGTCAAGTCTCGCCTCTTACGGCCATCAGCTCCATTGGCATACTGGATACTGTCGGGTGTTATCAGGGGTTCAAACAACTTGAACAGGAGAGCTGTGAACATAAATATGATCATTTCCTTTCATTTATTTTATTTCATTTATTTCCAGTACCGTACTAGTAAAAAGACATACAAAATGTAAAAAATACGAAATCACAATTTACATTTGATAAAACAAAAAATAACAAAGCAAATTTGCCTGCCAGGGTTATCAAACAAATAATCATAATATGAAATTGTAAGGGGGGGGGTTCATTTACAAGACCTATGAAGAGAGTTGCATTTTTAATAATAAATGGCTTTTTGAAATTCCTTTTAATGCTTTGGAGTGATGCAGAATTTTCTTAAATCATTGCTTAACAAATTCCAAAGGACTTGCCCTCTATACCTAATACCTCTTTGCCCTAGGGATGTTTTTAAAAACATGCTAGGAAATTTTTGTGAGTTCCTGGTATTATAATTATGGACAGAATCATGAACCAATTCCCAAAATTTTGAGGTAAGGATTTTTTATTATATTTATAAATAAATTCCCCAAGTTGTAAATCACATATCTGATAGACGGTAAAAACATTGTACATGTATTTCACAAAAATATCTGAAGGACATGATCATAATAAAAACAGAGCATACTACCTCCAAAGGGCTTTGGAATCATTACCCCAGCTCCATTCCAAACACTCGTCATCAACACAAACAATGCATTCAAGCAATAAATCATAACAGATACAGATTTATTACACCTGGGTCAACAACACCGATAAACTTTGGTTAGAATCGCCCACAGTGTCTGTTATGTTTCGAAGTCCAAGTGATTTTACCCCTAATGGTACTAGAATGGTTTTAACCCGTTGAGCACGATCTGATTTTGGTATAACATGCATTTTCCATAGACCCCAGCTCGAGTTATCTCGAGCATAGTACTGAACAGTTTAATACATCTGATTATTGTCACTGGTCCAATGATAGCCTAATAATAGCCAAATACGAAGAGAAATGACACATCTCATGGCATTTATCTTCAGAACACTACAAACTTGGTAACATATAGGGCAACAGATGAATTCACAGTTTTGGTAGCAAAAGAAAAATTGCATAAAAATATACACGTAGAATCAAATTGTAGTTCCTGTACCAAAAGATACATGTGCAAGATCATTTGATATTTCATCTATGAATATTAATATTTAAATATCTGAAACTAACGCCAGATTACGGCTATACATGTACACAGCCATTATGCTACAACTCTTCCACACTGGTAGTTTGTAGATACTAAGTTTTTTTCATACAGTGAACCCACATAAAGTTAACATACATGTATGAACAGTCACTGTGCTGCAGAAGCGGCACTACAGCCATGATTTTTCAAGTGATCGAAATAGAAAAAAAAAAAAAGAAGAGAAAAAGGAGAAAAAGAATATTATGGGAAAATAAAGGGTTGGGTCATGCAACTATCATGATACCCTTATGTTTTTCATTTAAAACGTAAATGAACTCACCTATGGATCATCTTGTCCCCCCCCCCCCCCCCCCCCCCCCCCATCAAAATACCCTCGCAGTGCTGGCACCGCCTCTGCTGTGCAGAGCACATCAACAGTACTGGAGTTTATGTCCTCATCCCAGCATACAAACTAATTTTTGCCTCTCATTTGTTAAATATTTCACTTGAGGAGGGACAAATATCACAGCATCTAAGTTTTGCTAACTAGTAACTTGCCATCTTTCATCTAAAAGCAAATAAATCTGACCAAACGTTTTTGGCAGGCTACTATAACTGAACATAACCTTTTAATTGCACAATGAGAAGGTTATCTGTAATGAAGGACTTACGAGGCCTGTCAAACACTGCCTGATGTTCCTTGAACAACTCTGGAGAGCAGATGCTGACACACAGCTGATTGGTGAAATAGAATGATGCGATATCTCCATATTCTGCATGAAGGTTCAACAGGAATTGATGAAGGCTACCGGCATCACCTATCTCATCTAGATTGCCTTTCCTGGAGGAAATACATAAAAACAGTTATTCTAATACAGGTATTTCCCCTTCAAAACAGAAACTTGCTTCAAATTTTCCTCGATAAAACAGATATATTCAAAACATTTTCATTAAAATTGCATGAGATATTCTGTCAAGGCCTTCCCTTTAAACAAGCAGAGATATTTTCAAGTTTCCCTCTCAAAAACAACAGTTTCCCTGTGGAAAGTACACAGAAATTGTATGCCCTCTATCTTAAAACTACACCTACATTCAAGTGGGGATTCTTTTGTTTTGTTTTGTTTGTTTGTTTGTTTGTTTGTAACACACACATTTCTTGCCTTTTATAAAAGAACATCACAACCTCAGATATTGCAGTGGGGTTTTTTCATACTGAAAACAAAAATATTTCATGTTTTCACTTTAAAAACTTAAAAATTGTTAAAATTATTCACATCTTTTTTGTAATAACTCAAGTAATAAGTATCCAGCAAATTCTGTTTGAAAAAAATATCAGAAACATTTTAGGTCTTCCTTAAAAACAAGAAGATATTCTACACATACATTTAAGTCTTCCCTTTTAAAATCAATAAAATAAAACTTTAAAATGTCTTAGTATTCCCATTAAAAAAATCTACACATTTCCTTTCAAATCTTTGAATTTGGTAAATTAAAATCTATCATAGTGCCTTTATTCTTAGAAAACTTTATACAACTTGTAAACCTGTTTAGTAAGTAATCTGTGTTAATTATTGTGAAAAACTGAAAACAACGAACAAACAAAAATTTAATTTTCCCTGATTATTAGCACAAAATTTTGTGAATGTGAAAATAATAACATGTTCAGTATTAAAAAAAAAAAAAAAGAACAACAACTACTCACACAGGATCAGACGGTTCAAGTCCTGGTACAGTTGTAGCCTTCTGAGGAGTTGTCTGGAAAAAGAGAAATCCGCAAAATATGATACTAGCTTCAAACACATATCCAGCAAATGCTGTTTAGGAATTACAATATTGTATAGTACTTGTTAGGACTAAAATCCCCCTGAAATCCCCCTCTTATTTCAGTTTTCTTCTCTTTTATGCATAGAAACCTTATATAATTCAGTTTTTACATTGTATGTCTCCCTGCCTATAGCCTGCATTTTTTATTGTTACATGTTATTTTCAACCAAGAAAAAGGCAATTTAGAAAAGAAAAAAAAATACATTGACTCTTGAAAGTTTATTTATATAAGGAACCTTTTTTGTAATCTTCACTGACCCAGGAAAGGCTAAGGACAAAAGAAATAGTAAAAGTACCAGGATTTCATACTATTATGCTGTTGCATAAGGTTGAAACTCACTGGATATATGTAGATGAGCAGACCAACCAGGAGAATGACAAAAGTAACAGCAAAGATGGCAAAGTCCAACATGATGGTTTCTTGCTTGCTGCAGGGATGACTGACGTGAACCAATACTACAGTCAAGTGTATAATGTGCTCTGCATTTGAAGAGGGACGAGAAATGGCAAAGAAAAAAGTAACATTTGAATTTTGCTTTGAAATTATTTTCAGAAGTTCTGAAGTAATTGGTTAATTGGTAATTGGTAAAATCAAGAATTCAAAAGGCACATGTATCATGGAAAGGAAAATCAGAGCCATATTACTGTTCCTCCTCCTACTACTACGACTACTACTACTACTACTACTACTAACTACTACGACTACGACTACGACTACGACTACTACTACTACTACTACTACTACTACTACTACTACTACTACTACTACTACTACTACTTACTACTACTACTTACTACTACGACTACGACTACGACTACTACTACGACTACTACTACTACTACGACTATGACTACTACTACTACGACTACTACTACTACGACTACTACTACGACTACTATGCGTTGATTAGTGCTAATCGACATCAATATTTGTTCTCTGTAATATTGTCTAACATTTGTGCTAAATCATTTAAGAGATTTTGCTTGTAAACTTTTTCAAATGGCTGTTTAAAACCGACTGTCCGGATACACAACCTGTCCGGACACCCAACAACTGGGTATACTAGTACTAAAGTTATACGCCACTGCCCAGGGTGATGAGACCTTGTAGACGTCTAGTTGTATCTCAAATTTTGGTGAAAATCACTTAATTTTTTAGTAATAATTCTTAGGTATCAGTCAAGTGATGTCCTGTCCAAATCCTAGCTTGCTTATGTCAAAGGAAACGTGATCCCATTTGTTATAGTGCTTTGTCAGTCACGTGTTTTTACTCCCTAAACATTTGACATTTGATTTTTGAGATACAACAAGGTTTTGTCGCCCCATCCAGCGTACAGTGGCACTACGTCTCTGTACGTCTACAGTGTCAGTCAGTGGCAGTGCCACTGATTAAAGCAGTTAACAAATTGACACATAATGCGTTAGTTTTAGCTCAAGATTGCTAACACACAGTTCATCACATAACCTCATGCAGACAACACTTTGCTAACTACCATCATTACAGAACATATCTTTTAGCGAAAAAACAAACCTTGAAGTGGTACTACTCACCACTGCACTCACCAGTTTGGACACGCAGACGAGGCCGAGGCCCACGTAGGAGTATGGAAAGCTAAAGCTCTTTGTCATTTGCATAGGGCATAGCCTTTTCGCCACCAAAGACCTTGAAAATCTTTGATACTTTCTATATTGATCATATGTAATATAGGGTTTTTTTATCCAGTGAAAGAACACTGCATACAAAATACATCAACTTCAAAGTTTATATGTCATAAATCAAATTGCCTGTCCTGAGCTCTCACAGCATATCATACAATGGGCTCATCCAACAATATTTAGCCTTTCAACTCCACTGCATGAACGTACCACTATCGCCATAATTATGTGATTTCGAAATTCAAAGCGATATATTTCGCTTTGAAATCACTACAAGCCATTAATCTATATATTAAACATTTTTAGGAAAGAAAATAATGTAACAAAACTATCACCACAGTCAGCACTCATTACCACCACCACCTACATCATTTTTTTTAAAGAGAGAATTTTTTCCCTATAAATAAACAGTAGACTGTTTATTTTATTAACAGTATATTCTCTCTTCTCCATCTGCGCCCTCTTTCCTCCTCCAATTTTGTCTTCCTCCAACTTTCTCCTTAATTGTTCGATTGTCTGGTTAATGTTGCCCCACATCCACACCACCACCATCCACACCATAATTCCATCATCACTATAAATTATACCATGACTGTCGCATCAATTATCACCCGATATCCACACCATATTCACACCATCCCATCATCACCCATATCCACACCATCACATCTTATCATCACCCCACAGCCACACCATAACCATCCCAACATCACCACACATCCACACCATCACCATGCATAGTAGTATACAAGGCCGTATGCAGGATTTTTTTCCTAGGGGGGGGGGGCAAGAATCAAATATCTCACTATCTAGTATCACCCCACATCCACACCATCACCATCCCAACACCACACATCCACACCATTCCATCATCATCACACATCCACACCATCCCATCATCACCATGCATACACACCATCACAACCCCATGCACACATCCACACCATCACCACGTACCCTATCATCACCCCACATCCACACCATCAACATCATTACGCCCACCATCACCAATCATCTACACCACGTACCACCATCCCATCATCACCCAACATCCACAACATCACCATTAACCGTTTAATCATCACCACACATCCTCACTATCACAATCCCATGCACACATCCACACCATCACCACCCCATCATCACCCCACATCCACACCATCACCATCATTACCCCTCCATCACCTGATCACCAAACATCTCCACCACCACCATCCCATCATCACCCACCATCTACAACATCACCATTAACCGTTTAATCATCACCACACATCCACACAATCACAATCCCATGCACACATCCACACCATCACCACCCCATCATCACCCCACATCCACGTCATCACCATCCCATCATCACCACACATCCACACCATCACCATCCAATTATCACCCCACATCCACACAATCTCATCATCACCCCACATCAAAACCATCACCATTCCACCATCACCACAAATCCGTACCATCACCATCCATCACGAACACCACATATCATACCACATCCACACCATCACCATCCCATTATCACCATTCGCCCCATCACCACCCTATCATCACCCTTCATCCACACCATCACCCTACATCCACACCATGACCACTCATCCATCACATCACCACCCCATCTTCACGCGGCATCCTTTCCATCACCTTCCCATCATCACCCCACATCCACCCCATTGCCATCCTATCATCACCCCTGCACATCCACACCATCACCATCCAGTTATCACCCCACATCCACACCATCTCATCATCACCCCACATCCACACACCATCACCATCACCATCATTACCCCACCATCACCTGATCACCAAACATCTTCACCACCACCATCCCATCATCATCCACCATCCACCCCATCGCCATTCCATCATGACCCCACATCCACACCATCACCATCCCATCATCACCACACATCCACACCATCCCCATCCCATCATCACCACACATCCACACCATAACCATCCCATCATCACCACACATCCACACCATCACCATCCCATAGTACATGTACCACATGAACACCACCACACCCCACATCCATACCATCACCATCCTATCATCACCACACATCCACACTATCACCATCCCATCATCACCATTCATCCATCACATCACCACCCCATCTTCACACGACATCCTTTCCATCACCATCTCATCATCACCCCACATCCACACTATCACTTTCCCATCATCACCCCACATCCAAACCCATCACCATCCCATCACCACCCCACATTCACACCATCACCCCACATCCACCCCATTGCCATCCTGTCATCATTCCACATCTACACCATCACCATCCCATCATCGCCACACATCCACACCATCACCATCCCATAGTACATGTACCCACATGAACACCACCACACCCCACATCCATACCATCACCATCCATCATCACCCCACATTCACATCATCACCATTCCCCATTCACCCCACATCCACACCATCGATCACATCACATCAGCATCCCATCCTTACCCGACATCCATTCCATCACCATCTCATGATCACCCCACATCCACACCATAACCATCCCATCATCACCCCACATCCACACCATAACCATCCCATCATCACCCCACATCTACACAATCACCATCCCATCATCACCCCACATCCACACCATCACCATCCCATCATCACCCCATATCCATACCATCACCATCCCATCATCACTCCACATCCACACCATCACCATCCCATCATTACCACACATCCACACCATCACCATCCCATCATCACCACACATCCACACCATCACCATCCCATAGTACATGTACCCACATGAACACCACCACACCCCACATCCATACCATCACCATCCCATCATCACCCCACATCCACATCATCACCATTCCCCATTCACCCCACATCCACACCATCGATCACATCACATCAGCATCCCATCCTTACCCGAAATCCATTCCATCACCATCTCATGATCACCCACATCCACACCATAACCATCCCATCATCACCCCACATCCACACCATAACCATCCCATCATCACCCCACATCCACACCATAACCATCCCATCATCACCCCACATCTACACAATCACCATCCCATCATCACCCCACATCCACACCATCACCATCCCATCATCACCCCATATCCACACCATCACCATCCCATCATCACCCCACATCCACACCATCACCATCCCATCATCACCCCACATCCACACCATCACCTTCCCATCATCACCCCACATCCACATCATCCCATCATTACCCAACATCCACACCATCACCATTTTATCATCACCTCTCATCTATCCCCTCACCATCCAATCATCACCCCATACAGGAGGCCTCCATGACAATTATAACAACACTGAAGAAATCGAGAAATTTTGCCAATTAAAATCACCATTTTATTCATTTTCATACATGGCACAATATGTTCAACTAGTAATGAGAATAGTATGGTAAACAAAATATTTACAAAAATGAACAAAACACAAAAAGAAAAAAAAATATTTACAAAAATGAACAAAACACAAAAAGAAAAAAAAATATTTACAAAAATGAACAAAACACAAAAAGAAATAACACAGTGCAGAAAATCCCATTTCATGAAGAAGGTCGCCTTGAGAAGGAATGAAGGGGATTCCTTGAAATAACTGCTGGTTTTGAGTGGGGTTTGAGCGAGTTTGAGAAAGTATTTTGTGGTGGAATTGAGTGAAAGAACATCGTACATCACGAACACTGTGAGATTGCGTCCGGTTGATAATGAGATTTGTGTATTAGCACGGGGCTGTATAAACGAGGTAGGACTGCAGAAATGTTAAGAAGTAAAGCATCTGGTTCAACACCTTGGTAAGACATTGTTAATTTGTATTGCTATGTATGGAGTAGTCTAGCATGAGTTTTAAAGTTTGTGGTGTACGAAGCTTCCTCGGCACCTTGTACTGGTTTGCAGTCGTCGTGCTATTATCCAAGATGAATTGATACAGGTGATCGAATGTACCGGGTTTCACGATGTGCACCAAGGGCGGAGCTATGCTTCCCTCTTCTCTGAACATGTTGTACGTGGACGAATGGTGACGGAGCTCTGCGTCAATCTGTTAATACAAATTAGACACGACACATCAAATTCGTCTGAATTACCTAGGTAATATCTGGAATAAAGACTCAGCCAGCGTGTAAAATTCGACCATACTTATACTCTGGCTGAACCTTTATTCCGGCTATTACCGAGGTTATTAAGATGGAATAAAGGCTCTGCCAGTGTATAAATTTGACCTTTTTTTTCTTTTTCTTTTTTAATTTATCTCTATCTCTCTGTTTTATTTGGGGATATGGCAAATTTTGGTTCAAGAACTCATGACAAAATAGTGGCCTCCAAACTTGTGAAATGCATCACTTTCACTTCCCAGGCAAGATTGAGAATAACAAATATAAATTTGCCTACCGCTCCCTTTATTACCACATTATAATAAAACCCAGTGACAACCAGATTATTTTTAGCTTTCCAAGGAACTTCTGCCAGCCTTCACTATTTAAAGCGATAGTTTACATGATAACAAGGCTATTTACTAGGTAGCAATGACGCAGAATGAATACCACCCGTGTGTACATGGAAACCAAAGACAAGAAAGAAGTCATGATAATTCACAACTTTACCTTGTCAAGTGAGATGTTCGCAAGAGTATCTTCATCTGGGGAAGGGTTGAGCTCTAGGAATACCACATAGAAGGGACGATGATCAGCTTCTCCTTTTCCTGCCAAGTAAAGGAAGGATACTCATTTTTAAGATTTGATTTGATTTATTCATTTCCATTTCAATCTGAACATAAATTCAAGCTTGTACACGTATACAAACAATGTAATACAATCATGAAGAACAGATTTAACATGTACAAAGTTGATTTTAAAATTTTTAATCTTTTAATGTATTCTTGTAGCACTTGTAGTTTTTCATGTTCATGTGTGCAATTTGTCGTGATTTATTTATTATATGCCAGTGGAGGCAAAGTTTCTATGTATTTCGCATATCATAGACTATTAAATTAAATTGAATTGAATTGAATTGAATTGAATTGAATTTAGAACAATGAAACGGGGGACATGCTAAGGAAGCTATGTAAGGCGCATGCCCCTGAGAACTTGGTGCAATACATTTCGAACTTGCAACATTAAAACTTTTTGCTCCTCACATTTTCAGTATTTTTCTTTAATATTAAATGTCAACAGTGCCGAAGAGGAAGGGACGCATACCAATCAAATCACAATAACCCTTGGGTCTCTCCTCCCAGTATTCACTTATCATCTTCTTCTATGACTGATCACGACTTTCCGATTTCGTCGCTGCATGGCCTGGATGTGAGTAAGTATTTAGTCCTTATTGAGTCCTTATTCAAAATATCACAATAATTCCTTACCATGATCGTCTAGGAGAAAACTCTCCGCCACAGCGTAATTATCAAGGCTGACATCTGGCCAGTGATTTACTGCAGCCTCCATGGCGTTCTTCACGATACTTTGATCAAGCTTCTCATACTTCACGTTCAGGATCTGACCAGACCTTGTACACGTGAGAGAAAAACGATGTAAGAGAGATGATGTCATTACAACTTTTTACAACTTTTTACAACTTGTACAAATCAATTTTAATCTCCGAAACTATTTTGTTTATATAGCGGAGCAAAGTGATACCGAAATGTTAAGTACACCGCTTTTGAAAAAAAAAATCATATGAAACTTGACTGCAGGTGCAATATCAAAGTGAACTAGATGACTGAAAAAATGTTGAACTATCTCCATTTTTGTCATGGAGAGGTCAAGATAATTTTCCCTTTTTTCCACTTAAACCTTACACCTTTGCACACAGCTTAAAAAAGAACTTTCAGGGATGATTTTATGCTTTATATATGTATACATTATACATATATAATAATAATAAGAATAATAACAATAATAATTATATACACTTATGTAGCGCAGTTACTATATCAATATACTCTACTGCCCTGTGATGTAACAGAGCTCCCAATAATGATACTGCTTGAACATACAATAAACAAAATAAATATAAAATACACATACATATACATATTATATAAACAGTGATTGAGTTCGCCTTTCTTTTCCCCGGCAGCCAACTGTTTCATTCAGAAGACGGCCAGTAAGACGTATATACTTAAAATAATTATCACACTGATTACATATGTACTTACAATATCACACTGCATACTTCGCAATGATTAATAATAATAATAATAATAATAATAATAATAATAATAATAATAATAATAATAATAATAATAATATTAGTAGTAATAATAATAATAATAATAATAATAATAATAATAATAACAATAATAAAAAATAATGATAAAAATAATAACAATAAGTACAATAAGCTTACCTATACATGAACTCAACAACAGGGGTATTGTAATGGTATCGAGTCACTCTTACGACGTCACCATATCGAAAACGATAGATGCCGAATATCTGTGTGATGACAATCTCATACACGCCCCCGACTTCTAATTCGTCAATGAACAGTGTCTCCGGCTGGTCTTCATACCTACGGTAAAAGAAATTAAGTGACTGCATCTCATCTCTTCCCCGTTCGGTAATCGGATACGAATAGTTGGCACTAACTGCTTAAAAACGAACATATCTATCAAAATCTTTGTATCACTGTTTACCCGATCAAGTAAATCTAGAAATTGACAATAGTGCATAAAAAAACATGACAAAAACTTACCCAACAAGCATAAATTTGCCCTCTTATCGCCAAAGATATTACACAAATAGATCCAACTCATAGAATTTCCTGCGTCAAAAGAACAGCTATTAAACTAGTAAGAATTTGAGTGATAGAACCTAAGGGAGCAGAGAGTTATTACAAAATATCAAATGCGTTAGATATCAAATCAAATTCCTTCATGAAAAAATAAGCGGGTTTTTTTAAAATTAGAAAGTGAATTATAGACTTTTTTTTGCTTTTAGTAAAACAATAAACAATTCCCGTTGATGAGTTGTGAGAACAAAGAAAATTGTCACTTGCATCTTGTCTTGAGGAATAAATTCCATGACGCATAGAGATGGTATTAGAACGAACTCATCCTTCTCCTGGAGAAGCCAGAGATTAATACCAATAATGCCTTCCGTAGCACCAAGGGCACGACTGAACATTGGTACACCTGACGGAAGGAGACAAGAGTACATAGGTTAGATTCCGTTCACCAATAAGTTGGCTTTAAAACCCAGTCAGTCACACCGATGAAACAGATTGAACGGATATTCTTGTCCCTAAGAAACTCGCAGTTCCTGTGGGGATAGAGCCTTCTTTCATGCTGCATGGTCTTTACCTCGGGAATAAGCTCCCACTAATGAAAGATCCGAACTCTATCAGCTCTCAGGGACTTAAAAGTCCCCCTCAAAACTAATCCCATAGCCTAACAGATCCATCATCATTAACTTTCCCTTTAATTTCATAAATGTTAGTTCGAGATATCATTTGCTTTCCTTCTGTTTGTACTTTAAGAATTTGTTTAATGCTAAGTATTGGTTCGTAATTTGATTTTTTACCCTGTGATTGTCATTATTTCAAGATATCACTAAATAGATATGCAAGTGCCAGGGTACCTGGCGAGCTATTATCATGATTATTAACAAAAAAGTGCATTATCGTTACAAGAATCTGTGGGTTTGGAGACAGTTTGGAGTCTGTTGTCGATGAGACTGAAGTATTACACACAGACCAAGTAATCGTTCTTTTTGTAATGTCATCCCTAACAAAAAAATCTAACCCCCCAAACCCCCCCCCCCCCCCGCCAAAAAAAAAAAAAAAAAACCCGAAAACAGCTGTCGGCTGGTAATCTGACCTTGTTCTTGTCGGAAAAAGCATTATTATCTGGCATCCGATACAATGTTATCTGCCATCTGGGTATCTGGTATGGTTCGCCTAATGTTGCAGAATGTTTTCAAATGACTCTTACCTTTTACATGCGAATTCAGAAGCGTTTTCTTTATACCGACGGTATCAGTTGCCTGCACGAATGTCAAGTAAGGCCAAACTCTTTTCAGAATGGCATCAAATCCCTTCTTGAATTCACTCTTCAGTTCTGCCGCACGCTTCGGATCACCATCACCCATCTCCCTATCCAGGACTTTATGAATCTCTGAAGGAACATTGGTGGTCGTTACTGTCCCCATTTCGATGTCTCGAACGAAGTCAGGCCAACGTTTCTCAATCAGCCGCATGGCTGACATAAGGGTGGATGTAAAGTTACAGCTTATGGAGCGGAGGTTTCGGTCTCGAAGCCCAAACAGAAGATGAACGTAGAGGGCATCGTTCGGATCTTCGATCTGAAAACCTTCCCCTGGTGTGCCGTAGATAACGAGGAAAGGTTTCATCTTAGGGGGTTTCATAGATGCGGGACCTATGGGAACACCGGTCTCTGTGCATCTTCGCTGTGGGGCCGTGTAAAAGTTGAGCTCCCGCTGAAGAAGACTTCCAACACCGAAAGCGTTCACACGGGCATGCATGTTTAACCTGAACATTGCTGAAAACATACGCAGGAAGGATTTGCCATAGGGCAACATCTTTGACTTTCCCGTCGTTCCTGATGTTAGACCAAACCTTACAGTGCTCTCCCCCGTCAAAATACCTTGTTCTCCTTTAGCCATGCGGTCTACGTAAGGTCTGTAACGTTCATACGTCGTCAGGGGGTGCTTCTGTCTAAAGTCGGCCAAAGACATCACCGAATCGAGTCCGAAACTTTTAGAGTATTCTGTGTTCCAGTTCTCATTAAGGATGGTTTTAAAATACTCCTCCTGAGTTTTTCTCGGCTTCTTCCACGCTTCTTTGCTTGTTCTAACCATTGGATAGCGGCTAAGCAATATCACTGACATGATGAAAACTTGGGAGTAGGCCGATCTAAGGTTATGTCCATATGACATTCGAAGTGTAGTCATCCAAAGTGATAAGAAGGCAAACAGTATGCTTATTATTCCGAAAAATCCTGGATAGGAACAAAGAAGAGAAACAATGAATACAACAAATTATTTATATTTCTTCGGGATTTTCACTGAATTAATCAGTCAAATTAACAGAAAAACCTGTTTTGATTCATATTTCTTCCTATACAGGTTCCATACTGTGTGCAGTTCACTCTTATTTTTGTAATAGCAACAAAGTCATGCACACGTTGGTATCAATATGCATTTAGCATACGAATTTATTTGATATACGATAAAAGAGCAAAGTAGATGAAAATGCCTTCCTCAAGGGCATAGGTGCCGTGTCGGGGATCGTACCCCCGACTTTCGCGTCTTCAGTCAAGCGCCTTAAACCATGTGACTACGGCACCTCTACAACTTTTAGGAAAAATGATGCTGATATGTGGTCTCACATTTAGAACCTTGAAAGATTCTTCAAAGAAACATAAAAGGTTCTCTGAAGGTCTCTAAAGGGGTCTTTAGTAGCATTATTGGTTGTACATGGAACCTTTTCGGGTTATTAAAAATATAAAGAACCCTTTATAGAACTCCTTTTCTGTAGGGTTCCAAAAACGGGACAAAATTGACTTCAGAGGCATCGATCCATTTTTTAGATGGGGGGGGGGGGATAACCAAGTAGAGATGAACCGCGACGATATACATACGCACATACACACATACATAAATATACATATGAAATATACATGTATATGTGTTAGATCTTGAACGCGTATATATATATATATATATATATATATATATATATATAATTTATATACCCATATATATATATAGCGTTTTCATTTTGAGGATATTAAGATGCATCTAGTTCGATTATGAGCCGTCTTTTTTTTTTTTTAATTCGAGCGAGCCCAAAATTCCCCTCCCCTTCTTTTATATATTTTTTATTTTTTTAGAAAAGTATTATTTTGCCATCAAAATACACTATAGGTTAATACGATATCTAAAATTTTGGTCACCTCGCTGCCAAATATGATCCCTATATCATGTATATTGTGGCACATTTTGGTCCATTGTTTGCTGTCCGAAACCAGCCTGTTTTTATATTATACGAGAGAGAGAAGTGAGCGAGGAAACACACACTCTTTTTCATGGTAGAAGCAATAGCCCGTCAGCAAATTAAATTGTGGGCCTATGAAACATGTGAATTATTTATTCGGTTACCTCACTTGCCGAATTAGTTTGCTTTCCAAAACAATAAAAACGTGAGGGCCCAGCGAGTGAGGAAAAATATCCTCGTTTTCATGGTAGAAGTGTTTTTTCGTCATCAAAATGCACTATAAATGTAAGCCTATAAGGTATCTATTAAAATGATATTATATTCCATCACCTGTATGCCGAATATGACTCTATTTTAGGTACCTCGCTTGCCGTCCGAAACCATTCTGTTATGTAAGGTTCCCACTTAGCCGAGTTATACTGGCGAGTTATGGCGAGTTTTTACGAGTTGCCTTAAAGAGGTACTCGCAATAACTCTTCTTGTAACTCGGGATAACTCGCGACAACTCGGCACGGCTCGGCCCAACTCGTTGCAGCTCCGTGCTGCTCTCCCTGAAGTCGCGAGCAGATCCAAATTTTTTGAACAGTTTGAAAATTGTTACTGAATCCTCATAACTTGAGCTGAACTCGCTTAAACTCGCTTAAACTCGTAATATACCCGCATCACTCATCTTTATAACTCGTAATAACTCGCCACTTTCAAGGATACGCGAGTGCTATTCGAGCTTCCAAGAGTCGAGTGCGAGCACTGCGATTGTGCTGCGAGTCATGCTGAGTTGCCCACGAGATTAGCGCGACTTTAGATCGAGTACGGCGAGTTTCCATCGATCTACTCGAGTTTCGCATGAGCATGAGCAGAGTGCAGGTCAAGCATGGCGAGCGCACCATAATTTGTCCGCTGGCCTATTAAAAACCAGTAATTTTCATTTTTCTAGAAGTATTTTAAAGACATTTTTTAGAAAAGCATATTTTCAATTCAACTTTAAACGCATGTGCACATAAAACCAACTATAGGTTATCGTCTCGGCTCATGGGTGTCGATCGGAGGGGGGGGGGGGGGACACTGGGATATGAGGGGCCGCCTGTTTTATCACCGCACAGTCAATCACCGTTAAAAGTGACATGGTCCCCTCTTAATTAAAAAAAAAATAGAAGAAAAAGATTGTCTTTTAAGCTGTTATTATCACCCATTCTAACCGAATCGTGGTCCAGACAGTACCCTGGAACAACAAACTTCATGAAACAACAACAAGAGGTAAAGTTTAAAACACAAATATACATAAGGTATTAATAAAAACAATAGAATACATCAGCACTGAAATCACTTTCATTTTTTTTCATAATAATATTTGTTACATTTACAAAAGAACTTTCTTCTCAGTAAGCCTTCTTAACTTAATTATCACACGAAATATGTATTTGAGAATATTAAATGAAAAAAATAAAGATTCACATAAAATAATGATTGATTTGTATTTTCACGCGATTTTAGAGGTCTGTGCAAAATTTCGGAGACAGGTATCGCAGTACAACTTGGATCAAAACATGGACATAAACAAATATAAGAAAGAAAAAAAAAAGAAAATGATTCTTATGTATTCTTTTGCTTATAAATATCTTGTGTATGCTTTTGACTTTCAACTTTTTTTTTCTATTTTTTTAAGTTTGCTGTTTCGGGGTATTGTGTTGACCACTGTTCGGTTAGAATAGGTGGTAATAACAGCTTAAAAGTAAAGTTTCTGGTGATAAAGGAGAAAGGAAATGCAGTTTTCCATTCGTTTTATACACAAAACTCAGATATTCTAAGTTTGGGGCTGACATGAGGTCACAAAAGATTAAATGACTCGGTTTAAACCGTACAACCAATTTTCATAAACTTGGTATAAACAATGCACAAGACTTGAAAGGAAAAAGTCAGAAAGTGGCATGGTGTGAAAATAATGTAGTGGAACTAATTGCGCGGCGAAATTTGTCTAAAGGCCAGGGCCTTAGAATCCCCCCCCCCCCCCCCCGATGCAAATAGGGTTAATTCTACAGGTTTGAAAGTACTTCTTGTTGTATAAAGAGATTACCTTACCCATCAACATAGGATATGACACCAAATCAAGTTTACAAAAAAAAAAAACCCTCAGATGATGCAGAGTTATGGCAAAAATGTGATTTTCAGGGCTATCTTGGATTTTTGTCCTGCGCACCTTTTCCTTTTATACAAGACCTTCCAAAAATTAGCATGTGGAGATAATTTAAATGGAATAGAAAAAAAAAATGTTAAGCACAATAATCCTTTTAAAGCCCACTTCCATACTTATACCCTGTTCTTCCGTTTTCTTATGCTTTTGTACAGTTTATATATTCTGATTTTCTTTTCTTATGTATGTCATTCTTCTTATATTATTTTCGCTTTTGCAACTGAGATAATAGTCGTAACACTTTAAGTCTTTAAATTGCGAATCTAAAATTTGCTAAATGTATATACAACAAAACTGAAATAAAATAGAAAAGCTATACCTTTCGTCTTATGTAGATTATGTTTTAGAATTATAAGCTATGTTTGAAATTATCTGAGGGATCCACATTGCAAGCCCTTCTTTTCACGGGATCCCTCCTTGATTTCCACGCGACGTTTTCTTAAAAGAAAATGAAACCCAACCATAGTTACGCTGTGTATATTCTTGGTTTTATAATTCAAGTCATTCGATTATTGTACAACCACTTATGATTATGTTTGATTTTTTAAATTGCTTTTATTGGAAATGGAAATGAATTGAATTGAATTTATTCAAGCATCCCCCCCCCAAAAAAAAAAAAAACCCGCAAATAAACAAACAAACGAAATATGCATTTTCAGCTTCTTTGGTCGTTCGTTAATCGGAAATTCGTAGAAAGCTCTTGACACTCGTAACGAGGTCTTGATAACTCGTTGACAGATCGGTACAAGTCGTATGCAGGTCATCACAACTCATACCAAACTCGGTGTGACTCGTATTGCGCTCTGTTAACTCGTATCGCGCTCAGTTTACTCGTTGGGTCGTAAGATCACTTGTGCATACCTCATAAAATTAGTAAATTTCATGCGAGTTGACTCGAGTTTACACGAGTTCAAGCTCGTGCCAGCTCGCCACAACTCGAGACTCCAACTCGGCTAAGTGGGAACCTTGCTTTACGACCGAGCGAAGCTAGCGACCGACCAAAATAATTATATGCCGAAATATAGCACCGCAATTTTTGTAAATTTGTCAACAACCTTGTTGCCCAAATATCATATTTTGGTAACTCGCTGCTGGAAAGAGTTGCTCGCTGGCAAAAACCATTTTCTTTCTAGCTTTTACGAGCGAGAGTAGCAAGCGAGCCTCAAAAAGGGAATGTTGTTATCTAAATATCTACATGTAGGAGATTATCTACTGAAAGTGTATCTCGATCTTTTTAGGTGAACTCGCCGCTCAATTTCTTGCAGTGATATTCTCGTCTGGTCATGTGAGTAGAAGAATAGTACATGTATTAGATAGAGACACAAGATGCAAACCGATTTAATACTCGAAAAGTATTTATCGGCATTCGTTAAGATACTTAACTGTGAGCGAACGCAGCGAGTGAGCGCATCCAACTCATGCTAATTTCATCGTTTTGTGACCACCTATAAACCTGCAGGCCGTTGCGCATAACCAATAATAATTTTGTTGGCTGTATAATCTCAAAACCAACAATATCCGGTATAAGATAATATCATGCATGCTTAAAAGGGTCGCTAAAACAAGACTCCTAGTTAGCTCTGGTCAACAAAATGTACACTGACCAATGAGTTGACATCACGTCCGCGGTTCCTGCAGGTGACCGCCTGAAGGTCATGCTATATACATGCATGCACTGGAACGAAATATAATTATTGCGAAAGTTGCATTTTACTTGCTACTTCCTATATCTATCTAATAAGTTTTAAAGTTTACCATTTATTGTTTTTATTAACATTCTTTAACTGTAAGAGACAACTATAACCGGTAGTAATATGATTTGGCTCGCATTAGCAAAGTGTATAGGCTGGAATACTTGAAAGCGGATTTGTAAGTGCTGCGCCGCAACAGAAAGCCATGCATCATGCGAACGAACAATGAAAACGGCCATGGTATAAGTAATTACTTTTGATGACGAGGAAGTGAAATCTCACAGGTCAGCAGGGGCGGCGCTACAGGAGGAGGGGCAGGGGGCAGCCACCTCTACGACTTTTTTTAGTGATACAAAAATATGAGGAAAAAGAAGAGGAGGATGAATAAAGAAGAGTATGGAGAAAGAGAGGGCATGGGTCATGCAAATATTATACCGCACTTCTTTAAATGTAAATAATCTCACCAATGACATCTTGCCCCCATCAAAATACCCCGACGCAGCCCGTGCAGGTCAGCTACTCATGCTGCAGCAATTAGTGCAATATATTGTGGATTTTTATTTCTAACAAAGAATGAACATCGTGGGAATCTAGGATAACTAAAATGAGGGGGTTGTAGGGCCATGCAGTGTTAATAGTTCAGAAATTGGCGGGTCGAGTCTAGCATCATTATGCACCACCAACAGTTCACCAAAACCTCCATGCAGTTACAAAATTGATAAAAATCATATTTGGAAGCGGGATCAAGGCATTTTACGAGTGGTAAATATCAGTCTTGTGTTTTCATCAATTCAATCTACTGACAAGCGGTTTTGGGGATGTGTACGTAGATGGGAAGGCGGGGCGATCGAAATACAGAGGCTGCTTACTTGGGGTCGGGTTCATTGTAGCGGGAGGGACGTGGGGAGGGGTTAAAGACTGGAAGGTTTATTCATTCATTTATTTATTTATTTCAAATCTTTATTCAGGGTGGTCTGTTCAGTACATAAAAAACTGGTCTTCCACAGAGCCCTGGGACAAGAAAATACACATTTACAATTAATGTACAGATCACATCAGAAGCACGAAATATAATTATGACTGGTTTAAATAATAATAAAAAAATTAACGATCAGCAAATATTAAAATATTATGTCAAAACACAATACTTAATACATATAATCGTAGCTACACACACAAAAAAGACAGCATTAATAATTATGTTTACATTGTATTGCAGTATATAGACCAATTCCACCCCCGATTTATGTCTTTGGCCCTCTATCGAGGACACGATAGCTGCGGTGTGCAAGCGTGCTGACCGCGATTGGCTCTGTGTACAAAATAAATGCAAGATATGAGATATGCCCTGATATTGTTCCATTTACTTTATTCTAGATCAAAAAAATAAAGCATGGATACATGGGTAGATAAAGTAAGACAATGGCCATATCTGACAGATGAAGGTATGATGTTCGTAGAAAGGGTTTGGACTATAGATAAAGTGGATAGAGATGGAGGTGAAATAGAGAGGCGAGAAAGTAGGAAAGTTGCAGGGCAGAGTATCTTTCTGAAAACTGGGTGAAGTCCTAAAAAGAACTGTAAACCAGAAGAGGTGGGAGATTTGAGTTAGTGAAGAGATGAGGAGGCTTGAGTCGGCGAGAGGTAAGAAGACTTATTATAAGGCGGGCGGAGAAGGAGAGAAGACTCGACGTTCTGGGCAGCTTGACTGTCCGTTTTCAGGAGTGAGTGTTCGCTAGGCGTGTTGGGGTACTTGAGGCGGATATGCGGACGTAGATGGTGGTATCGTCCGTGTACATATAAACATTCCCTTTTACTTATGTAACTGGGAAGATCATTTATCATAATTGTAAAAAGGAGGGGCCCAAGGATTGATCCCTGAGCCACCCCTGTGTTGACATCCATTTGGACTGAAACATTTTGCTTCCTTCCATTCATATATGACTTAGACCAAGTAAGATATTTATCGGAACAACTACATAATTATAGCCAATGTTTATACTGTACGTTCACACTGACAACCCATAATAATTCTGTCACTCCACTATTGCTAGAGCGGGGCAGTCTCAAGTATATCTCAATCACACCCCATACTCTTACCCGTAAGAATACGTTGCCATGATTGTCTCTCTCCGTCTACAGCAAACTGCATAAAGAATCTCCCTGTGGCAAGCGATATGCATGTTATCGAAGCTAGTTTCACCCTCAGAGCTATAGTTCCTGCCATTATGGTTTTCTGCCAAAAAGAGGCTCACAAAATACATACAACTGCTTTTATAATGCATGTACTTTGTAAAGCTGTATAACTTTACAGTAGCACAATGTGTTCTTGACCTCAATAATTACGGAAGTCCGCCTGTGCACGTCGGATTGTGCAGTAATTCCATTATATTTTTCCTCATTGATGTCTACCATGCAGCTTTAATAACGGGGATTGTGTGTACCCGTATCCGAGTATGAACTTAGTCTGGTTTCACAGACGCTTTGAATGGAGTGAAATAATGATAATTGTAGCCAGTGCATGAGGCTGATTGAGCTCTGTTGGTAAAAGGGTTATTATTATTATATTTTTTTTTTTACTTTTACCTGAATGTATAACACTAAAAAATGGGGAAGCTTGATAAGTAAGCAACCAGGGACCAACGGCTTTAAGTCCTCTCCGAGGCTCGCTCTGGACAGCGCAGCGCATCCACTTCATAGTTGCCAGAGTTGGCATAATTATGCTTTTTGGCATAATTTTGACCGCTTCAGCATCTGGCATTATGCTTGGCATAATTTGGCTCAATTTAGCATAATTTTAGCATAATTTTGGACTTTTTGGTGAAACATTTTTCCCCGACCCTACAAAATGTGAGACAACTCGCCCTTGCTGAACCGAGGGTAAGCGGTCTCGGGGTGACTGAGGTCGACGTCATGGGTCGCAGGCTCGCAGCATGGTGCTTTCACCGTACCTTTGCGACTCCGTCACGCGCGCACCACTTGTGCAGCGTATACGCATACTCGGCACGTTGTTATGCATTCATGTCAAATGCCACCGGGGTCAGGGTGTATAATTGTGCTGCCTGTGCAGCGACCTGCGACGACGGGTCATGCATACTCATGATACTGCACTGTATACTTAATTGGTACCATCACTTGTTACGATTTATAAAGTTACGTCTAGCCACAGATTTAAACAACAAGCAGGGGAAAAAAGACAATCTACCGTAGATCTGTACTTCTTACATAAACGCTGGAGATCGTGCAATATTATGCTGGAGGACAGTGGCGTAATTACGGGGGGGGGGGGTACGGGGGGCATGTGCCCCCCCCCCCAATCGGCTGGCAAAAAAAAAAAAAAACAGAGAGAGAAAAGAAAGGGGAAAAGAAGGAAAAGGATAATGGTACATCGGGAACCGCTCTGTCGCTTCACTCGCTAGCATTTAAAATTTAACCAATGCCAGTGCTAATTACTATTCTTATGAAAGGAGTTTGCATCTTTTGTCTCAATCTGATGTTAAAGGCTGCTATTGTTCCACTCACGTGTGGATTTCACTCCAAGAAGTTTACTTAAAAAGGGCCCTTTCAGTAGACAAAAAACCAAAAATTCCCATCTGTTTGTTCGCCAGCCCGCTACTCCCGCTAGTAAAAGCTAGACACAAAATGATTTCGGGCACAGCAATCATATTTCAGAAGCGAGTTAGCAAAGTATCATAATATTTGGGCAGCATGCAAGGAGGTTCACAAAATTACAAAAATTCTACTGTATTTTGCTGACGAATCCATACATATACGGTACATAATCTTGAGTGTAAGGGGGGGGGGGGAATGGGCGTAATTGACTTCGCTCGCTTATAAAAACAGAATGGTTTCGGAAGGCGAGCGAGGTAACAAAACGGATTCATATTCAGCACACCGGGGATTGAATTGATTATTTAGATATTTATATTTCAGTGACTAAATATCATTTCTACAATGAAAAAGAGTATATTTTTCTTCGCTTGCTGCGCTCGCTCGTTATATAATTGTTTAATGTTTTTTAAAGCAAACAAATTGGGCAAGAGATGACCAAATAATTTCGATGTTTCAAATGCTCACAATGATGTGATTTACTGAGGGTTAGTGTGTGTTTCCTCGCTCGCATCGCTCGCTCGTAATGGTTAGAGACAGGGTGGTTTCGGACAGAAAACAGTAGACCAGAGATGCTAAAATAGGTCATTGGCAGTGAGGTGATTATGTAATTGAAATATCATAAAGGCCTATCAGTGGTCCGATAGTGTATTTTGATAATTTTTATTGCAAATAAAGTTGTAATTTTTGGCTTGCTCCCTTCGCTCGCTCGCAAAATTTAAAAACAGGGTGGTATCTATAGCAAGATCATCATTTTCCCAAAATTTTAAAACGCTTCAAGTCCCTAAAGACACCTTTGTTCGAGATTACTGTCGTTACAGTGTCTTTTAATATTTCATTTTAAACAACACATGCACACGTTGGTATATAGCACCTAGTGCACATAGCACATCACTTTATTTGACAGACGATAAAAAAGCAATGTAGATCAAATGCCTTGCTCAAGGGCATAAGTGCCGTGTCTTGGATCGAATCCTGGACCTTCGCGTCTCCAGTCAAACGCCTTAAACCACTCCACTACGGCACCTCTACGACATGTTATTGTTAACATGATCCACATACACCCGCACATACTTATCCGCTCGGTGCAATGGCTGTACAAATACGCAGTGCAGGGGGCAGGGGGGCAGGGTGGAGGATGCCCCTCAGAAATTTTAAATACATTTTTCTTACTGAAAATTGTCCAAAAATCCATCAAAAGTGTGTACCAGATCCTTCAATTTTAAAAATGTAAAAGCTCCCTCATGACCAGCTCGGTCACTTTGCTCCCTCGCTTTTGTATTTCTTAAAAAATTTTATGCGCCTTGACCCCCCCCCCCCCAGAAAAAATTTCTGCGTACGGCCATGCTTGGTGCCCCCCCCCCCCCCAATGCATTGACCCACGGTACACCACTGCTGGAGGAGGTTTTAAACTTGAGTCTGAAAAGACTGAAGTTTTGAAGACTGAACTTGACTCGAGTCACGTGTTCAAGAGTGGACTGAGACACTTCAAAGTCATGGTTAGTGGGCCGTAGGCGTAGGCAGGGTAGATAGAATCAGGATATTGGGGGGGGGGGTCGAATTCCCGACACTTATTTTGTCTTTGATAGACTTACTCAAGACCCCAAGCCCAAGAGTTTCATCTGAAGAGTTTAAACTTTACTGGATAACATTACTAACAGTGTAGGAGCCTGGGAGAAGGCAAAAGTGCTGATTTATGAGGTGAAATGGTAGAAAATATGTTGGATGTTATCACAGAAGCCTAAATCTTGCAAAAGATTTTGAAAAAAATAACAGTCGGACAGTCGGAGTCGGACTGGGTTTAATTTTTCACAGATGATTCTCTGTGCATAAACAAGTAAACTGACATACAATTCATCTTTTCTCTCAGAAGTTTTGCACACGCCAACACTCTTACCCAGTAGATCTAATCTATATTTAATAAGGAAATGTTCACGCCAGACTTTCGAATTCAAACCTGTCCTCATTTGAGACCTAGAAAGGCTGCATCACTCATTCACTGAACACATATCATATTACTTAAAGGTATAGGTCTACTGGGTAAGAGTGTAGGAAGCGAGCATGCAAAAGTGCCGAGTGATGAGGTGAAATGGTGAAGAATATATATCAGAAGGTATCACAGAAGCCTAAATATTGCAAAAACTTCGGGAAAATGGTCAGTGGAGAAAACTATGAATGATTATAGTGTGAGAGCTTTTATTTTCGTTGATTATATTTTCATTCATATCTCGGCTAATATGAGTCGGATTGGGTTGATTCTAGATCATGAGTTTAAAGGTCAGAAGTCTGAGGAAATTTCATTTTGTGCATGCACACATTATCTTAACTCTTATATTTGTGACCTTAAGTTAATATAGATTATGTTAAGATACTTATGTTGACTCAGGGTCTCTGTGAAAATGCCTCACAAATAAGCTGCAGATGCCAATAAATTTATACCAGACATAAATATATGGAAATATGAGTCATTTTGTATTGTTCTTTCTCTGGTTGTAATTCAATTGTGCATGACAGATGTTGATTCATGATGTCATTAATCACAGTGAGGGAACAAATGGGTTGAGAAAAAAATATACCAATTTTTTTATTTTTTTATTTTAAGCAGTCACAAAATTTGAGACAGAAATATTCAATAATGTGGTTAATTGTCTTTTATAGATTTAAAGCAATTCCTGCAGCATCTTACAGAAAAAAAAAATGATATCACATGAATTTTACATGCTTACGACAAGAAAGTTTCCACCTCAGTTACTATGTCAACCAAATATTCCCAGGATTTAAAAATCTTATTTTGATTATAGAACTATTCCCCTTTTCAGCAAGCATGCCTATTTTAGAATAGGGACTGGGAGGGTGGGAGTGTTGATGCAAGGCTGGATGCATTTTTTTTGTTTTGTTTGGAGGGGGGCGTTTGTGTTTTGTTACAGGCAGTGTATACAGCCACACGCGTGTGTCTTTACCTTATGGCCACACGCGTGTGGTTGTATCCACCGCATCGATATGAGGATACAGCCACACTTGTCTGAATTCCCACTTGAAGTCTGTGCCGCGACAGCTATCGCTAGTGTGCACTGCACTGCACAAGCGATGTGTATGTGTTGCGACTTGCAAAACTTGGATCGTCACGAAGGGTCTATCTCTTGATTTCACTCATTATACAAACAATATTTTCACTTCATTTTCACCTGGTCAGTAAGCAGGTGACAATATTTATTTCAGTGAATTTCAACTTTCAAGAGGTAAAACCTTCGTGACGATCCAAGTTTTGGGGTTTTGCAACACAGACACATCGCTTATGCAGTGCATACATACACACCAGCGATAGCTGTAGCGGCGGAGAGTATAAGTGGGAATTCAGTTGAGTGTGGCTGTATCCTCATGTCGATGCTGTGGATACAACCACACGCGTGTGGCCGTAAGGTAAAGACACACGCGTGTGGCTGTATACACTTGCTTTGTTAAAAGTCATCACATTCTGGACAGGATACATACAGGTTTTTTATACCCCCAGTCCTCTTCTTTCAGGCTTCTCCCATGTGCATGAGAACCTTGCAAGTCATTGCACGCAGTTTTGCATCGATTCTAGCTTACTTAGCAAATTTTCATTGCAAATTGTTCAATTTTCTATTATTATTTTTTTTTATTTGATTTTATGATTTTTCAAATTGATTTATTTAATTTATTTATTTTATTTTTCATCTTTTTATTTGTTTATTTATATTGTTTATTTTGTAGTTGTTATTATTTTATTTATTATTGGCCTATTTGATTTGATTAGATTTTCTTTTTTTTAGTACGGAAATTTTGAGGACCTTTTTTTTTTTTTTTTTTTTTAGTCATCTCACCCATTTGGGCATAATTTTTAGCATAGTTTAGTATTTTTGCTGCTCCATGTTGTTATTTCATTTGGCATAATTTTAGCATAATTTTGCGGTCCTCCCTAGCATAATTTCATTTTGGACGCTGGCCACACTGATCCACTTGGTGTACGTCCATATAGTGTACGTCCTACATGGAGGGAGGTACCTCCCTGGTACATGGGTACTTCCACAACGCGTCCGCCCAAAAAATGTCCCCCTGACTGAGCGCTAAATTAATTCTAAAATATAATATTAATCCCAATTTGATCTTCATATCTTGAAACCCCATTTAATCCTGTAACTTATTCATAACTTTCACTGGTCTCGCATCATTGGTTTTGAACAGAGAGTGTAATATGTAACAGGCTAACAGCAGTGCATTTCAGCCCATTCCAAGTTTGCAGTGCTGCAATTTTCTGCACTGTAGATGTTTTGAATCAACTGTAGTGCTTTTGCCTTCTCTGCTCCCTTGCATTTTAAAGTTTTGTTTAACAGAGAACATTTTGTAGATGTTTGGACTTTCATCATCAACATTGGCGTCTAAGAGTAAAGCACATCTACCAACTCTCATAGTGCAAAATCTTGGTCGGGAATTAAGGAGGACCATCCAGGTAATTTGCTGTCTCCTTCCCAGGCAGCCAAGTTTTGCACTCTGGGAGTATGTTTCTTGTCTGTTATCATTGACTTTCTGTTGTGTATCTTCATGTGGTTTTTTTTATTGTTTTGAAATGGCCAAATAAATAATAATAATAATAATAACAATAATAATAATATAAATAATGATAATAATAATAATAATAATAATAATAATAATAATAATAATAATTTGTTGAGGCAATAAAGAAAAAGAAATATGAACAGGTGCTTTGAGCTCTGCGAGTTCAGAACTTATGAAATTTTACATAAAACGCTATCACATAAATCAAAACAAGGTTTTAAGATAATTTTATGTAAGAGCTTTTGCAGTCTAAGGAAGGAAACAAGAATTTAAGAAATGAACAGGTGTCCAGCTTAAAGGAAAATGCAACCCAGGCATCAGTGTGCTCTTGAATAAAGATGACCAAGAAGAGTAAACAGTGAAGGTTTGAGCAAAATCGGACAATCAGTACAAGAGCTATGAATTTGCAAAGTTTCAGTAAATCCCTATTATGGGGATCCTTGAGTTGGCAACATTGCCAGCAGCTGTGATGTCATCGTGGACAACTCTCTATTAATTTTGTACATATTTTTTCAACAAAAAAAAAATTTATATGAAATTTCACGTCAGGAATCAACATTATACTTCCCAAAATGCTTTTAGAATTGATATAGCCATGTTATACTTGAACAATAAATCAAAAGAATTTTCATTTTTCTTGAAAATGAAGAAAATATTAAATTCTGTGTACAAAATGAATGGAGAATTGTCCACGATGACATCACAGATGCTGGCAAAGTTGCCAATTCAAGGATCCCCATGATAAGGATTTACTTAAACTTTCAAAGTTCATAACTTTGGAAAAGATTGTCCGATTTTCCTCAAACTTTCACTGTTTACTCTTCTTGTTCTTCTTCATTCACTGGAAGCACACTGATGTCTGGGTTGCATTCTCCTTTAATTAGAAATTTAAATTCAGAAATTAAAGTAAGAATAAAATGAACAGATTTTTGTACCTTTCATGTATTGTCCTTCTTTCATAGTTAATTAGTTGGTATGAAGATTTGTTCAGCTTTTAGTTAATTTTTTATATTGACTTTTGACTGATTTCAGTATGGTTGGTCAACAGCTTACTGCCCGTCAAAGGGCTTTCCTTGTTTTAAAGTATGAGCAAACGCACAGCCTCCTTAGCACTCATCGTGCATTTCAAAGGCGATACCAAGATCAGCCCCCACCATGCACCAAGACGATCAAGAGGAACTACGTGAACTGAAGTATCAAGAGTTTGATACCTTTGAAATGCATGCTGAGTGGCAAACAACGAGGCTGTGCATCTGCTCATACTTTACATCTACAAAAATGTTCTCTGTTAAATAAAATTTTAAAATAAAAGGGAGCAGAGAAGGTAAAAGCACTGCAGTTGATTGAAAACATAAAGACAGTGCATGCAGAATTGTAGCAATGAAAACTTGGAATGGGCTGAAATGCACTGCTTTTACATAATAGACTCTCTTTTCAAAACCATTGATGAGACCGATGAAATTTTCTCATAAGTTACAGGATTAAATGGGCTTTCAAGATATGAAGATCAAATTGGGACGAATAATATATTTTGGAATTAATTTAGCGCCTAATCAGAGGGACATGTAAAGGAAACCTGCTAGCACTTACGTTGGAGGAATAGAGCTAGAACAGTTTTATCTATGACGTCCTACGTAGGGTCATGCATTTTGTTCAAAACTCTAATTAAAGGCCAAGTTCACAGCAAGATGAAGTTCATTTCAATAAAAAGAATAAACAATTCCAAACAAAGCAGTGAACATTTGTTGAAAATCGGATGCAAAATAAGGAAGTTATGAATTGTCAAGGTTTCAATCTTTTTCGTCGCTATGAATATATTCAACGAATGAGCTGATGATGTCATACACTAACCATTCTCCATAATATATACAAATATTTCAGAAAATTTCCTCTTTTTTCATTAAAACTGAAAAGTCGTCCATCATGTCTACACATATTAGACCAAATACATTTGTAAGTATGTAAGGAGTATTTAGGACAAATTTTGAATTTTTATAGCTAAAATGTAAAATTAATATTGTGTGGAAAATTGTGATTATGACATCATCAACTCACTCACTGAACGATTGTCCAAAAACTATTTTGCGTAAAAATAGTAAAAATGCAAAAAATCAAGTCCTTAATTTGCATTCAATTTTCCGATGCAATTTTCTCTTTTTTGTTTGGAATTTTTCATTCTTTTTATTGAAATGAACTTCATCTTGCTGTGGAATTAGCCTTTAATATAGACGCATCACCTAGCAAATCAAAGCTCGTCCGCTAATATACAGTGTGTATCAATAAAAACGTTATACTTTTGAAACAATTTATAAAAAATTATATTTCACAAAATTTCGAAAAGTTTTTCATGTTGATAGATGCGCAGGGGACTCATCTATCAAGGGCCACTCACGAAACAAATTTTAATTCACGCTTGACCAAACACTAACTGTTTTTGTTCAGGGTGTGAAAAATGACTTGCGCCAAAATGAAAGAAGAGGGACAAAATTTTAAACCAGCGGTCTAAATAAGTAGGCCTACTCCCATTTAAAGAAATTGCTCTTTGCCACACTGACAGAGTTGCCCGACTACCTGGCAGGTTGACTAACTGATCGATTGTTTGGGCATTTCATTTGTCAATAATTCGATAAATCCGTTGATTGATTGGCTGTTGATTAAAATGATTACCTTATTGATTGACTGGTTGGCTGAATGGTTGAATAACTGACTGATGCATTGACTGATTGATGTATAAGCTGATGACAATAGGCTGATTGTTGATTGATTTTTTGATTGATTGACTGATTGATTGATTGATTGATTGATTGATTGATTGACTGATTAATTTGGTACTGTTATTCTTGACTGAATGACTGGCATGTAGATGTGTCTTTGAGTTGTGAATTGTGTGCTTTCAAGAACTTGATGTAATTTTGCACATTAATTCTCACCCATGCATAAAGCAGTGAAATCACTAAAATTATGATAAAAATTGATTCAAGCTTTCTACATGATTTTGTGCAAAAGAGTAATTTTTTGAATAGGATTACTTATTCGCACTGCTTGTTTAATGAGTCCCTCTTTTCTGTAATTAGGCGAAAATGATAGAACAATCAGTCAATCCATCAGTCGGTCATCCAACCATGCAGCCATTCAGTCAATCAGTCAACCAACAAGTCAAAAAAGTAATCATATAATCAACAGCCAATCAATCAATCAACAGATTGGTCAAATTATTGATAAATAAAATGTTCAAACAATCGATCATTCAACCATTCAGTCAGTCATTCAGCCAACCAGTCAATCAATAAGACAGTCATTTAATCAACAGCCAATCAATCAACTGATTGATCAAATTATTGACAAATAAAATGCCAAAACAATTGATCAGTCAGTCAACCTGTCTGGCAGTCGGGCAACTCTGTGGCAAAGGGCAATTTTTTGAATGGAAGTAGTACTTGTTTAGACTGCTGGTTTAATCGTCCCTCTTCTTTCATTTTGGCGCGAGTCATTTTTCACACCTTGAACAAAAACAGTCAGTGTTCGGCCAAGCGCGAATTAAAATTTGTTTTGTGAGTGGCACTTGATAGATGAGCCCCCTGTGCATCTATCAACATGAAAAACTCTTCGAAATATTGTGAAATATTATTTTTGTAATTGTTTCAAAAGTGTAACGTTTTTATACACACTGTATAGGCCTACTGATCCACTGAATGAAATATCTTCGAATTGACTGCCCATTTTATCTCCACATTACCAAGATCCACGATGCAAATGCAATAACCCCTCATGATCCATGACATCTCAGCCCCAGAATTTCGCAGTATATCCCTCCTATTCAAAGTGGGAAGTCGTATCGATCTCCTAACTATAGGCCCTATTAAACTAAAATTTTCAGTCACCATGTGGTCACTGAAAAAGCTTCTTCAAATGGCCTACTCGAAAATCACACTCAACTCACAAAACAAATCTCTAATATGGGGTACTGTCTGTGGACTGTGTTAAAGTGTTGTGTGGTAATGCTGTGGTGACCGGGTTAGTACTGTGGTAACCTGTTTGTTGAACTGTGTTAACTGATATGTGATAGTCCTGTGTCACTGTGTGATAATTGGAGGGTGGTAGTGTACTACTGGAGTGTGGTAGTGCGCTGTCGTAACTTGTGCATGTGGTACTGGTATACTGCTTCGTAATGAATGTGTGGTAGCGCTGCTTTCATGCGGTAACTTTTGTGGCTCTGCTGTGGTAACTGGTATGTGGTATTATTGTGGTAGATTTATACCTATGTGGTACTATGTATGGATATATTGACGGTGTTTGGTATCCTGTGGTATTTCTGTAGTATATATGCGTGGTAACTTGCGTGCCAATCTGTGGTAACTGTTCGAAAATACAACAAGAATGTTCCTGCACATGGCAATACCCGGGGCAATATCCTGTGGTAAGTTGACTAATTATTGAACCATTATGTGTTATTTTTAATAATTCTTTGTCACATGGGATAGTCCCATCGAAGTTAAAGGTGGCTAAGGTTGTTCCTGTTTTCAAAAAAGATGACAAGAAGAATATTGTTAATTACAGACCTATAGCTCTTTTGCCAATATTTTCTAAGCTCTTGGAGAAGATTGTTTACAAGCGATTGAACGGGTTTTTGTTGAAAAGAAACATTTTGATCCCTCAGCAACCTGGTTTCCGAAAACACTTCTCTACTAGCATGGGTGTTTTCAACTTATTAAATACTATTATAAAATCCTTTGATGATGGTAATTTTTGCCTTGGAATTTTCCTTGATTTGTCCAAGGCGTTTGACACGATTGACCATGTCATCCTTCTTAGTAAACTTGAGCACTATGGAGTACGCGGAGTAGCATTGGCTTGGTTCCAAAGCTATTTACAAGATCGTACACAATATGTCATGGTTGATGGTGTTAAATCGCAATCTGGTAATATTCACTATGGTGTGCCCCAGGGTTCGGTACTTGGTCCTTTGTTATTTTTAATCTATGTCAATGATATCATTAACTCATCAAATGTGTTTTTGTATTCTCTGTTTGCTGATGACACAAGTTTACTATTGTCTAATAGAAACGTTGCTACTCTTATTTCAGTTGCAAATGTAGAAATTAAAAAGTTACTTGCATGGTTCTGTTGTAATAAACTTTTGCTAAATGTTAAGAAAACTAAATGTATTATTTTTCGATCACGAGGCAAAATTATTCCAGACGATGTCAATATTCTTGATGTTGGGGGCCACAATGTTGCTCGTAGTGAGCATATTCAATTTCTAGGAGTAATTATTGATGAGCATTTGACTTGGAAACCCCATTTAGAATCAGTATGTACAAAGGTTTCTCGAGGTGTAGGTGTTATATGTAGGTTAAGGTGTGTTTACCTGGGTCTATTCTAAGAACCTTATACACCAGCATTGTGCTTCCCTATCTGACTTACTGCAATGTTGCATGGGGTAATACTTTTAAGACTTACATCGACAAACTAAAAGTTTTACAAAAGAAAATCATAAGGCTCATCACCAATTCGGCTTTCAGACACCCTAGTAAACCTTTATTCCTTCAGCTAAAATTGCTCCCATTTGACGAGTTGGTTGCATTTAATTGTTTGATTTTCATGTTTAATCTTCATTTTTGCCCCCAAATTTGCCAACTAAAAGACTTATTTCCCCTTAACTCTCAGATACACAATTACAATACACGTCAACATAACTTTATCCACCGACCTTATAAGAACTAATGTATCCTTAAATTCTTTCATAACAACCTGTATCAAGGAGTGGAACAGGTTACCTTCTGATATTAGGAACTGTACGACTCTTTATCGGTTTAAAGTGCAATGTAAAAAATACCTCTTTGACAATCTATTATCTTAGTTAATTTAGAAAGTTTTTTTCTTCCATAGAGTCTATTATGTTTTACATGTATCTCGTAGTTGGCCACCCTAGTCATGTGTGTGTGCGTGTGTGTGTGTGTGAGTGTGTTTGTGTTTATGCCGACACTTGTTTAGTGTACATTTTGTACATATTTGTAGTCGATATATCTGTTTATTATGTATTCTCCTTTGTCATCTTATACATTTAGATTTTCATCTTATTTAGAGGTATAGGGCCCCACTCACAAGCTGTGCTTCTTCGGGGTCCTAGAAAACCGTTCATATTGTATCATGTATTCTTTTTGTACCATCTGATCATTGATTTGTACTCATAATATGTCTGGTTTTTGAATAAATTGAACTTGAACTTGAACTTGAATTACCACAGCACACACCAGAGCACACAACTCTATTGCTCTGTATTAGCTTGAACCGCAGGGACGAGTTTGTGCGAGACGAGTTTCTATAGTAGAGCTAGGTACCGGGGCGATTCTTTTGGTGAAAGGCGCAGAAGCAGGAAGGCACCGCGAGTACGGTAAAGAAGAAGGTAATTGCTATTTTCTTATTGTCCTTTAATTATTTCTCGTTAGTTATGAAATAAAACGGCCATATAGTAGAGAACGCGTTAATACAGCAGATAAACTGAAGGCTGAAGTAGATTTATATGAGAACAGTCCTTGTCATGACATGGCATCGCTGTCCACTTCCTCTCTCATGTCCCTGTTTTCTAATGTAGACTCTACATGATGTAGACCTACACTGTAAATGTTACATACCGGTACATGTAGGCGTATGGCTATGTCGATGTCTACGTGTAGCCCCACGCAAGGGAGCGTGGTAATTGGTATGGTGGGCCGTGTATGCTGTGCAAATGTGTGAGGGTGAACTTAACATGTATGTATGTAGTCTAGATCTATACGTGTATAGTTGAGGTTAGAAATCACTACAATAATCAGTGAATTCTTCTTGAATGCTAACAGTTAAGTCTAGATCTAACTGTTACTTAGTAACTTAGCCTTGTCTGATGATAACCTATCTTCAGATCTAAATTCTTATTTCCATTTAATTTAGATCTAACAGTTAGTCTAGTCTAGATGTAGTCTAAATTAGATCTAGCCTAGCCCCATACACATCTATTGTCAGCGCTGAAAAGCCGTCAGTTTGGTTCCCTTATTTTTCTCAAATGAATTCAAAACTTAAATAATTGTGCTTAGAAGTTAGAGTACAGGCTCAGGCTCAAATTGAACAAATAAAGCTTATGTATTGGCTTAAGTATGTCCAAGTTTCTTAACTTAAAAGTTAAGAAACTGCCATTTTTCCTTCCTTGAATAATGGTGTTGATGTCTAATGATGTTGAGGGAGACTCATTTATGCTTACTGCTTTCGCTGAGTATGTTTTTTGGTGAACTGGAACCTCCATGTACCTGAGACTGTCCAAATTAATTTTTGAAGGGATATCAAAAATATTTTTTCAATTTTTAGGTTTTTTTTCACCACCGGCCGCTCACAGGGGACGGCTGCCCACAGGAGTACATATATATGTACTCACCAACTCTCTGGCCAACTAGCAGTGAATTGGCACCATGTAACATGTCTTATTATTTTGCAGAACTATATGTACATGTAGATGATGTTCTGTTCCCGGTCAGTTCATTTCGGTTCGGGAGTGCCATGTTCAGCAAAGCTCTGTTCGGTTTGGCGGATTGTAGAAAACCTTAATAATTTACTCTCTAAGTGAAGTTGTCTTTGAGTATGTACAAGATTACCCCAGAAGTACACAGAGCTACATGTACATTAGTATGCTGAGCTGTGCAGATTTATGTGACATGCTGCCCTCTATAGTCGAAGATTGAAATCACTGAAATAATCAAATTCATATTTGCTTTTTACACCTGGGATAATAAAATATCCTATTTCCATTCCATTCCATTCCTCCAACTTGATGTAAATTATCTTGATCAAATGAATTTTGAAAAATATTTTTCCGATCACTGGTGACACAGCTCTTGCTTCTCTGTGTAATAAATTGGACAGAGAACACTACTTTGCTATTGTCAGCAATTTGCATTTTTCAGCACATCTGTTGTACGAGGTTAGTATAACCAAGCACTAGTGTGAGTGCCCCAGAAGGGCCCAGATAAAATTCTTATTATAAATTTGAAGTTTCTAAAGTCTGAATACTTAAAAATGTGTGGAACTTGCAGTCACCCAATCATTACATGTACTTTGATCCAAGGCATGAAAAATGATATATTGTAGGGAACTCTAATCATACACTTTGTGGAAGCGGGTGTACAGCATAGACACATTATGAATTTGCTAGACGGAAAGCAGCACACGCCGATGCCATTACATGAATGGCATTAGGCCCAGCCTCTTTCGGATCATTTTTATTGTGACACTTTGATTTTATACACATTTGTTGTGCATTTATTGTGCATCAACGCGGTAAGCTGATGTGTGTTATTTTTCATAACGTGTACAAACAAATGCTACTAGTTGGAAGCATCTTACAAAATGAATTATTCATTTTTGATCATGAATATTGATGGGTGCTTAGGTCGGCCTTCTAATGGATCTGGACAAAATGGGGGAGCTTTAGGGGTCAGTGTGCAGCTTCTTCTTTTTTTTTGCATTCTTTTGAAAGTGAGCAGAAAAGGAAGTCTTTCAATTTCATTTTTTGAATAAATGAACAATTGGAGCTTATACATGAACATGGTGACAACTGACAACTGACAAACTAAAAATTGCCAGAATACATGTATGCATGGTTCTCGCCAGTACATAACACCCATGGTTCCAATACCATGCGTAAAAGGTTTCAGACAAGGAAGAACCATGTGTGAAATTGCTGCACCATTCGTGGCAACAAGGGTAAAAAAATGTTAAGAGTACTGTATATATTCCTAACAATAATGATAAATGTCACAGATTGTTTTGCCTTTTGGCAATGTATTTTTACTTACATGTATATGCCATTAGTAGACAACTCTTGCTTACCAAGAAGTATTTTTCATCCTTTTACTATAGCATATACTGCTGCCACACCTAACTTTAGGTGTTATTCCGTAAAACTTCCGAAACTTCCACGCTTTGCGCAGAGTGGGAACCGTGTGTGGATTTTTTTTCTAGTGAGAACCCTGCATGTATGTAAGGTATAAGTTTGAATCTTTGCTCACATGTACTGTGTATGTAGCTCTTCTGAATGTTCATTTTATATTTGCAGTTATCCTCAAGTATGCACAAGGTTCTCCAGTGCTTAGTGAGATAGACATAATATTCACTATGAACATGACAGACAAAGAAAGCAGACAAAATAAACAACCCCTCATTCTACCCTTCACAATGGTTCTGGTAGTCAAAAGAACATCCCTTCACTGCAATTGTCTAAAATATGTAGAACAGGTGTCACATGCATATTCACTTGGAACTACATGATTAAGCATAATAGCTGTGAAGGGATGTTCTTTTGACTACCAGAACCATTGTGAAGGGTAGAATGAGAGGTTGTTTATTTTGTCCGCTTTCTTTGTCCGCCATGTTCACAGTGATTGCTGAATGCCTCTCTGACAATATCTTGATGTCATGGTTCTTACCCCCACAGTAATCAAGTTGGACACAAACGAGCAGTACCGGTATACATCTTCTCATCACAGGAAATCACTGGCAACTGAGCACCGCCAACAAAACAAACTATTGGGAAATCCAGAGAAGACGCTATAAGTTCTAAACTTCATTATGGGAGGTTCCTTCGCAAAACTGTTTTCCAGTCTCTTTGGTAAGAAAGAGATGAGAATATTGATGGTTGGATTGGATGCCGCTGGAAAGACGACTATCCTCTACAAACTCAAGCTCGGTGAAATAGTCACAACCATCCCCACAATAGGTATAAATGCACTAATATCTTCTTTCTCTGGAGAGCTGTTCATGTTTTACATGTACAATGTCGTTTTTTTCGTAGCTTCATTTCAGCATTGTGTAGGATATACATGTATGTATGTAAACATGTAGTTGTATGAACTTATGAAATTATTATCTTATGAATGCAGAAATCCATTCCAGCTCTCTGCAGAACTACACTTTGGTAGATAAAATCACAAACTAAACTTGAAGTTAACAAATTGTATACACAACATTTTTGCTAGTACAGTTGAACAAATGAATGCTCAGTATTGATAAATATTGGCATTGGCAAGAATTTTAGAAAAATAGAACTCCTTGAAAAAAATAGCCTTGAAAAAAAGCAATTTCATTTCACCAGAAGAATATTTAACACTGGTATATTACCATGTATAGTACATTACATATCAGTATCGACTGAGTGACCCGCCAGATAAGTTTGTTCAATTTAATTTTGTGAATTTAATTTCGCAGGTTTCAATGTCGAGACGGTGGAATACAAGAACATAAGTTTCACAGTTTGGGACGTAGGTGGTCAGGATAAAATCAGGCCACTGTGGAGGCATTACTTCCAGAATACACAAGGTAACTGACAATTATATTGAGCAATGTAAATAATTTTGTAATAAGTGCTCTATTAAAATGTTTGCAGACTTCTGCGTACATTAATCTAAAGTCCCCAGTTATCTGCGATACGGAAAATGGAAAAATATTTCACGGAATTCGGGAAGAACACATAATTCACAGAATTTCACGGAAAACAGGATTTCTCAGGCCAAAAAATTTGAATTAGGGAAAAAAATCATGATAAACAAATCAAAATCCAATCAAACAAAACCGAGCATCAGCGCAAAATCTGGATCAAACCTGTTCACAGTGTTTAGCTTGTGTTTGCCAAGCTTTATCTGCATATGCTGCAGTACGTGTATATAAATATGGTAACTTAAGTTTTTCTAAGACTTACTACATGTACTTACAATTGCTTTATCATAATGTTTTGTTCATGTCACCGAAGAATACGGAATTTGAAGTTTAGAACACCGAAGAAAACAGAATTTGCATCTTAGAAAACGGAAAACTGAGCTTGAGGACCTTACATTTATCCTTTGAGGAATGATTTATAAAATAGTTCATTATATCATAAAAACTGTCTTTTTCACTGGCAGCATAACTTTGCAGATACTGTCACAGTCATCAAAGGCAAATTTTAAAAAAAGGGGGATGAAGGCTGAAGCCTTTTGTAGTACTATTAGACCAATCTATCAATTGCTTCCTTGTGTCCTTTCTTCAATAAGTTGCAAAGGTGGATTTTGACATGTATGTTATTTGACATTGCCTTCTATTAAAATCAAGTAAAATGAAATAACTTTGAAAGATATTTTCGTTATTGAATGTGAGAAAAAAAAAATTGCCTCTAGATCATATCTTTGTTATGATTTGAGTTGAATTAAAGGGTATTAAATAGACAATGCAAGATCAGTAGAATCAGACCCTAAACCAGTAAAATACTGTATCTAGTGTGAGCTCAAAATGGGTTTGGACACTTGAAGTCAGGTATCCAGAAAAGTGGCAGCAAAAGAGGCGGGAAGAGTAACATTTAGCTAGTATTATGTTCGATGATTCGAGATGTTCCAGATGTCTTGAAACCATCGACAGTATGAATAGTGTGTACTTTTGTCTGATGTACACTACATGTGATGCCAATGCACTGAAGACATGCTGCATATATTCAGTGACTTCAATAAATACACATGGTTTCCTTTGCATATTTAGGTCTAATTTTCGTGGTAGATAGTAATGACAGAGAACGTCTCTCTGAGGCAAAGGAAGAGCTGAGTCGTATGCTTAACGAGGATGAACTCCGGGATGCAGTCCTTCTAGTACTGGCAAACAAACAGGTAATATTGAAGACCCTATCTGACAGAAATAAAACTGTATACAATGGAAAGCTAATCTGGATGTAGAATTCAGATACTTAGATAAGAAATAGGACTGAGTCCAAATGTTTAGCCAATGTTCAAAGGAACTTATGCTGTTCAATTCATGGAAACCTGTATCCAGGCCCCTAAAGCTCCGCCATTTTGTCCAGATCCATTAGAAGGCCGACCTAAGCAACCATTAATATTCATGAGCAAAAATGAATTATTCATGTTGTAAGATGCTTCCAACTAGTAGCATTTGTTTGTATGCGTTTGAAACATTACACGCATCAGCTTACCGCATGCGCAGTTAATGCACAATAAATGTGCAACAAATGAGCATTAAACCAAAGTGTCACAATAAAACTGATACACGCAAAAGATATGAATAATGCACTAATGTTATCGATATCATGGCGGTAACGGGTGCTTATCGGCCCCTTCAAATGATCCGAAAGAGGCAGGGCCTAAAGCCCTAATGCCACTTGTGTAATGATATCCGCACGTGCTGCTTATCGTCTAGAAAATTTATTGTATGTCTATGCCTGTATCCATGTACATCTTAACTCCAAAGCTGACCCTAGGATTACATGTACATCTCATAGCACTTTGTATCTAGTGGGAAAGGCACTGTGCTTATTTGACACCTTGATTTTACTAAATTGGGTTCCAAAGGAAATTCATCACTTTTTCAGAGCAACGCTCACTAAAATCTGCTGCATCAAGATTAATTATATTCATACACAGATAGCTACAGTTCTCCTTATGATGCACATTTGAAAATTTTAAAGATCAGTTTTGCCATAAAAGAGAAAAATCTGATAAAATTGCTGCTAAAGGTCACTTTTTAAAAATCACAGAAACTGCTCGCTGAGAACCTTTGCGTTAGGCCGCCTATTCAGAACATTCAAAAGCTGTTCATTCAATTTCAAAGGCGGGTTATTGTTACTGCTGTACTGCCCATTGTCCATACCGAGCACTGTACCTGGGAGGCAAGCAGTTTTTGTGATTTAAGAAAATTACCTCTTGGGATTTCACCTTATTTTGTTCTTTTTTACTAAACAAAACGTAAACATTTTTAGTTGTGCTTGGTAAGGAGTATTTTAGCTAATCTATGCCCAATTATGATTCATTTAAATGCTGTGGATATTTTTTAATGTGTGTCACTCTGAAGAAGTGATAAGTTTCTCTTGACACTCAGTTTATGTTCTCTTGACAGGATCTTCCCAATGCCATGAAGGCAGCAGACATCCAGCAATCCCTGAGTCTCTCAAGTATGAGCAACCGGAAATGGTACATTCAAAGCACATGTGCCACATCAGGTGATGGACTCTACGAAGGCCTTGACTGGCTGTCAAGTGCTCTTAAGAAATAAGCATCTGGCGAAAAAGTGATGTTGTCATTTAAGAAATAATTGAATAAAGAAAGGTAATTCTTGTTATTGGTCAAATCTGTCTAACTTTAGGTTTAATTACACTTGTTCTTCTCAAGGTCAAATTAAAGTGGTGGTGAAAATTATCCGTATGAATATAAAGAGTTTATTTTTATGGTCAGTTCCTTCTACTCTTAGACATTGTGAATTATTATGCCCAGTTCACACATACTGTATTAAACTGTCCCCCAAACTGCTGACACATGAAAAAAAGTGAAAATCACTTTATGACTATATGTGTGGCTTGAGGGGGGTGGAAAAGAGCTGCGTGCAACAAGGCCTGCCTCTTCCCCACTTATAACCTTTGTGCTTTGAAATACTGTTATACAGATACAATGCATACTAGAATTATTTGCACTCTGCACATACAAGTAAACCACATTATAACATGAGAATGGGAACCATGCTTGAAGTTGAAAATTCCTAAATAACTTACGAAATCTGCTGAATTGTGTATCAAATTAAAGAGAAAAGATTTGATTTGCCTGTAGTTACAAATCATGATAATTCATGAGTTATGATTAATGGGTCATGAGTTACGACCCATTTCGTGCACTAATGCTCATTTTCTGATGTTTATGTGACCATTGAGGCATAACTGATATTGCTTCAATGATCATGGCTTGTTTGGTCCTTTAAAAAGAGATGAGATGATATCCTCTATTTTATACTAAGCGATCAGCGATCGCAGAGAGGCCTGCAAATGAGCCACTAGTGCATGTATATGGGCCGTAATCATTCATGCATGAATGATCACAATTCCTAACTACAGGCAAATCAAAGGCTATTCTCTTCTCCTTAATTTGATGTACAATTCAATAGATTTTATAAGATATGTAGGATTTTTTCACTTCAAGCATGGTTTACCTCCTCCTTTGATAGTGTGCTTCATGTGCAGTGTACAGATAATTCTTGGATGCGCTGTATGGTGTGAACAATGCTTAATTTCAATTTTATAGACCACAGTATGCCTTTGGGGCTGTTTACCACAGCATGTGTAAACAAGACTTCTCCCCAAATTTCAACACCAGGGCATTCCCCTGTGAATTTTCAGAGTAGTAGGGTAAAATGTACTCACTGTGCATGCTTGGGAGAGGAAATAATTCTATCACAAGGCTTCTTGACACATGTACAGTTCGGGATCAGAGCAGGGGGGACTCCAGGAAGACAAATACAGAAGATGCAATATGCAATCCTACTTTTAATGTTTCAAAAAATTACCAGATTGAAAGAATGGCATATTTCCAGCAACGAAGTACTATTATTCCTATACATACACAGTTTTGACTAAGTCAATGAATACCTTTCAAAATGATGTGTACATTTTTTTCAAAGTTGTCCATGTGCTTTTGGTTTTTTTCTTTAAAAGGAAAAGAACCAATGATAGTAACCATGTGTAACTATTTTTTATCCAAATTAGTGTACGATTCTCATCCTATGTTGTGTTTATGAGCCTTTTGATATTTCTTGTAAAATCCTATTCTAAACATAACTACATGTATGTCTTGATCCTGGGTAAAAAGATTATAGAAGTACAATCCCAAACTGGTAAATGAAGATGGAAATTGAACTTTAATAGTTCATGAGAGTGTAAGAGAAGTCTATTAGCACGGAAGAGAACAATGAATATGGCAAACACTGGGCTTCTGATGCACGATTGGGGTGGGATAGTTTAGCCACTTAGAAGTGTAGTAGAGCTGCATTTGTTTTGGGGTGTTTCAAAATCCGAGGTTTTTTCCGTTGTCATGATTAAAAGAGTAACAACCCTCAGTCTATTATGTACGACCTAGGAAGATATTGGCCCAAATTCATGGAGGAAGCTTTACTCACCTACGGTTTCAAGTTTCAACCTTCATACTGTGTGCATGCTTTCATGTATTAAAATGATCATTCAAAAATACACTTTATATTCTCTCTGACTTTGTTCCTCAGTGGAGGTTTCTGCTGCTGTGATTTAGAAAATGGTTTAATGTCTTCCATCCGTGCTGTGGAGATGCATTGGGTGACGGTGGGGGGCTTAAGGGTTGTCCACCCATTGTCTTATTAACATATCTGCTTGTCACCATGTGTGATTTGTGCAGCTGTCTTGCAGTCCATCTGTTCTCACTTTTGGAGTGGTGGTTGGGGAGGGGCCTTCACTGTTGAAAGGGTTATTTTGCATTGTAGATTTGTAGTAGTGATGACTAAAACACACAATTCTAATATATTATACACCTATTCATGTATCATATATGTCGTATTAATGTAATGTGAAAATGTCTTGAAATCTAGATATTGGTATTTTCTTTTTTTTTCTTCTTCTTATTTAGAAAGGGAAATAACAGATTCTGTTTCTGATTGGCATGGAGCACATACTGTCTGTATCAGAAATAGGAGCAGTTAGGTGGCTTGACAATCAATTTACACATGCACCGAGAAAAGTTCTTTTTGTTGATTTTTTTTTTTCGGGGGGGGGGGGGGGAGGGGGTGATTTGTGATTTTAAGCGGTCTATGAATACTGTATGTTCACCGTTCAGACTTATGCAAATTGAGCATATTGCCAGAAGTTGCCTGTTTTGGGCAACAAAGCTCAAAATATTATGAGATCGCAAATAAACACACGCAAAAGAAGCTTTGTTGAAAAGAACTTTTCTAGGTTACTCTGTTGGCTATTATAGGACTGTCAAGTTGACTTAAAGAATTTAAGTGGAACTTAGTTTCCTGTTATTGTTGAATTTGCTCTTAGAACAAGAAGTAGCACAGAAATGAAAGCTCATGGATATCGAGTGCCCAACACAACATATGGTATGGGAAAATCCACTGTAGAAACTTTTTCAGTTATCAATATGTAAGATATATATATTTGGAATGATTTTGGTGGTTTTAAGAAGGGAAATAAGGGTAATATTTGTTATTTTCATGTGCATTTTTTTTCTCTTTCTTTGTGTTATTGGTTTAGGTGATTCATTATTTATCCTACATGTAGATGTCCACTACTATAACATTCCTTCTTTTGTTATATGTGGAATATTTAGTTTAATGGCATACATGTAGGTTCATTTTCTTCGTATTTTTTTTTTTTTAAATATGAATACATATCTTATCTAAGAAGCTTGTGTAATTGTATGATACATTGTAACCTAGAAAAGATGAAGATTAGTTTACCGTATTGTGTTTAAAAAAAAAAAAAAATTCTTATATTGGTGGCTTACCTATTCATGTATCCAGTTCAGGTAACGTACATGTACAGTGTATATCTTAATTTTAAAAGGCACTTTTTATACAGTACATCCACTGAAAGAAAGCTTAATTTCTGCACATTCAGAATGTAAGTAATGAGCATTTTATGTCTTGCAGGTGATATTACTTTACTACATGTATCTCGTCTGTATTCTACTCGCATTTAAATCCCATACTGAGCAGGTCTAAAGTTGATTTAAATTAAATGAGAATAGTTGGACCATTATCAAAATTTTCCCTTTACGTGAATAATGAGCTAGATCTCTTATTGGCTGGCTTTTACCAATTTAATAGAGTGCAGGAATTTGTATTTTCTGCCTCAGCCCACTGAAGGTAGTGGCAGAGGCATGTTTACGGGTTGTCTGTATGTTGGTCTGTCCCTCTCACTTTTTCATTAATTTATCTCAAGAACCTTTTGAAGTATGAACTCCACACTTTGCGCAAGTATGCATCACCATATGAAGATGATCTGATTAGATGTGGGAGTTTGAAGGTCAAAGGTCAACAGTCATAGGGTCAAAATGTATTTGAAATTATTTGCAATTGCAAATATTGTGTTTCCATGATAACTTGGAACATATTGAAGGAATTTTAGTCCAAGCCAAGTGAAATTCCCGAGGTTAAAAGAGGTAATGGTATCTGGTATGTAGCTTTTGTTGAGATGTGCGTACATGTAATTACAAATTGCATGGGAGGTGGAGGCATATTTGTGCAAGGTCGCATTGCTGTTGTTAAGCTTATAGATTGGTTTATGAAGTTGACATAATGTGATAGTAATTCCATAAAGTAAGAAAAGAAGAATATTCTTCTATGAAAGCATGTCTGGGGGCAAGCTTTCATGTAGGTGCCAGTGGCTTTTGAATTGCACTGTGATCTTAATACAGAGTCGTTTGTCTACCATCCAGCCTTTCTGTCTCTCTCCCTTATTTTCATTGATTCTTTCTCATTCATCGCACCATGTTTCACACGGGTCTTCTGGTTACGTGCCAGCAGTATATACATACACCACTGGTTCCTCACCTAGGGCTCCTGACCCCTTGAGGGTTGTTGAGTGTTTGTTGGTTAGCAGTAACAAATTCTGTTTCAATTCTAGGTACAATTGCATTGCAGTGCTGTAAAATGACTGAATATTTCATTGTTGGTTTGCTATAGTTGACTTAATTCAGTTGGGGAAAAATTTTATGAAAAAATCTTATGAACCACTGAAATTAATATGGATCATTAGTGTTGCATTAGATGAATTTGACAAAGTTCAGGATTCTAAAAATTATTGAAGGTAATGAACATATATAATTCTTTTAGACAATAGTGTAATTGGGTAGCGTTTCTGCTTCTATGCTAGCACTTGTTCCAGTTACTCCATACATCTGAAAATTATTATTCCTGTCTATCTTTCTTCAAATTTTCTTTTTAAGATACCCATATTTAATCCACTTTCATCTCATTGGTACCACATTAATTACATTCTTTTGTATTTAGTAATTACACTGTATTGAGATGTTTAGGTACATGTAATAAAGAATAATAATTTTCACTAAATTACGACTTTTTCCAAGCTCAAGTTTCTGTGCATGTGCATTGTACTTTGGTTAGAAGTAAACCAACCAGAAGTAAAAAGAAAGAAATGCAATGGGCTAGACCACCCGTAGGTCAAAACTGCGTTTTGAATAGCGAAAGTAATTGCTGACGCGAACGCGAAATACATAGACTTTGATCTTCTATAATAGAGAAGAAAAGTTTTGATTTTACTTACCAGCAATGTTCCTGCGGCTCTCAATTTTCTCCTTTTTGCTTCATATGTCATGAATGAACTGAAATGGTGAATTTTAAGAAAAAAAACTGACGCTTATCGGACTCGTAGGTCGACAGCATGCCGTCGAGTAACACACAATAAAGCATGCTACAGTTTTTTTCTTAAAATTCACCATTTTCAGTTCATTTAGTTTCGGTACAGACTTGTCACATTTGCGTCAATTCATTGACCTAGTAAACAGGATGAGTGGGCTAGACAGAAGGGTATTGGTCACAGCAATCAACAACAATACTACATGCATTTTGCACTTTAGCAGAGAGAGATAGAGGAAAGGAGTGAGAAAGAAAGAGACGGAGGGGATCTAGAATTAAGACAAAATAAGAGGGTAGAGCGAGAGAAAAGAATGAGCAACAGAGAGATTATGTACGGGAGACTGAAGGAAAGTTCCTTGCCCCCCCCCCCTTTTTTTTTTTAACGGACTTATAAAGAGTATTGCGTCAAATCCTGGAGACAAGTAAATTTTAATGAAAAGAGCGGATAGAGAGAAGAAATGAAAAAAAAAAAAAAGTTCACCAAAATCGGTTACGAAATGAGATGGTTGTGAAAGTTTGAAGTCTCGGTTTACTTTCTATGACGACCCTCGAATTAGCAATATCGCTTCGAAATGACGGGTTTTGTGGACAACTCGCTTTGTTTTGTACCAAAAACAAAAAAATATTTTTTCCATTACCTCTAAAGGTGCAGCTTGTCTCTTTGAGAACTCAACAAATTATGTCGTGTCAAATACATTTCCCCATGACCATTGATGATGTATCTTGAGCTAAGAATGAGGCAAGCTGCACCTGTATTTTTAAACAACTTCATATCTATCAGCTCTGAACAAAACAGAAATAACCCTCAAAGGGTTAGAGTTTTAATCATCAACTTGTTAGAGTTTGATCAACACCACTTTAACAAACATTGAACAAATTCTTAACCAGTAAACGACTACTTTAATCAACAAACACAAGGATAAATTTTAATCAGCAGGTGGTTGATTAAAGTTTAACCCGCAAATGAGTGATTCACCCGGTAATCGACGTTCTAACAGTGATTTCCTACAAGTTACCTTGGGCAAGAGTGTGTGTGGGGGATGAGGATTTATATATTTTTTATTTCACAATTGCAGGGAGTAAATGACCTACCTTTTATTATTTGCACAACTCCTTCTATTCCGATCGGAGATCTGATAGTTCCTACAATCATGATATTCAAGCCACTAAGCTGTCAATCAATCAAAATGGGCACATGAAGCGCGGTGTGACGGGGCATGTGCTTCTCTCTGCAAAAGAGGGGGTACTTCAATAAGATGCCATGGATAAGGAAGTGCTCGTTTTGTTCCCACCCCTCGCAAAGTTATTATACTATTTTCATTATCATAATGGATAAGTTCTGTGTCGTACTATAAAATCTCCCTAAAATCATTCCATAAACTAAAAAATTTCAACTAAGCTCAGCGTTTCCGAATTGCCTTTTAATCGAATTTGTTTTTTCTTGACATTAAACAAACCCTGTCTACCAAAGGCGCCACAAGCTGGAGAGGGCGGATAGATGCTTCCCTTTTTGTAAATGCGTTAGGGCAAAACAATTTTCACTGCCCCTCAGTAGCTCTCACAACGAGATGTAGTGATCTACTTCGATAACGACGTGACCAATCTCTAAGTTTCAATAATTCACAACCTTTTCCAGCTTGCAGTCTTTCGTTCCTTCTGGCACTCATAATTCAGTGTTCAAGCACTGAGAGACCTTAAAGACATTGGTTAACATTGTTATGATTTTTTCAAATCTCATTTTGTTACTTGAAAATGGGATCAACATTAAGGTTATAGTGTAAAAATACTAGTCTGAAAGTTTCAGAATATAATATCGACGGGAAGTATTTTTAAATATTAGAAATGTGAACAAATGTTTGAAAAACATACGAGGGTCGGTTGCACAGACCAAACGTAAGGAGTGCGCATGCGCACATGACTCAACGGACTGCACTGTGTGTATTGACGTATCACGCGGCGGAAGGCAGGTAACGGTATTTTTTGATTCGTGCAAACGGTCCTCTTAGTTCATTGTCTCTCGAGACGAAAGCTAATAAAATCGTGGTTTGCGTCTAACTTACAGCTTTTCATTCCAAATTATGGTTGGTTTCAGGGTTTTTGAGTACAAATACAAGTACTCATACGCATGTTTCATCTTAGTTTGAGAATTTTTTAAATCAGCTACTCACAAAGTTAGCCAATGCCTTTAACTTGTGTAAAGTTAAGTCTGTAGCGCATGCAGTGTGCAGCTCTTCTCCTACAAATTGACTGACAATTACATCACATTGACATTCAGTTCATTATCCTATGGGTGAATGGGTCAATTTGTATTTCAAATGGTATTCAATGTTCAGTCATAACATGGAGGGAGAGATTGCCCATACGTTTATCAATGTTCCAGAAGGCAAGTATCATAAGAAGTAAAATGTCCTATCCCTGCCCGAATCCTTATATACTGGCATAATTGCCATAATCTTCTCATTTGGGCAGTGCCAGAATATGAAATTTCTGTGCTTGTCACCACCAATACTGTTAATTATTTGCGCGCTCGCTTCACTGGATGCACTCTTATCTTTAAGAAAATGGGTCAATTCCATGCAGCTTCGCTTTGCCATGTAAGCTACATGTACATACCGCGAATACACATCCCAACAATTTACTCCGCCTTTCAAATTTCTGAGCGAATATGCAACTGAAAAATACAATAAATTGAAAGACAAGTAATTTGGCAGGATATTTTAGCACTGAAATTGTAATAAATTTGCTCTGTACATCTTCCAGTAATTGAGTCATAAATCTCCCCTATTTGATCGAAATCATGCATGCGCCTATAATAGAAAGGACTGGGAAAGATCATGGTAGGATACTTTATTTTTACAGATATGCTTCATTAACTTGTAATCCACTGTACAGACGAATTCAATGACACGACATTTAAGCGTAAATGATACTACCTGCATGATATTAAATGACATGAATAATCACATCACACGGTTGAAACCTTGATCATAAGAAGAAAACTGTAAAAGAAGTAGAAAAGTCAACATGATTCCTGTACAACCCAGTCCCATCGTAGGCTTATGACGTCAACTCTGTTCCAACCAGACTAAAATAGTACATTTTCCAGGAACAAAATAAAGTTCAGTTGCATCGCATGCATGTTATGTCTTTTTGAAAACGATATTTGGATTAAGGGATGTGGCTTCTATAGGGTTCTCTAAGTGGTTTTCCTGTTTTCACAGCAACATACATGCCGCAATGTAAACTTGTATTCTTAGCATTGGCTGGGGGGGGGGGGAGGGGGTAACGATTCCCCAATATATGTATATATATATGTATATATATATATATATATATATATATATATATATATATATATATATATATTCACTTCCTCATGCCATTTACCCTCTTTCAAATTCCACTTTTCACCTCTGGTAAGTGCCCTAAAGTCGTTAAAAGAGCCATATACCTAGCTCCAAAGGATCACAATGAGGATTTCCTTATTATTGATACCATCACAGTGAGGCACGTGGAGCAAGGGGAAGGAATGGCCCATTGCCCCCATCCCCAACTCTGATAAGAACGAACAGTGCCCCTAAATAGGAGCAATGAGTTTTGTTGTTGTTTGTTTTTTTGTTTGTTTGTTGTTGTCTTTTTTTGTGCTACTTTCTTCATAAAACCTCGCCCGCACGTTCTTAGTATATCTCAGGCATATCATATCAAATGTGTATCTATTCTCCTATTAAAACTCCATTCGATTGGACTATTTAGCCGTCATGCATGAAACCTCACATTAATGCAATGAACATTTTCAGGTTTGTCAAAAAGAAATTCTGTTAATAGTTGAAACTGTTCAACAAACCTGAAGACAGTGGTATTAGCCACTCTAGAATCAAGCTGTACATAGCACAGGCATGTGAGTTAATAATATTCTGCATTTATATAGCGCCTAATACATCTCTCTGAGATGTGTCTAAGCGCTTAACAGAAATATTATTACCCCGGTTTAAAAAAAATGGAACTGCAAAGGAGTATAAAGATTAAAACAAAGTGTTAAAAAATGATCCTTTAGAGTTTGTTAAATGGATAGGGGTATACGTACGCCTCAGAATGGTATTTTTACCTTATCGTATTCGTCCTTTGTTAGTGCCATTTTTTTAAACAGAGTGCACTTTTTCTCTGGTGTCCCCACTGTGAAAGACGCTCCACTTCCCCTGTTTTCCATTTTTGTTTTTTGCCAGGAAAACTCTGAAAAATATTATTTCTCCAAGCAACGTTTATAACATCGCATCCTCCTATTGCCCAGCTGGGTATATTTAACTTAATGTGAATAAACATACACTTCATTAAAAAAAAAAATGAGCATTTCTTCTACGAAAATCATTAATAGGATATGCAAGTAATGACATCACGAAATTCCTATTCTTCTCACCGGAACGCTAAAATCGTCAGAAGGATAATCCTGTAAATCATAACGATCTTAATCCGTTGGATACGGGAACTGGGGAGCGTTTCATCAACATTTGTTGTCTGATAAGTTGTCAGATCTGACATCTTTCCTTGATTTTGATTGGCTGAGAAGCATCGTTACTATGGCAACTGTCGGATAAAACAGACTTTGTCGGATAAAACATCCGACAAGTCCTTTCACGAAACGCTCCCCAGGACAGCCGCTACATCAAAGTTTATTAACCCATAGCAGTACTGGCCGCCGTTGCATAAAACTTGCTATTATAGTAACTTTGCCATCAATGGTAACTTTCATGGAATACTGGATTTGGCTGTTGAGCAACGTTATACCATGATAGTTACCATTGATGGCATAGTTACTATAATAACAAGTTTTTATGAAACGGCACCCAGAGATTTCTTGAGGTCTAAATTTATCGTTTTCATTCCTCAAACTGGCAACAACTATTATTTTTTCCACTCTTATCGTTTGAAATAATGAATAAGGATATAACATGAACCAAAATGAATTATGATTATAAAATTCAATCGAACATTGCCAATTTGAACACTAAAAAAAGTGATTATATATTATTCAATGCGTTGCCAATTTAAAGGGTTAAATGATAAGTTACAATTAAATTCCTCCAATTCGAGAACGCCACCCATGATGTTTTGGGAGTGGACTCAAAATTTTCAATGAATTTTTCTCTTTCTGCTCATGTACAATATGTAATGCCTTGCATTCTGGACCAACAGATACTGCAAAAGTGTCACCTATTAAGGAGGCACTGTACCTCCATGGGTTAATTCAGTGGTCAACCGGTCGAATTTAGATGAAAAGGGGAAAACGGTAAATGTCATGTCAATAGCTCATAATAATAATTCTGAAGTTTGCTTAGGGTTATTTTCATATTTCCTATAATTAGGAAAATTCCGAAAATTAATCGGGTTATTCATTACCCACGCAAGAGTGGGTCTCATATTTGGAAGAAGAAAAAACATGTCCAAAGGAAAACAAATACACTGTAGTAGATATTGTTATAAGAAATTTGTATAATCAGGAAAAATAAATCTCTCGAATGATCGACTTTCATGGTACGTGGGCTGAAAGTCATAAGACTTGCGATTTTAGGAAAGATATTACAGGATTTCCCTATTTCTTGCGACTCTGTCATCGAGATCTATTTTTGAAGGAAATACGTGTACCCAGTATTGTTTTGACTGCCGATCATATTAACTTAAAATCTGCTATATAGGCCTTTGCGCGTGAAACACTCCGTGCTTATACCAGTCTTCCTCTGTTGAACTAGTCGTTGTGATGTCATTGAAGAATTCAATCTGAAAACATTTTAGTCACTTTGTACAGAGGGCTCTTGGCTACAAAAAGGAATATGGTTGGAAGATTTATTTCCTTGGCCTGTATGTTTTCACTTTTGTATTGTCGAATGGGTGAGTAAATAAGATTCTATCGTCAACTTGTAATTTGTAATACACACACACACACTTTTTTTAGTAGACATATTGGCCTCTGTGCAATAATGCGGCAAAGATTATTCCTCCGCGGCTCCTGATATAGGCGCAGAAGCAGGAGGGGAGGAGGCCAGTAAATGCTTGTAACTTGTTTTTCCCCCTTCATGTTCGTTTATGGTCGTTTTAACAATATCATTTCTTCTTATTATAGAAACATTACACTGGATGTTCGTAAGCATAATCTGATTATTGCGGTGTTGTTCATATGAGTAGTATTTGTTCTATGACGAGAAACACAATTCAGTAGCAAGCTCAGTGGATGACCTTCAGTAGAATGAAGGAGGAGGAGGGAGGGGGAAAATTTGATTTTTTATTTTTTTCATTTAAGAAGTGAGAAGAGTTTATAGTATTGACTCCACGCATGAAAGGTAAAAAGAAATATACTGGTTGTAGGGCATAAACCTCTGGCTTTGATATCTTATAACATTCTCTTTTTAAAAATAGACATTTCGTGATGAAGAAAAATCGGTTAACCGCTGCCTCTGTTACTAGCGTCATCTCCGCCATAAGGTTACGATGTAGAAATTCTTCCGCCGCGGTGTACTGCGCGGTCACAAATTATGCCAAAAAAATAAATAAATAAACAAATAAAACACACGAAGCACTTGGAAAGCCAGATAAGGGGACATTTTACCCCCCCCCCCCCCCCATTGCTGACAAGCAAAAAAAAAAAAAAAAAAAAAAAAAAGAGGAAGAAGAAGAAGAAGAGGTCCTCAGCATTTGTCAGGTGTAGTTTACACGAAAAATTTGATGATACCAAAAAAAACGGGGGGGGGGTCCTCCGTCACTTTCAGGTGTATTTTACCCCAAAATCTGCTAATAAGCAAGAAAACTAATTATTAAGCTACAATTATGCCAAATTGTATCAAATCATGCTATAGGCATAATGATAGATGCCAAAAATAGTAAAATTATGAAAAAAAGCATAATTATGCTAACTGCATGTGGCATCAGTAGACTTTGGCGTATAAACATAGCTGAACGACTATGCATGATCAACTACAAAGTGAACAATATCAATTCCACCAACAGGAGCCTTGAAGAATGTCCCTCCTCCGGGGAATCCTCTGGGTATGGAAAGTGGAGCCATCCCAAATTCAAGTCTAACAGCATCGAGTGAATGGAACGCTCGCCATGGCCCACATAGAGCACGCTTGAACCTAGATGGAAGTGGCATTCTGGTTGGAGCTTGGGCTGCTGCAGAAAATATTACCCAGAAACAGTGGATTCAGGTAAGAAAGATCCACAAGGTATATTAGGTGCAGGGCCCCGTTTCATAACACTTGTTATCAATAAAAAAAAACCCAAAACAATTACAATAACTGTTATAAGCTACTGAAATCCTTGCATCTGAAGTCCGTGATACCCCTTTTGGGTCTTTTTTTTGAATGTAGACTAAAAACGCACCTCTTTTCTTCATACTTTTGTTAACTTTTATGTATTCTTACTTTCTCTTGTATTGTACATTAATGTAATGTAATTGTAATGTAAGGTAATTTTAGTTCAGGTACTTTTATATTATGTAACGTAAGGTAATTGAGGTAATTTGAGGTTATACATTTAACGCACTGCTTTGTTAATCAAATGTAATGCGCTATATAATGTACGCATTGTTATAATTATTATTATGATTGGCTGAGAGCAAATTTGTCATAGAAATGTGGCAGTTTTTACTGATAACAAGTTGTTTTTTTTAAACAGGGCCCTATTCATTAAAACAATTCACATTCTTCAAATACAACCCTTTTCCAATACAATTAACACAAAATACGATTCTTTTCCAATAAACTTAATACACATACAATTCATACACTTTGATCAAAAAAACAAACAAAATTGAATGAAATCAGTTATAACAATCTTTGTAACATCTACAACTCCCCCCCCCCCCCACGAAAAACCCTGCACATCCCTTTTCTACCATTTTATACCACCCACTACCCCCACCCCGACCCCCCCCCCAAAAAAAAATATATAAAAATAAAAATACCACTAAAACTACCCACTGCATTCATCATACACACCAACACTCACGCATACAACCCACATCCACACACACTTGCACGCCCGCACTTACACACCTACACCCAAACTAATCGCAAAGAAACCTTAATGGATAGATAGGTGAATCACAGGTTGATCTTGATTATCAGGGAGCAAAAAACAGATAAATCAATCAATGAATCAATCAATCAAGCATTAGAAATGTCCTGGAAAATGTGTTCATTTCTTTAGTTCAGAGTTCAAAGTTCAGAGTTCATTTATTTCACTCATCATTAAAAAAA